>CAUIVZ010000001.1:11797883-12449779 GCA_961763995.1 Juglans cinerea | reverse complement strand
TTTAAAAATTAAAAATTATATAATATTTATTTGATCTTATTTATATTCTCATTCTCATTGAGTTAATTAAAGTTTTTTATTGGGTATATATATATTTTTTTAAATCTACTTTATATATATATATATATATATATATATATATTGTGCCTTCTTCCATTAGAGGCCTTTCGCAATTGGCTAACTTACCTAGTGGAAGAGTCGGCTCTGCCATGTCTTTCGTACTATTCTTTTTGTTAGGGTCCTTTAGGGTACGTTGGGATAGTGAGAATACTTGAGAAGTGTTGAGAATGTTTGTGAATAGTTATGAGTAAAGATTGGAGTGAGTTTGTGGGTCCCATTGAGAGTATTTTGAGTTGTTTGGATGTGTGAAATACGTTGAGTTGTTGACTTTTGGGTAGGTAGTTGAAAAATGTGTGGGTCCCATAAATATTATAGTGATTTTATTTTTAGTAATAAATATTATAATGATTTTATTATAGTGATTTTTTAATATTAATAAATATTGTAGTGATTTTATTTTATTTTTATATATAATAATGATAAATATTATAATGATTTTATTTTTAATTTATATATAATAGTGATAAATATTATAAGGATTTTATTTATATATATATAATAGTGATAAATATTATAGTAATGTTATTTTTTATTTATATATTATAGTGATTTTATTTTTAATTTATATATAATAGTGATAAATATTATAGTGATTTTATTTTTTTATTTATATATTATAGTATTTTATTTTTTATTTATATATTATAGTGATTTTATTTTTTATTTATATATTATAGTATTTTATTTTTTATTTATATATTATAGTATTTTATTTTTTATTTATATATAATAGTGATTTTATTTTTTATTTATATATTTTAGTGATTTTATTTTTTATTTATATATTATAATGATTTTATTTTTTATTTATATTTAATAGTGATAAATATTATAGTGATTTTATTTTTTATTTATATATTATAGTGATTTTATTTTTTTATTTATATATTATAGTGATTTTATTTTTTATTTATATATTATAATGATTTTATTTTTTATTTATATTTAATAGTGATAAATATTATAGTGATTTTATTTTTTATTTATATATAATAGTGATAAGTATTATAGAATGTTTATGAATAGTTATGAGTAGAGATTGAAGTGGGTTTGTGGGTCCCATTGAAAGTATTTTAAGTTGTTTGGCATGTGAAGTATTTTCAAAAGTACGAGAATACTTGAAAAGTGTTGAGAATAGTTTGGTACCCAAACATAGCCTTAATGTAGCATGGCTTTGTGACGACGTCATTAATGTGGCGTGTAGCTCAGGTAGTGATGCTATTAATGCAGCGTGATTTTTTTTATTTTCATCACCCTACTAGCGTCCTTGTTGATCCGTTGATGCCTCTCCAATCAGAGGATCGAGGGTCTCCTGTATATTACGCCCACTACATGGACAAACACTCAAGGGCTGGATACTATTCAAGGAGTCTCCACGTCGACGAGTCTCATCCTCTGCAACACATTCCCTCATACAGGTTGTGTCTAGAGGAGTCTACCCATGGGTCGGGTTAGAGACTTTACTTGTTCTAGGTTGGGCCTTTAGTCCTTGTTCCATTGGTTGCCAATTTTAGACCTACTGGGATTGAAGGGGGAAAATTCCTCTACTGTAATAATATTTTATTCAATTTCAACTTTTATATAAAATCATTTCATCTCATCTCACTATCTAAACAGAACCTTAAAGTGATTTCATGTTCCTATATGACACATTACACTTAATTTCTTTTTTACTTAACTAAACAAATTCGTCTACTTATCATCTATATACTACATATTTAACAAAATAAATAAATAAATAATTAGAAAAATATATAAGAATGATTGAATAGTTTTTTTTTTTAATCCTTTCTTCCTCTTGCTAGTAGTTGTTTCTTTTTTAATCTTTTGAAATTTATAATGAGAATAATAAAATTTATTTTATATGAACATAAATTAAACCCGGATCGTGACCAAAATTCTGATTGCCCGAAAAATTGGAAGATGGAAGAGGGATGATGGGCTGGTGGACCAAAGTCCACCCGACCCTTAGAACAGGGAAAACGATCAATTGGGCTGATTTCCTCAGTTTTGGAAAAATCATTTTCACCCATGGGTATCCAAAGCCAGGGAAACCCAAAACGCCCAGGATAAAAAAAGCAATCACATTGTAAACAAAGTCCCACATTGCTTTTGTGCACATGTTTTATGACGTTTTTAAGTGCGAGCTGGAAAGGCGCGCAGCAAACCGAGGGGGTGTGGGGTTGGGAGTTGCGCGCGATTTATCAAACCCTAAACCTCCCTGCGCGGCAGGGAACACAAGGGGGGTCTTTGGCCGGTGTTTCCCCCGTGCGGCTAAAAAAGAATCACCGATGCACTGCGCGTGTTCATCTCCCACGTTGTCACAACATATGCCCCATGAGAAGTTCGAAGGTGGTGCTGCCTGCAACCCTCTTGTAAGGGTGTCGTCGCGGCTACCGATTGTCCTCGCCTCTCAAGCACCCCCATTTTTGTCAATAATCTCTACATATCCATCCTCCTTTATAAAGCATCATTTGTAATCAACTGGCAGCCATTCAAGTATATCCCCAAATCAATGATCCTCAAAGATCCAAGGATTGAAGCAGGGACATGACTATATTTGCAGCTGGAGACACAAAACATAGAGGTTTGCTTTGGGAAGAATATCAAAAGGCTGATGGCAGGGTAGCTGTAAAAGAACTTGAAATTATCAGTCCAGTAGAGAAGTTAGCCTGTCAACTTCAAAGACACTGGTGGCAATTGAGGCCGATAGACACTGGTGGCAATTGGAAACCTGATATCTTACATTTGAAGGTGACGAGAAAATTGCACACCAATAAATGGCTACCCAAGGAAATTTTACCATCAACATTGACAAAGTCCATTGAATTTAAGATGACAAAATAATAAGGGTGGCTCTACAACTACCGCTTGGGGCTCCCGACAGTGCATTTCATCTTTTCATTTATTTTTCTATGCATTTTTTTAATATTCTTAAATATATTTTTTTAAAATTTATAACATAATTAAAAACACTTCCTTAATCATTAAATTGTATACAACTGTTTGTATACAAACATGAGAGTCAAGTATTCTAATTAGCAATTATTACCTCGACTGTACATTTATTACCATATAGAAGTACCACTTCGAGCTAGGGTTGAGTTGAAGATTTTACAATTCACACCACAAAATGGTCTCTAGTGTGTTAGCCAGTTAAATACCATGTTGGCTAAAAAGAGAAATGATTTATAGTCTCTCATGTATACAAGGGCCATTCAGTTGATAATGATAGAGTTTATTAGCACATGATCACAATAATCAGAAATTGGAATAAGTAATTATTACTTTGATTGTACATTATAACTATATAGATGGTGCCATCTCGAGGTATATATGATTGTGTCGAGGATTTCAAAATTCACATCATAAATGGTCTTTAACTCGTTATCAACTTTGATATATGCCATCTGATCGAGGAAGATAAAATTATTTACTTTCTCCAATTAATATGGGGGCATACAATAGATAATTATATAGTTGATTACCATATGATCCTATGTTGGCAAGATTTCATTGAAATGAAAGATGTTCAATGAAATCATATAGTTTCGAAAAAGGTACACAAACCATTAGAATCTATGTGTGTCAATGATGTTTATCTTCTAGTGAGTGCTAATCCATGAACCAACCCACATTGGAAAGCTCTCCTAAGCAGGCACCAGAAGTTCCAAAACGACTTTCCTAACTTTCATCGTGTTCATCACAAACCCTAATGCCCAAAACGTTCACGCATCATTAAAGGGGAAAAATACACGAAAAGAGTAGTGGGCCGCACAATGAGCTGAAGTAGAGCCCTAAGTTCACTTCTTCTGCTCACCAAAACAATCGTCACCGACCCAATATTACATATTACATATAAAAAGTATATAAAATCACCGCCATCCCCACGCTATTACTATTTTTCTTTTACTTGGGCGGTGCTACTCTGCCGTCTGAGTAGCACCGCTCAAATTACCGTTTGGTCAAAATAATTTTTATTTTTTTAAATTTTTTTATTTAAATTTTTTTATTATTTTTAAATATTTTTAAAAATTATAAAAAAAATATCAATACATAATTTTTTTTAATTATTAAATAAAAAAAAAGTAAAAAAAGAATTAAACTAAAGGAAGTATCAAAATGAGGTGTAAAATTTAAATATGAAAGTAGTATTTTTCTTTTATTTTTGTCGATTATATATTTGTATATAATCTCACACATAATATTATCCAAAGAAAAAAAATCTGATAAGTTACAAAAATTTGTTCAAAAAGATAATTTGGAATAAATACAAAATTTCTTTTTAGGCCTCGCTCTCTCTCTCTCTCTCTCTCTCTCTCTCTGCTGCTCCTTCGACCTCTCTCTCTCTCCTCCCCCTTCCTCTTTCTCTAATATCTCTGAGCTTCCTTTGGCCATTGACAAAGCTCTGTTCCTCGATTTGATTCCAGGTCCGTACGCCCATTCGATCTACGGGGGTGTCGTTATAAATTTAAATCTTCCCGTTATTTGTTTGGATGTCGTGTTGGCGTTTTTTGGCGTCTCGTGTTTCGAATTTGATCGTGTTTTGGGTTATTGTTATCAGCGATCATTGGGTTTGGATTTTCGCAGGTTCTGCTGGGCCTGTGTTTCGTGCAATTGGGTCCCTCTAGATGGTTTTGCATTTTAGGGTTTTTGAGTTTAATTTCTTTGATTTTTTTAATCATTTAAATCTTTATTTACTTTATTATTTTCGACATGTAAATCTAGGGTTTACTGATATTTTGGATTTCCGGGGGCGCCGGTGTCAAGGGGTCTTGGTTTGGAGAATTTTAATGTCGAGCTTTCTTTGCTTGACTAGAAAAATGAGGAAAATGGAAAGACAACAAAATTTTCATTTTTTTTTTAATGTTTTTTGCTGCGTTGGGATTTGGGAAATTACAGGAACAAAAGAATCGGGGCCAGATAGTTGAATTAATATCATTTGAGTGGAGGTTTTGGTTCTTATGTCCCATTTGATGAAAACTCCTGGCAGCCAAACAAAAGGCTTTTAAAGTTTGTTAAATTGTAGACTATAGAATCCACGAGCCTATGATATCTTCAACCAACATCTACACTTGTTTCTATTTTGCCAGTTTTTTGGAATTTTTGTTAATACTTTGGTGTACTTTGATATATATGTCGTGCAAATATGACAGGTTCACTTATTGGCTCGCAAGTGGAGTTGGAGTGTGGTGGAAAGAATTTTGGAGTGAGCAATGGCGGGAACTGCAAGTGAGGAGTCTGGAGTGGGAAGGTCCGTGGAGGGAATTTCAACCGGGCAGCGTTGCCAATCTGGGGAAGCATTGGCAGAATGGCGGTCTTCCGAGCAGGTGGAAAACGGAACCCCATCAACTTCGCCTCCTTACTGGGATTCTGATGACGATGATGATGGAGGTATGCCTTTGTCTTACAATCCCCCCTTTCAAGTATGCATCATGTGGACGAATAATTCCCTTTCAAAAGAACAAACGATTCTGTAATGTAAAGACATATTTAAGCATTTTTCTTTCCTTTGTCTTGCATTACTGAAAACCAGATGTAGAGAACATAAATTACACCGAAATGCACTACAAGGGTAGTGTATATTTTGGCGTAATGGTCCTGTTGGAATACAGCATTAAGTTATTGGTTTTAAGAAAATCTTATTCAGCTAGAAAGTAATATCTTTGTTGCTTGGAGTTAGTGGAAGGTTCTATCATTAGGAGACATTTTTTCCCCGTGGGAGTGATACTATGAAAGTCAGCAAGATGAGGTCTTTACAGACACCTGAAATTTACTTGAAGTAAGAAGTTAAGGCAAATGAGCTCTAGCTCAGATAGCACCTCTTTCTCCATAAGAATGGAGTTGAAGCCTTATTTTTTAAAAAAAGAAAAAGAAAAAAAAAGAATGGTGTTGAAGTCAGATTGGTTGTTTGAGACCCTCTAATTGAATGCTCAGATTCTGCCTGTTAAAAAGGAAAACTGAAGTAACCCCTAGGGGTTGGCTCAAGTGGTAAAGACCTTGGATTTGGTGGTCTACTCCCTCCAAGTCTATGGTTTGAATCCCCTTGGGTGTAAACAATTTCTAGGGGCCATCAGATTGTGGGATTTTCCCATCGAATTACCCGAGGTGCACTTGCGGGAAACTCCTTGTTGAGGGCCTGTGCACCTACTAGATTAGTTGAAATGCTGTTCTCGAACACCCGGTGCCAATTAAAAAAAAAAAAAAAAACTGAATTTTGGATTGGTCTTAGTGGGGAAAAGGCAGCTGAATGTTGCATTTATCTGGCTAACATCCTTAGCAAGTATTTTGATTATTTATCTAACAAGTTCCTGTTAGATTGTTAGATTTATCTAACAAGTTCTTAAAGAGTTTTACCGATCAAAAAATTTTAAAAAAAATGATAAAAGAGTTCTTAAAGAGTTTTAATGATAAAACACGAATTAGTTTTGTAGATTGTTCGATTATTTGTAAGCAGCTCTTCTATGCATTACTGACACGTATAGACTGTTGAAAATGAAGAAGTGGACGGAACTAAAGTTAGCAACCTTTTTCCACTCTGTAATATATTGGTTAATATGTAGGATATATCTTTTTTTTAATCAGTAAGAGCTTTATTAAAAATAGGCATAGCCAAGTACACGGGACATATACAAGAGCAACACCTATGCATGATATATTTTGTATGTTTAATGATTTAATTTTTTTTATACTTGCTTTTCCCTCTCACGATATGGAAAGAATTATTTTCTTATATTTTTACTTGTAGTCCGTGCAAGTACTTTGTCTTCCATTTGAAACTATTGTTGTACTTCAACAATGTGGTGGGGTTTTTGACCCTCCGACATATAATGTATGACTTTTCCTTTTAATTTATTTTGGGCTCTTTTCTTATTCGGGATTCCTTTCTTTTTCACTCTTTTCGCTGCATATTGATATATTTTCAAATTTCTAAGATCATTTGCTGCATACCTCCTATGATCTCTAAAATCTTGTTCTTCTAGAGAATGTAAATATCAACCATCACCTTAAGTATACCGTAGAAGTTTTATATTAATAATTTGATGTTCACATTATCCTTTGGTGAATTGTTTTGTGTAGAGGGTTCTCATATACTCAATACTTCATTTTCTTTTTGTTTGGTTTTGAGTCTTTGACCATCTGAGCTGAAGGTTAATAGAACTTCCAATTATTCATAAAATCCAATTGATAAAATTGCCAATGCTATTTATCTAAGATCTAAGTTTCCTGCATTTCCCAAATAATTGTTTTTAAACCCATCATATTGAAGTTCTTGATTACTTCTGCCTGTTCCTTTTGTTTTTAATCAAATGGATAATTAATTGTTCACAAGTCATGTTCACTTCTATATAGGGCCCAAACCTTCTGAGTTATATGGAAAACATACGTGGAAGATAGAGAATTTTTCACAGATTAACAAAAGAGAACTTCGTGGTGATCATTTTGAGGTTGGCGGCTACAAATGGTATGGGTCTGGAAAATGCCGTTTGGCATTCTTTTCTTTTTACATATAATTGTTGCGTATAAAATGTTTACTTGTAAAAATATTGTTGTATATAAAATGCATGATCATTACAGGCTATATGCATTGTTATGTCTTAAGTATTTCTGCCCATGTCCATGTACTGTATGTCAGTATGTGTATTTTTTATGCTTATGAAAAGAAATCCTGCACCTGTCACTCGTCATCTTTGAATTTTAGGTCAATAAAAGGGAATTTTATGCATTATTTAATTTATATGCATGTCAAAATCCCAACTTATACTTCTGATGGAGAGAGAATACCATGAAGCCATGAGATCATTCGTCTGTCACATCACATGTAACTTCTTATTCATCAATAGTGATGAATGCAGTGGTAGATTCCAAGTTCTTCACAGAAGATTTTTATATGTTCTGAATTAATTGACATATAAAAAATGTTTTTAATTATCACAAAGAATAATTATTCGATTAATATTGGTATCTTTTTTATTATTCTAACATTATATGATTATATGGTTCATGTCACCATTAGATAATGTCTTCCAATTTTTAAATTGGATTTTTCCTTCCCCCTTCCTAATTGTAATTAAAAAACTAGGCGCCAAATGGAGCCTGTGTCTACATCTTGATGGCGTGCATCACGATGACATGGATGGGACAAGTTTTAGCTGTCGCCCAACTGTTAATTATATTTTTTTTTTGATCGGTAGCAAAACTGTTAATTATATTAGATTAATTAACATTTTAGTTTTGACCTAAGCTTTTTTCTGTTTGTTGCAGGTACATTTTAATTTACCCCCAAGGCTGTGACGTCTGCAATCATCTTTCTTTGTTTCTTTGTGTTGCTGATCATGAAAAACTTCTTCCAGGTTTGATATATCTAAGGAGTTTGGAATTTTCCTTTGGTGATCATGGTTCTTGGTTCTGTATGCTTGTAATTATATTGCTTGCTTTTGTTTGTGAAACAGGCTGGAGCCATTTTGCACAGTTCACTATAGCTGTGGTGAACAAAGATCCAAAGAAATCTAAACATTCTGGTTGGTTGTTTGGTTAATTTCTGGTTTAGTTTTATGGAGTTTTTAATATTATTGTGTCAGTGCAACTGAGTAAATGTAAATTTTGTAGATACTTTACATCGATTCTGGAAGAAAGAGCATGACTGGGGGTGGAAAAAATTCATGGAGCTGTCAAAAGTTTCAGATGGGTTTATTGATGCTGACACTCTTATAATAAAGGCTCAAGTTCAAGTCATAAGGTGTGCTACAACTAATTGACTGACGAAGCTGTCGCGTAATAGTTTAAGCCCAAAATGTTTCATTTGTGACTGCCTTTCATGGATATTTATAATTTCGTAGGAATTTCAATTTGCTAGATGTTTTTTTTTCCTTGGAACAGTATTCTCTGTTTGTTCAACTTTGGCATGGCAATATATGCTTGTCCTGTTTGGACTTAAAACTTTCTTCTCCTGCATTGTTTCGCAATAGTAAGTTCCTCTCTTTGATGGCACAGTTGGGTTGTTAGAAGATCGATTATGTATCTTGTAAGGCATTCGCTAAAATATTAGGCAATTGGGTCATTTTACCGCAAATAATTTGAAGGCTTTAACTACACCTATTGAAGTTCCATTTAATGTATTTTATTTGATTTTTTGTTGTCAATCATCCATGTCCTACCTTTTTTAAGGTGTTCCCTGTTGCTGGTTGTGTTTTTGTGGATTACACTTGAGGAGAGGGGGCTTAAAGATTAAGTGAACCAAATATTCTAAGAGTCACAAGGCAGCTGGATAGGGCCAGAACTTTTTCTTTAATCTGTAGTTGATTTTGCATGTACATTTATTCTAAGTTGATTTAGAAGGTTACACATCACGTTAAGCTAATTTTGATTGTACACGATTTTTTACCTGTGCCAATTCCCCTTCCGAAACTTCTTTTCGGTTATTGACTTTTGAGTTGTAACTGAGCGGGTATGTTGTTTTATGTTCTTTGTTTAATCTTCTGCAGTAATTTATCTTCACAAGCATTTCTTTTTGGCTTCTGGTTTGTAGGGAGAAAGCAGATAGGCCCTTTCGTTGTCTTGATTGTCAGTATAGGAGAGAACTTGTTAGGGTCTATTTAACAAATGTGGAGCAGATTTGCCGGCGATTTGTAGAAGAGAGAAGAAGCAAGCTTGGGAAGTTGATAAATGATAAAGCTAGGTGGTCAAGGTATTTCATGTTCACCTTTGTAATTATCGATCAATTATAAGTGATTACTCTGTCAGTGATAATTACTTAAAATCTATGTTGGAAGACATGGTCTTTCCAAGAAGTTTTTGGTAATGAAATGATTTCCCGGTTCCCATGGTCATGGATGTGACACGGTTTCGCAGCTGCCGTGTTTTTGCAATGTGTTGAATTTTGCCCCCCCACCGCGGGGCGGGGGGGGGGGGGGTCGCTCTATCTATTTATGGCCATTAACTTTCTACTTTAGTTATATTTCTGTTGAGGTAGATTTCTTTGTTTTTTCTGATGATTAAGATGTTTTGTTATTGATGCAGCTTCCGTGCTTTCTGGTTGGGAATCGACCAAAATGCTAGGCGTCGTATGTCCAGGGAGAAGACGGATGTGATTCTAAAATTTGTTGTGAAGCATTTCTTTATAGAAAAGGAAGTCACTTCTACTTTGGTAATGGATTCCTTGCATAGTGGCTTAAAGGCTCTTGAAGGCCAGATGCAGTGTAAGAAAGGGAGGATGAAATTGTATGAGGCTGAAGAAATGTCAGCCCCCATTGTTCGCATGGAAAAAGATATGTTTGTATTGGTCGATGATGTCTTATCATTGCTTGAGAGGGCTGCCATGGATCTATTGCCTCCAAAAGATGACAAGGGTCCTCAGAATCGTACAAAGGTGTGCTGCTGAATATATGATTACTGCCAACCTTTTTATTGTGATTGCGTGTATTATTGCAAAAACATTATATGGAGAACTGAAGTAAACAGTTCTAGAGCTCTAAAAGAGTACGAGTAGGGTTAAAATTTTCAAGAATCCAAAAATGATTTTTTTGAAATTGCTGTCGCAACAGATCCTGTGGTGCTAAGGCTATAATCTTTTGATGACTGAGCAATCCTTTACCTTTATATGCAGGATGGAAACTCTGGAGAGGACTTCAACAAAGATTCTATTGAGCGTGATGAGAGGCGTCTTACAGAATTGGGTCGCAGAACTGTGGAGATATTTGTCCTTGCCCATATTTTCAGGTAGTTAGTTATTTGGATAATTATAATTTCTATTCTAAAAATGGCAAACTCTTCCCATGTGCTCCCCACCCTCTATCAAGTATTGATATTTTTGTATCTGTTGATTGCCCTTTGTTTTCATGGACGGCCTTCAATAATTTTTGTGATAAGTGGACAACCTTCAATATGGAGTCAATTTAAGTTTTATATAGTGCTGTTTCAATATGGATGCCATAATTTGCAGTTTCCCTGCATCTTATTATTGCAAGTTGATAGTCCTAGGATATCTAGGAAGTCATTTATTTGTTCTATAACAGTGTGCTGTACCGGTATAACTCAATGTGTTTTAGCCTTTGTGTTTCCAAAGATTGCTGCTTTGATGTTGCTGTCCTGTGCAAGTTTTTCTTTCTAACAAGTTCCTTTTGTGATGCCTTTTTGAATATAATCTAAAGTCTTCAGTTTATAATCTATCTAAAGGTCACTTTCTATTTAATTAATTTTCCCCTGTTTTGGGTATAACTTTTGCTTAGTGTAATCTGCAATAGAACCAATTTTTTTGTCACGTCTTATCTATAGTTTTGTTGGGATTTCCAGCTTTTCTGTGCTGCCTTTGTTACCATGTTTTTATTTATATTTTTTTGGATAGGTAAAATAAAATTTTATTGAATCAAGTAAATAGGCATAGCACAAGGAGAAACCAAGTACACAAAATGTATACAAGAAAACACGTTGCCCAAAATGACCCAAAAAGTCCCTAATGACCCAAAAAGCCCGTGAAATAAACAACCCAAAATACACAAGACCGGTCCCCAACCCTTGTTTCTCGTAGAACTAAAACTCTACCCGAACACCCAACCCCAAACCCTTTGGTTCTCCAGCAACTCCATTGGTTCGCTCCAATGGTATCATGGTCTTCATTGGAGATTCTGGGGTGACAGCAAGTCCCTTTACCTCTGGGGTTCCTACATCTCCTTCAGACCTTGGCAGTACACCATTTTCCTTCAACTCTGACGAGAGATCGAGGACCAAGGGTGTAGTTTCGACTGTTGGTCTATCCTGTGTTACATGAGGCAAATGACATTCCATTACTGATGTCTCTACGCCAATACCCGATGTAGTCCCTTCTTCAAACAACCCAGATTTCCTTTTGACCCGCCATAGTCTCCTGGATCTAGATATAGAGATAGAGCCGCATCCGATCTTCCATTTTCCTTTAACTGGGTTTAAATGCTTCGGGCCTATCTTGTTTCTTACAACCCTGTTGCCTCCAATTGAAAGCCGGTCTATTTTCGAAGACAAGAAAGCTATCGCTACTTTCAGCTCGACAAGTTGGGTTTCCATCTCCTTTAAGGAATTGTGCATCTCAACAAGCTGGTCCTGAGACATGATTTGCGAATCTCCTTCACTCTGAACTCCCGAAGCATGACCCGTCTTTAGAGCTGCTGCATAGGATCGCCTCGCCACTGAGGATTTACTAGGATTTTTGTGCACCTCCAAATTTTCCTTCCCTGACACGCCACCGACATGTCTGCTACGAGACTCCCTAGCAGAGCCACGTCCTGTAGCACCTTCTCCGTTGCTCCCTCTCTTGCCGAAGGAAAAGTCACGCAGCACCTCCCCCATCCTTCTCCAACCACTGCCCCCCTCCTCAGGAATGGAGATAAAGTTCCTCCTCCCACCACCACCATATTCTTCTACCGCCATATAACGTCCTCAAGTATTTGAGCAGTGGTGCGCCGTGAAGTTGCGTCTACCTTCCCGAACAGTGGAGAAAAAATCTTGTTTTTCATCCTTTGTGCACGCTTCCATAGCCTTAGCCAGCCACTGCACTGTTGTTGAACCCAAAACCAACTTAGAAATCACCCTTCGACCCCTTTCAGTAATGGCCAACATACTCCCCTCCTTCACCAGAGTAAAGGATTTAGATTCTATGACTAACACCATAGAAGAACCCATACTGACCAACTCCCCTCCTTCAACAGCCATTCATCATCACATTGATCGATACACGGCTAAGAACCACTGCTGAAGACCAACGAGCTAGATCGACGGAGGGTGGTCTGTGACCACTGTGCTGTGTCTCTCGCCTGTAAGGGTGTGTGGCGGCAGATCTGTTTTCTCAAGATAGAACCAACGACATGGACGCCTGAAACGGATCCCAGAAAACCAGGTCGCCGGAGGGTGACCAACGCCGGAAGACCCTAGGCGTAGACGCCGGGGTCAGTCGGTCTATTTTGTGCCGCCAGAAGCCACTCACCGGCCTAGGTGACGGCGAAATGGATTTCTCTCTTATGGGTAATAACCTTACGCACTGGTGTATCTCTCGCCGGCGGGATTCAGCGATGATGTCTGAGCCGGCGGTGAGCAACCACTCACCGGCCAAGGCGGCGACGAGATGGTAACTCTCACACGGGGTTGTCTCATGAGTGTTTCTCTCTCCTCTCTCCTCAGCACGCTTTTACTTGACCCACATACAGAATATATACAAAAGAGAACACCTAGTTATAGGTTAGAACTATAAATGGCTACAAGAAATTCATGAAAACTAGCCCCATTGAAAACAAAACAGAAGTCCACAAAAATAAGGTATTGAAAAAGAATTCTTCTGAGTTCATCCAAAGAGTGTTACTGATCTTCAAAGCTTTGACCATTCCTCTCCAGGCAAATGCACCACATAAGACATAGAGGAATAGTTTTACACGCTCCAGCAATTTGGGGATTACCCCGAAGGCCTCTCCAACTAGCAAAAAAATCCACCACCCTTCTTGCCCATTACTCATGCAAGGCCGATCCTGCTGAACGATAACATAAGTCCCTGGCCACCTCGCAATGAAGTAATAGATTGTCCACAGTTTAACCACTTTTTTACACATGGCACCAATCGATAACAATAAGCTCACTCTTCCTCAGATTAACCATGTTCAAGGTTTTCCCAAGGGAAGCAATCCAACCAAAGAAAGCTACCTTGAGAGGCACCTTTAACCTTACATCTCTAGATGCACTTCCAAGGAAAAGGGTTGTGGTTCTAACATGGTAAAGGCTTGTATAGGGTCCGGACACTGAATTTCCCTGTTTTTGTCAATACTTCCTTGTCTTTCTAGAAAAATTTTCAGTTACAATTAAATATCAGTGTGTGAAATAAAAATCAGAGCAGATATTTTGTTCTCTTTTACTACCAAGGCGCTATTAATAGTTCTGGACGTGTCTATGTCGAACTTGTTTATGAAAGAAACTTGGGTTTAAAGATGTGCTTTTGTCTTATGGCCCTTTGTAGCATCGTTCTTCTTGTCAAGTGTATGACATGCATGCTCAACACTGGGATTGCAGCTACTGTGAATTGACTACTTGGACTGATAAACAAGGCTTAGGTGGAGTAATGGCTGTAAATGGTTTTGTCAATTTTTTTGTTTGGTTATCGGGTGTAAACTGGTAGCAGAGGATTGAATCAAGAATGTAAAACTCCAAGGTAGTCTAGGAAGTCTGAAATTAGCAACAGAAGTATGGCTTGCCAATATTTGCAAATTTCTATATTGTGTAGGGGAAATTGACTTGAAGTCAGCCATCAACAGTCGAGGAAGTTGTTCATCTTCCTGGGGATGGGAGATGCCAAATAGGACAATTGATTTTAAAGTTAGAATTATTTTGAAATTTTATTCCAGTATTTTAAGTGAAGTTATTGGTTAAATGAGTAGTAGTAACTTTTTTTTTAATAAATACTTACATTTTTTTAAATAAATCAATCTCATTAAAGTGTGGTCACATCCCAAGTACACCGGAAGTATACTAGAGAAACCCCAATTAGGTATCCATAAATACTGTATAGTTAGCAAAACAAAAACTATTAATGGCTTCCATCCACCCATAAAGAGTCTTGCACAGCAGATCTTCTAATACTAATGTCATTCTCTCATGGTCTTCAAAATTGCGGGGATTGTGTTCTCTCCAAATGCACCACATCACACAATAGGGTGTCATCCTCCAAGTGTCAAACACTCGATGATTAACACTTTTCCGTATTCACTTCTCTTTTGTCCTTTTTATTTTTCTGTTTTAGTTTTTTTTGTGGTAATAGAGAATGTTGCATTTGTTCCATATAATGAAAGCTTCATGATGATTGGTCACAATGGATAAAATTTATTGACTAAATCATTTGATCATAGGTTCTCTGATTCAATCCACACATGAGATTGTAAACATGTATACTTGCCCATATGTACCTAAGATGCCCTAAGTGTTCCTCTTTACATGCAGCAATAAAATCGAGGTAGCATACCAGGAAGCTGTGGCTTTGAAGAGGCAAGAGGAGCTCATCCGCGAAGAAGAGGCAGCAGCATGGCTTGCTGAAAGTGAGCAGAAGGCAAAACGCGGAGCAACTGAAAAGGAGAAGAAATCAAAGAAAAACAAGGTTTAATATTCTCACACCTGTAATTCTCTAGCTCCTAACTAGGTGTATCTCTTGTATGCTACCTGTGTACTTGGGCAATGCCTATTTTTGTATTAATAAAAAATTTACTTATAAAAAAATTCTCACAACCATAATCTCAAGAGAGTTTAATCATCTACTAAATTTGAGTCCAGTAATCTTCAATGGTTCCTTTATTTTCTGCTTGATTACGTGTGCAAAGTTTAGATATGTTGATGGTGTTGCAGTTAATGTTGTCAGTTCCAACGACAACTGTTTACATAGGGTTGGAATAATTTAGTAATCATCATCATTTCTTTGATATCTTCACACTAAAAGTGCATCTCTTGTTATTATGAATGTCTGTGAGGGAGTGTGCTTTGCTTGTTATTTAAATGTTTCAACCTTGTGATTTCTAACATGACTACTTATGGCTAGGACCTTTTTTTTTTTTTTTTTTTTGAGGCTGAGCCAAGGAGCAAAGCATTATCAAGTATTTGGATTATGCTGTTCCTTGCTGTTTTCTTTCCTCCTTACATGTTTATTTTATGGTTTGCCAACATTGAATGTGTTAATTATGCAAACTACTTAGAAACAAATGTGAGATTTTGAAAGACTTTCTATGGTGTTCAGATTTGTGATTTGCGCCCCCCCCCCCCTTCTCTTTTTAATTGTTATGGATTCACCTCAGATGTTGTCCTACATCCTCTTGACAGAAAAAGGTGTTATTCCAAATTCGATTGCTTTGAATGCGGATGTTGGATGTTGTCAACTAACGTTCATGTTAACAAAGTAGATTGCTTTCAAGTTTAATCATTGACTCATACTTATTTGTTTTTATACTACAGGCCAAACAAAAACGAAATAACCGGAAAGGGAAGGAAAAGGGGAGGGAGGAAAGGCCTGACATGGCGGTACAAGACAAGCACCAACTGGAAAACCCCAATGATGAAAAACATGACAGCATTACGGAGGAGGAGCAACCTGCAGTTGAGAAGCCTGATACACTGGAAGATGTTTCCGATGTCTCTGATTCAGTAGATGGTGTTTCAGAAATTCCTCAGCCTGATTCAGAAGACCGCGATGCTAGTCCTGTCAATTGGGATACTGACACATCAGAAGTTCATCCTCTAATGGAAGCCACTAGTAGTGGAATTAATTCCCTGTCATCTGTACAAAATGGTGTTGTTGAAAGAAAGAGCCATTCAATAATGGATGATAGTTCTTCAACGTGTTCTACAGACTCTGTACCATCAGTGACTAATGGGCCCTATAAGGGGAACACTTTTCCAAACTATATAAACCAAAAATCACCTGGCAGGTAATATATGGCTACATTTCTTTGCACACCTACTTCAATTAAAATACAAGTTCTTTTTTTTTTTTTTTTTTCTGATTCTGCACTTAAATTATGTAGGGGAAGGAACCAACGAGGTAAGGCAACCTGTGATGGGAGTAGTTGGGCAAATGAGATGGATAATCAGCCTTCTGGGCTTTCAGAGGATGCAGGAGATCTAAACGATTTATCTGGTAGTTGTAAAGTTGGTGAATCTGAGCAGGAGCCTGTTCTCTCCTTGCAGGATCCGTTAAAGTGGTCTGAGCAGCATATGGTTAAGAAGGTGGAGTAACTAGTTATGGCATGATTAGCTTTGCAATTGTTTGGGCCATATTCCTATAATTAGTTTTTTCTAATATAATAGTCTTGTAAGTTTGACATATACTTCTTACAGCTAAAATGGTTTGAAGATACTAGTTACTCATTGTCTCCTATTTTATCTGGGAGCACAGCAGAGGATGTTTTATGGCAAAAAAAGTAACTTTTTTCTTCGAAGTTAGGATCTTACCAGTGCTTAGTGCATGTTATTCCCATATACCATTTGAAAGCCTGCATACTATGTGTTCTTAGGTCATTGTTCACTGTTTTATGCCTTTTAAGTCTCTTCTTTTGCATACAGCCACTTTATTTACATTATTTCAACTTTTTTCCCCTCAAAAGGATGGCAAGTTGAACATGACTGGAGGTCGCTTTTCTATGTTATAGGAAGTAGTTTCGCTGCCGAAGAAACTAAGCATCAAAGAGCAGGCTGATGTGGAAAGACCCTCTAAAGATAGGACAGCAGCAGTACCGTCCTCTTCCAGAAGCCCACCCAGGAATCCAGCCTCAACCATTCGATCAAAGAATAGTAGTGCTATTGTTGATCCTATTCCACCTGGGAAAGCTTCTTCAAATGTTACCCAACAGAGTGAGAAAACCATGCCTTTGATGACGTCATCCCAAAGTACTGGTGTGTCCAGACCTGAGATCCAGAAGGTTGCAAGCCCGAAGTCGAGTGAAAAAGGCATGGCACAGCATGTCCCTATGATGTCGAGGCCCTCTAGTGCTCCTATAATTCCTGGTCCCAGGCCGACTGCTCCTGTTGTTTCCATGGTTCAAACATCCCCTCCACTCGGCCGTTCAGTGAGTGCAACTTGCCGGTTAGGTCCCGAGCCCTCACCAGCAACACATGGTTATGTTCCCCAGTCCTATAGAAATGCCATTATGGGTAATGCCGTTGCTTCAAGTACTGGTGGTTTTACTCATCCTAACTCCCAAAGTTCAGGGGTGAACCAATCCTCAGCATTCTCGCAATCAGCTACCTTGATACCTGCACCAATGTTTTTACCCCCGAACCCTGAGACGGTTGACCCAACCACGGTCAAATCAGGTTTTCCATATGGCATGGTAAGGCAGGATGTCTTGCAGAATGGACCCCACTGGATGGAGACTTCTCAAAAGGAAACCAGCAGAAACATGCAGTATGACCATTCTTCCCTAGTTAATGATGTTCAAAACATGGGCCTGTACAAGTCTGCACACAGCGGATTGCAGGGAAAACTATCCACTCAATTCCCAGCCAGTGCATCTGGTGGCCGGCAGACCCAAGGTGCATTGGCGGATGAGTTCCCGCATCTGGATATCATTAATGACCTGCTTGATGATGAGCATGGTGTTGGGATGGGAGGAGCAAGCACAGGTTTTCATTCTCTCGGCAATGGGCCACAGCTATTGAATAGGCAGTTAACATTTCCTTGTGATGAGAGCGTATCCAGTGATGTGGGGTCCTCATCTAGCTCTTGCAGGTTTGAGCGATCGCGAAGTTACCATGATGATGGGTTTCAACAGCACTATCACTCTCCTGGCAGTCATTATGACTCAATGAGGGATTTCATTCTGCAAGGCGGGGCATTACCATATGTAAATGGGCAGGTAGATGGGTTAGTTCTGAACCAGTGGCCGGTTGCTGGTGCTGGTGCTGATTTATCTCTACTTGGCATGAGGAACCCGGAGGGAGATGGTTACCCTTATTATAATACAGATTATTCAAATCTGGCATGTGGCGTCAACGGCTATACAATCTTCCGGCCTTCAAATGGGCATTGAAAGGAAACCAAAGGTCTTGTCCATTGTAATAATTTATTTGAGGAAATTGCTGGGTCATAGATTTGGAGTGAGGTTATAATCCTTTGATAAGAAAACATTTTGTAAAGATTGTCTCTGCCTTCTTTGCTTCCAGCTCTGAAGTAGTTAAAAAAATGAGGCTTTTGATACGTTCTGGTGATTTGCTTACTGGTTGAATCAAAGAGGTCGTGAAAATTGAACCAGCATAATCTGACCCAAGCTGTCGTCGCGGTTTGCTATTGGAGTGCTACAAAATTCAACAGTTTGAACTATAGTCTGTGCCATACCTAAATGGCTTTTGGAGCCGAATTAAGTACTCTGTCACAGATGTTCCCTCGAGGTGAGACGATACTTGGTCCTTCATGAATAGTGCGCGTTAAAGATTTTAGCGTAAATTGAAGAGTGAAAAGTGGTTATGCGCTTAGAAATGTGTGCGTTTGGGCATGCCGTAAATGTGTTTTCAAAGCATAAATATCGATAGGAAAAACAACTTTTCTCGTTCTACTGAAGTCCGCTGTGGTTGTTTCCAACGCATTGGAGAAACTAATGATCCTCCCAAGTATCATGGCATCCGCCAACCAACATCAAGATTTTCCAATGCCAACATTTTAATGGTATGGTATGAAATAGTACAAAAATGAGTATTAATTGAAAATCTCAATTCTCCCTACACACTCTTTGAATAAATAAATATTTTCCTTGTCCACGGAACAACGTTTGATTACGTCTGCCTGACTTTATAGATTACACTTGTCTAACTCTTTAAAGAAGTGTTAATGAACATCATTATTACCTGTTCGAATGGTGGGATGACTCAATTGGTGACTTCATCTCCTCTCAACTCCTCCACTTTATGGAAACTTAACCAACACACAAAACGCCTCTTATTTGTTAATCACACTTAAAACATCCAACGCCCCCAAGCAACTCGCTCGCACCTAATTTCCCACATGTATGGAAGATTTTCTACAAACGAAAGCTTGCATGAACGAGTTAAAAAATCTATTCTATACGTCAAGGAACAAGTCAATACCTTAATTGAATAATCTCCTTAACCAATCTATATACAAATATTCTAACATGGACGAGGAGGAAAAGCAAAACCTTGGGATTCAATTCAAAAACCCCTGCATCCCTTTCCTGCTTATTGATTGACCCATTCAAAATTTGTGGTTGATAGGAAATTACCCCTAGCTAGCGGTCAATAGTCAAATTCCTTGCAACCAATAAAATAATTTCATTTCTCATTATAAATACTATAACACCCTCCTCATGAATTAAGCATTCATATATACTAGTTTGTACGTCTTGTTTTTGTCTCCAAAGAACATGAGACCTCTCAACATTGCTTTGGCGGTGCTGTTGCTGCTGTCTCTTCTGCATGTTCAACTATACAAAGCTAGCAGAGTATTGTACGATGAAGGAGAGTTGACGCATAAGGAGCTAAGGTTGCAGTCTCTTCCAAGGGGTCCTGTCCCTCCCTCTGGGCCCTCGGGGTGCACCTACATCCCCGGCACCGGCGGATCAGGCTGTCCAGTCAACGAAATGCACTATGCCGGTAATGCTTTGCCTCGGCCCAGTGCTTACCCACGTCTCATGGTCCCGTTCGGCGTGGCTACCAACCACCAATGAAGAACTCTGCAATACTGAAGATCCTTGACTGAAATTCTTTATTACTCAGAATTATCTCGAAGCTCAAGTACTTCTGATTGCTCGATTGAATTCATGAGGATACTGATGTCGCACTCGTGAATCACAGGTCGTTAAAGAGTACTACAGAATATTCATTGAATTTTTTTTTTTTTCCGTTTGTTCTTGTCATTAAAGAATTGTAATTTCAATTTTTACGTATATATGTATTAATTTGTAGTTTATTTGCTCTTTTTATTTTCTTTTGGTTAGAGAGAAAGTACTTTAATTATATATTTCAAGAATAAATATTCTCGGGAGACAATGAGAATAAGTCAGTACTGCACCATTGTATGCCGCTCTTTTTAACTGTATATATATATATATATATATGAAATAATCTTTTGAATGATTTTGGTATGAAAAGTTGCCTCTAATTTCAATATGCACGTGCCATGTATAAATATATGCATGGGGGTTGTTTTTTTTTTTTCACATTCTAGCGTATATAAGGGCTAATTCTTGTTTTATCTGAAGTCACTAGCTAATATTTCATTTGGATAGTAAAAGTATTTCATCTTATCTCATCTCATCTCGTTATTATAAATTTATCAAATTTTCACATAAAATATAATAAACAATTCAACTTTTTAAATCTCAAAACAATAATAATATTAAAAAATAATATTTTATTCAACTTTTATTTAAAACCATCTCATCTTATCTCATCTCATTATCCAAACTGCAACTTGCGATCTTTAAAATTGCTTATAAATTAATTAAAGTTTATATTTTTAAAGAAATGACGATACTACCTCAATTTATTGATAGCCTCACTTATAACAAATGAATACCTTATACAAAAGAATATGAGATTACAACCAAAGTCCGAAATTTCAAAACCAAACTCTTAAAAAATAGTAAAAGTGGAAATTTATAATTAAGGTTGCTTCAACGTAACGTTGTTTAATTTGTTGTTCCGGTTGGCTGCATGCTAAGAAGATGGAACAAACCAAATTAAATATATATGAAATATTAATTATCATCAATCTGAATACGTGGCATTGCATTAGCAAAGATGTTATCCCAGGAAGGAAGCTAGGCTCCCTCCCAGCCTCCACTTAGGCAAGATTAATAATTTATGCATTAATTAAAAGGCACTAATACTACGTTATTATTAAGTCCCTATAGTAGCTAAGTGGATGCGTGACTCATAAACTTGCCCTCCTACTGTTTAATAATATATATTTACGTATCATAATTGAGGACTTTAGGTTTTTAGGAAAAGAGAGAAAATTATGCATCATAAAGCTGTAGACCATCCTACAATATTTGGTGGGCTGCTGTTTATTGACAAGACTAGTCAATTGGACAGCTGTTGTTTCCTATATATATATATATATATATATATATATATTAATTGGTTGTTCAGCTTTAACATGTTAATTAGGAAAAATTAATTAGGATAATTATAATTAGGCTTTACTGAAATTAGGCCATTTCCTTGCCTAATTAGTTTTCTTCATGAGTGGTTGCAGAATACAGTTTATATGCTGTAAAATTAGAAAATAAATTTTAAATTTTATAAATTAAATAATGTGGAAGGTGTGATTTACACATCCACAAGATTGATTAACGTAAATATTGGAGGAGGTGTTACGTTTAATGAATCCACAAAAACTTACAAGTCCGAAAACGACACGAGGGTCAAACTCCTCGCTCGCTGCTTCCTAATTCAGCATGTGCGGCATTTTGCTAGAATGTGTGCAACTTAATTTGAAGGTGATCTATCAGGGTCATGTCATTTTCCGACAACGTGTTCTTCTCTGGTACTATTACATATTGGCTGATATTAATTGGTAGAATTTGAAGATTTTTTATAACAACGACTCTTATTCCTTTGTTAAAGAGGACATACAAAGTTGATTTAAAGTCAATTACAAACGTTAGAAGTTTTTCAGTACACTTTCGTGATTGACATAATCTAGTCCAGTCGACAAATCTCTAAAGATCGAAGTCTACGAGATAGTACAACTCTATCCACGATAGAATTTGCAGTGAATCTGAAGATGAGTGAGTATATAAGTGTGTATATATATATATATATATATATATATATATGAATAATTCTTTTTATCAGTCACTATTTACTAACCTACATTCCATACCTTATAAAAAAAACTGTTAAATGTGAAGTGTAGACCGGATGAATAGTGACTGATGTATAGCGAAATCATATATTTATATATATATAATAGTTCAAGTTTTCTAAAGTTACGACTTGACCCGCAAAATAAGGTTGGCAGTCAAATACTGAACATTATACTCTCTCACCCGTCTTTAATTTGTTTGTCGCCAAATTCCCGACGTCCAGATAAAGAAAAATGTGTACAAAAATATGAAGTATATGTTTTTTCGTTGGTGAAAGGTCAACATATAGAGCATATTTTGGTGGCAAAAATGGTGAGAAATCTAGCTAATTCAGATATGATGTCTGATGGTGTTTATGACGTTGCAAAAGAATTCGTCAATCTATTGATCAAATGACGTTTGGAGAGAAAATACATATAAGATGTGTAGTACTTTTGGTACTGTCTATTGAAATGATGATCAGGAGCTTATATTCTTTGTTTTTTTTTTTTAAATGTGGTTAGATATAATAATTATATGATCAAAACTATGTGGAGGAGATGAAAAATTATTTTGTACCGACTGCTGAAGAAAAATGATAAACTTTTTATTTGATAAACATAATCAATCATACGTTAACCCCAGCCCCTCTCCCCAAAAAACAAAAAAAAAAAGATTGAATAATTATAGAAAGATTCATTAATATAAAAATAATAATAATAATGTCAAAATATGGCATATTACACGTAATTTATTTTTATATAATTTTATATAATTAAAATATTTCTCTAAATAATAAGTTAAAAACAATTGTACGGCACCGATAGCTTTTCAATAAAGTTGACGTTCTAACTTAAATTAGTGCGCCCATGACGAGTTTTTGGGATATTTTCTTAGGTTAACAAAGGGACTATGCCGCTGTTTACTTTTTCCATTCGTTGTTTCAATCATTCTATGTACTCTTTTAAATTGATGCAAAATCCAAAAGTATGGATGGAGTGGATGCATTGATTACTAAACTAGACCTATCGATGTCGCATATCATTATTAATTTTGGTAATTTGTACGTCATGACTGTTTATAATGTCTTACATTAGATTAATGACAACGTACAGTTTCCCTTTGAAGTTTAAACGAGTTTCCAAATTCCAGGAGTACTACGATGAATTGCTGGATTATCCAGATTTCGTAACAATAGGAATCTGCAGAAATTCGCAGATCATGAGATAAAAAAAGATAAAGAAACATGAAGCCAAAGCTAGCAACATTTATTCACATTCCAGTAATGACCAAAAAGAAACCACAAATGGGAGTAATTTTCCACTTCAACGCAATCAAAAGACATGCAGCATTTTCAGAAAAAAAGAAAAAAAGAAAAAGAAAAAGAAGAAGACATGATGCAGCATTAAAAAGCTCCAAAAAATGCAGGGAGACGAGCTTTTGCTAACCGATTTTAGGCACAGAAGTCACAATGTCATGTCCATCGACCCAGACTCGGACCCTGTCACAACGAAAATCAGCGGTCACTCTGGATCCTTCTCTAAAAGTTCCAGCCCTGATGATTCTGGGGTTCTCTCTCATGATAATTCCAACGGCAACCTCCCCATTAATGCCCACTAGCTCCGGCCATGAACTCTTACCTGTATATTGCATTAAAATGAACATTCATCATTACCACTTGTGTTATAGACATGAATTGATCAGCACAAGCAGACTTACATATATATATATATATATATATATATATATATATATATATATATAGTTTGTGCAATTGACAGTACAATAATCTCACCGCTGCATGTTGCCATCCTTACAGTTTCTCTCTTCTTTGCTGAAGCAGATCGATATGCATGTAGAGGGGGGAGAGAGAGAGACAGAAACAGAGATGAGAGCAATATTGGAATTGGTGTAGTGCCTGTACGATGTAATTTTTTTCTTGGGCAAGTTGATAATATATTAAATTAAATAAAAGGTACATGAATTAGTGGGGAGGATGATCTCAACAAACATTCTAAAGTATTGAGTGGTAAGAATATAGCAAAACATGCATAAACCGATAAATGGCCATTGAACAGGTTTCATGTTCTTTGGTTTGATGCTAAGGAAATATCAAATATTTTAAACATGCGACGATTCGTGTCGGAATACTACAAGACAAGAAAATAGTCGGTGGAGAGCCTCCTCCGGTAGGGAAATACAAACATGGTCATGATCCCTTTGTCCCTTATTCTTTTATCAGCTACCGAAAAAATGGCACGAAGAAGTGTCCTGAATGGTATATTTTACTTTTTTTTTCATGAATTTTTTTAATCATCATAAACATTTTTAAAAAAATAAAAAATTCACAACATCATTAAAAAAATACTTTCTTAATCACTAAATAAAAATATAAAAAATTGACCAATCTAGACGCAAATTCGGGACACAAAGCAATAGATCACCCAAACCTTATCCAAAGTCTATAAATTAATTATTAAAATTAGGTTGGTTGAACATGACATAATTAATGGTTGGAAGGCATGCATCTATTTGATTCTTTTAATTTTCCCTAAGAAAATTATAATTATATAATATAAATTAGTGCAAAAAGCAAAAAAGCAAAAGTTGAGTTCCCCACCAAACAAGGGATCACAAACTTAGAGAGCGGAAGATAAAGATCACGTCGCATAAGCCAGCTGTGGAAATGGATTCTGGATAACATGAGCAAAATGCCCATTGCATAATTAAGATCATGCTGATAAGATGGGATATTGCATGCATGAGGCCGCCTCCATTGTTCGAGCACTGGCGCTCCTTCTGATCATATGAAAGGAAAGTTATTTAATAATTAATGAATGCTTCGTTCAACCGGATACTTAATCTGTGATCTTAAACCGCTTTTTGGTCATATTAACTTATCTTCAAGTTTCAAAAGCCAGTCATGATCTTATTTATTCAATTAGCTAGCTTCAGAAACATATATATATATATATATATATATATATATATCAAAAGACATATATAGGATGTAATTATGGAGAGTACGTACGTAGTAATTCCACATGATTTCATTTCGGGAGAAATTCAAGGTATACAATTTATAGTTATGCGCTTACAAATTATGTAGATTCTTACTTTGCAGTCAGTTCTTATTAATTAGTTATACCAACGATATTGATGAACAGACTAAAATATAAGAAAAAATAAATTACATGACCCAAAGCTTTATTGATTTTCTAGTACGTACTTGACTAACTCATGAAGTCAGGCCATTAGCCTAGCTTTTTTATTTCTTAATGATTCTAAATCTTTCATTAGACTGTGTTTTCAATTAAATCATTCATTACACCTGATTATAGTTTTCAATTCAATTATGATTTTCCGGTCAATGATCAATTTAGATTGGGTTTGGTTGTTGGAGTGAGTTCAACTCAATCTAAACTAATAATTGATGGGATCCAATACTTTTCAACTTTTCATAAAAAGTTAAACGCATCTCAAACTACTTCATATATTCAAATTAACACATATTTCAACTTATTTACATTCAAACATATCTCAATGGAATCCTCAAAATATTACTATTCATAGATCAATTCAGATCATTTGAGATCACTTCAGCATCTAAACACAGCCACTTTAACCATATATTTATATTACTTTCCTAATTTTACCAAAAGTAATATAATATTGTCATGAATAGTACTATTGCTACTATTCCGCCCTAATTAATTATCATTTGCAGGACCAATAATTTTTGTTGAGGGAGCCAATTTTTCTACCATGCAACAAGTTTACATATGTAAAATAAAAAGAAATTAAAAAATCATAAATGTGGCGCCCCCGACCCCCACGTAAGGAAACACGGGAATCGAGACGCCAGGATGATGACAACACGGTCACGCATCCCAACGATAGTGCCAAGTGTGTACATGTAACAGTGTACAAAAACAACGCAGCGGATAATTAAGTCAACTAAGTACCAGAGTTTAAACACAATTTAAATATCAGTAAAAGGTTTAAAAAGATTATACAGTCATCCAAAATAAATATTTTACAAGTCTCAAATAAAATGAGTGATACCAAATCACTCATCGGGCGGAGTCGAATCCTCCGGCTCACCCTCATCTTCATCTGCATCAAAATCTGCATTACCATAAAACGATACCGCAGGTAAGTATAAACCAAACAACCCTCAGGAATAAAAATGCATTAATGCAACCAACATGCATGCATATGATGAAATATGCATTATTCTCAAAATATCATTTTCCCTGAAAATGAACATTTTCCAACACACGTCAAACTCTCATTTGGCCCAAAATATTCGTAAAACATTTTCCCAGAAATTGGTTTACACAAAAATCTAACACACACTATTTTTCCAGAAAATAGTTCATTAATCCATTATTACCATATGTACCATGATCTCCCCTAGGGACCATCCGCACATCCTGGCTTTATAGCGATGCTCAGTTCCGCGCCCAGTGCGTTCGTGGCCAAGCATCCACACTACGCAACGAGCGATGCCCAGCGCCCAGCGCGTACGTGGCCAGACATCCTCTAGTCCCCGCCAGCAGAAGGACCATGGAGTCGGCACGAGACTATCTCGTCCGATCTCATTGTCGCCCGACGACAATCCAGGGGACGTCACTCAGTATATTCCGCTCCCGAGTGACCAGAGGAGCTCCACCGAAATAATGTCCCATCTCGGCTTGGGGTCGTGATACACACGCACCCAAAATCATTCTCACATAAAAACCCAATTTTCATTAAACACATGAACATGAATGCAATACAAGAAAACTCAGTTTCCTTTACAAACATGATCATGCGTGTAAATATGCAATGTACATGAACAACACAATATCCAATAACCAACAACCAACAAGTGTCAACACAACCCAATCACACAAACAGACTTCCTCCACCAATCCATCCGACCCCATACTCCTCGGACTCAGTCCGGCAAAACTAACCAATTCACAGTGTAATGAGCTAGTGCAAAAATACATTTAAATTACAAGAGTTCTTAGGAAAATACTTACAGTGCTATATAGTAATTTTCAGAGGATCATGGAGCTGCAAGAAGTGGCAGCACAGCTATAGAACAGTGTCAAATGCACTGTGGCCGTGGGTCTCAAAGACCCACTTTTGAACGGGTGCAAACGAAGACCCAAGATTGATAGAGTAGGGCCTAAGGATGTCGGTGAAGCTAGTAGTGGTGGTGGTTGGTCGTGGGTGGCGGCGCAAAGGGTGGTTGAAGACCAAAAATACCCAAATTGGAAATGGGGCTGGATATGATTCACCGGTGACGGATCGGAGCTGGGGTTGGGTCCATTGGGTTGCTAGGAGGTCGAGGATGAAGTGGTGAAGAAATGGTAGCCGGTGGTGGCGCGACGGCGGCGCTGGAGTGAAGAGAGCGCCGCGACTTGGTGTGGTGCGTTGGGGCTATCGGCGGCGAGTTAGGGGCTGAGATTGGTGGGGTGGTGTCACCGGTCGGTGGGGGAGCTGAAGGGAGGGGCAGTGTCGCGCACGGCGGCGCGAGGCGGCGGCTGGGTGGAGAGGGAGAAGCGCACGGTGAGAGAGAGGATGAACGTGCATCGCGCGGGAGACCAGGGAAAGAAGAAAGAAAAGAAGAAAAAGAAAAGAAAAGAAGAAAGAAAAAGAGAGGAAAGAGAAAATGGAGGGAAAGAAATGAGGTCCAATCCTCACATCTTGGGTCACAAAAATAATCCAACGACAACGATTTCAAAACAGCAAGTAAAATAAAATAATTCAAACGTAATGATTAAAATGAAAATAAATAATTAAACCCAACAATAAATTAAATAAATATGAAAAGTAATTTAAATGCATAACAATAATTAATTATAAGAAAACACTTCAAAAATAATTTTCACAAAATTAAAATCATAAAAATAAACCCACTAAAAATCCAACAATTTTAAAACAAGAGAATAAATTTTTGAATCAATAAAAATAATTCTTTCAATAAAAATATACTAAAATACGGAGTGTTACATCCTCCCCCTTAAAATAAAATTTCGTCCTCGAAATTGGCAAGGTCAAACATTAAACTAAGACAGGAACAAGATTCGACTGAGAAGTCATAAGGAACATACTGCCATAGTCAATCAAACAAATACGGATATTGCTCTCTCATGTCGGCTTCTCTTTCCCAAGACAAATCTTGAGCCAAAGGATCGCCCCATGACACATTCACCAAATGTATTGTCTTGGACCTTAACCTTTGCTCTTTCCAATCCACAATCTGCGTCGGAGCAACTTCATAAGTAAGGTTAGACTGAAGTTGAATGCGTCCAGGGTCAACAAAACGTGGCTCTTGTTATCCAAAACTCTTCTTCAATGACGACACATGGAACACATCATGAACATCCCCGGCCAAAATAGTCCGACAAGGCAACTCTATAAGCAACAAGCCCAACCTTCTCTATGATCTGAAAAGGGCCGACATACCTCAGACTAACTTTTCCCTTCTTACCAAAGCGCTTAACGCCTTTCATAGGAAAGACTTGAGATAAACCCAATCACCTACTTCAAAGGATAAGTCTCCTCTTCTTGTATCTGCATAACTCTTCTGGCGACTTTGCGCTTCCGCCATTTTAATCCTTATAAACCGAACTTGATCTTTCATTTCTTGAATTATCTCAGGATCAATCACTTTACTCTCACCAACTTTATCCCAACATAAGGGTAATCTACACTTCCTTCCATACAAAGCTTCATACGGAGCCATCTGGATGGAAGAATGAAAGCTATTATTATATGCAAACTTGATTAACGGTAGATAATTCTCCCAACTTCCTTGAAATTCCATGATACCAGACCGCAACATATCCTCAAGAGTCTGTATAGTACGCTCTGATTGACCGTCTGTTTAAGGGTGATAAGCAGTACTAAACTTCAACTTAGTGCCTAAAGTTGCCTACAAATTTTTTCAAAAATGGGACGTGAACCGTGGGTCCCGATCCGATACAATACTCCTGGGTACTCCATGCAAACGCACTATCTCTTGACATACAACCGAGTTAACTTACCCTAAGAGTCGGTATTATTGATAGGCAAGAAATGGACACTCTTGGTCAACCAATCAACAATCACCCAAACTGAGTTCTTTCCACTAGGTGTCTTGGGCAAGGCCACAACAAAGTCCATAGAAATATCATCCCACTTCCACTCTATAATAGGGAGAGATTGAAGTCTACCTTGATGCTCAGCCTTAACTTGATGGCACATGGCACATTTCTCAATAAACATGGTGATATCCAACATACTCGTATTAGTCCCCCAGTGGCACATCACGACTAGTATTCCCAGGGTGACTATGCTATCCAAAATCTCATTTTCCACAAGAACTTTAATACAACATCCAGTAAATTCCAATAATTAATAGCTCCATACAATAATATGTGCTAACCTCGATCGAATCCTATATTATAACTTCTAAACTTTCATTGTATTCTACCTTTGGTAACCTAATAGCCACTTCCAAAGTTAACCATCAATAATAAATTTTGCACAACCAAATGATTAATCTCCAATTATAATAATCTTCTCAAAATTTCTAGTCACCATTAATTCCTCAAAATCAGCACAATCTGAACTCTTGACTACCACAAAAAATACCACGCTTCTGCTGCGCACTCTGATATTCGCCACATGCATAAAATTCATGTCCTCATAAAACTAACACCATCGAATACAAGATGGCTCCATACCTACTAACCAAAAATTCTTATCACATTTTGGTAGAAAATACTCTCTTTCCCAAAACCACGAGTTAACACTCCCAGTCCTCAAATAACTCTGCTGCCTTAATCAAAATCAAATTCCATAAAATATATCCGTGATCATAGACAGAAACCCAATATCAAACAGCCTCAGCATCCCAAAATACATCCATCTCATCTACAATAAGGACCATACATTAAAAGGCTCAAGTCCAACCTGGCGAACCAATAAGAGTGCCTAGAGACTTCTACCTGACAACCTAAACCCAAAAGCTCATCACCTACATTCTGAACAACATCTAATCTAGCGGTGACTAAACTCACTACGAACCACCATTGACTACACCAAAATATTATCAAAACCTCCTTGGTAACTCGCCCACCTATTTCTACTCCTATAAGCTAGCATTAACACGACTAGTTCCAACAATAGCACATCACTATTAAACCTTAAGGCAAGTCATACTGCTCAAATCATCAATCCACCAAAAGATTTTGCAAAGCACCCAAGGATCCTAGTGCTTATCCCTTGATAATGCCTAAACTTCAACTTCCAAGATCTTATAATACACCATACATGATGTCCCATCAATCTCTCTTCAAGTTAAATAACAATGTCCTTAATTCAACCAACTGGGTGCTCAATCTCCAAAAGAAAGTATAACCTCAAAATTAAGAAATTCCTAGGTAACCTCAAGTCACAATTAATTCCTGAAAGATAATCACAACAATTATTCTCAACCATCATTCCATTGAGTAATCCATTCGACTACACGTTTCGATCAACTCACCAAAAACTCCAAGCCAAGGTCTCTTGAATTAGTACTATTGTGTCGACTCCTCTTCAACACCTATCAAAGTCACTTCCTCCAAACCAAAATGAGACTAGGACCTATACTCTCTGAAATGCATACACACTCACCATTACTACACATCAATCTCATGCACCCTTAGCCAAAACCAATAATCCTCCAAACGTGCAAGTGATCATCATTACCATTTCCATCACTAGACCTATATCCTCGAAATCAACAAGAATCATTTCATAAATCCGCACCATCTATTATCCTTAAAATTGATATGGATTAAATCCTTAACCTGTCACTATAACCTCGAACTAAAAGCAATCATTTTCTGAACTAGATCAACATCTTCAATCCTTAGAAAATACACAAACTAGATCATTACTTTCCATCTCCAAAGAAATTCTCTCCTGAAAAAATTCTCATTTCAGTAACTCAACTCTCATCAATCCTATTAAATTCAGCCCTTCAACTCTGCAATTCTAAAACCTTAACCCAGATAAAAATCATTTCCTGAAATCTTCAAGATCAATGACCTTAAATCTAAAACATTCACTTTATAAAACTTGTAAATTCTAAAACCCCAAATATTATCAAATTGCTTATCAAGGTCGGCAAGATTGAAAACTTCTAATCTAAGTAATCCCTTAATTGCTTGTTGAACCTACCACCTAAAATCCCAAAAACTTATTTCCTAAAAACTATGGGGCCTCAAACCTTAGATGAACTTCTCATAAACCTAACCTTGAAGTTCGTTGAACTTACAACCTCCTACCCCAAAGACTCAATACATAAATTATACGGAACCTAAAACCTCAATTATCCCAAGCAATTTAAAACTATTCCCCTCCTTAGCAGCAACTTGAGTTCCTACTCCAAAGAGCTCACCTAGACCATGATGTTCGAGCCTCGATATTAAAACAAACCAATCACCAAGAGTTCAGGCCTACTACACGAAATGTTCAAGCCTAACAATGGCATTCACAGTCGTACCATTTTCCTGCCATAGCACAACCCTTAACCCACTTTTCAACTCCGAACAAAAAAATACAAAACAAAATAAAATAAAATTCCATAAATAAAACAACTTACGACAAAATGAATAAAACCAATGAAGTAGTTCACAATAAAATAAAACAATAAAATAACTTACCATAAAATAAAGCAATAAAATACATAACAAACAAGTAATATATAATAAAATAAATAAAACCATAAAAACCATATACTTTAAATTAAATAATTTCAATTTACAACTTTTAAAACTTTCTGGTACTACACTTACAGAACATGTGGTTTTACCTAGAGCCGAGTTAGGGGCTGAGATTGGTGGGGTGGTGTCGCCGACTGGTGGGGGAGCTGAAGGGAGGGGCGGCGGCGCGAGGCGGCGGCTAGGTGGAGAGGGAGAAGCGCACGGTGAGAAAGAGGATGGACATGCAGCGCGCAGGAGACCAGGGAAAGAAGAAAGAAAAGAAGAAAAAGAAAAGAAAAGAAGAAAGAAAAAGAGAGGAAAGAGAAAATAGAGGGAAAGAAATTAGGTTTAATCCTCACATCTTAGGTCACAAAAATGATCCAACGGCAACGATTTCAAAACAGCAAGTAAAATAAAATAACTCAAACATAATGATTAAAATGAAAATAAATAATTAAACCCAACAATAAATTAAATAAATATGAAAAGCAATTTGAATGCATAACAATAATTAATTATAATAAAGCACTTCAAAAATAATTTTCACAAAATTAAAATCATAAAAATAAACCCACTAAAAATCCAACAATTTTAAAATAAGAGAATAAATTTTTGAATCAATAAAAATAATTCTTTCAATAAAAATACACTAAAATACAGGATGTTACAATAAAAACATAATTATATATAAAATTAGATCTCGATATTTTGCTATATACATATATGTAGAAATATAATTATAAAACTACAACTTAATATATGTTTCAGATTTATGATGACAATGTTTCATGGGATAGTATTCATTTATTATTATTTTTGTAATGAAATATTTATAATATGTTTTCTTCATGGAAACTATCAAGTGATTTTTTAGGGAGTCCATCTTTCATTCTAGTATATAAGTTAGTTTATCAAGTTTCATGTGAAATTTAGATATTTTCGTGTCACATTAAGCATATAATGTTATAATTGAGACCTTAAATAAATTATTTCTTACTCAATGAAGCCTAGAGGATAAAATCTCTCAACTATTTTTCATATAGATTAGCCTTAAATGATTTTTCTTATATTCTCACTTTGGATTCCATATTAAGAAGTCTAATATTGTATAATAAAAAATTATGGGATCCATATTAATAGGTTTATTATTTCTCATAAACTTAGTTTTTATTAATTAGTTTTGGTGGGGCCACATCCTAGAATTTTGTGAATAATAATGAAATGGTTTGCAAATAGTACTTAAATGATTTGTGAATAGTAATGAAATAGTTTGAGTTAAGATGTTTTATTGGATTTTAGAAAATGAGAGAGAAAAAGTTGAATAAAAATATTATAAATTTAAAATATTGTTACAATATAATTTTTTAATATAATTTTTATTTTAGGATTAGAAAAAGATACACACAACACATTTTCACAATATATTTTACAACAATGTTGTAAGATAAATGTATTTTTGTAAAGTAATGTTACTTTTATAAAGTGTTTTACAAAATTACCCATCATTTAACACATTGTTATGAAATGTGTTATAGAAAATGTTGTGTATAAATCATTTTCCTTACTTTTTTATGTTTTGTTTGAAAGTTTGGGAAAGTTGTAATGATTATGTAATAATTAGATAAAAAGTTAAAAATTTGAAATTGAAAGTTGTAAATATGTTTGGGAATAGTGATGTTTGAGAATGTAATGAGATGAAATGAAATGAAATGAGATAAACCATTTCTATCCTCAAACATTCCCCAAATATATATATATATATATATATATATATATTTGGTAGGGGGGACATTTTCTATATTTATAGAATTATGAATAAAATCTACTAGGTATTTTGATTTTTTAAAAAGTCTTGGGGGCCAAGATCAACGTGGTTCCACCACTGCGCGCCGATTATACTGCTCACTTTTCTCTTTTGACGGGACACCACCACATGGTGCCATGTGGTTTATTAAGAAAATAAAAATATAGATTCAAAACAAAATTTCATCCAAAAATACAAAAAAATGAAGATTGAAATCCTAGGTTTTCCCTTGTACCCCATTTATGTTTTTTCTTAGTTTTTTTTCTAATAAACCACATTGTATCATATGGTGGTGCCACATCAATGGGACAAAGTGAATGGTATAACTGGAGCGGCATAATAGAATTTCTCTTTCATGAATAGGATTATAAACTAGTTTTAAGCTCATTCTCACAAAAATTAATTATTTGGAAGGAGATTATTTAATTTTTTGAGATTTGAAAAATAAATTTTAACTATATAAATCCAGAAGAATATATATGCTCCTCTTCACTCGCATATTTGAAGTGGAACTAACTGTAAATGATGTATTTCACACCACCAACCGTACGGATGACATGAAACAATGAAGATCAAGAGATCATTTGCCACTTCAGATAGTTGAGATTTGAAAAAATCGATTAATCAACATATCAATAGAATTAGGATCGAACAGTTATGTACATCATGTACACAGAATATAATAAATGCAGTTTTCTTTGAACATATTGGTCAAATTTTCCCAAGGGATACATATCGGAAAGGTAACTCGTCAAATTGGTATACGTAATGTACACAATATTCATATAAAATATATCATTTCAGTCTGGTTCAAGGATGGAACCCTATTATATCTTAGCATGGCAACATGGCAGTCAATCAGCCACAAAACTAATATATCTTTGCTTAAACTAATATATCTTTGCTTAGTTTTGCTACTCATTATCTCCACACACCACACACCACACTTATTTTTATTTTTATTTTAAAATTAGTTTTATTTTTCTAAACTAATTGAGTTTTTCTACGCATCATCCATACACCACACATTTAATTAGTAAGAGGAAAAAATAAAAAATAAAAAATTATGTGTGATGTATGAAAATGATGAGTAGAAATTTTTCATCTTTGATAGTCGATCTAGTATATATATATTTATAGGCATTTGTTATTGGCAACTAAAATGGTTGCTACCCCCCACGCTGACATAATAATCAAATTTTCAATCGATAATATATATCATATATAAGTACTTAAATATGGAAATTGCTACTTTGCAACATGAATTAATTACCACTAACCGCTCCTCTATTTTTTTTTTCTATTTAATTTGAAGATTCTTATGAATAAAATAACGATAACGTTATCCATGATATTGGTGGTAAACTAAAAAAACTATATTGAAAACCAGAAGTCATTACCAATACGATACGGTACTGAACATGATGATGACATGTTGTATGAATACATGACATTAATTAAACATTAAGAACATTAATATCAACAAAGTCAAATATAATATTGGCATATTAAAAAAATATTATTTAGTACCAAATATGTACTTGCAGGATGACTTTACAGCTAGCTAGCTACAAATCAAAATGCAAATTGTCAACGAGAAGAAAGGACGTGCAAGCTGTGTCAAATGGAGCCACCTAGATCTAAATCATATCGATCCTAGTTTTCAGCAGTCCTGCCTTAGAAAACGTACGAGCCGATCCAAGATACGTTGCGTGCAACAACGTCTACTGATCATCATCGAACGGGAATTAAGGACGACGTACGTTGCAGTTTTATTATAATTCTGTCATTGGCCGGCCAGCAGCTTGTAGTTTTCTTTTTTTTCTATTTTTGAGAACCTGTAGTTTTCACTTTTGAGAATTTTGAAAATCCATCTTTCATAATTATAACTTTATTAAATTCTCCTATAAAATAAAATAAATAATTTAATTTTTTTAAATTTTAAAATAAAAATAATATTAAATAATATTTTATAATAATATTTTATTCAACTTTTTAATTTTAATCTCAATTCATCTAACCTCATTTCTGAAAACAAAACCTGTAATTATATTTGTCTTGTCTTTTACCATGAAAGTTCGAGAATCCCCATTCTCCCGATCCCGGCCTGCACCAAACTTATTTGGAATGGGCCGATTATTCAATAGTTTGAGATATATATAAAAATAAATAAAAACTTTTAAAATTCAGAAGATTGAATGCTCTTCTTCACATTAAAGTCACATGTATATAAGTGGATCTAACATTCCTTTAATTACCAGTTCAATTTATAGTTGAGTTTTTAATCACTAAGCAACGAAATATGATCACTCATGCCAAATTATATATAAGTTAATTAAATTAGGTACGTTATACATAATTATAAGAAGGAAACACGAACGTATGGACATAAGAAGGAACATATATATATATATATATATATATATATACACACACGTACGATCAGTCAAGCCACCTGCATGAATATTCGTGAAGAAGAAGATGCATGCGGCCTACATGATCTACGAGCTACGATATCGTACGTTCATAATATATAATGCATGTCTAATTAGGAGGAAAATAATTAATAAAAAGTCCATTATATTTCTTAATATATATTTGGCTGGGAGATTAAGAATAATCAATTCTCGTCATCGAAGTATAATGTAATTATTAATATCTCATGACTACTATTGATTTAGATCTTCGTACGTATTTTCTTTCATTCAGATCATAGTACTAGTGATTGTTTTATGTAACTTGTAATGAAAAAGATTATATATAGACAAATTTTGCTTGAGAATTTACGATCATTTTGCTTTAAACTCCTGATTAAAGGTAACAAATAACAGCTTCAATGCCAAGTGATAAAGACGTAATCTTGAAATCTTGAATTAAAAGAGTGCACAGCCATGCATATCCAAAACGAGAATGCCTCGAACATGATAACAAACATTACATGAAGCCTGTCTTATTTTCCTTTAATTAAATACCTTACGTACAATATTATTGCATGAAGAATACAAGCTCTTATTTAGTTTCCAGTAGTACATCATGCCATGGGGCCGGTACTATTGGAATCCTTAATTATTTAATTTCAGTAGGGAATATCATACTGCAATTACACTGCTAAATATATAATATATATACTACGAGCAGCTAGCTAGCTAGCTCCCGAGTGCGCACTTCTTCGAGTCCTAACCGATAACGGGGACCTGATAAACAATACCATTTTTATCAACCCAAACCCAAACCCTATCACAGCGGAAGTCTAGAATGACACTCGATCCCTTTGGCACAATCACAGCATCTACAAGAGGATTCTCGCGCTCAATCGTCGCCTCGGCAACGTTCCCCTTCACTCCGACGAGCTCAGGCCATGAACTCTTACCTACACAAGTTCAAAAGACTTCAATTAGATCAAAGAGAATACGATGTGTTATATATATATGGACATATGCATGCTTACATTAACTCTTGATAAATGCTGATCATTACCTTTACATTCATCTGATGCCATTTCTTATTTTCCTTAATTCACACTCTTATAATATTGATAACACGATATTGTAAGGGTCTGGTGAAGAGATGGGGTATTTATAGAGAATCATTACATAAGGGAGGATAAGCTCGAGGTTCGTCATTGTTGACTATCTGAATATTTCTGGATATATATCAAGCTAAGGGTTTGAATCTTTCATTCTTCTTTGTGAGATAACTTTTGAAAAAAAGCGAAGTTATCTTTGACGCGGAAACTATATATCATGTTGAGGTCATGCGGGCCAAGTATTAAATGCAGTTTTCTTTGAATATTTAACAACTTATATATTGGTCAGATTTTCCTAAGGCATACAAAGAAGATCAGAACACGAAACAATTAATACACGATCGTCAAATTCGTATGAACACAATAATCATAGATGTATTGGTTTTGTGGCGGATTGGCTGCCATGCATGTTGCCATGTTGCCATGTTAAGAGATATATATATATATATATATATATATATATATATATATCGAGTTAAAAGACATTGGATGGAGATCATTGGCAAGTTCACATTTCATTTCGGTAGAATTAAAGGTAAACAATAACGTCAGTACGTACTAGCTCTAAAAAGTGAATGCCCAGCTTCAACCGCTTAGCAATAAAATTGTAGATTCAAGTGATCTGCTACTATATATATGTGTTGTTAATAATAGCTAGCAACAATCATTAGGAACAGCCTACTGTTTATATATAAGAAAAAGTAAAATATATTAATTTAGACAATAATTTGTGCAAGTTTAGGGTTCACAAGCCTTTGAATAAATTAACATGACACATGATATTTGAAAAAAATATATATTTTTAATTTTAATACTGAGTCTCAATTCTTAAAAAGGTTATACGAAATTCACGCACAGGCCGGCCCGTAAACTTAAATATACATATAGCATTAGTCAAGATAAAAAATCATGATCAACGACCAGAACCGGTTTGGTATTCGATCCAGTAATTGTATATATATAATAACAACCTACTGCATGCTAGTTCAGAAGCAATATTTTTTTTTGGAAAAATTTAGTTGTAAGCGATTATATATGCGTACTAATACGCGTACCAATTCAATATGAATGATCAGAAAGTAGACTTTATTGAAAATAGTGCTAATTTAAATTTAGAATATGAAGACAAAAATATTAGTACGCAGATTAGTACGCAAACTTACTTGTACGTAGCAAAACTCTTTTTTTTTTAAGGAAAATGATAAGGTTACTACTCTCTTATTACTCATTTATTATTCATTTTATATTTGATTTTTTTTTAATTTTTTATTTTATTTAATAGTTAAGGAAGTGATTATTAGTAAAATTATATATTTTTTTAATTTTTTCTTAATGATTAAAGATATTAAAAAATATTTAAAAAAAATAAAAAAAAATTGAAATGAATAGATATTACCGGAATCAAGTCAGTGTCTAATAACCCTTTACCGGAATCAATAGATACTGTAGCCTTATCTGACGCCCCAGATGCTGAAAAACTAAAAAATTAATGAAAACCAAAAGTGATCATCATGATCGCCAATAAATGATACTGTGAATGTACCGATCATTGGCAGGTGCTACCAGTACCGATCATTGGTGTTTTAATTAACATCTAAAAAAGTCAATAGCATTGGCATTTTCAAAGATATATATATATATATATATATATATATATATATATTCAGTACGAAATATGTACTTACGGCGTGAGTAGTACTTAATTGACAGCTACAAAATGCAAATTGTCAAAAGTAAAAAAAAAGATACAAGTGTCAAACCAAGCTAGCCTGCAGGCTGCTGCATGCATCTAAATCCTAGTAAGTTTTCAGCAGTCCGATCCTTTACGTCTTAGAAAACCAGCAGATCAATTAGATACGTACGCGTTGCGTGCAACAGCTACTCATCCGACGGGAACGTTGCAAGTTTCTTGTACGTGCCATTGGCCAACAGCTACGTACTTATGTTGTCATACTAGCTGTCAATGAATAATTTGCAACTTAATTGATTGCATTTCCTCCATATTATTGGATCCGAGAATCCCCAAACTCCGATCCGGATCGATCCCTACATATACAAAAGTACTTATTTGGAATGATAATATATATTATTTAATAGTTTGAGATATATACATATGTGCGTGTTGCACCAAAATAAAAAAAAATAACAAATGAACTAGAAATAGTCACATAGTATGTGTAATGTGTGCATAACTACAATGACTGCTATGTAGAAATATTCTTAATCTATTCATGATCACGTACTACGTCATTGAAGTTTAATATAATTATTAATACCTCATTAATATTTAATAATTTGATAATTTAATCATCGTATTTTCTTTCATGCATTCAGATCATACCAGCTGTCATGACCTCTCCCTTCCATTACAAGAAAATTGCTTATTTGCGATCAGTTAATTCCAGCAAAATAACTATTTGTAACTAAAATTGATTGCGAATAGTCTTTTGGTTGCAATAAATTGATCACAAAATTCCATTTTTTTTTGTAGTGTTCATTTAAGAAATAATCAACCTTTTTATAGAAAAAGATAAAATTTTGTTTGAAGATTTACGTACGTACGAACATCATGGATTGGTCAATATTTAAACAGTTTGATTATGACATATTTTAATTAACTAATACTAATTAAAGGTAACAAATTATATAAACTTCAATGGGCGCCAGTGATAATGTTAATTGAACTTGTTTTTTTCTTCTGGTAATCTTGATATCTTGAAAAGGAAAGCTAATTAATAATTTATTTAATATAGATTCTGCTAGCTAGCTAGCTGCTGCTCAGCTTGATCTTGAATCTCCATCCTAGCTAATTAATTTTCAGCTTTTGGCCACCCCCGCGGGGAGACTGATCTAACATTAACGATCGATATACAAAATGAAAATACTCAAAACATTAATTAAAAGCCAGTCTTATTGATCACCTTCAAATTATACCTTACTTACATTAATTGCATGAAAATATAAGCTCGTATTGAGTTTACAACAGCTAACTCCATGTATATATATATAATGGGATATAATAGAAATCCTTAATTAATTATTCAATTTCAGTACGTAGTACTGATTCATAGTACTGCAATTACATGCTAAATATATAGTACTACTTAGAACGGCTGATCTCGAATGCACGCTCGATCTGGGTCCTAACCGATATGGGGGACCTGATAAACGATGCCTTTCTCATCAACCCAAACCCAAACCCTATCGCACCGGAAGTCTTGAATGACATCCGTTCCTTTTGGCACGATCACAGCATCAACAAGAGGATTCTCGCGCTCAATCGTCGCCTCAGCAATCTTCCCTTCCACTCCAACGAGCTCAGGCCATGAACTCTTACCTGCAATAGACTTGAATTAGATAACAAAAAGAAAAAAGAAAAAAGAAAGAATACGGTCATGTGTACGTAACTGATCACATATCAACAAATGATGATAAATATTCATTACCTTCACACTGATCTGATGCCATTTCTAGTTTTCCTTCACAATCTTATAATATTGATAACACGATCGATGTATGGATGTGGTGAGAGAATCAGATGGGCCGGGTATTTATAGAGAATCACCACCAAAGCGATAAGCTCGACCGATCGAGGTATGTCGACGTTGTTTACTTTCTGGATATATATCAAGCTAAGGGTTTGGATCTATCATTTTTCTTTGTCAGATAACTTCAAATAAAAGCGAAGTTGTCTTTGACATAACTACCACCATGAAATGCCAAAGTATTATATGCAGTTTTCTTTGAATATTTAACAATTCATTGGTCAAATTTTCCCAAGGGATCGATTCAAAAAAAGAGAACGCAAAACAATTACTCGTCAAATTCGTATAATCCACACAATAATCATAAACATTATTATATCACATGGCAACTTGCCAGTCCTCGAAATATAGCTAGTTCTCAACTTCGCGAATATCACACAAGGGACCATTATGTTCGGTAGATCAGCTGCTTGGGCTTATCCACTTGGTGCATCCAGTGGCTATTAGGCTGTCCACTTAGAGGGCCTAAGGCCCTAAACGTCAAGTGTATATATATATATATATATTAGGCATTAATTAAACTCTTGTACACCTCCGCAGGTGCAGGAGAAGATAACCAACCGTCATCATGCACGGTTTGGACTGGACAACTGTTGTTTAGGAAGCATAGAACTCTGCCAAGCCCATGAAAAGAGCATCAGGAGCCGCTCCACATATCGAAAACGTTTTGGGGCCCGGAATCGGATCATAACATGACTGGAAAGAATGTCTGGAAATTAACTTACTTTCAAGCCTGCCTGGGGTGGCAATACCTTAATAAAACTACAAGCTGTTATATCATCCATCATCAAAACCCTCAACTTCATTCATCGACAAGCTTTAATTTAAAGCTTCACCAATCTGCCTTATCTTGATATAGCTGCGTACAAACAAATATAACACTAAACATTAGGTTCAACAACCTAAACAAAACCATGACATCCGAAGTCTCTATTGCCAGAGGCCAAATACGATTGTTACACCAAACATCATGCCCGTTTAAATTCTTACACCGAAAATGTTTTGGGCTTCGTCTATCTTCCCTGCTTTACCGGTAGCATCTACGAGAATGTTGAAGGTTATAACATCTGGTAATATTTTCTTGCCTAATTACTATTTCGTTCTTCAGACTCGTGGCTTCTGTCCATTACTCTTTCACATTAAACGAATCAAAGATTTATTAGTTCCTCATTACATGCATTTAGTAAGAGCATCTGGGTTCTCCTCCCTTTGTAACAGAACATTGAAGGTCATAACATCTGGCGAGATTCCAGAATCAACGATGCTATTATACGAAGGGATGTCCCTCAACAAGGGCTGTAAATCCAGTAATCATTTACAGCCCATTATTTTACACCTTCCGAGTGATGTGCATGAAGTTATAGGCCCATTTCGTTCTAAATAAAATGTCCACCAATATTTCCGCAGGAGCGGAAGGGGATCTACTCAACAATCACAAAATCTAAACGCCATTCTTTGGTGCGTTTTTCTTCAGATTCGTCCGCTGCGTTTATGAAAACTTCTGGGCTGCAATTCCTCAGCCTCTATGAAAAAGTTAGGCTAAGATCCCATAAGATGCGGCGGCTAGTCGCTTGATCACGTCCTTACAGTTTTAGCTGAAAACAAACCTTCGCGTGCATTGTGTTTTTTAGCTGTTTACAGTCTACTTTGGAAAACTCGTGGCTGAGAATGAAACATCTTAATATATTCCTGTGTTAATACCCTCACAAGTCACAACATAATGTGAAAATCTTCCATAAAAGATTAAAATCACATGTACCTTCTTGAAGAAATGGTCATTAGAAATTAAACTACACATTCATAGACGTGGGTAGTTATAATTGATGTTTCTCTAAGATGTCTATTAAAAAATTTTCTTATGCAAAGAGTACTGAAGTAAAGGGTATATCTGACGATGCATGGGATGCAGATGGTATGAAAAATTTGTAAAATCCTGACATAGGAATCATTTTTCTGGATTAACATTATCAACAACTTGAGTCATTCACTCAAATCTATGCAAGATTAACGTCAGGAATGTTGCATCATTTACTGAACCTTCAGCCACTAACATGTGCAGAGGTTCACCCAATAACAATGCAAGTAATTTTCCTGAAATTTACGAGAGCCCTCTTCACAATAGGCAAAAGGGCCCTGCTTTTTAATCAGGTTCAATTCGTGCATATTATGATATTAATAAAAAACTAAATTTACATCTGAAATCAACAGATGACTAGATTCGCAGATTCAATTCAGCAAATCTACATAGGGAAAATATTTCAAAAACAAACAGAAAACATGATTCTGCTATGTTGAGAACCCAGAGAGTTGGTATGTGTAAGGATCCAGTACATCTCCTTATACAGAGAAACACGGTTGAGACTTAGCAGTGAGAAGAGAAGAAGAAGAAGACGGAAGAAAGCTTTATTCATTCACTTTCTGCTGCTACGCTCGATCGTGATTACTCTGTATAAACAGAAGTAAAGGTTGGCCAGATGTACCAAAGAAGAAAACGGGGCCGTCCAGGAAGAGTTGAGACAGTGCCTGTGTTCAGGGAAACTACGTATTTATAGGCAAAGGAACCCTAGGTGCTTGGTGACTGGTGTATGTCTCTAGTAAAACCCTAGCCTTGGGCAGACTCGATGTGGCATTTTATTTGGCACCGCTGAGATTCTGATCTGACGGTGACGGTAATAGTTGCCTTAAAATGGAAATTAGTGGGTGCCCATGTGTTTGTGATTCATGTGAACATCAGTTCTGTATAAATAATTATTTTTTTATTATTAATGTGTTTTTTTTATTATTATTGGGCTTGTGAAGATGAAAATTGAAGTGGTGGTTCTACTATGGTCATGCTGCGCAGTGTCCACTAAAATAACTGAAAGCTCCTCTTTCAGATGTACCTTTAGCATTGAAATTCCTAAATTTTCTCTCTTTTCATGTTGCTAAAAGTTGCTAATTCTTCTGCCTCGTCTTCGTCTTCTTCTTCAAGACATGCAATTCGAAAGGGAAAAACCCAACACTCCCTTTACTCTCTTCGCAAAACCCCACTTCGAAATTGTTCCTCGAATTCCATTCCCATAAACAGTAAGGGTTGCAAAGCTCATGTGACTCCAACCCGGTTCGAATATTACGTTAGGGGTGTGTGTAAATCAGGTAAAATAAAGCTCAATGATGCGAAGAGATACTTTGATAGATTGGTTCAAGAACAACCCTTTCCGGCAATCGATACGTTTAATCATGTATTGGGGTCGGTTTCCAGACTGAAATGCTATTCAGATGTGTTTCTTATGTATAGGAAGTTGAATTGTGTTGGTATTGAGCCTGACTTGTACACTTTGAACATTTTGATTAATTGTTGTTGCAACTTGAATGTTGTGGATTATGGATTTGGGCTGTTTGGGGAGATTGCGAAGAGGGGTTTGAGCCGGATGTGGTGACAGTCGGTACTTTGGTTAAGGGATTGTGTAATGATGGTAGGGTTCATCATGCGCTTCAAGCGTTTGATAAACTGTGTGAGAAGAGACTTGGAGAGAGTGTGATCATATATGGAGCTCTTATTGATGGGTTTTGTAAAATGCACGAGATTGGTCGAGCTTTGGAGATGCATAGAAGGATGGTGAAGGCAGAGTGCAAGGTGAATGTGCTAACTTATGGCATGATCATCGATGCTCTTTGCAAAGATGGGTTGATTAGTGAAGCGATGGAAATGTTCTCAGAGATGATCTACTCGGGCATTCATCCTGACGTTGTTGTCTACAGTTCGTTGATTAATGGATTTTGTAGTTTAGGACGATTTAAAGAAGCCGTGAAGTTGTTTAATGAAATGGTCGGTCGCGGGATTTCTGCTGATCTAGTCACTTATAACACTTTAATTCATGGTTTTTGCCAGTCAGGTTTGTGGAAAGAAGCCACTATAATTTTTACGCAAATGGTGGGACACGGAATTTCTCCCTGCGTAGTGACATTCACGATTCTGATAGATTGTCTATGCAAAGAGGGGAAAGTGGCAGAAGCTTGTGGCATATTTAAGTTGATGATAAAGCAAGGCAAGGAGCCTAATTTATACACGTACAGTTCGGTCATGAGCGGTTTATGTTTGGTGGGTCGGCTGGATGATGCAGAAAAGCTGTTTAACATGATGGTGGACAAGGGTCTTAAGCTCGATGTTGTTAGCTATAACGTGATGATTAGTGGCTATTGCAAGAGTTGGAAGACCAATGAAGCTATTCAGCTCTTTCAAGAAATGCAATGCAAGGGATTGAAACCCACTGCTGTAAGTTACAACACGCTTATAGGAGCACTGTGCCGTGCGGGTAGAGTTAGAACTGCGCATAAATTATTTAAAGAAATGCAGAGTTCTGGCCCTTCTCCAGTATTTGCTACGTATTCTGCTCTTTTGGGTGGACTCTGCAAAAATGGACAGATTGAGGAGGCAATGGATCTGTTGCAGTCCCTAGAGAGTACCAAATCTGAATCTGGTATTCAATTTTTTAATTTACTAATTGATGGGATGTGTAAGGCTGGTAAATTGGAAGAAGCACGGAAAAAGTTGGAGGAAATCTCAAGCAATGGCTTGGTTCCTGATGTTTCTACTTACAACAGTATGATAGATGGCCTATGCAAGAAAGGAATGTCATTGGAGGCTTGTGAGTTGCTTATGCAAATGGAGGAGAAAGGTTGCTTACCAGACTCCATATCGTTCAATATCATGATTCAGGGTCTTCTTCGAGAAAAAGAGGTCCAGAGAGCGATGCAGCTCCTTGAGGTAATGCGAAAGAGGAACTTTTTACCCAATGAAGCAGTCACTTCGATGTTGATACACGTTGCCATGGATGATGAACAATCTCGTGCAATGCTCCAGTCACTTCCCACGTTCTTGGAAACTTAAAGAGTTTCCTCTTAAGCACGACTCTAGTCAATCTATGCCTTCCATTCTTCTTTTACTCCTTCAACATGTACAGTTACTGATGCTAGCTTTCCTTTGACATGTACAGTGGCGTTTAAGCTGGCTTCCTGCTTTTTTGCTTGGTCAAATTTACACTGTACATCCCTGAAGAAGTATCAAATTCCTATTCCTTTCTCCGTTCTACTACAATTTTCAATACAATTCTAATACCTACTTCGACCATGTGACATGTCAGTCTTACTGAGCTCATTCTTCTACATTAGTCTGCACATAAATGTAACATCCCGCAAGCAGTGTTTCAGTTCGCAATGAATGGCTACTTTTAATTCTTGGGATCAGTTAATTCTCTACTCCCCAAGTGAATGGTGGAAGGGCACGATGAAAGTCAGCATATGTCCTGTTGGATTATATTTGTTTTGTGGCTTAGGTATACTTAACACAAGTTTGTATTCCTATGAAATGTTGCGATACATGTTGAAAATCTTTACAGGACCCAACCCAGCCTCCCTACACCAAAAAATAAAAAACATAAACGTACAGAAGGAAAGAAAATCAAGGAAGGCTCAACATGCTGTAACTTACACTTACCTAGTGTGAAGCTAAATGCGTGTGGTCCTCTGTCGACCACGAGGCCTACTCCCTACCACAAGCTTTGAAGTGCCTGTAACATCTTTTGCAGGTTCTTCCTCACTTTTCTCATCATCACTTCCATTGTCAAAACTCTCTGTTTTCTCAGAAGATTCTTCTTCTGGCAATTTCCCAGCAGCTTTTTCATTTGAAAGCTGACCCCGAAGCTCTCTGAGTTTTGCTTTCTTTGAATTCAAGACCCCAAGAAACTAGAGGCAGAAAAAAGGTCAAGTCATGCATAATGTTTGCAAAAAGATGTAAATGATGATTATGTCTATTTACTAAATGTAGCTGGAACTAATCCAGTGCTTTGCCAGCTGCATCCATAGATCAAATATAATGATGATATTGATTGCATCGTGATACATACATGTACATGAAAAAAAAGATCGTTTTTACTGATATTAAAAAATATCAAAATATTTAACATAAAACATCACTTCTAGAAGTGAGCATTCCGATTTCATCTCACTAAGCAGATGTGAACGTGAAAGATGCACTAAAATTGTGAAAGAGCCTTAGTCACATTAAAATAATTAGTATAACAAGAGAACCTCAACCATATTCGCGCAATCTTCAAACCAAAAATTACATACAAAAAAAAAAATTAAATAAGAGAGGCAGAAATCTTGCAAATGAATTCCATAACCGACAACCAGATTGCTGCAGCGACAAAGCAGGTTGCCCCTAACATTTATTAATTTAAGTAGACAACCCGTTCTTGCGGATGAAGATAATGAACATAAGCCACTTGATGCCTAACAAAATCGTTACTTTATATATTTGTTAAAGAGAGGGGTAGGGGAAGTTTAGTTTAAATGAGCAGCTTCAGGATTGAGAAAACAGTTTTGAATCGTTAGGGTTCAAAGTGACCTTACTTTTGCAGTTTGCCCCTCTTTTTGCTGGCTTTGAAGTTATTTTCACTCGCTACAAGACAAATTAGCCTTACCTTGAAAGAAAACAAAAACCTTTCCCGATCTTCTAATTAACCTATATGGAGGCTACCATAAATTTTTCACATCCTAAACTCAAACTAACGGGTACAAGTACTAAAATATTATTCATGTCAATATACCGTGTAGATTGATTATGCCATAACCTACATTTGGAGCTCAATTCGCAAAATAAAACGTGAGAAAAATAAGTAGAAAAAAGTACTGATGCTATGTAAGATGCTGAGAAAACAAAATAACTTATTGAACACACCTTTTCATATATTGCAGATTCGAACTCCACCTTCTCATCATTAATTTTCTCGCTCTGCGCTAGACACTTCTCAGCTTCCACTTTTAGCCTCTCAAGCGATTGAGTTTTTCTGACAACTTCTTCCTATGCACGCATACAGAGTACAGAAATATATATAAAACAAACAAATTACCCGTATATGCATGAGAACTACATATCTCAATTCCAGAAGAATACCTTAGAAATAAAATATAATAAAATAAAAGTGGCTAGTAATTTAATAACACGTTTAGGAATTTGTTGAACAAGATCGATCTCATATTGCTTTTGAGAGATTTTCCTTAACCATTATCTTGCCCTCTGTTTTTGGTTCATGGATTTGTCTCCACCAGTAGAAATACATCGCATTTAGATAAACATGTAAATTGCTTGCGTTCTTTCGAAGGGAAATGCTTGGGCCACCGAGAGGTGGTCCCGAGACATTGTGCCGATTTTTTTTTTACGTAGTGATTAAGGAGTGTTTTTTAATGATGTTGTGAATTTTTTTTTTTAAAATGTTCAAGGATATAAATAAAATGTATGAAAAAAAAAGGGCCAAATGGCCTTATCGGGAGATTCTCTCGGGCTACACCTCGGTGGGTGTAGCACCATCCTCTTTTTAATAGTTTTGCATTATTTGGTAGATCCTTTTCTCAACAAAAAGTAAATATGGAAACTTCACTGAATGTCTATAAAGCAGCAAAACAAAATGTACAATCATACACTTAGCCTTATATTTGCATCCATGAGAAAGTCCAATATCCCTGCCGTAGTTTCCTTACTATTGGGTGACAGTTGACACTTCCACCGCCATTCTAGTGTTGTACCTTCCTTGTCAAAAGTCCATGACAACTGCACAATGAATACCATATCCAGTCAAGTAACCATTTTACATAAGCCCCTTCACGAAATAAAGTCCTCAGAACTTTACTCTCCCATTTCCATATTTGAACAAGAAAATGACTATCTAAAAAAAGTAGCCATGTAATAACTACTAAGCATTTTGGGTCTATTTGAAGTAAAAACTCATAATTCTAGGGAAGACATTTATGATTCATCATTTATATTGCTATCATTATTCACTATAAACATCTTCCCCAATTGTCCCTGCATCCGAACACTGTTCAACAATACACAAAATTTCAAATAGTAAATAACAAGCTCGAATTACTGAAAAGGATCTGCGTGTGGGGGGGGGGGGGGGGGTGTCGTAAAGAGGTAAATGGGCCTCACGGATTGGGGACTTGGAAGCATATTAGTAGGGGATGGGAGGTGTATTTTCGTCACACTAGACTTGTGTTGTGAGATGGTTCTAGAATAAGATTTTGTAGCGACATATGGTGTGGAAACAATAGACTAAAAGATTTATTCCCCTCAGTTTTCAGGATTGCATGTGAGAAAGAAACTTCAGTGGCTGATTTTATAGTGATAGTTGGAGATCAAGTACAGTGGAACATCGTCTTTAGCAGGGCGGCCCAAGATTGGGAAATTGGTAGCTTTGAAGAGTTCTTCCAACTGTTGTATTCTGTGAAACCGAGCATCCAAGGAAATGACAAGTTGTGGTGGGTACCGGCTGGTAAAGGCATATTCTCAATTCGACCGTTCTATAAGTCTCTCATGCAGGTCCAGAACACTCAATTTCCTGGAAGAATATCTGGCAGAATAAGGCACCTCTCAAAGCAACCTTCTTTGTAGGGACAGCTTCACTGGGAAAGATCTTGACGACGGATAATCTGCGAAGACGTGAGGTGATCATACTAGATTGGTGCTGCATGTGTAAGAAGAGTGGTGAAACTGTGGATCAACTTATATTGCATTGTGACGTTGCTAGAGCACTATGGGCGGAGGTGTTCAACAGGCTAGAGATAGCTTGGGTTATGCCCACCACAGTGGAGGCGCTCCTAGCTTGTTGGACCAATCTATGAGGTATTCCACAAATCAAAGTCGTGTGGAAGATGGTTCCTATTTGAATTCTATGGTGCTTATGATAGGAGCAAAATGACAGGACGTTTGAAGACAACGAGATATCTTTTAAAGATCTTAGATATTTTTTTGTTAGAATGTTATTCGTATGGGCCATAGCTATAGACTTTAATGGCTTAGACCTGGCTGAATTTCTTGTTTCCTCTTCTTCAGCGTAGATAAGTGTTTTCCTATTGTATATCATCTTGTGTACTTTGTGCTATGCTTATTCTATTAATACAATTGTTTACTTATAAAAAAGAAAATTACCGAAAAGTACAGACCCTTTTGTGGCCATCTCCGGCATCGGTGAACTGGTAGACCGAACCGGGCTGCTGAAACCCTAAGTACCGCTCAGCCAACTCCACGTACTCGGTCACCGGCTGGTCCCACTGAGCCGCGCGCTCTCTCACCTCCTCTTCCGACGCTGAATTTGAAAAGTCCAAAATCGAAACGAAAATTCCAGTGAGCTTTAAATTATTTAGTTTCGAAGTTCGATTTATAAGAGATTGAAGTACCGTGGCAGATCCAGGCGTGGAGGCCGTCGGTGATGGAAAGGTCAAAGCGGGACTGGGACCAGGTGCACTTTACGAAGATGGGCTCGCTATGTTGGGGTTCGAGCTTTAAGCATGAATGTCGGGTTGACTCCATTGCTGTCTTTCACTTCAGTTCAACGAGATTTTGGAAGACGGGGAGTGGAATAAGAATTTGGGTTCTATTTCTCGGAGAATATGGATTCTTTCCCGCCTCGTCAAACCCATATATACTCGTCCAAAACAGAATATTAAACCAGCTCTCTTTAGAAATAAAATAAAATAAAGTAAAAAATACAAATAAAATATAGACAAAAATGTAATAAAATATTTTATTATTGAAAAAATTTACTTATCAGCCATTATTCACTCTCACATCCTACAACTATAATTTTTTTTCCATAAAATATGTGGATATTTTTTTTCAGATATAAGAATATTTTTTATAAGATGTAGAATATAGAACAATAAATAATAACTTATGAGAAAATTTTTTTTTATCATTAAAAATGTGACCAATTTAAAGAAAGAGTAACCACAGACTCTCTCTCTCTCTCTCTCTCTCTCTCTCCCTCCCCTCATCAAGAGCATCTTGGTAAAAAAATTATTTAACATTTTATAGTATGAAGATATTACATTCATGCAAGCCTCTACATTACACACCCATTTTAAATAGGATATGCAGTGATCACTTTTACATAGATAATATGCAACAAAATATTAAGAGTGAGATCCATGTCACAGACTCGCAGCTCACAGGCTTATAATTTTATCATCAAGTCGGGTCCAGCGCATAAAAACAAAAATATCGGGGTCAGATTTGCAGGGAGGATAACCTGGAGTGCTCGCGAGACGCACTTGGACCGTGTTGCAGGCACCGTGCAGCCTTCCTTGTATAATTACGCATGTAATGGCTCTATAATTGCTATCAAGATTCAAAACACAGAACCCAAAGAAAAAAAATGGCCCTGAGATTCCCTCCTCGCCTGCCACTTATCGTTCTCTGCTTTTGCTCTTCTGTAATCGTCGCTCACAAGTATGATGACCCAACAGCCAAAACCATGGAGGATTTTTCTGGGTACCCAATTCAGGAGCCTCACTCTTTCATTCAAAACTCATTTTCTTCACTATCCGTTGAGGTGGAAAGTTTACAGAAACAGGTACTAAACCCAGTGTTAAAGTTATGGATGGGGTTTTCATTCGCTTGGAAGTTCAGGATATTGGGTTTGAGGTTTTCAGAATAACTTGAGTGCGACACTAGTTCTGGGCGTGTGCGTCTGTGTGTATAGTTATTGTTTAACTCAGAGTTGTTGTGAATTTTGCTTATTAGATCGATGAACTTGCTTCTTTCTCGGATACACCTGCCCCATCAGTGACTAGGATCCTGTACACTGAGAAGGATGTTTTGGCACGCAGGTATATAACACAATTCATCTCAACTAAGGTTTATTTCCAACTACATGGGGTCATTTTTAAAAAAAAAAAATTGATTATGTGATAGTGATCTGACCGAATGAGTTTTTATTTTTAAATGACTTTAGGAGGTTTGGCATGCTCCAAATGCTGTGTTATATTTATTGTTGATTAACCTAACAAAGCAGAAAATCTTACTCCGGATTGGAAATCCATGTGGGTTGAATTGCCCCATCTTTGTTTTATACTGGAGTTTGTGTGTGATTTCACCATCTCGAATTGAACCATTTTGAAAACGGCACCAATTACTGTCAGGACCGGAACTTATAATTTGGCCTGGTTAAATCATGGAAAGAGGTGTGCTATGGTTTATAGCTACCTTGGGCAGTCACGATAGTCACCAGCTGGTTGCTCCACACATTTCCATGTATCCCACCCATTATTTGGTCCCTGACCTTGACATCTTTTTTCTATTAAAGTGATCTCATGCTATTAATTTTGCAACTAAGTTTAATTTCCTTGAACGATTGCACTTCAACATGATATATTCATGCATTCAATTACATTATAGCTTTTGATGAATCATGCAAATGTTCATAGGATAACCATACGCACCCATAGTTGAGGACTCTTGCCTGATCTTGGAATCTCAGCAGTTTGACGCATCTACTATATACATAAATTAGTAGATTGATATGTTGGTCACATTTAGCATCACGGAGATGTTAGAGTATGATTACATGTTAGAGTTTAGCTAGGACTAACTCTGCATGTGAGCACAGCAAATAAATGTTTTTCAGTATTGATTAATATGGGATAAAGAAAAGAACAATGTTGAACTTAGAGAAGTCTGATACCATATTGTTGAGGTTGAACAAAAATATTTTCTTATAAAAATGGCAAACTGGCACACTTTAATCAAAAAAACAAAAGACTCTTGGACACTTCACACTTTAAATATATAGTTGGGCCTCACTCAACAACTTTTGAACTAGCGCCTATACCATACACTCCACAAAAAACTCATTTCACTTGACACTTGGGCTCACTGTCAAAAAGCACACTCAATCAATTGACACACAAGCACTTGACTTTTTAGCTCACTTTTACTTGCTGACCCACACTTGTTGACACTCACCTTCTCATACACTTACCGAAACACAAATGATGAGCTATGGGCTCCACTTTACAGCCACTTTGAAATCGATGAGGGAAGGTTTTTCATCCACATATGGTCGGTGCTTGGAGAAGTTTCAAGATATCTACTTGTTTAAGTCGGTTTTAGGAAGTGTCTCAAAGACCATGTAGTACTAGACTTTTCAAGAGGAAATGGTTGAAACCAAAAAAATAATTTTCTAGAGAAGGAGCAGTGTTGCTGCCATTTAATAAACAAGAAATTGTGTATGAGTTTGTTATAAAAATACTAAGCTTCTTCTTGATATGAGGCTTTCCCTTTCCTCATTTTATCCACTTGTAATAACTAACAATAAACTGCAGGTACATCAAGAACTTGATGGGACTCTCTGGTCTCTCTGTCAGAGAGGATGCTGTTGGTAACATTTTTGGCCGATGGTGAGTCATATCTACATCTTTGAATATTGTCTATTTTCAACTCAAATCTTCTTAAATTCCTGCTTCTTGGGGTTGGCTAGACTATATTGCTGTTTTTCAATTAGAGTGGAGACAAGACCCAACCTATTACATATCTAAGGTGTCATTTTTCTTTTCTTAAAGATTACCTTGGGGGCCTCCAACTGTAGAAATGGTATAATTTGTAATATGGTTATTGTCATCCATCTTGCCTTTTATCTTGTTATGGTTCTTTCTGCTTTCTTTTTTTATCTTGCTCAAATGTCCAGATTGGTTTGGTAGGGAACTTTTACTCAAAGCAAGCTCCTGTCAATTTATTGGTTATGAAATGCATCTAACTTGGTCAATTGGATATTTGTGAGAGTAAATTTATTTTCAATGATTAATGAAAATAGTTCCATCATCAGCGTATGCCATTCTCTCTCTCTCTCTCTCTCTCTAGCCAAATTGAAATCGGGGGTATCATAATGAGATTTTTTGCATCTCAATCTCATATTTCCATCGCTGCCTCATTTACCCCAAATTTTTCGTCATCATTATATTTATCAAATGGCTTGCACTAAGCTATATTATGCAGGGATGGCTATGAGCCTGAGCTTTCTGCAGTGGCAACAGGTTCTCACATTGATGCTATTCCCTACTCTGGGAAGTATGATGGAGTTGTTGGCGTTTTAGGTGCTATAGAAGCCATCAATGTGCTAAAGAGGTTTGAAACTTTCTGTCTGATGTTAAGGCAGGCCTTCTAAAACAATTTCCATCTTAAGTATGTTTCTAGATAGGCAAGCCTGCTAATTTAGCATGGTTAATTTTGTTTACCGTGCCTATACTTATTATGATCAATAAAATTTTGTTTACCAATCAAAAAAATTTAGTTAATTTAGCTCTTAATTACCACGCAAATCCATTAAACATATGAGAAGTGCATAACTTAACACATGGATATATTTTAAGATGTTTTTTTTTATAAGTCAATATATCTCTGGAAAGTAACAAAGAGCAGCGAGATGTGTGGAGAGTGGGATAACCCAAGGAGTGAGCTGATAATTCTCCTGAGCCATACCCTAATAACCCAAGGACTGAGCTGATAATTATGGAGACATCCTTCTTTCAAACCAACAGTGGAACTAGAGGGATCCTAAAAGGAAAATTGATGATATTCTGACCTTCTAATTTTGAAGTGACAACCAAAACATTTGAAACACTGTTCATCTGTGATGGGTGGCTGGTGTATCCATTCATCCAAAGATTCCCAAAAGCCTCCTGAAATTGGGGTTCCAGCACTTAGTATGCTATCTTATTTTCCATTCATCGGTTGAAAGTTATAGCTATAAGAAACAAATATGCAAACTACTCTATTTTTATCTCATTTTCATAAAATGATATCGAAATGATCATTTTGAACTTTTTGCTACATCATATGAATTATGATATTCTGAGGAATGTACAAGTTCCTTTTTAAGTTTTGTGGTTCTTGCAAGTCAAACATGTAGTTGCAACTATTTTTGGTCCATGGTTTGTTGACTGGTGGCTTTCTGCAGATTTGGTTTCAAACCTAGAAGGTCGCTGGAAATTATCCTATTCACCTCCGAAGAGCCTACACGCTTTGGGATCAGCTGCTTGGGAAGGTTTCTGTATTCAAAATATATCTTTATATGGTTGCACTATGTCACTCTGGTTACATATGAGTTGGATTTTCCTTCACGATATCCCATTCTCTAGTTTGGGGTTCCTCATATGTGATCTTAAATGTGCAGCCGCCTATTGGCAGGAAGTGAGGTACTTGCAAAAGCTCTGAAGACAACAGTTGATGCTAAAAATGGATCATTCCTAGATGCTGCGAGATCTGCTGGATATGTAAAGGATGACAATGACTTGTCCAGTGTGTTTATAAAGAAAGGAAGTTACTCGGCTTTTGTGGAATTGCATATTGAGCAGGGCCCTATCCTGGAGGAAGAAGGTGGATTTATTTCACTGCTATTGATAACCTTTCTTTTGCTATGTATTTTAAAATCGCATCAATCCAATTGTTTTCAATTCAGGTATATCTATTGGTATTGTAACTGCCATTGCTGCCCCTGCAAGCATCAAAGTGGAATTTGAAGGCAAGGGAGGCCATGCAGGGGCCGTCCTAATGCCAAATAGGTGATTTTCCTGGATGTGAAAACCTCTCTCCTGGCTGTAATAACACCGTGAACTTGTGTTTTCTTTTTTTCTGGTTGCAGACTTCTCTAAGTAGTTTTTTTTTTCAATATTTAATCTGCAAGATATTTCCATTCTATCATTATAATTTCTTGAACTAGACATGTTTTGGTCATTTTGTTTTCTGTTTTGGTTGATTTCATCAGGCCCTTGCTTGCAATTATGCCATTTCGGATTCCCCCCTCCCCCCGGTTTCTCTACTTTTATTTGTCCATTTGAAGAACCAGTTTGCATATTTCAAAGTAATTCCAATATGGAGTGTACTTTGTGTTGATAATAGTGTATTTCCAGCTGTCAAATTTTCAACTCTTTTAGAAGCGGATAATTTTTTAGAATGTGTGTGTGTGTGTAAATATCACACACGCACATTTGCTTGTTCACTTAAACAATAGTAGCTTTTTTTTTCAATTTGGAGCAGAAATGATGCTGGCCTGGCAGCTGCAGAGTTGGCATTGGCTGTGGAGAAACATGTACTAGAATCTGGATCAGTCGATACTGTCGGTACAGTCGGTAAGCCATCCTTTCTTCATACCTACATATCGGTTTTTTTATAATTATCTTTTTTTAACTCAATAGTTGAGCCCTTCTTCCATTTTCCTAAACCAATTGTCTCTTCTTTTCTTCCTTTGTTAGTGTAGAGGTCCATTATAAATTTACATTTCCTGTTTTGAAGGTATTCTGGAGCTTCATCCTGGAGCAATTAACAGCATCCCAAGTAAATCACACCTAGAAATCGGTATGCTTCTTTTCAGATAATAAAATTACCAGGAAAGCATATTGTGCCAAGTATACTTAGGATGGTTGTTTCCATGGATTTTGGTACAATAGCTTGTTGTTAATGCTTATTAGGTTGGTTGAAGATATTCATATATATGACCCTGACATGCTGTTCCTGTTCCAAATATTGACTGTCTGAGGTATTGGTTTATTTGGTTTCCTAGCTATTGTTTTCGATTTTTACTTGTATGTTTTGGCAGACACAAGAGACATTGATGAAGATCGAAGAAACACTGTGATTGAGGACATTCGTAAATCTGCAATTAGAATAGCGAAAGGCCGTGGGGTGAGGCTATTTGAATTCAATGTTATTAATCAAGACCCACCGGCCCTTGCTGAAAAAGCTATAATCAAGGCCGTGGAAGCTGCATCAAAAGAGCTAAACCTAACTCACAAGTGCATGATTAGCAGAGCATACCATGATTCGCTGTTTATGGCCAGGTGTGAGAGACAACACTTGAGATTTAAATCTTGTAACCACACTTGATGTGCACATTGTTTTCCCACAGAATGTCATGTACTATCATGACTGTGGTTCTTCTTTTCCCCACTTTAGCTCTTCGGTTTCTAATGCATAAAATAGGTCCTTGCAGTAGATGGCTTCTCTTGTGCTTATTGAATTTTTACCAAGAGCTAATTAGGACAGCATTCATTTTTTTTTTTTTAATTCAACATAGTTATGCAGCGTAGCTTTTTGAGGGAATTCTGGGCTATGGAACGATGGCATTGCTTATCTGGCTACAAAAATTTTCTGATCATGCATTTTAACATTCTTGCAGAGTATCTCCAATGGGCATGATATTCATTCCATGTTACAAGGGTACGAGCTCTTTCCTCTTTTTCTATATCAAATGTTATGGTTTCATATTTCTATTTTAATTTTCTCACTTTTCTTTAAAATATCATTTCAAATTGTTAGGGTCCTATATAGACAACTAGTTACGTCATCTTTCATAGGTAATATAATTAGATATACTTATTGAGGAAAGCATGTCAGTTGCCACTGATTCTTTTGCTTTTATTTGGAACTCCAATGTCACCTATATGGTATGCATCTAGACCAAGCATAAAAGTACACTGGTGTTCTAACATTGAATGAAACGAAATTGCACGAGTGCAAAAATACACTGCAACGCCCCCAATGGAAAGCCCAGACCACATGGCCTAATACTCTAAAAGGACCGTCAATGATATAATTGGAGCCTCATTGGAACCTTATAAAGAGCAAGAACTTCTCATTCTCAAACAATGTGGGATCTCACTCACCACATACCCTTATCCTTATCATATGGGGTATCACAATTTCTCCTCCTTAAATTTTCGATGTGCTCGTCAGGCTTGTCCATTGTAGGTGGCACGGCTCAAGTCTCACATTTCTAGTTGGGATAGACTTTGATATTATTTGTAACGCCCCAATAGAAAGCCTAGACCACATAACCTATATTCTAAAAGGACTAGTCAATAATACAATTGGAGCCCCCATTGGAACCTTATAAAGAGTAAGAACTTCTCATTCCTAAGCAATGCGAGATCCCATTCACCATCTACATCCTTATCATATGGGATATCACATACACAGACGTATACAAGCAGGGATGAACATCTCAGTGGCATGGGGTGCAAGTCTCATATAGGCATTTTGAAAAAAAAGTGGGACCCACCATAAAAAAATTCACTTTTTGGTGGGTCCCAATTTTTCAAAGGGTGGGCACTGGACTTGCATACTCTAGGCCTGTCACTAGCATTACTCAAATAGGAATATACAGAATTTGTGTGCGTAAGGATGTCGATTTTCTGGCAATTTTTGTTCAAGTTATCAATATGTGCTTAATCTACTTAAAATCAATTTGGTTCTGCAGGTTACAGCCACAAGCCTGAAGAATATGCCTCCATTGAGGACATAGCAAATGGGGTCAAGGTATTAGCCCTGACTCTTGCAAAGTTGTCCCTGACCTGATGCATCATCCATAATTATTGTCAAATAATATAAGATTTAGCATTAGAACTCATTGAGAAGTTTGATTTCTTCCTTACATAGAAAGCAAACTGCTGGAGAGTCTTCTTTAGGATACCACTACAGATCTTAGCACCTTTTTCTCTGAGCATCCTTTATTTTTACACACATTCATCTGGCATGTGTTTGTGCACACCCGTGTGTGTGTGTGTGTGAGAGAGAGAGAGAGAGAGAGACAGAGACAGAGACAGAGAGAGTGAGAGCTGCAAAGTTGTAGATCTCCTCTTTTATTTGGGCACTGAGATGAAACAGTTCTTTTCTATCTTACAGAACAGTAAAATACAAAAGAAAACATGCAAATGCCAAGGTTCAATTAGTGGCAGCTCTAATTGGAACCAGCATAACCAAACTGTAAAAGTGTGAAAAAAAATCACTGAAATCTAAAGCCAGGACGAAAACCCTATGATATGCTTCGTCATGTCTTTTGATCAGCAGACTTCTTTCATGCCGTAGCAACAGTGGTCTTGTCAGCCTTTTCCAGCACAATCTCAATCTGTATGTGTGACAAAGAGAGTTGATAAATATATTTGACCGGGAAAAATAGGTAAAAGAAGCAATGAATGAATAGAAAGCAACCTGAGGTTTGTGGATCATCCGGCCTTTCTGACCATCCATTGCACCAAAAGAAGATGTCGTTATCCCTGTTCCATTTCCCGAGTTAAATAGAATTTTAATAACTTCGATATTGATCGCAGAGAGGTCTTATTTTGATACGTTAGATATTGACCGCAGAGAGGTCTTTTATGAAATTTGTATGGCAAAAAAGATATTGACCCCTTACTTTTCTCGATCGCCAATCCATTACGTTTGAGAATCTCAGCGATTATGACAACAGTAGGAATTGCTGTATTAGATCAAATAGAAGTTAGCCACAATGCCAAAAGATTATCAATGGCTTCTAAAGTGCAGGATGTAAAGTGCTAATCATCATGGATTCATGATGGGAAATTCTCAGTCAAAGTGTCAATAATTAAGATCAGACTTTCAAGCGGGCAAAAAATATTGATGGATCTAAATGGTATGGCAAGAACATTGAAGAAAGTTTCGGATAAAGAGATATAATTTAAATAAAAAGAAAAAGGGTAAGGATTCGAGAATTATACCCATGCCTAAGGCGGAGAGCTCGATATCGTTGTACTGTTTTATGAGCCTCTGAAACGAAAAAGGACGGTTAGACAAAACAGCATTAGAAAAAAGATGATACTTAATTCGCTGCAATAGAACATGCAAACTGAAGCAACAGGAACTTGTTTAGGAGCGTAATCGAACCCTCCACAAATTCCAATGGAATGAGATAGTAAATCAGTTGCCAAAAGTACTTTAGAAAAGTTACCGGACCTAATTGAAAAACAAATGAATCATAGGAAATGACTAATTTACCATAGAATTTTCCTTTGATGAATACAACCCAGGCAAACAAAATCAAGACTTGAAAAACCAGTTATTACAAAACAGAACAAAATCAAGATTCAGAGACTGTGAAGATCAAGTTACAGATTAAGTAGCGCCCAAGACCTAAGGGTTTAAAGCCATTAAACATCACTTTCAAACATGCTTCGAAAACAGCAATAAAACGAAGAAACCCCCAATTCTTACTTCAGTAAAACCCTCACCAGATTCTGTGGTACTAAGAAACAGAGGAAAAATAAAGCGAAAACCCGAGCTTTCCACAAATTCCAATTACCCATTTTTCTTTCCCAGGTTTATCAGCAACCAAAGTGAATAGATTCTGATCCAAGAAAAAAGAGGAGAAAGTAGGAACAGAGAGAGAGAGAGAGAGAGAGAGGGGCTGGGGGAGTATACCTTGGCAAGATTGAGATAGAAGAGGAGGGGTTTCTTGGTGTTGGAGACCTGAATGTGATTCTTCTTCTTCGTGTAAGACTCGGTAGCAGCAGCAGCAGCATTGCCCTCGACACCAACATCAACTACAACAGCTGGCTTCTTGATGTTGCTGAGTCTCTCTGAGGCATTCTTGGCCTCCTCAACAACCACGCTCGCCTCCATTGAAGATCTCTCTCTCTCTCTCTATCGGAACTGTGAAGAGGGCGGGAAAATGTGTTTGCAGGTAAGAATCTAATGCTGAATGTGTGAAATGGACGGTGACTGGAGTGGATTGTGAATTTATACAAGTCTCTTCCCGTTACACGGACGGAGAGCTAACCGCCAATGGACGCGTGGTTGTGTTCGATTGGAGGGGGGATTCTTGGCGGCAAGCTTGTACAGTTAGTTAGTTAGGCCAGCCCCCCATCAGGTCGTTACTCTAATTTTCCTGAATGACCAATTTGACCCCTGCAAAAAGCAAATCCTTTTTTCTCTTTCGTTTGTGGCATTACCTAGCCGAGCTTGCCTCAACAGTGAAGAAGATGATAAATGTAATTAATATATTTTAATAACAAATAGACAATAATATTTACATGTAGCCTTATAATATTAGAATATAACATTTTATTTTAATGTAATGTAGTTTTATTATAATAAATATTTTATCATACAACAAAATTTAATTCGTGAATCTTTAAAAATACTACCGTTTAAAGATAACACAAATTAAGAAAATGTGATCATTGTAGAAAGGAAAAAACTACTTTGCCCTCTCAAGCTTACCGCTCAATTTGACTGCTTGTCATTTTTTTTTTTGAGTGGTTTGGATTCAGAGATGAGTTAAGATGGGTTGAGATGGTTTGTAAATAGTAGAATAAAAGTTGAATTATTTATTATATTTTGTGTGGGAATTTGGGAAAGTTATTTTAGGATTTGAAAAAGTTGAATTGTTTATTATATTTTGTGTGGAATTTTGAAAAAGTTGTAATGATGAGATGAAATGAGTTGAGATGAGTTGAGGTGAGTTTTGAATGCAAACGAGAGGAGAGGTTTGGATTCAAAACCCACCTCAACCCACCTCAACTCATCTCATCTCATCATTACAATTTTTTCAAATTTCCACACAAAATATAATAAACAATTCAACTTTTTCAAATTTCAAAACAATTTTCCCAAATTCCTACACAAAATATAATAAATAATTTAATTTTTATTCTACTATTCACAAACCATCTCAACTCATCTCTGAATCCAAACATCTTAGTGATTTTAAGTGTATTTGAGTAATTTTTTTATTTTTTTTAAATATTTAAATATATTAAAAAATGTGAAAAGGAAAATGGAAAATGGAAAAAAAAAATGAAGAGGGTTAAGGTTGAGCGGGCTACTCTAGGCAGTAGAGTAGCCCAACTCTTGCAAAAAAATGAAGTTTTAGGTTGTGTTTGGGTAGTGAGGTGATCTCAGATATTCTGTGAATAAGAATGAAAAAGTAACGATAAAATATTGAATTGTAGTAAAAAGTAGATGAAAAATAATAATAAAATAATGAATAATAGTGGAGTATTCTCAGTACATAATATAAAATAATAATAATAAAATAATACTCATCTACCCAAACTAGCCCTTAAAGTTGGAAGAGAAAGAAGAGTATTGAATAAAACAAAGAATATTTAAATTAAATCGTAAAAAGAGATGGTTAAAATAAATAATGGGATGTAGATGCTTTGAAAAATGGATAGTTAAAATGAAAAAAAAAAATTGACTAATGTTAACTAATTATCAATAAGATTACAAATAGTCGTGAAGCGCACAAGCATTGTAATCATTTTGAAAAGGCGTGGGTCTACTATTAAAAAATATTTTTTTTTCATATGAGTCGTGTATTTACTCACTTTATTCAAAATGATTGTGCAGCGCTTGCACTCTCCACAACTACAAATATCATTCTTCATTATTTAATAACCTGATGTGAATGCTCTTGGGTCATTTCAGTTGCAATTATTGTCTTCAAGTTATATATGGGTAAGGTACCGTTTGGATAGTAAGTTGAGATGAGATAAAAGTTGAAAGTTGAATAAAATATTATTAGAATATTATTTTTTAATATTCTTATTATTTTGTGATTTGAAAAAATTGAATTATTTATTATATCTTGTGTGAAAATTTAAAAAAATTATGAGATAAAATGAAACACTTTCACTATCCAAACGGGTTTTGGAGAGTCATTGAAAAAATTAAATGGGCCTTATTACTTTAGAATCACATTTTCCTTTAAAAAAACAAAATAACACAGCCTCCATCCACCCTGATCTTATCTGGACCTCTCATGGGCCTTTGGTCATTTGTTTATTGCTCGTTTCGCCTCTTGCCTTTGTTCGAGATGTCACTGCTCCATCTTCCTCTTGATTTTTTTTTTGTGACTTCATTGTTATATTTGTTCAAGTTGCTTCAATCTGTGGGTTCCTCATTCCTGTTCGTTGGGGGAAGCATGGAAAGCCTGTTTTGGTTGAATCAACTCCTCTAAAAAGCCCATTCCAAACTTTAGATTCTGTACTCGATAGGTAAGAAGAGCCAACAACAAAATAAAAACGAAGAAGGGCACCTCGACTAGGGGTGCTACCCGATACGGTGTAGGGTAGCCCCTTTCCCTCCCTTTGTCCCCGCATCTCAAGGTGGAGTATCCCGCTCCGCATGCTGGGGGTGGGGCAGACTTCCAATCTATCCTTCTCCCGCCCACTTCAATAATGAATTACATTCCACTAGACCTAAAAATTATTTCTAAGTTTAAAAGTGATCAAAAGCACATTTGGAGACTCAAATTGTAAATTTAAATTTGTAAATATAACTATAATTTAAAATTTATGTAGTCTTTTAAATTTGCTAGTACATATCTTGTGTAAGTTGTAGTGTAATACAAGAGTCTCATATTGCTTAAGTGTAAAACTTGTATTGTAAACAAAGTTTTGAATACCGTTTCGGTGACCGTTTTAGTTAAAACATTGAAACGAAATATTCTGGTACCAGTACCTTTTCGGGATAGTTTATATATAGATAAATTAATTATATATGTATAAATTATATTTCAAAATAACATCAATGCAAGTTTTAAAAAATTAAAATACATATTTATAAAACTCAATAATACTTGTAAGTTCTCAAGCCAACTATTAAAAAAAATAATTACTCATCCTCATCATGAAAATGAGAGTAGAGATTTGATGTTTTGTCCTCGAGAAAAGAGAATTAAAAAAATTTAAGAAAATAGTCTTTAGATGTGAAAATTAGAGTGAAAATTATGAAAATACATTAAAAATATAAAAATATAAAATTTTGGCTAGTACACTGGAAACTGGCCGGTACTATGAAAACCAGCCGATATTGACAAAAACACACCGAAATGACCGGTATTTGACTCGGTACGAAATCCCTATCTCACCCATATCGGTTATTGTTTGGTATGGTACATACCGGTCGGTACCGGTACGGTATTCAAAACATTAATTGTCAAAACAATTTATAAAAAAGTCACCCTACTACACTGTAACTTACATAAAGTATTAAGTAAAAGTTATATTTAATACATATTACTATATTTATATATAGTAAAAATAATAAATATTTATATATTTATATTTTTTTTAAAAAAGAGGTGCGGGGTTGGGCCCTACCCGCCCTCGCTGCTAGGGGGCCAGATGCGGGGCAGCAGGGTGCGGGTCCTCGCTGCCCACCCCTACTATCGACCTTACAAATTGGGAATGCTCGAGACACATTTTACACTATTAATAATGTTATTTGAAAATCTTTACACTGCACATCATCCATATGACATAATTTAATTTATAAAATTTAAAATTTAAAATTATCTTTTAAATCAAATTATAGTACCAGTATAATAGATGATGTAAGTATCTTCAAATAAAATTATTCTTTGCGACATTGTCAGTAACAATGATATATTTACGCACTAACTTATGTGAATGCTTGGTAATTTTCCTGGCCTAGCAACTAGCAAGCTCGACCTTACAAATCAAAACCTATCTCATTCATATATGAATAAATATTGATAGCAGTCACTGTTGAGAGCAACCATTTTGCACACATGATGTGTGATCATATAGATTACACATCTCTCAAATCTAAAAAAAAAAATAGAGAGCTAGAAGCAACCATGTAGTGAGTACAAAGTGTATACTGCTACAGTGACTTCTCTCTAACATTATTCTTCAGATATTGTAGAGACCCATCTCATTTATGATATGATAACAAATCAATTACATGCAAGTAGCCGTAGGGAGATCCCATCACTAGACCACATTATAGGTACTTTGGCCCATAAAGTAATCCGCAGAAAGATGGTTGACCCTATACTCTGTTCAGTATAATCCTTTGATTAAACTCACCACCAACTGGTTGTTGATCTTTGAGACAACTGATGCATAATCCCACGTGTGAAGTTGACAACCTGGTCTTGAACCGCCATAAATCACACAGACGAGGAGGAGGAGGGGAAACAAAACTAGAGGAGCTCCCTTATTGATGTCACCAGTGCTATTTAATAATTTTGTGGGACTGAAAAATGAGGCATAGAGAGGGAGGGGAGGATGATGAAATGATGGCAGTAGTAATCAATCACGGCCGTTGATATGTACAATCTGGGATGCGGGGCCCTGGCGATTGATGATTCACTTCCCATTGAAGATGTGATGCGTGACATTGTGAGTGGCGGGTCCCCCAATTGCCACTCTGTCCCACGCTGATTATGTTTTTCCACCCTTTTCTTCTACTCCATTCATAACCCTTGACAGCTCACAAAGTACATATCCACGGCTTCACCATGTCCCCCTATTATATGGTCCATAATCTTTGTTATCCATAATTGCCCTCTTGTTATCAATATATTATCAAATGGTTGGGGGTTATACCAAGGGTAAACTGGGCAAGTGGCACGGAGGACATGATATAATATTAATTAGAGGGTGTTAAGCCTTTATCAAAAGGGTTAGAGGGAATAATCAAAGGATGGGAGGATGGGGCCTAAGCCATTATTGGATGTAACGTCTTCTCTTGCATTTTGCTTTTTGGCCAAGACACGAACATCTTTGTGACAATTTGACCGCTATTCTGAAAGCCCCTAATCCTCTTGCTTGGCGTAAATTAATCGCCAATATTATGTCCCGAATAGTAATACAAAGAACAGGTTAGGATAATTTTTATTTTTTATTTTTATTTTTATGAGAAATAGAATGCATTTATTCATGAAAACAAAGTTATAGCTGTGACTGATACATACAGAAAAAAACTTAAATTACAAACCAATTACTCACGATTAGGATAATTAAACATATGCCAAAAAAAATATCCTCCCCAAATAAATTGAGACACTTAATTCACATATAATATATTATTAATCAACCAAATTAGACATTGGCGCTTGGTATGTAATTATTTATTTTATGATCACCAAAACCCAAAGATAAGCATTGAGAAAAGGTGTAAAAAAAAAAAAAAAAACCAAAGTTTTAACAAATAAATAAACCGAAATCCTAAATATTTGAGGGTGGAATAGGAAAATGCGATGCCTTTTGCTAATCTTGAAAGAGTTTTGATACTTTAAAAGCACTCACAAGGAAGTATGTCATTATTATAACACTCAATCAATCAGACAAGAACATATATAGAATTTTAACCCTTTTTGGAAAAACATTGGGAGCATTGCGTGAGCCTTTCATCTGTCCCACTGTTGTCTAATTTGGAGTCAAACAAACTCTATAATTTGTTTGCAATCTTCAATGGCAAATCAAATAGACCCAAAAATTGTTGTTGCACTCTATTCAATAAGACAAAACAAAGTGAAGCTGGGTGAGATTTTGAGCGATCTCATCCGATGATCAAATTAGCATACAAAGAAGAAGAATGCTATGCATAAACTACTATTTACTTTTACACCACACACTTATAGTTTTTTCATAGGATGTGAGGATATTATTCATGAGAAAAGATATTTGCAACCGTGAATTGTGCAACCGCCGCGTAATCGCTTTGAAAAAAGTGAATAAAATATGAGACCCATATGAAAAAAATTAATTTTTTAATAGTGGACCCCACTCTTTTTCAAAGTGATTGCGCTACGGTTGCATTACTCTTTATTCATAGAGTGTGAGAGTGTTTTTCATAATATGTGAGATGTGAGGTGGTGAATAATGGTTGATAAGAATAATTTTTCTACAAAAAATAAAGATAATGCTCTATTTATTAGATTATGAAAATACTAAAATAAAAGTATTTGTGATGATTTGATCCTATATATATATATATATATATAAATACGTTACATATATTCCTTTTATATGCAGAGAAGTCTTTGATTTTGATTTTATAGCAATCTTTTTATACTTATCTTGATCCTCAATGATAGTGTTGTTGAATCGCATACTTTCTTCACTTGCAAAAAATATAATTTGTACGTGAAAACAAGATGTTGGTCAAATTATTTTCCAAACGAATTAGAATTAAAAAAAAAAGAGAATTATTTGATAAATAAAAATGATGCTTTTTCTCTCTCTCCATTTTTGGGTATTTATAATTTCATTAATAAATTCTCAATATTATTTAAATGAATTTTTTATTTTTATTTTTATTTTTATTTTATTTGTTTGCTTAGGAAAAAGAATGGGAACGGCGGTGCCCAAAGAAAACTACGTACTGTAATCTGTATGGACCTGTGGTTATTAACATTTCGAAAGCTACGTTACGGCGTGAAGTGACGGCGTGAGCACCGACGAGGCACGGCAACACATATTAAACAGAAGCGTGAGCACCAACGTGTAAACAGAAGCGCACTTAAAGAGACAGAGAGACACTCACAGCTCGATAACAAGAGAGACTGAGAGAGGACCATCGTCCACAAAGGCCTAAGGCCTAAGCCTGAAAGCAGCAGAAACCTGAGAGTCTGAGACCGGAGGCAGAGGCTCCGTCCTTTCACAGATCGGACCAAAACCGTGAGTTGTTTCCCACATTTGCCACACTCTGCTTCTTTCTCTGCTCTCTCGGATCTGCTTACTCGTGCATGGTTGAAATGTAGCTCTAAATTCAAATCTTCAATGCCTCGATCCGTGCGGTGTAGTTTGGTTGCTTGTTATTCTTCCCTCTTTGATTTCTCCCTCTCTCTGGATTTGCCTTTTCGTGCTCTCGGTTCCATTTTCTGCTTCTTCATCGTTGCTTCGATTTGAAATTGTAATTTATTTGTTTGCTTTGAGCTTTGTTTCGCTCCCGCGGAAATGTAGGATAATTTGTCATTTTTGGAATCGAAATAGCACTTTATTTTCCCTTAGTTATAAACATTGAACATGAAAAAGAAGCTTTCTTATTCGATCTTTCTGTTCTTGGACTGCGTTTATTTTAATTGGAAAATCAGCGCCAGGTCAGATTTAGCTCATTCTCTGGTCAATCTGGGTTTTTTCAAAGAACAAAAATCCCTGACTAGCGGGGGTTAACGCAGCTATTTGCTCTAGTTGAGTTTAGTCCTCTGTGTGTGTACACGTATATCGGTATATATGTTGTGTGTATTTCATAGCAGTTAAGATTCAAGCAAAAGTTTAAAGCTATGAATTTTGACGTCCGCGTGAATGTTATTAGATAGATTGATTATTTATAGTTGGAGTCAGCAGATGAGTGATCTCTTTTCTTGATTGAATCTAGAATTGGTGAAATATTGGCTTTAGTGATAGAAGAATATCCTAGTCGCTTATATGCTATTAGTGCTTCTCATTTACCTTGCTAAGACTGAAAAATTATGAATTCGTCTTGATTTGTCTCCCAATTTCTGGAATTGATGCTTCTTAGTCAGTGATTCTATATTGGTCTCGCGATATCCTAAATGTGGATTGAGCAAACGCCAATACCTGCCTCTACGAGGATTCTTCATATTGTTTTGTAGTGCTTGAGTGCCTATCTTTCACTTGGGAAAACCCCTTGCTTTCTCCTGGAATTCTCACATCCAATTTAAGGTTTGCTTCTTGTATGGACAAGTGTCTGTGCTCCCTTTGACATGACTAATTCATTGCTTTATATCCTTTTCATATGAATATTGTAATTTCCTGTGATCATACTTTAGTCTTTTAGATTCACTGTGTCCCTGTTGTCTGTTATTTGTGTTGAATTTGCTTTACTCCAACAATATTGATACACAATTACTACTAGTAGCATTTCCCCCCATCAAATGAAATCTCATTTCTTTTGAATTTTTCTTTTTATTTTTTTGATAAGTTGAATTTATCCTTTCTTTCATTCATATATATAATTTCCAAGGTTTTCTTTCTGCCAGAAGGCTTCAATTTCCTCTAAACTTCAACTTTCTATAATGAAGACTTTTTTTTTTTTTTTATAAGTATAATGAAGACTTTAGTTGAGCCCATAGGAAGAGAGATGCTATCACAAATACATTCCTGGGAAGTGGATTAACCAAGATGTATCGTTTGTGGACTGAAATTGGATTGCTTTCTTTTTCCTTTGGTTCACTAGTCTGTGTGCACCTTGGTTGTTTCTATGTGCATCTTGTATGTTCCTTTTATCATGTTAACTTTTAAAAGCTTTTCGTATAGGTTCTAATGTTTGTTTCTCTTGGAGAAAGTCTCTCCAAGATTCTTCTTCTCTCTTTTTCTTGATCCATACAATTAATTTCCTGCTAACATATCAAAGAAAATGGTATTGGTGTTATATTTTGTGTATGCTTCAGGCTTCAGAGGTAATACTAATTTTATATCTATGTTTACGTGATTCTAGCGATTTTAAGATGATTGTAATTAATGACATGGTAACTTGGAAATTAAAACAAAATTGGATTAGTAAATGTAATGGTTGGGAATTTGGGATGCAGAGATGTTTGCGGCACTGAGAGCATGACCAAATTTGTGTGAATGTGATATTTATGTTCCTTTATTGCAGTGCAATGGGAATAGAAGTTCCAGATATTTGTATGGACAAGGAGCCAGATTGTGTCATAGTTTATTCAAATGGTGTCTCCCATGATTCAAACCATGAAACTGCTCCCATTCATCATGATGGGTCTGAGTCATACGAGCATATTAATGAGGGTCCTGAAATCCAAAGTTCAGAAGAAAGCACTGAAGTGAAGGAATATGATGTGAAGGAATGTACTACTGAAAATTCAGTAGAGGTACCTGAACTCTGTCATAATGAAAAATGTAAGGAAGAGCAGAATGCAATAAACTCACATTTTAAAGCTGGTCTGCCTGAAGAAAAGATAAAATCAGAAACCCAGAAGAAAAAGGACAATGATAGGTCACAAATTCCTGTCAAGCAAGCATCTAGAGCTCTTGCTGCAAATGTTCGAACAAAACACACCGTTCCACAGCCATTTGCACTAGCAACTGAAAAGCGTGCCTCATGTGGAATTTCTCCTGCTGGTGCTCAACCTGATGTTGGGACTCGCCTGAATAAATCATCTGCTGCTAACAATTTGCGACATCCAAATACCACAAAGCCCTATCAGGTAACTACTGACTAATTCTTGATTTCCTGTAAAAGGAATGTCATAAGATCACAATCACAACCATTGAATCATGAATAAATTACCGTTTCTAGTTGGTAAAATATAATTTTTTTTTTCAATTGATTTTTAAATTTCTGTATATTCCTGCAGCAAATATCACAAGTGGTACCGAGGAAGCCGCTGCAACCTGATAACAAGAAGCATCCTGATGAAGAAGATTCCTGTTCTGTTGCTTCCTCGTATTCTCTTACCCCTTTCAATCGGAGTTTACTTGTTTTATTTCATGTTTCTATCTACTTATAAAAAAAAAATCACGTTTCTTTCTTACTTTTCTAGTGTCTCCCCTCACCTTCTCAGTTCTAAAATCTATTTCATCCTTTGACTATGCACAGAACTGCAGTATCTACAAGGGCAATTAAGTCCAGGCCGACTGTTGCATCAGCTCCAGTATTTAGATGCACTGAGCGTGCAGAGAAGCGGAGGGAGGTATTATGTTTGAATTTTGCATCCAAAGTTCCGTTTATGTTTGAATATAGGTAGTGTGTTTATGACATAGCCTAAATGCAAAGCCACACATCCCTATCATGTTGCCACGTTTCAGTTTTATTCAAAATTAGAGGAGAAACACCAAGCATTGGAAGCTGAGAAAACTCAAAGTGAAGCAAGGACAAAGGTAGGATTCTTTAAAGTATCTTTGAACTAGACTATTTAGAGCACTCTCTCTCCCACATGGTGGTCAATAGACTGTTTTTTCTGTCATTGCTTTCCCTCACTCATTTCTGTTTATTAATTTTGTGTGGCTGTGTTAGATAATATTACTATAATTTACTTTGCCTCTGTCCTCTTCATGAATTTTGAAAATTTTAAGGAAGAGAAAGAGGCATCTATTAAACAACTGAGGAGGAGTTTAATGTTTAAGGCAAGCCCAATGCCAAGCTTCTATCATGAGGGACCTCCACCAAAGGCTGAACTCAAAAAGGTACTGTGTAGACACCTCTTATTCTTATGATGTCATATAGAAGTACAGGAGCTTATCTGGAACATGTAATTTTTTTATTTTTTATCTTTCCTTTCTTGCTTTTCTCTGCTCTTTTTTAGCGGTGCGCATGGCATTATTCCAATGAATTTTATCTATCAAAAAATGAAAATTGTTAAGCTAGTATCTGAACTTCTAGGTTCTTTCTGTTTAGAGATCATAAGTGACAGAAAATGACTATCTTAATAGTATGCTTAAAATTGATTTTGTTGCTTGCATGAACGTTAGTTGCCACCAACTCGTGCAAAATCACCAAAGCTGGGCCGAAGGAAGAGCTGCAGTGATACAGTCAGTTTATCCCGGGGACACAAGGTGAAAGGAGCTTGTGCTCAGGGAAATCGTCATAGCCTTGGTATTGTCAAAGAAGAAACCACCACCGATGGTTCCACCTTTATTAAGGATCAGATCAACATCCAGAATGGTAATACCCTGTGCAAATTCAAAGATGAATCCAAAGAAGTGGAAGGGATAAACGAATCATTTACAACCAAGGTTAATGGTGAGGGGAATGTGGTCGTTGATGTCCATTCTTGAGTTTCTGGTGAGTTTTCTAATTTATGAGAGGAAATGGATCTTCATTTTCTCTAGTTTTCTTGTGACTGCTCTAAAAAATGTGTAAGTTATTTCCTTTTACATGCAAGGACTTGTTGCAGTGCTTTGTTTAATGTATGATGTGTAAATTCTGTAAGTTATGTCCATTCATATATATATATATATATAAAGGATTCATCTTTCCTTTCCCTTTTTCTTTTCTTCCATGTAAAATTCAAATTTTTATTTTACAGATTGAAAATGCCAGTGTTTTTATACAACTTGCCCACCAAAAAAAGAAAAAAAGAAAAAAAAAACCTAGCCAAGGGCATGACCTACTACATAGGCCCCATCTAATTAATTTTTTTTTTAATTTTTTTCTGGACAGGATGCCCTGATTAGAATTCGAAATTATTTCTTTTGTTGGTTTGGGATATTGCACAAAACAGTCCTTATATAACATAATCATCAAAGTTTTTGTTTTCAGTGTAGAACGTGTACCCATATTTTGCTTGGCAGTGTGGGAGTTGTGATATTTGTTTACTGTCACCCTGACCGAGAGATGAGGAGCATAAAGTTTAGGGTGAGGGACCCATTAAGTTGTGCTTTTGTTGGGTTGGAAATCCATGTTTTTGCGTGATTATGCTAAGCCTCATTATTGAAAGTTCTTAAAAGGAAAAGGGTGGAAAAAAGAAAGAAAGAATGACGCTATGGTGCGTGAAACACGTCCGTGTTAAAGCTTCTTAGATATCACATAGCAAAAGATGGACTTTCTGAGCAGGCCCACACACCCCCACCCCCCATGGGGGCAAGGCAAACTTACTGGTCTCTCTTGGTTCTTACGGAGTATTTGTTTCTTTTTGTTATCTTCTGTAAATGGAACTCTGTGGTTGCAAATACTCGAAAATGTGCCTCAAATAACAATAACGATCGTAATTGCAAATAAAAATTGTTTTGGATCGGTCGCAAAAGTATGTAGTCCTATTAGTGATTTTATTTGAAGTTCATTTGCAACACATGATTAGTAATTAAAGTTCAACAATTTAACATCTATATCTTCGTAATTTTGCCAACTTTCACTAAATCCTGCTTAAGCTTTTAACAGGCCAACCTGTATGTCTTTCCATTTAAGCCTGGAGTCGCACTATTTGGGGCATCCCATGCGTCAATGAAGGTTCTACGGACCACCTCATATCTTTCCCTTTCTTCAAGTGGGAAGCAAAAGAGACCTCCTCCTTTTAACTTTTAAGCACCAATGTCAAGACATCATGTACTATCAACTTTAAGCTCCATACCGATTCAACGATAACATCCTCACTAATTTGGAGGATTTGAATGGCAATGCCTGGTGAAATTAAGAGGCTGAGGATGAGCTGTTTTTAAAAAAAAAAAAAAAAATTCTAGATGCTAAAATAATCTTTGCTTTGACCTCATTATTGTACCATTCCCTCACAAAGATAGAGAGAGAGAGAGATGAACCTATTAATTAACAGTGGCAACTGGTCTTATTTCTCCCACCAAACTGTGCCTTTTTTGATTCATTTGACATCATTACCTATTGTCCTAACCTATAAAGATTTGTTTGGCAGTGTTTACAAAAATCAACATTGACGTACATTAGAAAACGTTTTTTGGTTTGTCTATTGCATGCAACATGACAATTTTGGTGTAACAAGCAAAAGAAAACTGTGGGGGGATGACTAAAGAAGAGACAGGTTAAAATTAGGTAGAGAAGTGCGGTGAGATTTCCTGTGCATTCAGCCAAACCTAGCCCAATCTATTTTTTTACTTCCAAAGTCTAAAGGTTTAATAGGGAACTGTACAAAGTGGGACTCTATGTCACCCGACCCACAAAAAACACTCTCTTCCTCCCCCACGTATATTAAGGGCCAATGAAATGCATGGCTGTTTCAAAATAAAACAGTCCTTCTCTCTCTCTCTCTCTCTCTCTCTCCCCATGAGTTGAGGGGAATGCTGTCTGGTTCGAGACCATGTGAAGCACAGATAATCATTCATTCAAATGATCTCGGACCAGGCTTCATTCCCCCCAACTCTCCAGTAGCTAGAGATTCTTCGTACATGATCGATGGGAAGCCTAAACATCAATAATCCAATATTTCTTCTGCTTTCAACATGTAAGTTCTTACTTCTATCCATTTTCTTATATATTATGCATCGATCTCTCCCTTTTCTCTAATGATAGTGTCAAGCGAAGGAGGGAGGCACGCTGTTTTGAGTACGCTATCCGAAAAGGTACATATAATGGCCTGGTTTAGAGCAAATTCAGGAACACTTGCTTTCAATAAAGTGGTTTTTCCTGCAAATTGCATTTTCCTTTGAAATTTGCAACTGGAAGTGCACGTAAAACTCTGTAGGTTCAAACAGTAGGTAATCTACCAAGACCAATGCTTTTAAATAAAATTGAGTGTGTGTGTGTGTGTTATTTTTCATAGTTTTGTTTTTCTCCTTGATCAAAAAGAAAGTCTTTATCTTGAATACTACAAAAAAACTACTGGGGATTTGATTCGCACAAAACTCAAAAGAATGTGCAGGTAACTTGTTCATGAGAAGCAAATTCACTAGTACTTTCTGGAAGTTTTTTGCTTCAGCTTCACCCTTTCAAATCTTGGAAAAGTTTAGGAAATACTTGGAAAACCGTTAAAAAAAATCATAGCATCTAGGAATTTAATTTCCAATGCTCCCCAAGTCTGCAAAATCTCTGTTCCTACTACTTCCTACCAAATTCGTTGAAATACAGACACGGGGTTAGTGTGAAAATATGACTGTGAAGGCAAAAAAGATAATAAGCAAATAAAGTTGTGTTTTATCTTTTGGTGGTTGAATCTTGTCTTTCCCTTTCCCTTTGCTTGCTGGGAGTTACAAAGAATATAAGCTCAGGAGCTTTCACTTTATGAGTTGCATGAGAGGGGGAGATATTCTTTTGCTACCTATCAAAGTCGAGCTTTGAATTTACTCCTTTTTTCCACCTTAAGACTGCCATCATAACCACCTCCCCTCAGTCTTAGCCCATTTCTCTCTCAACTTTTTAATAACATGTGGGTCAGATCCTACCCAATGTGTGCACATTCAGATTGTGCATGAAAAACCTATACTGCCGTGTGGATCTGTTCTTCATGGATCTCATTCGTAAGCCATGCCCCACCATATATGTCAGTCTTCAGATATGTATTTTCATCTTTACTTGGTAGGAATGGGAAAAACAGAGAACCCACTTAACTAGAGGGGGGTGGCATATTCCAGTAGGTGGTCTTGTACGATTCATAGACAATTTCTGGTGTTCTCTGTGTTGATAAAGTTTTGATACATATGTTGATGAGTGCATGCATGTCTGTGATCCAGACTTCAAATGCAACTAATTAAAAAGAATTAGAGGCATGTTTCTGGGTCAAATGGTCGGTGAATATATATATATTTTTTTGACTTGTTAATGGCATAAATTTGTCCATGTGGTGTTATATGACCAAGAATTTCAATCTGGAAGAAATGTCAAACAAATGGCTCTATTAAATATTAACCAAAATTAGAAAAGGTCACCCTCCATCTCCATCACCACAGCTGGTTTCGACCTCTATCATTGTCTAATTATCATTATCAGTTTGGCAAACTTTCTATCACTCGAATAGCCATAATTTTAAGCATTATTGATTGGAAAACAGGAAAGGTACCAGAATCAGAATGTGGTAAACTGATGAATTCATCAAGTATCATCATATATATCAAATGGAAATCATAGCTAGAGTAGCTCAACAGATCTTGGCTTAAGCCTTTTCGTTGATTTTTGCAAAGCATATCATGTTCCCGTGCAATCAGTCATAAGAAATGACATACGGATTGAGATCTTCTCATTGGAGTCAAAAGAGAAGAGAGACATCTTGAGTGTGTATGAGAAAAAAGTAATTCCCATGCTCGATAAAGCCATACGGAATTCGTTGTCAATATTGTAAATGGATTCCCTAATTATTTTCGACTACTTTTTGGGTGACTTGACCATTTGTAAAATCTATAAAGCATTCAACAGCTAATTGGAAAAATTACCTGGAAAAGTCCATTTTATTCAAAACAGGGACTTTGTTGGCCATCACAATCACAGACTTTTTTCCAACACACAAGCTCCCTCCTCCCCATCTTTTTTATGTTGATCCGGGTATTCCGTTATATCCAGATTCGCATCCGGATTTATAATACAGTCTGGGTATTTGCTCCAATTAATCTAGACGAATATTCGGTTACTTGAATTCTAACCGAATCTAAAAGTTGTGGACATGCAGTTTGTACAAGAGAGTCGTGCATTGAAAGTGTACACCCATCGTTATCACTTGTGATGAAATCAGGCTTAGTCCAATTAGTTGGGCCAATCTTCCTCTCATGGGCCTGTCATCACCATGATGAACTTTTTAAAGTCCATTATGTATGCAACAACCACGTGACAGTTATGTTCTAATCTAAAGCCCTCTGCTGCTTCGGTTTATCTAAAAAAAATGGGAATCTTTTAAATAAAATGATAAAACGGATTGTAATATACAAATTCAAAAATTCTTTCAAGAGAGAGGACAAATAAACAAATATTTTTTTTAAAAAAATGGGTTGCAATGTACAAATATATTGGTCCCGGTTCGGCTCTAACCCTTCTAAACAATGCATCAATATCAATGTGTTTAAATAATAGGATGAGAAGAAATGATTTTTTAATAATAATAAAATAGGTTATAAATAGTAATAAATATTTGAATTAATATATTTTATGAAATTTTAGAAAATGAGAAAGAAAAATTAAATAAATTATTATAAAATTGAAATATTATTATAATATTATTTTTTATATTTTGTTTAAAAGTTTAGAAGTTTTTAATTATTAGGTAATTACTAAATAAAAAAGTTAAAAATTTAAAATTGAAAAGTGTTTATGTTTATAGTGTTTGGATATTGAGATGAAATATAATGAGATTAGATGAGATTAGATGAGTTGAGATGCAATAGAATAACTTGGGAAGATTTTGCTATCCAAATTATGCCTAAAAAGAAGAGTAATGTTATATACAGTCTTGTATGTAGTCTTTATATACTTTTTTAAAAAAAAAATAAAAGTATCATTAAAAAAAATAACTTTTTTTTTTTAAATCTTAAATTTATTAAATATTATTTTTTTAAGAAGTACGTATGAATTTTTTTGATAAGGATATACGCACAAAGATGCTTATCCTCTACCGGATAGGAGCACCCAGTCTCTAACACTGAAGGCATCTTTCCTTAGAGCATTAGCATTGGTATATGTATATGCATATACAAAATTACCTCTTTTGCATAGCCACTTTACCATTTAAACAAAATTTTCACATTGGCTTATGCATATTTGAAGCAAAATAATAATAAAATATTATTATTTTATTATTATTACTTTTTTGCTAAAATCAATTTTTTTATATATATTTTGCAATTAACATCCACTACATACATTTGACATTAATAATACAAATGTAATAATAAAAAATATAATTTTTTAATAATAATATATTTAAAATATAATAAAATGAAAAATATATATAATATATTATAATAATAAAATGAATGTGCAAGTGAAGGTTTGTTGTGTTGTTGAAGGAGGGAGAAAATGAAAGGATTGTGAGAGAGAGAGTGGGAGGAGAGAGAAATAATGATTAAAATATGATTTGTAGGGTGAATAAATTTGGATAACCACTATTCATAGGTAGCTAAATATTTGGATATGCATAAGCCAATGTAGAGGGTTTAAAGCCATATTATGCAAATATGACTTTACATATGCGTATGCATAGACCAATGCTAATGCTCTTAGAAATAAAAATCTTGAAAGGATAATGCCAGTCCTCCTTCTGCCGGGAGTTATCGTTGATATTTTTTTATTTTTTATTTTATAATTAAAAAAATATTTTTTAATGATGTTATATATATATTTTTAAAATAATATTTAAAAGTATTAAAAAAATACATATAAAATAAAAATAATAAAATAATTAGTAGAAACTAACAGTGGCCGTAGTGTCGTCCTAAAAATTTTAAAAAAATATACCCTCATCATTGATTTTTACATCTTGATGTTATTATTTTTATTTATTTTTAAATTATTTAAAAGCATAAAAACATATATGTAAAAAATAAATAAATAAAGAGTAATTCTACATACAACCGTGAAGTGCGTAACCGCCGCGTAATCGTTTTGAAAAATAGTGGGGTCCACTATTAAAAAATTAATTTTTTTCATGTGGGTCCCATATTTTATTCATTTTTTTCAAAGCGATTACGCGACGGTTACACAATTCACGGTTGTAAGTATATTTTCTCATAAATAAAAATCAATTATATCTCACCGCAGCTACAAGCTGGCAGCGGTAGACACAACCTTAAAATCAAATTAATAACAATGCGTTATCCTCCCCAATCTCAATTGTCACTTGCTAATTACGACCTTAAGCCCAACCACCACGCCCCACTAATCGCGTAACCTAACACAACCCCCGCCACCCCTATCGACGGCCTCTGCTATGCCACGTCATCTCAAAGGACTTAATTCAACTACCCTAACCGCCCCCTCCCTCCCTCTCACCCTTTTTGCGTTCTGTGTCGTGTCAGAGAGGACCTCGTGGTCCATGTAGATCGAGCTCGCTGACTTTTCGGGAAAGTCCAAGAGGATTAGGGAGGTCATGGATGAGCCGTTCTTCGATCTCGTGGAGTTTCTGAGGCGGCCTTCGATCGCCGAGACATTCGTCGACATTTTGCTCTGCGCAGTTCCGATTTGGCTGGCCGTAACGATCGGTCTGGTCATCGGGTGGTCGTGGCGGCCTAGATGGACCGGCCTCGTCTTTCTCGGCCTTCGCTCCAAGTTCCGCTTCCTCTGGACGGCTCTGCTTGGTTTCGGAGCTCGCCGCCTCTGGATCGCCTTCACGGCCTTCTCCTTCTTCTCTGTTTGCCGAACCATCTGGTCCAATTTCGGACGCAAAAGCAAGGGATCGGCGCCCACATCGAAGTCATCAATCCCAGGATATGTCGACGCTGTTGGGCGAGTATTTTTTAACAGAAAATCTAATATTTTTGGCTTTTATTTATCTGTTTGGAATATTGTTGTGAATGTTATGTGGCAAATAAGGAAATTCAGTGTCTTGGTTTATGCGTTCGTTTTGGTTTCGCTAATTTTTTAATTGGTTACTGTGATTATCTTAGTGCAACTGAGCGTAACCATATAATGTTATTATTTATTATTATCTGCTAACTGGAAGTGGGATTATTTCTGTTTTGGGCAACAGGTTTAGTTATTTCCAGATAGGTATGGTTTTGTGCATAACATGAGATGACCATACCATTGCTTGATTGAGATAAGTTGGCACATTGTTGGCGAGAGTAGGGCAATTTCTTTTGATGATCTTTTGGATGAGACCTAGGTATTTGGCCTTCATACTTTTGAGTGTTAAGGAAGCAGGGTTTAATGAGTGTAAAATGGCCATGTTTTGGAATTGGGATTTGTCAGGGATATTGGGAGTTTCTGTTGTCCTATCCAGAGTTAAGGGCATAATTTCTTTTAAAAAAAGAGTGATTTGAGCTCAAAGATTTAAGTTTGGCACGTGAATTTTTATACACTGGTAAACCTTGTATGAGAGACCAGCTACTTGCCTTGGAATATCTATATGCTTCATTGGTGACATATTGATTTTTAAAATTGGTGAGTTAGTGAAATGGAGGATGGTTTTGGGTGTACTGTTGCTGCACATTTTTTGTCAATGGTATTGACGAGTTTATTGTGGGAGAGCATGCTACTCTGATCCAGTGCTTTCATATAGAGAGTATTTTTTACTCTGCTTGACAGTAAGACCTGGCAATACAGATTTTTGTGTCTCCTCAAAGCAATTATACCAGACAAGACATAAAAAAATTTGCTGATAATATTTGGAAGTGTTTTCACTTGATAGCATTATGTGTATGTCTGTAGTAAGAATGGATGGTTGCTGTTTATGTTGTATATCGGGTCAATGATTGGGTAATCAATGGAACAGTGTATATGCCTATAAAAAAAATTAAAAATGGATGTTAGCTAAATCGTAAACTATCAAATATGATGCTTATTGTATCATACATGGTGCTGAAGTAGAAATGCCTTGTACGTTTTCTATAGATACAACAAATAAGGTCATTTTTCGAACTGAAATTGCAACATTGATGTTAATTATGCATCTAGTTCAAAATCATTTGATTTTTTCCCTGGAATAATCATTGATTCATGTAGACAACTGTCAACTTTGGTAGTGCTTGTTTTGTGCATCGGATTGATATGCCACTTTAGGCAAGGAATAAAAGTGTCTCCTAATGATTTTGGCCTAATGACTGTGTAATTAATTTTGTTTATGAACTACCTCTTTTAGTTGTTTTCTTGAGTTTTCTGAGATGATATAAATTTTCTCTAATTGTATTATGCTGCTGTGTTTATAATCTATTCGTGATCTTAAAAAACTTTTACAAACAAAATCTGGTATGGTGTTGGAGCAATTCTGTTTCTTATTCATACTTTAATTGGTTCATACTTTAATTGGTTTGTGATTCCTTTAACTTTCCTGCAGCTCCACCACAGAAGGTGAGGGGCGAGTGCAGGACATTGTCACAGAGAATGATCTAGAACACTTATTGCATCTTCTTGGAGGGAAGAATGGAGAGTTGGAATGGCAAAGTTTCATGGACAAGTCTACTCCTAATATGGCATACCAAACTTGGCGCCATGAGCCTCCGGTAGATTCTGACTTTGACTTCTACTATATGTATTTTCTGTTCTTCATCAGCTAAAATGATGTGTATGAGTTTCATTAAATGTAGTGTACCCAAGAAGAATATTGGCTTCTCATTCATTCATAGAGAAACTTGTTAAGGATAAAAAGGATGCCTAGATTACTTATCTTTGGGGGGGGGGCAACTTTTCTTTGTGTGACACATTTATGTAAAATAAAAAAGAGATTAAAAAAAAACATAACTATATATAAAACGATATCTCGATAATTTGCTACAAATGCGTAAAAATAAAATTCTAAAAACACAACTTAATATACGTTTTAGATTTATGATGATAATGTTTCATGGAACAATATTCATCCATTATTATTTTTGTAATGGGTGAATATTTTTGTAATGTATTTTTTTAGGGGGGGCCAACTTTTCTATCGTGTGACACATTTATGTAAAATAAAAAACAGATTAAAAAAAAAAATGACTATATATAAAACTATATCTCGATAATTTGCTACAAATGCGTAAAAATAAAATTCTAAAAACACAATATACGTTTCAGATTTATGATGATAATTTTTCATGGAATAATATTCATCCATTATTATTTTTGTAATGAAATATTTAGAATTTATTTTTTTCATAGAATCTATCAAGTGATCTTTCATAAGGCAATTTTTCATTCTAGTGTGTAATCTACTTTTATTAAATTTTATGTAAAATCTAGATATTTTCGTGTCACATTAAACATATAATGATATTTTTTTTTATAGGTAATCAAGAAGTTTTATTCATAGAAATAGGCAAAACCCAAGTACATAGGGAGTACACATGAGAAGCCCCTAGTTAGAGTTTACAATCGAAAGGAGAAAATCATGGACATTTCGTCCATTACAAACAATGGCCCCCGCCCATAAGATCAATGATTTCAAAAAGAAAACTTTTAGCTCATCCATTGTTCTCTCACGATCTTCGAAGCTCCTAGCATTTCTCTCCTGCCAAATGCACCAACACATACATATAGGAACCATCTCCAGATGGCTGCCACTTGTGAGTTACCGTGAAGGCCTCTATAGCTTGCAAGGAAATCCACCAATCTAAGAGGCATGACCCATGACAATCCTATTCTCATGAAAAAATCATCCCGCATGGTCCTGGCCACCTCGTAATTTAAAAGCAAATGATCTACTGATTCACCATTCTTCTTACATATACAACACCAGTCCAACACCATTACTCGGCATTTTCTTAAGTTATATGTGGTAAGGATCTTGTCCAATGACGTTGTCCATACGAAGAAAGCTGCTTTTGAAGGAGTTTTCGTCTGCCATATACTCTTCCATTGGAACATAGTCATTCTAGGACTTGTTATGTAACACCCCGTATTTTAGTGTATTTTTACTGAAGGAATTATTTTTATGGATTCAAAATTTTATCCTCTTATTTTAATATTGGTTGGATTTTTAGTGAGTTTATTTCTATGATTTTAATTTGGTGAAAATTATTTTTATGTGCTTTCTTAATATTTATTTATTGTTATGCATTTAAATTGCTTTTAATATTTAAATTAATTACTATGGGATTTAATTATTTCAATTTGACTTTACCATTACGTTTAAATTATTTTATTTAACTTGTGGTTTTAAAATGGTTTCCGTTGGATCATTTTTGTGACCCAAGTTATGAGGATTGGACCTCATTTCTTTCCCTACATTTTCTCTTTTCTTTTTCTTTCCTTTTTCTTTTCTTCCTTTCTTTTCTTTCTTCCTGGCTTTCTCCCGCGCGACGTCCAGCTCTCTCTCTCTCCCTCTCTCTCCCCGTGCGTCGGTCACCTTCACCCAGCCCGCCGCCGTCGCGCCGCCGTGCGCGACACCGCCCGGCCGACTAGCTTCCCCACCGGCCGGCGACCTCACCCCTCCAATCTCAGCCTCCCTTGTGCCGCCGGTAACCCGCACGCAGCCCTTGAAGCCGCGGCGTTCATTTCGCTCGCGCGCCGCCGTCGCACCACCTCCGGCCACCATCTTCCTACCACTTCATCCCCGACCTCTTGGCAACCCAATGGACCCAACCCCGGCACCGATCCTCCACCGGTGAAGCTCCACCATCCACATTTCCGATTTGTGCATTTTTGGCCTAAAACCACCCCTTGCGCCGCCACCCACGGCAAACCACCACCACCATTGGTTTCACCGACCTCTCTAGGCCCTACCATACTATTTTTGGGTCTTCGTTTGTCTCCGTTGAAAAGTGGGTCTTTGAGACCCACGGCCACAGTGTATTTTACACTGTTGTGTTGCTCAGACGTCGCCTTTTTCAACTTCGTGATCCTTCGGAAATTGCTATATTGCACTGTAAGTATTTCTCCAAAGAACTTTCGTAATTTAAATGTATTTTTGCACTAACATATTACACTGTATTTGTTTGACATGCCGGACTGAGTTCGAGAAGTTCGGGGGTCGGTTGGATTTGTGAGTGGAGTTGTTTGGTTTGATTGATTGGATTGGTTATTGGTTATTGATGGTTGTGGATTTGTGTTGGTCCATGTACATTTCATTATTTCATGCATGATCATGTTTGTAAAGGAAACTGAGTTTTCGCGTATTGCATTCATGTGCATGTGTGATTTGGAAAAGTTATGATTTCATGTGTGAGAAATTGGATTTGTTTGGATTGATTGGTTTGAGAAATAGGGCAAGAGACTGTAGGGATGGTGGTAAGCAGGGACGGTGGTAGAGTCCCGCCTGTGATTCCCGCCTACGGTGCACGCGGTAGGGATGGTGGTAAGCAGGGATGGTGGTTGTGTACCGCCTGTGATTCCCGCCTACGGTGCACACGGTAGGGATGGTGGTAAGCAGGGATGGTGGTTGTGTCCCACCTGTGATTCCCGCCTACGGTGCACGCGGTAGGATGGTGGTAAGCAGGGATGGTGGTGTAGTCCCGCCTGTGATTCCCGCCTACAGTGCTCTGTTAAGTATTCGTTGTGTGTGTCAAGTATTCATTGTGTGGAAAGGAACTGTAGGTATGGTGGTAAGCAAGGACGGTGGTAGAGTCCCGCCTGTGATTCCCGCCTACGGTGCACGCGGTAGGGATGGTGGTAAGCAGGGATGGTGGTTGTGTCCCGCCTGTGATTCCCGCCTACGGTGCACGCGGTAGGGATGGTGGTAAGCAGGGATGGTGGTATAGTCCCGCCTGCGATTCCTCGTCTACAGTGTCCGATAAATGGTTGAGTTTTGTGTAAATCATTTTTCTGGGAAAATGTTTTACGGATTATTTTTGGGCCAATGGGATTTTTGGCGTGTGTTGAAATTAATCGTTTTCGGGGAAAAATGATGTTTTGAGAGAAATGTATATTTCTTTTTATACATGCATGTTGGTCGCATTTAATGCATTTTTATTACGTGGTTATTTGGGTCATACTTACCTGCGGTACCATTTGTGGTAACGCAGATTTTGATGCAGATGAGGAGGAGAAGGGCGAGCCTGAGGAGACGGCTCCGCCCGAAGAGTGATCTGGGATCACTGGTTTTATCATTTTATTTTGCTTATTATATTTTTTGGGACATGTGTTAAACTTTATTTTGGAAGACTGTATAACTACTTTTAAACCTCTACTGATGTTTAGAGTGTATTTTAAATTCTGGTACTTAGTAGACTTAACTATCCGCTGCTTTATTTTATTTGTACACCGTTGCATGTACACACACTGGCACTTCGTTGGGATGTGTGACCGTGTTGTCACCATCCTGGTGTCTCGATCCTCGTGTATTTCTATAAGGGGGATTGGGGGCGCCACATGTTAGAACTTTGTAAATTGATCTAACAGTGAATTTACCTTTCTTGGATGGGCTCCAGTTCATCTTATCACTGGTACCCTTGGTCATGTTTACGGAATATAATATCGCATAAAACTCTGTAATAGTCTCCAACTCCTAGTCTTAGGCTGCCCTAGTGAACTCAATATTCCATTGAGGGGAGCTGCTGGAAATGACCAAGAGGTTGGCTATCGTTGCATCATTTTCTCGTGCAAGCTCAAAAATGGTCGGGAAGGTGTCTTGTAGACTTCTTTCACCACACCATTTGTCGTACCAAAATCTAACACGAGAACCGACACCCACCACAATATGTTCATGTCCTCGGAAGATCTCCCAATGTCTCCTAATGTGTTTCCACAAACCCACCCCATATGGGCCGCATACCTCATTCGAGCACCATCCTTCCCAACCCTGATCCCCAAATTGTGAATATATAACTGACTTCCATAGGGCCCCTCTTTTGTGTTGATACCTCCACAACTATTTACCCAGCAGGGCTTGATTAAATTTTGTCAAGTGGTGAATCCCCAATCCACCCCCAAAAAATGGAGTACATACCGTTGACCAATTAACCAGATGAAATTTGAATTCTTCCCCCAATCCACTTTACAAGAGATCTCTTTGTAACTTCTCAATACGGTTGACAACCTTTGTAGGGAGCGGGAACACAATGATAGGAAATAGGTGGGTAAGTTAGAAAGAGTACTTTAATTAAAGTCAACCTACCACCTTTCGACAAATACAACCTCTTCCAATAAGCCAATCTGCGCTCCACCTTTTCAACCACACCATGCCAAATTTCTTCGGATTTGAAGGGAGTGCCCAAAAGTAAGCCAAGATACTTCAAAGGTAGAGATGATACCTTGCACCCCAAGAGAGCAGCTAAATTCTCCGCTTCAGGGACTACCCCCACTAGCACCAATTCAGACTTTAAAAGATTAACTCTCAATCCCAAAACAACTTCAAAACAAAGAAGTAGAGCCCACAAGGATTGAATGTGCCCAAGATGTGCACCACATAAGATAAGAGTGTCGTCAGCAAATTGCAGGTGAGAAATGTCAAGATCGCCATTTCCCTCCGAGAAACCATAGAGTAACCCACCTTCCACAAGGCCCACAATCATCTTATTGAGAGCTTCCATGACAAATAGAAAAAGTAGAGGAGAGAGCGGGTCCCCCTGTCTCAAACCACGGGAGGAGTTGAAGAAACCCACCGGTGAGCCATTCACCAAGATCGAGAATCGAACTGTAGAGATGCAAAATTCTACCTATTTTTGCCATTTCTCCCCAAACCCACATCTTGCAAGCAAATAAAGTAAGAACTCCTAGTTGATGTGATCATAGGCTTTCTCCATGTCTAATTTGCAAAGCAACCCCGGTTTTCTCTAGATTTGAGTCATCCGTCCAAAACTTCATTTGCAATCAAGACTGAATCTAGGATTTGTCTACCTTTGACAAATGCATTTTGCGGCTTTGATATTAGCTTTTCCACCACCGAGCTCAATCTATTCGCAAGCACTATGGAAACAATCTTATAAACCCCATTTACAAGGCTAATGGGGGCAATAGTCTCTAACATCCAAGGACCCCATCTTTTTGGGAATGAGTGCTAGGAAGGTAGCATTAAGACCTTTTTCAAATCTAGCATTAGTGTGAAACTCTTGAAAGACCTGCATAAGATCTTCCTTGATCACTTCCCAACAAGAAAAATTATGTAATGATATACCTTAAATAAATTTTTTCTTGCTCAATGAAGTCTAGAGGATAAAACCTCTCAACTACTTTTCAAATAGATCATTAATCTTAAATGATTTTTCTTGTATTTTCACTTTGAATTCCATATTAACAAGCCTAATATTGTATAACAAAAAACTTTGAAATCCATATAAATAAATTTATTATTTCTCCTAAACTTAGTTTAAATTAATCTTAGTGAGGCCACATCCTTGAAAATAGATAATATATAGAAATTATACAAAATTTTGGGACTATAGGAAAAAAAGAGGCATTTCTAGGTATATTGAAAATTAAAAAAATTCTAGAAAGCATATGGGGTTACAAGTTTTTTTTTTTTTTTTTGGGGGGGGGGGGGGGGGGGGGGGGGGGGGCTTCTCTATATTTATAAATAAAATTTAGGGGTGATTTTGAAATTTCAAAAAAATTTGGGGGGGCCAACGTGGGTCCGCCAAGCCGGGGCGGGAGGGGGGGGGGGGGGTTCATTTTACTTGCAAAATTTTCAGTCAATTTTATATGTTCTGCTTGCATGACATGCATTTGGTGAATTGTTCTTATATTCGTCCAACATCTTATGAAAAGCAGGGATTCCATTTCTTGTTGCAGCGTTGGGCCTTTTTAGTCTTGCTTAGATGATAGACATATCTTACTTCCTTCCATATTTTTAACATACAAATTTGTGACTTTTAAAGATGATTGAGGAGGTTGTGCCCCTGTGCCCTAGTTAGCCTCTTCTCTATTTGTTTGCTTTGCATGTATATTATCTTATATTTGACCTCGCAGCATGTTCTCTAAGATGTTGTCTTTCCCATTCTTGTAGTAGTTTGACCATATTGTGTCTTACCATCTGACAGTGATTTTGTTATCAGACAGGCCCGCCAGTTTACCGTAGTAGAACTGTCTTTGAGGATGCAACGCCCGAGGTTGTTAGAGATTTCTTCTGGGATGATGAATTTCGACCTAAGTGGGATCCTATGCTTGTGTATTCCAAAATATTGGAGGAGTGCCAACATACAGGGACAATGATTGTTCACTGGATAAAAAAGGTTTGTATATCAAAATATTTGCAGGGTTGTATGTATGCCTTGGTTTTATAATACAACCACTAATATTAATACCTTAATTTACTCCCCTCCTATTTGCAGTTCCCTTTCTTCTGCAGCGATCGAGAATATATCATTGGTCGAAGAATATGGGAGGCTGGGAAGACTTACTATTGTGTGACAAAGGTATTAGTTGCAACATATATTCATTTATTTTTTAGCAGTAATCTTGTCCTTTATTGCTTCTTTACCGTCGCTTGAAGAACAGGCCCTTCTAGAGTGTTATGACTGCAGGGATCGAGATGGTCAGTGGTAACTATTCATGATCATAAAAACAACTCTATAAATAATGATAGATTGTTCTGGACAAATTGGATATTCTTGGCAATTTTTTAGTATGTTCATTAGTTCTTGTGTAATCTAGAATATAAGTTTTTTTTTTTGATAAGTAAAAATATTGTATATATCAAAAGGAGAAACCAAGTACACTGAATGTATACAGGAAAATACCTTGCCCAAAATGACCCAACAAGCCCCTAATGACCCAAAAAACTCATAAAAAAACCAACCCAAAGTACATCAGACCCGACCCCAATCCTTTTCTCCCGTAGAACTAAAACTCTACCCGAACACCAACCCCAACACCTTGATTCTCGTCTTCCCAATACCCTCCCTTTAGACTTCCCTCTAGTTGAACTACCACCCTTAGTGTCGTAGTTGATTGTCGAAAAGAGACGTTGTAACTCCCTACTTTTCTTGAAGCTTGATTTGGTTTCAAGTGTGCGGCTTGCCTCAATCGCATTAATTAGTTCGTTAAATTGGTCTTCACATCCTCCACGTGAAATTCCCACGAACTGCTGAATCTCGTTAACTTTAGGCAGAATCCAATCCGCTATTGGAGGAAGAGAGACCACGGGAGCCACAATGTCCCCATCAACCTGCACTCCCGACTCTAGACATTCCTCTACACAAGGCACCAACGCCAAACCCATTGATTCTCCAGTGACACCATTGGTTCTCTCCAATGGTATCGGGGTCCCCATTGGAGATTCTAGGGTGACAACAAGTCCCTTCACCTCTGGGATGATAGCGGATCCTACATTTCCTTCAGCCCTCGGCAGTACACCTTTTTCCTTCAACTCTAACGAGGGAGCCATAGTTTCTTCAGGGACCAAGGGTGTAATACCGACTATCGATCTATCCTGTGTTACACGAGGTGAATGACATTCCATTACTAATGTCTCTACGCCAATACCCGATGTAGACCCCACTTCAAATAACCCAGATTTCTTTTTGACCCGCCATACTCTCTTGGATCTGGTTATAGGGACAGGGCCGAATCCGATCTTCCGTTTTCCTTTTTCTGAAGTTTAAAGGATTCGGGCCTATCATGTTTCTTACCACCCTATTGCCTCCATCTGAAAGCCGATCTATTTTCGTAGACAAGAAAGTTATCGCTGTCTTCAACTCGACAAGTTGGGTTTCCATCTCTTTTAGAGAATTGTGCATCTCGACAAGCTGGTCTTGAGGTGTGATTGGCAGACCCCCCACACTCTGAACCCCCGAAGCATGTCCCGTCTTTAGAGCTGCCGCATGGGATTGCCTCGCCACCGAGGATGTACTTGGGTCTTTCTCCAAGTTCTCCCTCCCTACCACACCACCTTGTCCTTCCAAGCCGTCACTCCCTCTCTTACCGAAGGAAAAATGACGCAGCACCTCCCCCATCCTTCTCCAACCACTGCCACCCTCTTCAGGAATGAAAATAAAATTCCTCCTCCCCCCACCACCATACTCCTCCACCGCCATATAACGTCCGCGAGCATTTGAGCAGTGATGCGCTGTGAAACTACGTCGACCTTCCCAGACAGTGGAGAAAAAATCTTGCTTCTTATCCTTAGTACACGCTTCTATGGCCTTGGGCAGCCACTGCACTGTTGTCGAACCCAGAACCAACTTAGATATCACCCTTCGACTCCTTTCAGTAATGGCCAACATGCTCCCCTCCTTTACCAGTGTAAAGGATTTAGATTCTATGGCCAACTCCATAGAAGAACCCATACTGACCCACTCCCCTTCTTCAACAACCATTCATCATCTCAGAGAGACCAGATCAGAATTCCTTTGGAAGCTGCAAGCACTGTGAAGTTGTGGACTCCAGGTCGTGCTCACTGCAAGCATTGCAGAGTTGTTTCCAGCTGCAAATCGTGCTCACAGAAGACGCCGGAGCACTCGCCGGAGTCTTCAGGGTCGACGGCACGACCAACGGAGCCTTTGGGAGGATCGCTGGAGTACAAAACAGCAATATCTAAGACGCTGGAGGTTGAACCGACGTCGGACGGCCCTCAGTGAAGTCGCCGAGGTCCGTCGGCTTTATCTGTGCCGACGGTGCTGTGTGTCTCGCCGGCAAAGGGTGGGTGACGGCAGGTCTGGTTCCTTAGGGTTTTCGGGCTTCGTATTGTTTTCTCTCTCCTCTGGACCGACGCCGAACGGCCCATAGGGAAGTCGCCGGGGCCCGTCGGCTTTGTCTGTGACGACGGTGAGAGGTCACTCGCCGGCACCGGGATTACTTAGAAAAGAACTTCGGCAAAACATGTGAAATGATAACAATCCGCAAAAGTTTGCATTTTGAGACATCCAACTTCTTATGTAAGTGAACCTAAAAAGACTAAGGGCAGGTTTGGGGCACAAGATAAAATACAAAATTCTCATCTCATCTCATCTCATCATTACACCTTTTTCAAATTCCCATACAAAATATAATAAACAATTCAACTTTTTCAAATCCCAATACACATTTTTCAAATCTCAAAACAATAATAATATTAAAACATAATATTTTAAACTTCAAAATAAAACACAAAATTCTCATCTCACCCCCCAAACCTCCCCTAAGAAATACTAATGTAGTGCATATGAGAGTAACCTTGTTCCTCTTCTTGTATGTTTTGTGGCATTGAAACATATCACTGCTAGTTATTTTGCTTTTGTTGCTCCCTTGGCTAGCCAAGGACATAGAATCACCTGTTAATTTGGTTGTTTCATTGAGAAGCTTCAGAGACCTCTCCCCAGAGAGCCTTTTTTTTAATCTTTTGATTGCATCTCGGATTATACCATGGTTAGCTGAGATGAAAATAATGTTTTGGCTAATGAAAATAGTTGATATAGGGGATTCGGTGACCCTCCCTCCCTCCCACCACCCAACCACCCCTAAAAAAAAAAAAAAAAAATAATAATAATAATAATAATAAAAGAAAAAGAAAAAGAAGGAAAAATGAAAGAAAATGATTGATTAGAGGGTAAAGCTTCTGGATATTTTATGAGTTTCCTTTGTCACTTTACTAGACTTGCATGATGTTGTTTGGTTCAATGTCTTTAACTTGGCTTGTAGTATGTGATTCCTAACGTATTTACAGCATATGGGCATGTCTTAATATGTGAGCTACAATATTGTAGGGTGTGCCGTATCCATCTTTACCCAAGCGTGACAAGCCTCGACGTGTTGAGCTATATTTCTCTAGTTGGATTATCAGGGCTGGTAAGAGTGCTAGTTGTTTTCTTTATTTTTGCAACATTGCAGTAAGCAAATTTCAGTGACAACCGAGTGTTGCTGTCATATTTGCTGAATTTGGAAAATATATGCAGTGGAATCTCGTAAGGGTGATGGACAGTTGTCGGCATGCGAGGTTACACTCGTGCATGATGAAGACATGGGAATACCCAAAGATGTGGCAAAGTTGGGAGTCCGTCATGGCATGTGGGGAGCTATCAAGAAATTGCATTCTGGCTTGAGAGCATATCAGAATGCGAGGAAATCAGACGCTTCTTTGTCTAGAAGCGCACTGATGGCAAGAATCACAACAAAGATTCCTTTGGTGGGAGGCATGGACTCTTTAGAGCCAGCTTCTGGTGAAGGGCAAAAAGATCAAGCTGTGGTGAAAAAGCCACAAAAAGACCATGGCATTGATTGGAAATGGTTAGCTATAGGTGGAACGGTGGCTCTGGTTTTTGGACTTCACTCGGGTGCAATAGGTAAGGTGTTGTTACTGGGAGCAGGGAAGAGAGTTGCTCGGAGGTGAGAGACATTATTGTATTTCTATCTGTTATGGGGATTCATGAAATTTTTATCTATATATCAACACATGAATTGTTACTTATTGAGATCATATAGAATTTCTTAAATGGCGATTTGGAGAGTTAGGATTGGCATGTTATCTCGGGGGATTGGCGTGGATTTTGATCTTCAATAACTAACCACCATACACATGCACTGTAATTTCAATACACACTCTTTTATTACATTTTTATTTGGAATCAGTAACTTGGCAAAACAGAAAAAACAAAAAATAAAAAACGAAAAATAAAATCAGCGACTGCTCTTTATCTTCTGTTGATGTTATAGTTTGTAGACTCTGATACAAACTCTCTTCTTATGAGCTTAATTGCAGTGATAATCCATAGTTATAGATCTGGGTTTCATTATCATTGTACGCCATGAATTAAGTTCCACCTTATCAAAAGCTAGCATTTCTACTTATTTCTTTTCAACTTGTTCTCGATTTTGCTAAATCCACTCCATAAGTCCAGTTATATATGCTTTCTCTCCAAGTCTCAGTCAACAATTTGGAAAAATAAAAGAGTAATGCTACATACAGTCGTGAAATGCGCAAACGCCGTGCAGTCGCTTTGAAAAAGAGTGGGGTTCACTATTAAAAAATTAATTTCTTTTCATGTAGGTCCCATATTTATTCACTTTTTTCAAAACGACTGTACGGCGCTTGTACACTCACGACTGCAAGTATCATTTCTCAAAATAAAATGTGGTCTACTGACATACGAGTAATGATATGTGGGTCAGGGATCCCAACGACCCGAGTGTGGGCCTGCGATTTTTCTAGGCCATTCTATTTTTAGCCCAACTGCCTCTAAAGTCAGGCTCCCACCCTGGGTTGGGCTAAACTCAGGTTCCAGCTAGCACTGACTACCTGGGCCCAGATCTGCCCCCACGTGCAAGGATATTTCACAGTGCATGTGTATTTTACAGACCAAGTATCTTGGTCTCCTGCATACGTCCCACCCGATATTTCACACGAAGATGTCACTTCTACAACGGCAGCTTTGAAAAGGCTACTGATTGCAGAGGCGTCTGCAATTGCGTGCGATGTTAAACTTTCTACCACTTCACCCGAAATCACGCTGCACTCCCTGTTAGAAACACTGATTTTTCCATCTGAGGCGTTCTTTCGAGGTAAGTCATTCCATCTGATACTAACACCATTTGTTGTTCCTCTGTTTCTGCTTCTTCTCCTTCTTTATTTCCAGCCATAGCTGAAACCTTCTGAGGCTCTCGATTACTAGGACCGGCCTCCAGGTTAATTTCTACACCCACTGCCTTTTTTGTTTCATTCCTAACCCAATTCATTCCATCCTCAATAATATTATCATCGTTCTCGCCCCTCACCGCAAGGTCATTTTCATTTGAATTTTCAAAAACCTCCTGCACCACAATTTCATTAGGATTCAAAGTGGTATTATCCACCTCAGCCCCTGTTTTTTCTCCTATCTTGACCCAGATCTGCCCTCCCTTTTGTTTCTTTTTATTATCCCTGCCATTACGACAAGTTCGCATGTTATGTCCCTGACATTTATAAACAGAGCAGTACGCGGGTAGAGTTTCATAGATTATTTCTTGTTTTCTACTTCCTCTCATACCAGGTCTTCCTAGCCAGAAATATAAAATGGGATCTTTTGAAGAATCCATCTCAATGCAGACCCTGGCCCCGTTAGTTCTGGTAGCGCAGATGGTGGAGTTATCTCGCCTTATAAACTTCCTTATCGGTGCTGTTAAACTCTTAAGGACAGAGGAGTGGAAAAAATTAGGGGGAAGACCAAGAAGAAAAATCCACACCGGCACCCATGAAGGCTCAATTTCTTCATCAAAATCAGGGGTCCAAGCGAACGGTCTGTATGGAATTCCATTAACATCACAGGATTCTCTGGACAAGGCCTTATGAAGATCAGACTCGCATGACATCCGAATGAAAACGTTTCTTGGACGCTGCATGGATGAGACCACCGGCAAATGAGACAATCCCCATCGGCTACGAATGAAGGATCTCACTGCATCTAAGGATGGTCTTTGTCTGAGGAACTTGAGAACCATTGAATACCGAAAAGGCTGCGCTGTTTTTTCAATTTCCTCCACTGAAAATAGAAAGCAAATCTCTCCATCAATGACTTTCGGTGGGCGGAACGGTAACTCCGTCTCCAGCAGCGGTTGCGGCACAGCAGCAGTGATGTCGGCAAACGACCGAGCACCTGCCTGACAAGGCAGTGCCTCCATGGCTGCCATGCAAGGCACGTAAATCCCGATCAGCGCGAAGGCGCTCCGTTTTCACACTTTGCTCTGTTTCAATGTTCTTGAAACAGAGTATCATCTATCTTGGGAAGAACAAGTATGTGATATGGGCTTTAACTGCCGGAATCTTAATTAAGGCTGCATCAATCGTCTTCCAGCGTCCACCGGCGTTTCCAATGAGAAGAAGCGTACTGATAATCTGGAAAGTCGTCTTCAAATTTGTTTTAACGATGAGGATGATAAAAACCTTGTTGCTTCTAAGTTGGAGTTACTAACCTGGATGGGTAGAGAGGACACCCGCCTATCTCACATGGCCAAGAAATCTTGGCTCAAAGATGGTGATCAAAACTCTAAGTTCTATCATGCCTATCTGAACGCTAAAAATCATAAAAGGATAAAGGAGATGAAACTGGTTGATGGTACGTACCTCTTTAGATTCTCCTTTTGATATTCACCAGGCTACGGTTGACTATTTTAGAAATTTCTTGGGTCAGAGTAGTCATTGTGACTTGCCTAATTTGAATGAGGTGATCTTCCCAGTTATCTCTGAAGAGGAGAATTTGGCAATTTGTCGAGTTCCCTCTCTGGAGGATGTTAAGGATGCTCTCTTTAGCATTCCTATTGATAGTAGCCCAGGCCTGGACGGTTTTGGCTCGGGTTTCTTTAGAGTGTGTTGGGACTTGGTTAAAGAGGACATTTTGAATGCTACTATTAATTTCTTTCACAATAAATCGTTCCCCAGATTTTACACTGCTTCCTCTATTGTTCTCATCCCTAAGGTTGATAATCCCTCTGGTTTTGAGAAGTTTAGGCCCATTAGTCTTTGCTCTGTGATTTATAAGATTTGTGCTAAGATTATAGTGAACCGTCTGACGACTTTGCTCCCTAAACTGATCTCCCAAGAGCAAGGGGCGTTCATTCCGGGCTGCAGTATTTTTGATAATATAAGTCTCACCCAAGAGATGGTCCACTCTATTCATAAAAATTCTACTGGTGGCAATGTTTTGGTTAAGCTTGACATGTCTAAAACTTATGATAGAGTTGAATGGAAATTTTTAATCCATGTCTTGACTAACTTTGGTTTTTCCCCTCATGTCTGTGAATTAATTATGGCCTGCATATCTTCTCCTTGGTCTAGGCCCATACCTGAAAGGATCCTCTCCCATTTGTATAACCAAAGGAGAATGATCAGAGGTAGTACGAGGCAGCACCTGCGAAAAAATGTTAGAGAAACAACTAAGAGCGTTAGAATCAATCAAACAACGATCTAACCTTGCCCAGCTGCGAGCCAATCCACCTTGGCCGTTGCACCAAGTCATATTTGGTCCTTTGGTCTTCATGTCCAGTAATCCACAATTCTGTATACACAAGCTAAAATCTTCCATAGCTGCAAACAGGCGAGGGCGGCCTCCTCTGCGTTCCGAGTCATTTTTTATGATATTAAAATCTCCACAAAGAATCCACGGAAGAGTACCATGACGAGTAGCCTCGAGATTCTCCCAGAGGATTTTCCTATCATTTCTATTGCACTTAGCATAGACAATGGTGAGAAGAAAGACATGGTTATTTTCCTCAACTTTCACAGTAACGTATTGGTTAGACCCTTCCATCCATTGAATAGAAACAACCGAGTTCCACAACAGCCAAATTTTTCCTCCGTAAGCTTCATTAGTGACAAAAGAATTACAGCTAAACCGGTCCAAGTAGTCATGAATTTTTGCCTCAAGAAGAAAAGGTTCAGCCACTGCTAAAATATTAGGTTTATACTTTTTTATAATTTTTTTCAACCGCACCTGCGAAGTTCCCATACCCCTAATATTCCAAAAAATAATGGGATTAATCATAAATCAAATTTTGAGGGGCGGGTTACCGTCCTAGCAGAACTCTTTTTCTGAATGTTTCCACTTGCTAAAGTTGGTCCCTCTGAATCGGTACGATATTCTTTTATGATATCTTCCATCCGATTATCTCGATCAAGTTCCGGGTCGGATTGAGTATCATCGGACAATTCATTTTCCTTAGCAATTTCAACATCTTCATTCTGAGTCTCTTGATCCCTGTACACTTTCCCATACTCGGCATTGGTTTGTTCTGCATGGGTAGAGATGACTTTCTCATCCCCGTCCTCTTCTCTTCTAAAAAAAAAAAAAAGTAGAATTTTTCTTATCAAAATGTTAAAAATTGATAAACACGTTACTTTTTTATGGTAATTGTGAATCTGTGATTGATTGTAACAGATTTTACTAAAATTTTGTGGAAACACATAATGACAGTGGAATTCACTATAATAATAATAATAATAATAAAACAAAATCTTTAGTTGACGTAATATTACATATCATCACTTTTAATCATAATTCTTTCACTATTTCATACTATTTATTATATTGTATTTATGAGTCAATCATTTGATGTGACAAAAAAATTAAAAAATAATAATAATAAAAAAAAGATAAGAAATAGAATTTTTCATTTTTTTAATATAAGATACAATGCTCATGCAGCGATCATTGTCATCGACAACTTTTAGATCCAATGGTCTTGTCAAACCCTTTATGGCGAAAAAAACCTGCATTGTGGATTTGTTCTAAAACAGTAACAGCTAGCGAATGCACGAGTTCTTTCATCTTTGGCATGTTGCCATGCGTTGCCCTCACTGTATTATAAGGAAGCTTGAGAGGGACAATCGGACACTGTAGTAGATGTAATGTAAAAGCGCCAGTGCGTAGTGGGGTCGAATGCATGATCCAAAATCCCAGGCTCGTGGTAGACAGTGGCTCAGCACGCTAATCCCAAAAGACATAATATATGATTGAGATTGATTTCTTTGGAAATTGGGGACCCTTTTTCCTTCAGCATTATCTAGATTTTAGAGATTATTTATCATATCTCTTCCAAATTGCCAAGTTGCTGAGCATGATGATCTTGTTTGTCTCGGCTCCCTTTTCATTGTCTAAATCTTAACTGACCGTACCATTGAAAGATAAGATTTATGAAATATTTCTTCCAACTTCTTCTATTTTTATGGTTGTTAACGTCGTGCTTCATATGTTTGGACAAGAATTTCACAACTCGGACCATTGTATCCAAACTCCCACTTGCAAATAAGAAGACGAAGATGGACTCAAGAGTCTGGAAAACTTCTAATGCTTAAGTCAGTCTTACGTGTTTTGATGCTTCATCTTTTTATAATAATAGACTTCAGAAAGAATTCTTTGTACTTGAGATATGTCTTTTATATGAAGTTTTAGGAGGATATTCTGTATCCAGTGTCAAGGTCTCGCCCAGCCCAGGTCTCGCCCAGCCCAACTATCGTGGACCGGGTGGAAACATCTCTCCCAATGGTCATTATATTTCTTCATATTTTTATTTCTTTCAGATTCTATTTAAATGGGTTATTAAGAATGTGATCCATGTCTTTTTATTTGATTACTTTTAGTGTTTATTTATTTATTTATTCATTTTCTCAAATAAAAAAACAGTGGAGTCTATATACACCATCTGCACTTTTTAATATGTAATTCATAGGTAGAACAGATTTAGAAAAAAAAAATTCTAAGCAGAAAAATCTAATTCTTTTACTAAAAGCTAACTTTCTCTATTACGGTGAAAACAGATTTAGATTGTGTTTAGATAGTGAGATATTTTTGGATATTTTATGAATAGTAATGAAAAAATAATAATAGAATATTGAATAACAGTGAATAATAACAAAAAATAATAATAAAATAATAAATAATAATAAAATATCCTCAAAACACCTAAAAATATTTGAGAATACCTCAATTATCCTATCTTGCTTGCCTTTGACCCAAAGTCATAAAAGCGTCAATTTTTTCTTTTTACTTTCTTCAGATAAATAAAACAAAGAACAAGGACGCGTATTTGGATAACTGATATAAAGTACGCACTTTTTAATACGACATAGCTATTATTATCTATAAAATAAATCAACCAAAATTTGTAATTAACTCTAACGTAATGTTATTGGAAGGGAATGTTCCACGCGGCGGATGGTTAACCTCATACCTCATACCTCAGAATCTCAGAAAAAGGTACACAGCTTCATGTCACTGTGGTAGCAGGACGCATGGCATGCTCTTCGTAACTGGACTCTCTCTCTCTCCCTCTCGGGAAGACTCGCGCTGTCGCTCACACGCACCTCACCTCTTCCCTCTCCCTCCCTCTCCCTCTCTCTCTCACGTGTATGTGTATATATATATATAACACATACAGACATCTTCTTTTGGGTTGTACTTGGCTTGTTAGAGTACTGTGTATAATAAAGGAATTGGCAGAAGCAAATTAGCAATTCCCATGTATATGGGGGACAATAGGTATGTGGGTCTCCACCAATCGTTCTCCTTGCTTGTTTCTTAATTTCGTTGTTTTTGCAGGAAGTTCACCTGAGTAGCTTCTGAAACTTTCATTTCTACAAAAATCATAATAATAATAAATAATAATAATAATAATAATAATAAATAAAAAATGGTGTTCTTGTTTGATTGTCTCTTGATTTCTAAAGGTTATGGCTTTACTACTGAACAAGAAGCCAGAGAACCTGACCTTATCATCATGTATTAATATATCTTCTTGTGAAGGAACTAGATTTGAATTTTTAACTTTTATCTCTAAGACAGTTTAAGAAAATTCCATGGGAGTATTTTGTCTCTAGAATCTAGAGTGGGCCATGCTAGAATGGAATCGTCCTAGTTCTGGGAAATCAAGATGTGATCTCTCTATTTTGCAGATCAATCACAGTGTGTTGATTCATTTCTCATGCTCACAAATTCCTTTTATTTTTTCTTTGATTAATGATTATTGTTCCAAGGCAAATTATATCTGCCCGTGTATGCACATGCATCTTATATGCACGCATGCATACATGTACATAGATGTGTATATTTGTGGTTTTATGTATTTTATTTTGAAGTTTTCAATGAAAGTATAGGTTAGGCATTCCTTTCATAAGCAAAACTATTACCCAACGCTTTCTTAATGCCAGCTGATGTCACCATGTGTCCCAAAACCTTAAGGTGGTGGTGGGATTAGGTAAATTTAATTTTGTAAATTTTAAATTTGGGAAATATTTTGGCCACAAAAGAATTTCACAAAAATAAATCCAAAAATTGGTACGTCAGATTATAAAGTTACTTTTGTGAGTTTACTTTTGTGAAATATCTTTATTTCTATAGCACTTCTCTTTAAATTTTATCCTTAACACTCTTCTAGATGTCATTGGCATGCTCTCAGTGTTTTAGAGAACACAGTGTACTAAAGGTTTGGTTTTCTTGTTCTTCACACAGTCAATTCTTGTTCTTTCACAATTTGATTACCAAGTACAAAACCACTGACTAAAATTTAATCAGCAATCGGTGATGACAGCTAGCCCCAAACTTCCAAGTCCTAGCAATACTTATTAGTATATGCAATATATCGGAAGTGTGGACATCTTGCAAATATAGTCTTGTCCTAATCGAGTTGCCAGGCCAAATCTCTATGTTTTACTATCATTTTACTTTTGATTTATTTACCTTGGTCTTTCTGCAGCAAAAAGATAATCTTATGTTATTCCCTGAATTTCATCTTGCAATATTTAGGGATATCACAGGCTCAATATGTAAGTTCAAAGTTATGTCTAGGTCTATCTCAAGGCCTGCTCACCATAATGCAAGCTGAATCGTAATAACTCTTCATCTTTTTTGTGTTCGAATACTTTTTTACCTCGATGCTTCTCTAATTGTATGGGAAAATAATTTCATAAGGGTTTCGTGAAGATTGCTTCAATTACACTGAGTGAAACAACTCTATAAGCATAAAGCCATGGAATGGTAGAAAATGTGGGTCAACATAGTGGGAGGACATATTGAATTTTCATTGCCTAAAGTTAGTATCGTGATCATCATCAATAGCTGTTGTTAAGACCATCACTTTCTGTTTGTAGATGCACTCTGGTGATATATAAGCTAGTCTATTGAAGTTGTTTTACTTGAAATGGAACTTGCTACTTTTAGTTTTACAAATTCAACATGTTTTCAATGTGTTTGTGAGAGGATTCTAGGACTTACAATGCCAATTCCTACTGTCATAAGTTTCTAAGATAACATCGTGTCCTATATTACATCGTAGTCAGGTTAAGTTTGTCAGTATTCATGACGATTATTACATAATTCACATGTGTAGTACCATGGAGAAGCCTAATCCTATCCCAGTTAGCATTTCAGCATCGCCTGTTAAGGACTCCATCCAACCAAAGATGAATATGCATGATGAGAACATAGAACCAGGGACTGATTTAAGACTTGGTCTGGGTTATTCTAACCAGTGCACTCAGAGAAACCTGAAAGATGAATCAGATGCAGGTGCAGGTGTAAATGCTGGTTCAAGGATAGACATGACATTTGTGGCCTCTGACCCCCTGTCTGAATTAGTCTGGTCTCCACATAAGGGTTTGAGTCTCAAATGTGCTGATTCTGGCTTTGCCGATAAAAAGGGTTCTCTTATGTGGGGTGCAGGACCAAGCAATGTGGCTTTTTCGCTGCCTCAAAACATTACGAGCGAGAGGTCTACTACTGGCAAACCTACAGATGTGGAAGTCATTACACCACAAGCAGCATTTCATTCAAACAGTAAACGTTCTGGTACAAATACTTTAACTAGATCCCCCGCAAATGATGCTGATATCATACCGGGATGTGGACCAAATCATGTAGATGAGACAGGTAAAGGAAAAATGTTTTTCATGTTAACTTGTCTGGAAGGGAAGGTTTATGCTAGGTCTTTAGTCTAAATTTTGCTTAGTGAATAAGAAGATTCTGGTTAGTTATTAACTGGTATAATGATGAACGTGAACCTATCCATTCCAATCCTCTATCCTATTAAAGCCTGGGGACTCCGTTTGGCAGGACCCATTGAGAATTGTTTTTTCTAGCTTTATAGATGCATGCTGCTCTCTTTCCTCTTTGTTATGCAAGAGAGTTCTTGGAAGCTCATGGAGCTGAAACTGGTCGATGTTTTATGTTTTATAACCGATTAATTCTCTTGTTCTATAAAGGAATACAGACAGGGTTTTATACTTTCTAAAGGAACAAATAAAAAAAAGCACTTGCTATGCTCCCAAAACACACGAGCACTGCAGACTGTTTTATTTTGCATGTAAAGTGAAAATTTTCTTTTATATTTTACTTCTGTCCATTTTTTTCATCTCTGACATGTTATGACCTGCTGATTTTTTACCTACAGGCAAGGTAAATAGAAGGAATGCTGATACATTATCTATTAAAATGGATGAACCTAAACCTGATGTGATGGTAAATGAATTGTTCTCAGCGGATCCTACTGGTAGAGGCAGAGATCTTGGAAGTGAGCAAATATTGGGTATGAATATTGTTTTGGCCTCTGATGATCACCCTGGGGATGAATGCAATGCTTCTGAAACTCTAGTTAAGAATTTTAGGTCCCCAGGCAGAAGGCCTCTTGCAAAGCCAGAGCAAACTGCAGAGAATGATTTACAGACTCCAATTGGTGAAAATGCTTGTGGTGGAGCGGCTGAGATGGTAGAATCAGAATTTTCTCCCAAATTAGAAAACACTTTTCAGCATTATGAAGCAATACGTCCTAGAAACAAATATTTTCCAAGTAAACTCTCCCCATCTAACGACAGAATCTATAGAAATCAAAGGAAAGGTAAGGAAAAGGCTCTATCTGATGGAGATGTTAATGGAAGATCATCAAAGGAAGGAGATGACAGCCACGAGAGTGTTGAAAGCTGCAACAGTGCTGGGTTGCTATCAAGTGGCAAGAAGAGGCGGAGCTTTGATGAACACTTGATTGTTGGGAGTAAAAGAGTGAAAAATCAAATCCAAGAAACACCCAGTTCAGCACCCTATATTAGACAAGATAGCTCCTTTATGAATTGGATATCAAACATGATGAAGGGCTTCTCAAAACCAATTCAAACTGCGGCAGCTTCTCCTGCTCTTGCTATTGCACCTCCTGATCATGGACATCTGGATCTTCCTGATCAGAATCCCCTCACATGCAACAAGAATCAAGATCCAGAGTTCAAAAATATTGGCTTCCGATCAATCTTTCAGTCTTTATATGGTCCAAAGGTGGAAGGAGAAACAGCATTGAATACAGCATATGAAAAGGGGGAAGGATCTAAGGAACTTGAGCTGGCTAACAAGATGTGTACCATTAATACTACTCCAATAGCCATTCAGGGAGATAGTGATAACATATGCAATCAATTTCTGCTTCCAAATGAGAAGTTTGAGGAAGCAATATCTGGAAATGGAGCAGCTTTGGTGACCCAGCCTAGAGTTTTTCCTGTGAATTTTGCTTCCAGTCAGGAAAATAGCAAGACCATTTCCAGGGAGGATAAAAATTCATGCAGAGTGGAATCGAGTAAGGAGAAAAATGGAATAAGTTCCAATTCATCTCTGGGTAAAGATAAGACTAAGATTGGTGAGAATATTGCTTCTGATCCACCATCTGAAGGGAAGACCACAAATGATTTTAGCTACAGAAATGATCCTATGGGAAGCTTGTGGATAACTAGGCTTTGTTCAAAAAATTGTCGCCCTGTACTAAACCTGGGTGATCACAACCCGAGTATTGGTGTAGGTCTTGACAGCTCCAGTGATTGCACAAGGCTTCTTCCTCGGTCAGGGAATCATAACGGTTTTTCCAAAAACCACAACGGTGTGGCAATGAATGAGAACTCAGTTGAAAACCCAATGCCTGCTTTGGGTGAAGAATCACAGAAGTGTCCTGCTGATACCAAGGCTATCATTGATTCTAAAAAGATCAAATGTCACAATGATCAGAACTCTGCATATAAACTGAACCTAATTTTTCCTTCCCCAAAATTTAGTTTAGAGGCAATGGCTTCAATCTTTGCAAGAAGATTGGACGCCCTCAAGCACAGCATACTATCAAATGTAACAGATAATGCAACTCGAGAAACTACAACCTGTCTCTTTTGTGGCATACAAGGCCACTGTTTACAAGAGTGTTTTGCAATAAAAGAAAGTGAGATTGAAGATCTTCTCAGGGATGTCAATATATATAATGGGGCTGAGGAACGGCCTTGTTTATGCATTAAATGTTTCCAGCTCAATCATTGGGCTGTTGCATGTCCCAGTGCTTCCTCAAAAGGGGAACATCAAACAAAAGGTGGTGGTGGTGCTTTGGCTGGTCCTAGCAAAATGCAGCATAAAGGAGGTAACGAAAATCTGAAGCTGCTAACTGGTTGGGAGAGACCATTTCAAGATTCTTGTGATGGGAGCTATCATAGAATACCAGAGCATGGTAACTGGAAACAGAATGAAATAATAACCCCTGAAAAAGCTGGAAATGCAAATTCATTGAAGAAATATATTGCGTCAAGTTCTGGGGGAAACTACTCAAAAGAACAAAAGATCATCCCTGTCAATGGGCAAGTTTCAGATGTACCGAAAGGAATCTTCGATGCCATAAAAAGTCTTCGTTTGTCACGCTCAGATATCCTAAAGTAAGTGGACATACTAAAACAATATATCACCTGAAACTCATGCTCTTAATTACTTGTTTGACTGGAATTGCTTCTATACACGAGAAGTAACATGTTCAATTACAGTTGATATTACCTCTGACACTTTGCTTATGTATTCGAGGATGGAGAAAAATTGACTGTTTACTCAAGTTTCCTTTATGGGATTAAGTCTATACTGTAGTCCAACTATCGTTGTATGTTTGAGGCATAGGGGACTTTTTTTTGTGGGTGAGGCATAGGAGACTTAGAAGCAACTAAATTCAACCCAAATTCATATGGTGGTGTTTTATACCCTATGGAGGGAATATTTACAATTCTTTTAGAGTTCTCAGGATGCTCAGTTTTCATCAATGGTGTGGTTACACCTTTACTTGTTTTTCATTGCTCGTGTAGAGTAGCAATAATTTTTTTTTTTTTTTCCTTGAATTCATATTTCTTCTTACATGAGATAACAGCCTATTTCATACGTGGAGGATTTGTGTGGAACCTTAGCTGTGTAGAGAAAAATTACATGTCTACGTGATTTACGGGACTTTAGAAACCCTGTTTTATAGTTTGAGGAATAAGTCCTACTCTACTATTGCAATGAAAAGCATTGGCTTCCAAAAATTCCTTGTTTTTTCTTTTCCTACCAAATTATTGACTGATTTTTCTTCAAATTTGGGTTTTGGTTTATCTTGATAGAACTCAAATTTTCTAGCAGACTTATACTTTAGAAAGCAATCCTTACAAGGGATGACTTTTCTTCCTACGATAATCACCTCCATAATTGATATTCTCCATGTGCTTGCTAAGAGAATATTCTCTGTTGCATGGGCACCAGATGGATGAATTCCCATGCGTCTCTGTCACATCTTGATGGTTTTTTCTTGCGCCTGCGGCTTGGGAAGTGGGAAGAAGGACTAGGGGGAACTGGATACCATGTGGCCTGCATAACTGGTATAAGTTGAATTAACTCATGATTGTTAGCTTGTTTTGATAACTAATCTATTTGATAATTAGTAGCTTTTTCTATGCATAACAAGTTTTTAGATCATCTTGATGCAATTAATTAAACCTTGACTTTAGAATGGCTCATTTTCCTATCATTCCGTTCTTATTTTTCTTCTGGATGAGCAGGGAAGCAAAGAGAGAATTCACCAGAGAATGCCAAATATTCTGTGTGCGTAAATGTTGGTGGAATAAAATGCTTGGTCGAGAGTCACTACATCTCCAATCATGATTTCCTTGAGGTAATAGTTTGAGTAGAATTTGTCATTTCTTGCAGTGTTTGTATGCCTTTAAGCTATTAGTTTTCAGTTTCAATTGTTATTCACTTGTTTCTTTAGATCATGCGAGCTTGATGTCTTTTACCACATTCTATTACATTTATACATCTATTACTTTGAGGTTGTCTTCCCACATTGAAGAATCCATGCTGATATGGCCAAGTGGCAGTTCTGTTCTTCATTAAAATGTTGTAAAGTAACCCTGCTTTGATTTCAGGGAGCACATGATATGACAGCTTTATCTTTTTAATCACCATTTTCAAGTTCATTGGTAACGCACAAATCACTGTTCCATCTGGAACTCTCTTTCCATCTTTGTTTGTATCCATCAAATATCTGATTCATACCAAATACACTTGCAATTAGAAAATAAAGTGAAATGCAACATAGTAATTTGAAGAAGGTTGCCGATTCATGCCCTCTTTCGTAAATTGCTGATTCACGTTCTCTTTCAAGCTTGCAATACCACTGCAATGGTGAAATTCCCATCACATTTTGCAGGATGAGCTCATGGCATGGTGGAGTGCAACCTCAAGGGACGGTGCCAAGATCCCATCTGAAGAAGAATTAAGAGTGAAATTCAAGAAAAAAAGAATGTTAGGCTTTTAGGAATCAAGTGATCTCGGGAACCATCTTTGTAAGCCTCGGGCAATTAAAATTCTAGCCCACATGAATACAGAGCGAGAAGCAATTGACAAAAAGCGAGTCTTGTATTTTGTATATAAAATTTTGGAAGTCCTTCCATGTTTGCATGCATAAAGCACATACGTGTAGCTGAAATTAGGATAGGAAAACTCTATCTTCAAGTGAGCTAGTGCACCGATACACACCAATCTGTTTATTTAAACGGTGCATTTTAATTTGGGTAGGAACGAATTTTAGACGGATGGGAGAAGTTGAAACGCCCATTTTTGAATGGGGGCACTTCCGTTGTTTCCTCTCTCTCCAATCTCCTCATTTTTCTTCTCCTCTCCCGTTGTTCCTTCTTCTCCATTTTCTGCAATTTCTTCTCCTCTCCCGTCGATACTCGTGGTCTCCTCTCCTAGTTTTTATCTATAGGCAGAGCTTGCCGTGAGGCTCTTAGATGGAGGATAGTCCTCATGTTGGGTCGATCCAAGTCCAGCTCGGAGCTTAACGAGGTTAGCTTCTCACTGCCACTCATCTCTGTATCTTCTAAATGTGTCGAGTTTCCCAATCTCGGTAGCCGTGAATCCTTGGTGCTTTGGTCATTTTCTTCTAGTTAAGTTTGTACGAGCCATGGTTTTAATTTCTAGTAATTACAGATAATTACGAGTAGAGTATGCATGAGGCGTGAGTCGTGGGTTCGACCGTGAATCTCTGGCATGGGTGAGCGACGGTGTCTGTTCTAGGAGAGAGAGAGAGAGAGAGAGATACGCAAAACCGATACTTAGAGAGAGTTAACGTGGAGAGCGAGAGGCTTACCGTGTAGTCTTGGGAGTGGTGGCTGCCGTGAGAGTTGGTGTGAAGCCGTGAGACGTGGGGGTTGATTTTGGTGGCTTACAGTCATGTGGATGTGGTGCAACACTAGAGATGGTGGAAGTTGGTGGTCTGTAGGGTTCCGCTTGCTCTGTTAAGGTTGCTAAAAATAGAGGCTTGTTGAGTTCTTGGTGCAGGTGGCTGTGTAAGATACTAAGATAGTGGCTCTCGGTGGTTGGCTTTTGGAGGTGCTAGTGGACGGTGGTGGTAAAGCATCCCGTGTAAAGCTAGCTTCCACCGGTGTGGCAATGGGAGAGTCACGGACGGTGTATGTGGGAGTGGGTCGTGCTTTGTTTTTGTTTCTTAAAAACAGAGGCTTCTGTGTTGTGGGTGTAGGAATGTCGTGGGTGTGGAAGACGTGCGGCGGTGAAGGTTTTCTTTTTGTGGTTTTCTGCTTGGCTTGGTCGGGGTCCTCACTCTGTGCACTGGTGTAGCAGACTGGCTACGATGCTCGTTGGTTTCCAGTCGTGTGGTTTTGGGCAGCACGTGGTTGTAGGTGTAGAGATGTCTCCGTGAAGCAACCATGCGTGGCTATGCAAGGAGGTGTTGGGAGGTGGCGAAACTCAGTGACTCATAGAAAATAGAGATGTTTGCGTTGGGTGAGAAGATAAACCGATGCGTGGGATTAGAGGCAGAGGGAGAGGGTGACATGGGGAGGTGCAGTGGTTCAACGGTGGCGATTTAACTAGGGTTGCTGTTTCCCGTGGGCCGTGGGAGGTGGTTTGCGGTGGTTGGCTTATGGTTTCGGGTGGTGGTGGTCATAAAGTGTAACCTCCCCATATCTCAATGTATATATATAATTCGTATTCGTTTGTTCTTTTCGTTCTTTTTTCTTTTTTAATAAAAAAATATGAAAAATCACATCAGCGATTGGTGCACAATCGGTACACGAGATTGCTTGTATCTAAGAAGAACTGGTTAGGATATTCTATTTGTTTGCCATCTTGAATTGATGAAAAAGAAAATTTTGATTTATTTAAGGCCAAGATAGTCACACATCTCTTTTACCGATTCCAATGCTTTGAATGCTTATGTTGCCTGAACCCTGAACAATAAAGAAATTAGAAAGAGTTTTGCTATGTACAAACAAGTTTGCGTACTAATTTGCGTACTAATGTTGTTGCCTTCATATTCTAAATTCAAATTAGCACTGTTTTCAATAAAATCTACTTTCTGGCCAATCATATTGAATGGGTGTGCGTATTAGTGCGCATAATCGCTTACAATTAAATTTTTCCAATCAGAAATGCTTTCTGACATGGTGACACTGACTTCAAACGCAATGTGGTCTCAGTAGCGTTTTCGGTGCCATTTTCCCTGGAGAAATATGAAAGGGTAGTGATAGCTTACCTTCTTACTCCTCATTTATTACTTATAATGTATTTGGAATTTTTTTATTTTTTTATCATTTTTTAAGTATTTCTTTAACATCCTTAATCATTAAGAAAAAAAAATTAAAAAAAATATATAATTTTACTAATAGTTACTTCCTTAACCATTAAATAAAATTAAAAATTAAAAATTAAAAAAAATCAAATACAAAAAGAGTAGTCATTAATAATAACCCTATCATTATCTTTGACTGCCTGTAATATCTGGATTGCCAATACCACACGTGTTTTGTTTAATACCCTGGATTAACGATGCTATCCTTAATGCTTGATAGAGAAAGATCGATCATTGATTCAGCAGCAAATCATGTATTGTTTTGGAAGGCCATCCCTACCTCGTTTGAATGGTACATGCGATGAAAATTCTGTAAATAATAATGAAATGATTTGTAAATAATAATAAAATAATTTGAGTTAATATTTTTATTAGATTTTAAAAAAAGATAGATTAAATGTTTAATAAAAATATTATAAAATTAAAATATTTTTAGAATGTAATTTTTTAATATAATTTTTATTTTGGAATTGAAAAAGTTGATTTATTTTTTGTGTTTGATATGGAAGTCTGGAAAAATTGTAATGATTAATAATGATGGGATGAAAAGTATGAAATAGAAATTTAAAAATATTTAGATGTTAAGATGAGATGAGATGTGATAAGATAAGACCAACTGCACATCCAAATGGGGCCATTACGAAGTTCATAAATCTGAGGACCATCATATTGACTAAACATTTCTTTAAATCCAACGACACTATTGTTGTTGTGTTTGTGTAGAGAATATTGGGTGCAATTTGCTTTGAAACAGAGTTTAACAACCATAAAACAATCATATCATTACAACGCTTCCAAGAAGGGAACAAAGGATCTAAAGATTGACTAATCCACAGACTCTAGCTTGTTCTTGGCACTCAAGGCCACCAATATAGAACAATTCCAAGCTTAATAGTTATCCCCAATTAGAGATTGTATAACAAGAACAACACCTGAATTGTCATCATTTTGGAGATGATACTAGATGGGTCGTTTGAGAGATTAGAAGAAGAAACTGAAGAAGTTGCTGCTATTATTAGAACAATATTTGCTCTAATACCATATCAGAGAAACAAAGCAACAACTTTACGTTGATAAGGGTATCACACAACAGGAAGGAAAGAGCTACACAGGAGAGGAGGAGAAAGAACTATATGGAAGAGAAAGAATATATCGAATCAGAAAATTTGTATATTATCAAGTTGATGAATTCTACGCAAAGGGTCTTGGAGAGGGTAAAAATGCTTAGCCCAAGAGTCTGAGACCCCATGATCTAATGGAGGCCCATTGGTCTGGCAAAGCAAAGATAACAGCCTTTGGTGGGCTTGTCCCACCAAGTGAGAGGCCTGTTCTGCCCTGCCCAAGAGTAATGAGACACTGACAGAGGTGGCTAGGGGTGACATATGCCGACCTGTCATCCGCCTTGAATCATCACCAGAATGTGGCTACCAGGAAGCGTGTGAGAGAAGCTACAACCATCATTCACCTTAGAAAAGGAAGGTGGGCGCCACCCGGACAGGCCGAGGGGACGCAAACTCCTCAAGTCCCTAGAAAATAGCTACTAGGAAGCGTGCAGGAGAGGTAACCATGACTCATACACTGAGGAAAGAAATGTGGGCGCTGCTGTAGCAGGCTGAGAAGCAACCAAAATGATTGTCATGAAGCAGCAATTGCGAGAATGCGTGCTGAAAGATCAACCATAGCTCTCCCTACGAAGAGAGAGAGAGAGACTCGTCGGACCTGACTGAGGGGGCGCTGAGACATGAGTCAGAGCTCAACGTCGCATTATTTATTTTCTTTAGGGTATCACACCCCCTAACTGATTCACGTGCACAAAGTATGAGGCACAGTGGGACAACTCCTTGATAATGGAAGCAACAACACTCCAAACTACCTAGTATAAAAGCTCACTCAAGGTATGATCAAATTCACGGAATTTAAGGGCAAAGAAAACACTTCCTAAAAATGAAAACTAACTTAAGCATCGGAAGACCTCCTAACCACCTCCAAGTCTCCTTTTTTATTTGTATGTTTGCAAGTTCCTTGATCCATCTCCTAACTGTCCAAAGAGTCTTCGGTACGTACGAAACATGTCCAAAACAAATCTATTTATATACCATAAATACCGAGTAACTAAAATAGTATACAAAGGATACCGATGTAAAACTAACATCTAACTAACTGTACACCTGGGCATAATTTCGAATATTTGTTTGCTTAAAGAGATTGGAGATGGCTTTTCAGCATATAAATATCTAGATAGATTCTCATAAAGTTTCTAACCCAATTTCTTAAAAGAGTATAACGGATACGACAAATTGGTGAATTATAACAATCCACTTAATTAGCAAATAACAATGTTTATGGCATGTTTTGCTGCAGATTGTAAAGAATGCTCAATACGGCATATCGTTGAACTATTTCTTAAAAGAGAAATTAGAGATGATTGCATCTCAACTGATCAATCCCTCGAGTCATGAGGAAATATATCCGGAAACTCCCATCTCAAAAACTTTTTATTCGACTCTTTAAGAAGTCAAACTGCTCAAAACCATAACGAAAACTTAAAAGAAGAGTCAAACTAGAGGACACTTTTTCGGTTTATAAAATTGAATTGATTTTCCTATAGTAGTCTTCCAATTTGTTACGAGAGCTAATGATTAGGAGACATGCAAAATCTTGATGCGACAGTCCTTTTCCCTTCTCAGGCTGTGTTTGGCTACTAAGGTATTCTCAACACTTTTCAAGTCTTCTCGTACTTTTGAAAATACTTCACATGCCAAATAACTTAAAATACTTTCAATGGGACCCACAAATCCACTTCAATCTCTATTCATAACTATTCACAAACATTCTATAATACTTATCACTATTATATATAAATAAAAAATAAAATCACTATAATATATAAATAAAAAATATTTATCACTATTAAATATAAATAAAAAAATCACTATAATATATAAATAAAAAATAAAATCACTATTATATATAAATAAAAAATAAAATCACTACAATATATAAATAAAAAATAAAATCACTATAATATATAAATAAAAAATAAAATCATTATAATATATAAATAAAAAATATTTATCACTATTATATATAAATAAAAAATAAAATCACTAAAATATATAAATAAAAAATAAAATACTATAATATATAAATAAAAAATAAAATCACTATAATGTATAAATAAAAAATAAAATCACTATAATATATAAATAAAAAATATTTATCACTATTATATATAAATAAAAAATAAAATCGCTATAATATATAAATAAAAAATAAAATCACTATAATATATAAATAAAAAATAAAATAAGTATAATATTTATCACTATTATATATAAATTAAAAATAAAATCATTATAATATTTATCATTATTATATATAAATAAAAAATAAAATCACTACAATATTTATTAATATTAAAAAATCACTATAATAAAATCATTATAATATTTATTACTAAAAATAAAATTACTATAATATTTATGGGACCCACACCTTTTTCAACTATTTATCCAAAAGTCAACCACTCAACATATTTCACACATCCAAACAACTTAAAATACTTTCAATAGGACCCACAAACTCACTCCAATCTCTACTCATAACTATTCACAAACATTCTCAACACTTCTCAAGTATTCTCACTACCCAAACGTACCCTCAGTCTTATTAACATAGAGAATGTTGCTACATCATCAAAGGCCACTGTAGTGGAACCGTAGGGAACTTTGTTAGTTTTTCTCTCAAGTTCTATAACAAATTTTAGTCTCTCATATTCCTGTACAAACTGTGTATAAATATTACTAGCAATGCAATACAAAATATCATTGAATTCAGCCAAATATGTGACTTTGATATGATATTAGAGCATTCGACTCAGTCTCTGATCCATGGCTTATCTCCTTCATTTCCCTCCCCAAATTCTTCCATCATGTCTTCCTTTTCTCATATCGTCACAACCAAGTTGAATACAGATAATTACCCTCTGTGGAAGGTGCAGATTACTGCTTATTTACGAGGCCAAGACCTCTATCATTATGTTGATGGAAGCCTTGTCCCTCCTTCTGAAACACTACCCAATCAATCCACCTTCCCTACGCAAGCCAACCCAGATTTTTCCTCTTGGAAACGCAATGACCAACTGGCACTCAACATCTTATTTTCTTCCCTCTCAGAATCTGTTATTGTTCATGTACTTTCATCAAACACCTCTCATGAGCTTTGGCTCTCCCTTGCTTCTCTGTTTGCATCCCATTCTCAAGCCAAACAGTTTCAAGTGAGATTTCAACTTGCTAATCTAACTCGAGGTGAGCAAAACATCACAAATTATTTTGGTAAGGTTCACTCACTTCTGCCATTGGTAATCTCTTACCTGATCAAGAGTTTGTTACTTACCTTCTCACGGGACTTGGTTCCACATATGAATCTTTTGTTACTTCTGTAACTACACGGACTGAGCCCATTTCATCTAACGAGTTTTACTAGTTGTTACTTGTTCATGAAATTAGACTCTCCATACGGCAAGGAGTTATACCTCCCTTGAACCTTCTGTCAATTTTACTAACACTGACGGACGTGCACGAGGCTCTTATCGTGGTGGTCGTAATGGTCGAAAGGGTAGAGGCAGGCCACCCTACTCCAACCGTGGTGGTCATCATTTCACGCACCAATCTGTGATGGACTTTATGTTTTTCCTTCCGCTTCAGCGACTGCTCCTCCGTCTCCCTTCTCTCCTTTTGCTCATCTCGGCGAAAGAACTTCCATGGCTCAGTGGCACTGTCGGTTAGGCTATCCTCATCACTCTGTGGTCTCCAACATTCTGCACACCAACTGTTTGAAGATTTCTCCAATTGCTTCAAAATACACCTACACTGACTGCCCTCTTAACAAAAGCCATCGACTCTCTTTTTCAACTAAGTGGGCCTCCTCTACAAGGCCTTTAGAACTAGTGTGTGCAGATGTCTGGGGCCCAGCCCCTTATGTTTCTAGACTAGGATACAAGTATTACGTTTCTTTTGTAGATCAATTCACCAGGTTCACCTGGTTCTATACCTTAAAATTAAAATATGATGTTCTCCATGTCTTTTCTAACTTTTTATCTTTTGTTGAATGTCTTTTTAATACCAAACTTGTTACCTTCTAAACAAATGTGGGTGGTGAATTTAAACCCTTCACGCCATTATGTCAAAAGCTTGGTATTCATCATCGTTTTTCCTGTCTACATACCCATCAACAAAATGGATTTGTTGAAAGGAAACACAAGCATATTGTTGAAACTGGGCTTGCTCTTATGGCCCATGCTTCTCTTCACTTACATTTTTGGACTAAAGCCTTCGACACGATTGTTTATCTTATTAATCTCTTACCATCATCAAATACCCAAAATAAATCACCATTTTTTCATGTTTATAACCATAATCCTGATTATCATTTTTAAAAAGTTCTTGGTTGTCAGTGCTTTCCCAATTTACATCCTTACAACCAACACAAAATTAATTTTAGATCCACTCCATGTCTTTTCCTTGGTTATATCTCTATGCACAAGGGATTTAAGTGTTTGGGCTTAAACACCCAATGGCTCTATATCTCTTGTGATATAGTCTTCCATGAAGACTCATGTCCTTACTCAAATAATCGACCCATTGCAGAATCCTCTCAGTCCTCACCACAAAACCCGTTACCTACTCACTCCTTGCAAGCCCATTTACCCATCCTATCTCCATCTATCCTAGGCCCAAGTCCAAGTCCATTCCCATCTTCCTCTCTGAATTCATCTCTTGAACTCTCTCCTTCCCAAAATCAAAATTGAACTCAAATCCCTAGTTCTTCTTCCCCAATTCCCTCTACTCCCCCCATCCTAACTCCACCCCGTTCTCCAATCATCATAAGATCCCACACCAATTTATCTCGTCCTCGTGTTTGTCTCGATGACACCGTCACTTATCCTTCATGAACCTGTCTCAGTACCACTGTACATACCTCCGAAACCCCCTCCAGCTATTGGTAGCTTCCAAACATTCAAAATGGCGTGATGCCACGCATCAGGAGTACAATGCTTTGCTCCAAAATAATACTTGGACCTTAGTCTCTCCTAATGTTAATGTCCTTGGTTGTAGATGGGTGTATAGAACTAAACTTCATGCCGATGGGTGTATTGAGAGAAGGAAGGCGAGAATTGTAGCCAAAGGCTATCATTAGCAACCTGGCATTGATTTCCATGAGACTTTTAGTCTAGTGGTTAAGGCTCCGACAATTCAACTCATCTTATCAATTGCAGCTGCTCGTGGATGGCCCTTACACCAGATTGATATCCAAAATGCGTTTCTTCATGGAACACTCAATGATTAGGTATACATGCAACAACCTCAAGGGTTTATCAACCCTCTGTATCCCACTCATGTGTGTAAATTGCATAAAGTAATTTACGGCCTCAAGCAGGCCCCTAGGGCATGGTTTGCCCAGTTGAGTTCATGGTTGCTCACTTATGGTTTTAAATCTTCTCAAGCTGATGCCTCTTTATTCATCCTTAGTCATGGTGACCTACACATATACCTTCTGGTCTATGTTGATGACTTTATCATAACTGCCTCTAAAGCCTCTGTAATTGACACCTTAATTCATGACTTAAGTTTGGCCTCTCCTGTTAAAGACTTAGGGCCTCTGTCGTATTTTCTTGGCTTGAAAATAACTCACTTGAATGGTGGCCTTTTGCTTTCTCAAAAAAAGTATATTAAGGACTTACTGTCTCGAAGTCAAATGTTGCAAGAAAAATCAATAACCTCTCCTATGGCAACTTCTTTGAAATTGTCCCAATTTGACTCACCAACTTTTGATGATGCTACACCTTTTTGTTGGAGGTTTGCAATATTTGTCACTCACTAAACCCGACATATCCTTTGTAATCAATAATGTGTGCCAATTTATGCAGACACTCAAGTTGCCACACCGGATTGCAGTAAAGATCAGAAGATTGCGTTATTTAAAAGGCACCATCAACCATTGCCTATTTTTCTCGTTTCAATCTTCCTTCAAATTGCAAGCTTACTCAGATGCGGATTAAGCTGGTTGCCCAGATGGTAGAAGATCAACTGGTGGTTTTTGTATCTATTTGGGTAAACACCTCATTTCATGGAGCTAAAAGAAACAAAGAATTGTTGCAAGATCAAGAATGGAAGCAGAATATAAATCTATAGCTTCCTCAGCAGCTGAACTTATTTGGCTTCAAACCTTTATTTCTGAACTCGGTTTACCTCTAACTCAGGCCCCAACACTCTGGTGTGACAACATTGGTGCCACCTACTTGGCTGCCAATCCTATTTACCACTCATTGGTGCCACCTACCTGGCTGCATATCAATATTGACTTCCACTTTGTTAGAGACTGAGTTGTGGCCAAGACCTTAAATATCTCTTTTATCAGCTCAGTGGATCAAGTAGCTGATATATTTACAAAACCATTGGTAGCTGACAGATTTTTTAAACTCAGGACGAGTCTCAATGCTGTTGACACTCCATTGGACTCGAGGGGGTATATTAACATAGAGAATGTTGCTACATCATCAAAGGCCACTGTAGTGGAATTGTAGGGAACTTTGTTAGTTTTCTCTCAATCTCTATAACAGAGTTTATTCTCTCAAATTCATGTACAAACTGTGCATAAATATCACTAGCAATGCAATACAAAATATCATTGAATTCTGCCAAATATGTGACTTCGATAAGTCTTTCCTTCATCTCGATGCCCTTCCCACTTCTTACCCTAAGCCCAATGCAATAGTCCCTCCCTCATCCTCCTTCTTATTCGTGGATTCATTTGCATTCAGTTCTATTCATTGTTGCTTCCTCCTCACCAGTTTATTGTAAGATCTTTGCTCTGTGAGTCCTCTCTCTCTCTCTCTCTCTAACTCTTAGTTTGTGTAATATCTTTGATTGACCTCATATTCTTGTAGACTTCACTAAGACGATTCAGATCTTGAATAGCTGCCAAATGCATTGTTAATGTAAATGCACATAGGTACATTCTTCCTCTGCGTTGTAACGCTTACTGCATCAAAAGTCCATTTCATTGGTGATCCTAAGACTCTTAGGCTTGTGGGTTTGCTTTAAATATTTTCTTTACAATGATTACATTGGCTCGAGTACAGTTAGGCATTTAAATTTGTTATTGTCTTGTTTTAGGTTTGATCTTAAAGTTAGCAACTATTTTATTAATGAAATTTGTGCTGGATGCCCGCTACCACATAGGTACGGTTTAATGAGTTGTGTAATTATGAAGAATTTCTAATTTGAAGAAAACAAATGTTAAAGCCTGTGGCCAACTTGCTTTTGTCCTTGGATTTTCTAACTACCAAAATGAAAATAAAAAATCTCTTTTATCTAATTTGGATTTGCATATCATGGATTGGTAGTTGATTTTTATGGTTTTCCCAATGGATACTTCTATGAACAACTGGCATTAAGTTGACTACCTAGGCTTGGTTGTGGTGGTATTACTGTGGAATTGCATTAGGGTAGTTTGCAGCTTTGGAACTTTTTATAACATAAGAGAAGTAGAAAGAAGCATGAAAAATGGTGTCATGCCTTTATTTCATTTGTGGATTTTCTTGAGTCATATGTATTTTGCATTTTTAGCTATTGAATTTGTGCACAAGTGGAAGGGAGAGGTAGGAGCTGCATTTCCCACTAATGAATGATAATACCATTTGAATATACATAAAATTAGAAAACAACCTTACAATCCTTTGCTTTTCATTCCAATTTAGACTTTTTACACTCCATGAATTACGACTTTATTATATGTTTTGCAGCTTATTTCTACTATGCATATTGTTGGTTGACAGATTTAGATTAGAATCAGAGATTACCATACTGCAACTATAGACAGAGAGAAAGTACTTGTGAAGAGAAAGCTGAATTGTTAAGGAAGGAGGAAGAACTTCAAAAGAGAGAGGAAGAGATTTGGAAGAGGGAGTTGGGACTTAATAACAATCAAGTCGAGTTTCGAAGGCAAGAAGCAGACATGCGGCGTTTCGTGTGTATTGAGATCTCAGTGAACCGCCAATTAATTGTGATGCATCGACCAACCAGTTGATGACTTTGTTATTAAAGACTTAGTGTTTGTAACCGAGACAAATTAATGGGAAGTCTATTTGTAAGGGGACTTCCCCTAACTCATAAGCCCACGATACCCGTCCCTAGGGCCCAAACTTACCTACGATGCAACTCGCCTGCAAGGGAAAGTAAGCAATGATGGCTGATGGGATGGACAGGCCTGATGCCGCTTGTCGCATCCCGCTCATGGGGACTTGTACATGGCAAAACGGGAAAGATGAAGAACCTTTGATTTCTGACAAGGTGACATCGACGGACCATCGAAAACACCAGTAGAGTAAGGCAAATCGGGGAACACTTCGCATTAATGGAATCGCTACCCGAGCAATACGCCACATTAATGACTCCGTCGCAGAGGCAAGCCACATTAAAGGACCCTGACAAAGGGAATAGTAGTGAGGACGTAGGTCCCACAGGGCCAGCACGACCTGGCCCCCAAACTCCCTGTATAAATAGTGATCCCCAGGTACGAAAAAGCTCTCTGGTCTCTAGACTCTCTCATTATTTACAAACTTTCAAAAGACTCTACTGACTTTAGCATCGGAGACTTCCCGGCCCCAAGGCCAGCTTCTCCCAGTTTCTTTCTTCTTTGTTTTCGCAGGCCCAGTTTTGAAGACCTGAGTTGTTGGAACCTGACCCAAACGCGTACGAAACATAACATTAACTGTGGCATTGTCTGTGGGATCCTTCATAGATCTTGCGTGTACTTCGTATGCTCGCGACAACCCATTCCAGACAACTTGGGAGGGACATAGAGGAAGTTGTCATGGAGGCGAGACTGAAAGCTATGGAGGACTGGGTAACAAAGTTATCCGGCAAAGTGCAAAAACTTCACAAGGAGAATGAGGAGCTCAAGAAACCTCAACAAGGACAAAACAAAGAGGCGGAGCCTAGTAATAGCGAGCACGTGGAGTCCCTAAAAGCAGGAGCTAGAGCGAACGTGGAGGAGGAGAGGAAGAACATGCAAGACGAGCTCTACAATCTCAAAGGGAAATACCAAGAGATTGCAAAGAAAGTAGGCACATATTGTCGGTGGACCAACTGCTCATAAGCACCGGTCTACCCTACACGGAAGAAGTGATGGTTGTACCCTTGTGACCAAAGTTCAGGATCCCCACTATGAACTGAGAGAAATTCGATGCGAACAAGTATTGGCGAGGGAATGTTACGTTTAAGAACTGAAGCAAGAAGATGGTGGGGTCACCTCGAATGGCACCTTCAAGAAAGAGTAGGGCATGCACCGCTTAAGGAGCCTTGGCAGACTTTAGTCTACGACTTGCCCTACCATACTCGAGGGGAAGCGGGAGGGTGCATGGTCCCAGAGGCAAAGACAGAGCAGATGAAAGCTCCCCGACTGAAGGCTCCATCTCCCCTTATTTTGTAATTCGCTACTTGAATACTGTAAATTTTTGTTGTTTAATGACAATCATGACTTTTCAGGACAGTGCACCACACCTACTTCGAACTTTCGAGTCGTCGACAAGACACTGATAGGGGAAACTCCTTTCACCCTCACTTATGGCCACGAGGCGATGCTGCTAGTGGAAATCGGGATCCCCACTTGCAAAGTTTAGCACTTTGAGCAAGGCTCAAATGACAGACGGCTAGAAGAATGAGCAGGATTGCTCGAACAACCTACCTCCCCGCGGACCAAGGAGATGGGTCGAGCCAGAGGCAACCTTGTCTCCCTGTAGTGGAGAGCGGGACCAGCCCCACGGCTACTCGAATAACTTATCCCAACCCCCGCTACGACGAAGAGTGAGTTCAGCACCAGCCTGACCCAAAATTTACCCTTTCCTGCGGTGTCAACGGGCGGGAGCTGGTCTAGTAGCAGATATCCCGAACAACCTACCTCCCGTGGGGAACAAATGGATGGGTTGAGCTAGAGGCCACCTTATCCCTCTCGCAACAAAGAGCAGGTCCAGCCCTGATGTTGCTTGAAAACTTACCCTAATCCCTATCGTGAGGAAGGAGTAGATAAGCCATATTGCTGGTCGAATTACCTCATTGGGGGCAAATGGACAGTTTGGCTTCAGGCATTCCGACCCCTCCCCGACGGAGTGCGAGTAGTCCTCAGCTACTCGAAGATGAAGACTTACCTTCATCGTACGCGTCAACAGGTTGGAGTGAGTCCAATAGCAGACTGCCCGAACAACTTACCTCCCCGCAGACCAATGAGACGGGTCAAGCTAAAGGCTGCCTTGTCTCCCCACAGCAGAGAGCGGAACTAGCCCCACGACTACCCGAATAACTTACCCCGACCTCCGCTACGACGAAGAGTTGGTTCAGCGCCAACCTGACCCAAAACTTACCTTTCTCTGAGGTGTCAACGGGCGGGAACAAGTTTAGTAGCAGACTTCCCGAACAACCTACCTCCCATGGAGAACAAAGGGATGGGTTGAGCCAGAGGCCACCTTGTCCCTCCCACGACGGAGAGTGGCTTCAGCCCTGAAGCTACTAGAAAACTTACGCCAACCCTCATCACGACGAATGAGCGGATCGACCACATCGCTGTTCGAATTACCTCCTCAGGGGCCAAATGGGTAGTTTGGCTTGAGGCATTCCAACCCCTCCCCGATGGAGTGAGGGCCGGGTCCTTCGTGCCCAAATGTTGCACCAAGGAACGCTGACATCAACAGCATGGTAAAAAGCTACAAGTACATCGCGTCATAGGCCAAAGGGCCTAAGTTTGCGAAGTCTAACTTCTATGAAACTAAGGATAAAGTTATGATAGCCTGTTTATTTTTTAGTTAGGAATCAAATACGCAATGTCAATGGGCGGGAGTGAGGACTGCCGTGCGAGGACAAAAGGAACGGGTCGAGCCAGAGGCCGCCTTGTCCCTGCCACAACTGAGAGCGGGTTCGACCTCTTAGTAACCCGAATACTTACCCTGGCCCCCATTGCAGCAAAAAATAGCCTGAATTATTTAATTCAACTCCACGGCCATAGTGTTACTTAGAGGGACATAAATGTGGGTTAGCAAAACACTTCTTGACCTCTTCCCCCGAGATGGCAACTAGAATCTCCCTGACGCAGCTTAACTCTTAGGGGGATTTTCATCCCCTCCAAGCCAACGGCAGTGGAAGAGAGACGACATATGCTGATGACACTTTTTTTCTTCTTCAGTTACATATCAAAATAAAGCACATCAATGCAAGATGAAAGAACTAAAGGACTATGCATGGTAAAGTGCGTCAGAGAGATCGACATAAAAAAAGAAGAAAATTGGCCCAAAGAAAAAGCGAAGAGACATCGGCCTTGTAAATGATATCGCTAAATGCACCAAGAGGATAACTGACTAGTAAAGGTAAACAAGAACAATAAAAGCGGGAAGTCGTCGATCGGTGGGGTCGTCGGGGATGGGTTCGGCGCTGGCAGGGTGAACCTTAAAGCTCTAGATGGCAGCGATCCCCCCACTCGACGCAGACCCCACAATTCCCTGCGTCGACACCCCTAGGCTGGCTATAAAAAAAAGAGTGAGAAAAAAGAAATGGGAGACCCTGAAAGTGAATGACCACAGAAGATAAATATAAAGTAAAAATGATAATGTTATCGATAAGTTACAACATGGAGTCGCAAGCTTACAATAGAAAAATTATAACGTGAAGCGACAAGTTACAACATGAAGCCGCAAGCTTACAATGGACAAATTACAACGTGAAGTGACAAGTTACAACGTGAAGCCGCAAGCTTGCAATGAACAAATTACAACGTGAAGTGGCAAGTTACCACATAAAGCCGCAAGCTTACAATGACATACAACATAAGTCAATTAGATACAATAGATAGTCGTGGAGGCACAAGCAAACCGAAGCCTGATCAAATCATATTCTAGTAGAAGTGGCAGACAGGGACCTCCATTATTATGATGTGCCGATAATGACAGAGGTTACCTGGAAGAAAATCAACAAGGGATGTAATGAGACAGCTAGTTAGGTCGTATGGTGACAACAACCACCAAGACACTACCAAGAGTTGCCCACTTGCTGTGGAGAAGTATGAGAAACTGTTGGAGGAGGTGAAGACAGGAGGGTGAGATGAAGATAATGGAGTAATTTTGGAGATGAAGAAGAATTGTTGCGTGCTGGAGTGTGCGAAAATGAAGGTCGTGAGTGAAAAGGAACTCACGCGCCGTGAGGTCTAGGTAGTCAGCCCTGGCCTCATCTCATGCACGACGCCAAATGATGCAGCATGGCACAAGGATTCTCCATGCACTAGGAGGGAGCTGAGCAGGCGCCAATGGGAGATGATCCAACACTTCTCGCAGTGGACGGCATAAAGGCAATCTGAGCCGGTAGAGAACATGGTGGGGTACACCGCCACTTTGGAGGCAAAACCCTTAAAATCTACCGCTCCTTCGGTAGGGGGAGGCACCTCGAGTTCCACGATCTGAGGAATCTTGTAGGTCTCCTTCAAAGACTCCACAATGTAGGTCTCTGAACGCCATGAGAAGCCAACAAACTCCTTTGAAATGGTGTTGCCTTGCTCGGAAGATCTAGCCGGCCCGGAAGGGCGCAAAGATTTCTTGGGGGCCGTTAGCAACTAGGGAGAAAGAAGAGGAATCATAAAGAATAATGCAAGGGGGAGTGCTTAAAAGGGAAATGGGAACACAAAATATTCAGTAGAAGAGAGAATAGACAAAGTAACTCGTTGTTGAGAAAGAATGGGACCTTATATAGGTAAGCTCGACGGTTGACAGAACCCACGCGCCCCATGGAGTACCAGATTCCCACAATCGCTGCGATTCCAACAAAGCATATCCAACGTTGCAACGTGGGAAAGAAGTATCCGCCTGATGCGAATAGTGACGAAGGGGCTAAAGAGGCGTCTCTTAATGTGGATCGGAACTGTCGAAATACAGCCATAAAGCTGAAGGTGAACTGTTGCTAGGTATTGTGTAAAGACAAAAATGCCACTCGGATATGGCTAGAAAGCAGAAGTGAGATAGGTGAGCATCGAGAAATCCACAACTCCCTGTCCCGGGAAAGAAAAGGCCACATTTGCAAAAATTGATTAATCAATGAAGGAAATGATGAATTCCCATCGGACCCATCCGATAAGAATTGACAGGGTAACTGTAAGGGAAATTTTCCCTCACTCATAAGCCCACTAAACGTTCGGTCGAGAGTAATTAATTACAAATTTGTATGCATGAGTAATAGTAATACCATCTGCACAAAGACATTCGCACACATATAATATACATGACTATCACTCAATAATGTCTCCAACCCAAAGAACATAAAGAAAAGCAAACCAAGAGTACATTGCGGTTCATATAAAAAAATATAATATAAATATATATAGAGTAATGCTACATACAGTCGTGAAATTGTCGAGTCCACCATTAAAAAATTAATTTCTTTTCATATATTTATTTAAAAATATAACTATATCAATATATATAATTAACATATAATATAATGTCAAAAATTATATATAATATACAAAATCATATAAAAATATTATATATAATATAAATATATATCAACCGGCTCGGTTCGATGTAAATCGGTGTTCTAAATATCAAAATCGAAATCGGACCAATTTTGATTATAGGAACCAGAATCAGACCACTTTCTAACTAGATTGAACACACTGATTTGGTCGGTTTTACCGATTCACTTGTTTTTGCCATTAAAATAAATTGTGGTTATGGAAAATAAAGAAAGTAAAAAATATCGTTAATAAAAAAGTAATTATATGCCTATAATTTTTGTACAATTTTATATAAAATTAAGGATAATTTCGTAATAAATTGACATGATTGCATTGATTGAATGTAAAAGGATTGTAAGAGAATATTTTTTCAAACTTTATGTTAAAGATTTTGTATTTTTATTTTTAATTTCACTCTGTTCAAACTCTATTAATTTCTATAATTTTTAATAGAGAAGCATTATGTCTATACACAAATCTTATATAAGGAAGTTTATACACAAATATAACTTAAAGAGTAATTTTACATATAACCGTGAAGTGTGCAACTGCCGCATAATAGTTTTGAAAAAGAGTAGGGACTACTGTTAAAAAAAATAGTTTTTTTCATGTGGGTCTCATTTTTATTCATTTTTTTCAAAACGATTATGCGATAGTTACATAATTCACAATTGCAAATATCTTTTTTCTAACTTAAAATAATACGACTTATTTTATAATAAAATAATCTTCTAATATATGATGGATTATATTAAATTGCTAGTAAACTTTTTTGTACAGCAGACCAAACATTATAGGCGCCCTAAAATCAATTCCACGCAATTATAGGTCCTTATGCGCAAAGATTTCACGCTCTCAACCTAGGGCTACACTCCCCAACTTCTCGATATAAAATATAAATAGGTAACCATCTGCAAGGCGCCCTCTTCTGCATAAACCCTAGCGGCCACAGTTCCCACCGAAGCTTCTCTCCGAATAACGGTTTCTCTAGTTCAAACTCCAACGATGGTTATTCTCGATGCTATTCTTTTCTATTCACGCTAATCTCTATCTCACTCTCTCGCTGGATCTCAGTTTATCTGGTTGTTTTTCAGGCTGACGTTGAGACTGATGTGGCGGCGGCAGGGCAGCCGAAGAAGAGGACGTTTAAGAAGTTTAGCTTCAGAGGAGTTGATTTGGACGCTCTCCTCGACATGTCTACGGATGAGCTCGTCAAGCTCTTCCATGCCCGTGCTCGCAGAAGGTATATTTGATAGTTTTCATTAATGATCTGGGGTATTGTTCTTATTTTTGTTCAATTTTGGGTGTGTTTGTGTTACGGTGGCAAACGGGTCTAATTTTTTCATGTTGCTTGTGGTGTTATAGGTTTCAGAGGGGATTGAAGCGGAAGCCAATGGCCTTGATCAAGAAGCTTCGCAAGGCGGTAATTTTTCTTGACTATTTTGTTGTTTATAAAATCCATGCCGAATATGGAGTGGGTTGTGGTGGGACAATAGATGTTTGAACTTAAATGGTACTGTGCTTGTTTGTTTTGTCTGTGGATGCGTCTCTTAATGAGTTTTCGGAATATAAGATAAATCAAGGTGTGATACTTTTTTTTTTGAGGTATATTCTACAGTATTTTTGTCTGTGAATGCGTCTCTTAATGGGTTTTCTGAGTATACGATAAATCAAGTTATCAAGGTGTGATACTTGTTTTTTGAGGTAAATTCTACAGTATTTTTGTCTGTGGATGTGTCTCTTAATGGGTTTTCCGAGTTTACGATAAATCAAAGTGTGATACTTGTTTTTTTTAGGTATATTCTACAATAGTGGATTTTTTGCATATATATATTCTATGCTGTTAATGGTTATTCTTTTTCATTCTGTTCTGAAGTTTAGCAATGGAATGGTATGGTTAACATTATGCTATTATTTGATTTGGCTAGACCTGTGGTATGTTTTTTTCCAAACTCTCTCGATCAGTTGTGCTTGAGTTTTCCTCCTTGGAGTTGCAGCTGCTAGTATTTGATGAATAAAAAGGTCATCATATTATAATATTTCTTTTGGAGGAATTATAATGCATGTTTATGTAATTGAAGAGCGTATTACTCCATGGGATGAGATCTTGGATTTTGTTTCATAGACTTGCAAGGAATGGTAGAAGGTCAAGAGGATGTTGGAATAGGAAGTGTTGGTCAGCAACAAAAGGCATTGTTACCTAGTGGAAGACAGTAGTCCTTTCTAGGAAAGCTTTAGTTAAAAACTACTAGCTGGGAGTGAATATGTAATTTGACAGGCGTGATCTGGGTTGCTTGTGATGATAATTTCTTAAGGTTTCTTCTTAAAGATGTGCTTTGGAAATTATCGTGATAGTTTTCATAAAATTTATGTGAAATATGTCACTCTGTGGGGATTGGAAAATTAAATTACCTTGGCCTTCTTCATAGGATTTCTGCACTCCAAGTGGTGGTGATTGCCATACAGGGTGATTGTAAGTTTCATCGTTGAGGCCTTAGAGAAGGAAAAACTGTATTGGAAGTGAATCCTACCTATTGGGTATTTAATTGCACCTTGTGGTCAAAGCACATAGCAGTGATTTATTGTATTTTCTATTTAGTCAATACTCGAGGACAATTGCTCTTCTAATGGATTGTGCTGTGTAAATAGAGTGGCGACTCAATTGATGTTGCTAGTTTTCTAATGGCCTTTAGTCCATTCTCTTTTTTATTTTAGTGTCAAATGGTTGATGCCTTGGAAAATTATCAACATTTATTTATGTGAGCTAGGAATTTTAGAGGGCATGGAAACAGTTTGATCTGGAGGGGAGTCTTATGTGGGCTGTTTGAAATAGTTATAAGTGCATATTCAAGAACTTCTAGTTATCTATATAGATAAAACTTGTAATTATACATACTGTCCAAGTGCTCTATTGTGTTTGGAAATGCCCCTTATCCTTTTGTTGGATTTATACTATATGCTTGATGTAATTCTTTTGGTTTCCTTCATGTGCTACCTGTATACTTAGGTTTCTCCTTTTATAGAAAATTTTCTTACTAAGTGAAACTTGCTTAGTTTGGTGAATGTAACACTGTTGAAGTAGTTGCTATGGATGATTTCTTGTCAATTGCTTCATTATCAGTGATTGATTCTGACTCGACTATATCTCAAGAAAACCGAGTTGTACTTTATTAAAGAGTTTGTGCATTATATCTGTATGCCCAATTTGGTGCTTTGCTGTTTCCCATTTTTGCCATGCTGGTTAGTACATATAATTGAAATTCAATGGAAAATCTCATATGATGATGGGTAGTGATGGCTGGCCATGTGTACATTTATGGTTTAATCTGGGTAGTGAGGACTGGTCACGTGTGCGTTTATGCTTTAATCTGGAATATATGATATCAAATGCTTGGTCTTATGCTAGGAATGCAACTTTTTTCTCATTGCTCCGACATCATTAAAAAGGACTGCTTTCTTTTCCTTTTCTGTTATCCACTACATTAATCTATGCTTGCCTTGGTGACTACAATGTGCTGTTGGGAGACTAGTGGAAACCAATTAGCTCCAGTTAATTATTTATAAAATATTTTTATTTTTTTTAAAGTATTCTTTGATGTAATATGACATAATATAAATGTGATGAGTTGGTGGAATTTTAATAGAGTATGCTTGTTCTTTTTGTGAAACTATAATGGCTTAAATACAATTTTCCATGATGTTTTGAATCAGAAAAGGGAGGCCCCACCTGGTGAGAAGCCAGAACCTGTCCGAACCCACCTCCGCAACATGATCATAGTTCCTGAAATGATAGGAAGTATCATTGGGGTCTACAATGGCAAGACCTTCAATCAGGTTGAAATCAAGCCTGAAATGATTGGGCATTACCTGGCCGAATTCTCAATCAGCTACAAGCCTGTCAAGCATGGTAGACCTGGTATTGGTGCCACCCATTCATCCAGGTTCATTCCTCTCAAGTGAAATCAACACCTGAAGCTATATTTTTCGTCTTATTTTCCAAAAACCTCTATGTTGGACCAAATTTGTAGGTTTCTCCATCTGCGTTTCATCGTTTCCATGTTTTGTTGAACTTTAATTAGATGAGCAACTTCAGTTTATAGTCGGAAAAGCTGGTGCATTTAATGTTCAGGAGGTCATGTTTTTAGTATTTATATCGAATGTTTTATTTTTGTGTGCGCTTTCACGCAGATAATATTTTTCTGGTTTGTTATTTCTGCACACTTCTCATGTGTTGTATCCCAGAGCAGCACGTGAATTTTATCACTTCGCTTGCTTCATGCCTTAAGTAGTTATGGCTTTTATGCTGTCTATAAGTATATGACAAAGAGTACGCACAGAAACGCGGTTCAGTGATTCATATTTTTTTGGTCAAATGATTATACTACGGGTCGAATAATAATGATGATAATGAATGGAAACCCAAAATTCATTTGTTTATTATATCTTCTATCTGTAAAGCGGTGTTCCAAAGATGTATCTTCTTTCGTTTGTTTTTGCTCAATCCTCCTTTTCTTGTGTTATCCGTCAAATCTTTACTCCCAAGCATATCGACAACCTGAAAGACCCAAAATATCGAATTTTATTTGACAAAAAGGAAGTCATGGTTTGCACAGAAGATCTATCAATCTTATCATACCATCAACTAAGCAGCGGGCAAACATTCCCCAACGATGAGCCTGTCTCCAATCAGCCAGCCAGCCAGCCACCGTGCTTTAATCGGATTCGACGTTAGTCTAAGCCTTAATTTTGTTACTTTTTTTTATTTTTTTTATTTTTCTTGCTCAAACAAAAATAAAAAATAATAAAAAGATTTGTCTTTGGCCCCGTTTTTAATTTTGTTACCTTGTTCAACGCATATCTTTTGATTTTTCATTTTCCCAAGCGTGTTCAGTTATTCAATCTTGTAGCGTTTTTAACTTTTCTCAGCTTTTATACTAACAAAACGCGGTATTAGCTACCCTACCCAATATCATATGTAAGCCATTCCTTTTGGCAGTAATATCCTCGTGCTCGATTGGATAGTCTATCTAATGGGTATGCTTAAGAGCTAAACAGTCTTCTAATTTCTTAGTCAATTCAAAATCTCATAAAAAATCAACAAATACATTTTCAAGCCAATAATAATAACCAGCCAATTGACCGTCAAACTGTCACGCTCCTCCTATTACTTTTTTACTAATATCATTTGATGTATATTATAACAAGACCTACATCCGACGGTTAGAAAGTGTAACTATTTTTTGTGGGTCTTTTAGGAGGGGAAGGTGTGGAATTCTTTGACGGCTTTTATTTTCTTTAGCTTCTCCGACCTTCCTCGAAATGGTGTAGTAGTTTCCTCTCCACTTCATGTAGATGTAGTGTTCTCTTTATAGCCTTTTCCGCTTCGGCAGCTTCCATCTTTTCCAACATCGAAAGAGAATATTAGATTCAGTAAAATATATGAGCAGATAAACCCCACGTGCAATATTCCCACTCTCTAGTCTTTCAAACAAACCACCAGCATTTAGTATTATTAAACTGAGAGCAACTAATCAAACACGTGCCCATATTCCTACTACTTTCAATTTTCAAGTAACTGCGAAGTTTGTCCACTCAACAGATGGGAAATTTCCTAGTATCGGAATCTTCTACACATTTAGGTAATTCGTTCTTAAAAGTCTAACCAATATTCTCAATTAAAGTCATTCCCAATCATCTCAAATTTCAACTTTGCTTGAAGAGGCTCTTACTCGGAAAAACAACCATTATGCACATGTAAATAATTTGTGACTCAAATTGAAATGTTTGATTAAAAAATTACTACAATTTATTTTTTCAAGTGCTCTCTTGGGTTACTATACAAAGTCTTAAAAGGTTAGTAAGCCTTTTTTTCCCTTTGGTTTTATGTCGGTGTGTAGTTTCACAGATTTAGATGCTTGAATATTGGAGTCTATTAAATGTGTCGACAAAATTCGCCTTAACAAGGTGAGTTTGCTTCCAAGTTAACGAGTACCTAAAATAGTGCATGATTAGTGAAATGTGTGGAATTTACTCCAGAGAAATGATATTTACAATTGTGGGTTGTGTAAGTATCATACAATGTCTTTAAAAAAAGTGAGTAAATGCAGGATTCACATGAAAAAAATCAATTTTTTAATAGTAGATCTCACTCTTTTTCAAAACGATTGCGTGATGCTTGCGCATTCCATGACTATTGGTAGCATTACTGTAAGTAATCTTTTACTGAGTACCTCAAATAGCTCATGAGGATCGAAACAGTTTCCAAAACTACTAACACTTGGATCATCCATGTCCTTATCTATCTCAGAAGAAAAATAAAAAAACAACATGCGATCAATCGAGAGAGAGAGAGGGAGAGAGTACCTCGGATTCAATCTCCAGTTCAGTTGAGAACTCCTGAGCAGAGAAATTCGACCTGATGGTTCTGGTTTTCAGTCCCAATGTTTTTAAGCATTTAAGAACTTCTACCATAGAATCAAGCCCAGATGCAGGATTGGGCACACTTAGCCTAATCTTGGCTCCCCCTGGTCTGTCCCCTTTCACCGCCGCCAAACTTGCTTCAACCTCCAAGTTTCTCCTTTTCAACTCCTTCACAAACCCGTTCAGCTCTTGAATTTCCTTGGACGCCATTTGAATAATGGATTTCTTATCACTCTGCACACAAAATACCGAAAGAACAGATTCATGACTAACAAGACCATTTTGACTAAGAAAACCACACCCACTTGCAGAAAAATCCGCACACCTTGGTTCCAATAGGCAACGCGGAATGCAGGGCCATGTAACTTTGCTTCTGCTTCTCCCTCCTCACCCGCTCGTTCATCATGTGCCGAAAACCTCGTTCTTTCTCGTGCTGCTGGATTTCAATTCTCGGATGCCAACTCCTCGTCAAGAATTTCATCATTCTCTTGTTCACGTTCCCGGGATTCGGCCCACTACCTGAATTCGCTGCCCCAAATCCAATTCTGGGGCCCTCTGTGTACGCCACAAAAGCGCTTCGGCTCACCGGCGGAGCCTCAAAAGCCTCGAACCAGAACATGTCACTCTGAAAATCCTGTGGGAAAGACTGGTCCATCATTCTTATTTTCTCTAGCTTTGGTTTTCCCGGGGATTTCAAATACCTGTTGTAGCAGTTAAAATAGTACTGTAACGGTCGTTTGGAACCGGGATTAGTATATATAGGGACTCGTCGGAGCATATGTAACACGTGGTCAACGTTGTTTTTGGGTCTTGGAGAATTTGCATTAGTCAAAGCTTACGAGTTAAGCAGTTTATTTTTTAGACTTGATCTCTCGCTTGACCATCCTCAGAGAGTCAGACTAGTCCATCATATTGGAACCTTAGTAAAGAAAAGTGAACAAAAAAATTTAGTTATAAGATGATAAAAGTTAAAAGTTAAATAAAATATTATTTTTTAGTATTATTATTATTTTGATATTTTAAAAAATTAAATTAAAATTTAAAAAAATTGAATTATTTATTATATTTAATGTGAAAATTTAAAAAATTTATAATAATAAAATAAAATAAAATGAGATGAATTGAGATGATTTTATCTCTTGTTTCACGGCCTCGACCTCTTTTGGTTTATTTACTTCTTGGAGTTTTTCTTATAAAGTAACCTACACGTGCGGGCGATCCTCTCCCTCATCTCCATTACTCATAAGCCCCTTTGAGGCTAGAAGTAGATGACGTTGATTGTGGGCTTCATGTTTGTTAGCTGGAATTTCACCTTGTTTTCGCGCCGGCTCCCTTCTTGCTGAAGCACAACTATTGGAGAAATTCTATTTGTAATTTTAAGTGGAGGATTGTGCGTGTAATCTCATTGATGAATAAAGTAAAATGGAAAAAATATCATTTTAAAAAGAATATTATTATAATTTTAATTTTTTTTAAACATAACTGTATGAGCTTGTATGAACAATCTTCAAATGGAGACTGTATGTACACTAACTCATATATAAATGAAAAATTCTATTTACCATTCTTATAATTATCATCCCTTTAGCATTCTTGATAGTTACACAATTAATTAGACCCTGACTATTACCAGAGATATAAAAAAGAGAAGGAAAAGACAAAACCTAAATATTAGAGCAACATAATCAACATGGAATCAGCAACCTTAAGCTACAAGATTACGAAGATACAGCTGCTGCTACTCGTGGCATCATAGATGGTTCTGATATGCAGGCACATCCATCATCAAATGGACTTGCTGCTTGTAATGTCTTTTGTGATTCATTTACTAGAAAGTCCTTATCTTAGTTGAGTTGTAATGTACCTTTATGTAAATTTAGAGTTTGTTACATAGCTGTACAGAATTTGGAATATTCGATTGTTCTCCAGTTTGTTAGGATTGCTTTTACTTCTTTTAGTATATAAGCAGCACCACCTTGTAATACAGTACTACATATAGAATGAAAAAGCATTTCTTCATCAGTTTTCTCTATGCTATTTCTTCCTCTTCTTCTCTTTTCTTCTTATTCTTACATGGTATCAAGAACCACAGAGTGAGATTTTTTTTTTCTCAATGGCTACTGATCCAAAGACTTCAAACACTTCCATTTTTCTGGATTTTACCAATATCATTAACCCCTATTGATTGTAAATATGTTTATAAAACCAAGTATCATTTCAATGGACCTTAGGGGTGTAAATTTACACCGAAAAATCGGAAAACCGGTTTTTCCGGTTCGGTTTGGGATCGGTTCGTGTATTAGGGAAACTGGTCGGAACCGGTCCGGTTCCGATTTTACGCTTTTCCGGACCGGACCGGACCAGAAATATATATATAAATTAATATTTTATATATAAATTTTATACAAAATTAATATTATACAAAATATTTTTTATATATAAGTTTTATATATAATATATAATTATATGTGAAAGTTGTATATATATTAATATAATTATATATAAGATAATATTATATAATTTATAAAATAAAAGTTTAATCTTAAAGATGAGAATTTAATTGAACATGTGCTTTAAACATAAAAATATATATTAAATTATATTATATATAGTCTAATATATTATATAGTTAGACTAATATATAAGTTTATAACTAATACTAATATATAATTAATACTAATATATAATATAGACTATAGTTATACTTATATTAATATAGTTATACTAAATCACTATTAGTTTATAACTAATACTAATAAATAGCTATACTAATATATAACTAATACTAATAGTCTAATATTAATACAATTATATAGTCTAACATATTATATAGCCATACTAATATATAACTAATACTAATAGTCTAATGTAGACTATAGTTATACTTATACTAATATAGTTATACTAAATCACTACAACTAATACTAGTATCATTATAATATATTAGAGTTATAGCATAATATATGTATAATAGACTTATAGCATAATATATGTATAATAGACTAATAGTATTAAGTTCACTATAAGTCTACTATATATAATATGGATGTTAGTATTAATATTGTTATAGTCTATATTTATTTAGTATAAAGTAATTACAAATATTAATGTAATTAACTAAATGTAATCATATACAAAATGTGAAAACTAAAAAGCTTAATATATTGACAATTAACATAGATTCATAATATTAATACATTGACATACTCTAACTCTAAGTTAGTAACAAATTAACAATTAACATCATAAATATAAATATAATTAATTACTTTTTTAATCATTTAATTAAATAATCCACATTGAATAGTTTATTTAATTTTAATTTTAGTAATTTAAATAATTTTTTAATTAAATTATGTTCCAAAAAGATAAAAGAATAATACTATATCTCATCTGCCAAACACAAAACGACGTCGTTTAGTATAAAATAGGACCTAAATGGCACCATTTAAGTCTAGGGGAGAATTTTGAAACTGAGCTGCGTGAAATGACGTCGTTTCACGCAAGCTCGGTTTTTTTTTTTTTTAAATAAACAGTCTGTTGAAACGGTGCCGTTTGGGTCCAATTTCAATCCAAACGGCGCCGTTTCAACGAGTTTTCGTCACTTCACCCAATGCTAGAATCCGAATGAGGCTATCCAGAATTCTTAAGATTTGATGATAACACAAAAATTTATATGCATACACAAGGAGCATGCACCCATAAATATCCTCATAATAAAAATATAATTTTCATTTCAAACATGATTCCCAAAGGTTGAGGATGGTACAAAATTATCATGCATACACAATAAGTATGCACCCATAAATATCGCCATAATGAAAATATGATTTTCATCTCAAACATATGCTGGAAATCTGAAACACAAAATCGACTCTTAGTCATAATCATGTTGAAATTTATGCTAGAGTCTGAAAAACATAATGGACTTCTACGCATGTTAAAACAAATTAAGCAATTAAATGCAACGACTTAAGATGACCCTTCTATTGCCAAGATACGTATGAGTCATCAAGTGCAAGGTACTTAATAATTTTCTTTATCTTTCTAAGCATTCTCCCAAATTATTATTCACCGATCGGATGAAAATAATTATTTGCATGGATCTTAGAAAACGATAGGTATTCACGGACAAGTTTCATTTTTCATCCTTTTAATATCCAATTATAAACAATAAAATCCAGTCAGAATCGTTGATTTTGTCCATATTTCATTATTTATGCATGCAAAGAATGTACAAGTCTTAAAAAGAATGCATGCAAACATGCATTTATTCAATTATTATTAAGAAATAAGGACGACAGGAGAAATTATTTTTTTATAATAATAAAATATTATTATAATATTAGATCGGAAATGAGCTAGATCTGAATCCAGACAAATAACCTACTCCCAATGGGCATGTATGAAACAGATCCACGCAAGATCCTCTTATGGATCTAATATAACCTTCTACTAATTCGTCATCATGGGCTCAATAAAAAGGAAAAGAGATGTAAAAAGAAAGTCAACAAGAAAAAAAAGGGAAGGCATTTGGGTTGGGCTGGGCGACTTGCACAAATATTTGTGGGTAGTCACTAGTAATGGGCTGGATGACTTGGACATTAGTCTATTATATGAGAAGTGCTACAGATATAAAAGAATTATATAAAAATAAATCTACAAAATGACATGATTTTATGCGATTCGTTAGATTTATTTTATGATAAAAGTAACTTTACAATCTAACGTACCAGATCAATCCATTCTACCCAACACAGGTTTCCTTCCGCGAGAACGAAGAAAAAAAAGGTTCCTCTCTTACACGAAGATGCAGCACACAACGTCGTCAACATCTTTTTTGATATTCTACCAGCGTCAATTTGAGAAGACCGGCATACCCCCGACGATGAGATACTGCCGAGCCCATTTCCAGTCATAGCATGTATAAATAAAAAAACAAGTAAAGAGTTAAAAATTATCTATATGACTCGAATAATCCATCTCTATTGTGCAGTACTCTAAGATAACTGATTTTGAGAAAGAAAAATTCTACCATAATAGAATTCAATGGGTTAAGTACTGTATTATATATAGGGTGAGAGAAAGGGCTTCCTCGTATGTTAATTTTTTTACCCATCCCAATATTATGAGCTCCATACCAATATAAGATCTATGCTACTCCATAAAAAATACAACATGTCAAGTGCAGATTGTAACAAGATTTTTGTAAAACTTCCGGATGAAATTTTAACAAATAAACGGATTAATATTTAAAACAAAAAAAAATATGTTCATGAATTTCAAACAAGCTAGCCCGCGTCTTAATTAATTAATTAATTTTGTATAGATCAATATAATTTATACATTTAAACAAAATTTGGAGAAGAACAAATTTAAGAAAATGGCTGGACATCGTCATCTATAAGGGTAGTTTCCATCGAGGACTAATTCAAAACCTCAACATTGCCACGTTTGTTGTTTCCGTTGTATATGTTCCTAATCTTTAAGAGATAGAAAATATTTTGACATTCTTGAATTATCATCTTTCTTAATCTTATAATTTAAACAAGCAAAATTAGCATTAATTGAGATTATATATAATATAAATTGTTATATATTCTCAAATAATAACATATAACCTTTAAGGCTTATTAAAAAAATATGATATATACGTGATTCAATCTTAATCATGACGATCAATATTTAATTACGCTTAATAGATGGTTCAAGTAATCAAAAGTTTAATGATTAATTTATGAGAAATGATAACTGGTGTCGTGATTGTGTAAGCGTCGTACAATCATTTTGAAAAAAGTGAATATATAAGAGATCCACATAAAAAAAATTAATTTTTTAATAGTAAATTTCACTCTTTTTCAAAGTGACTGCACGACACTTGCACACTCTATAATTGCATATAACATTACTCTTAATTTATAAGGTCATTTCCACAATTTAAGGTGTAAATAACATCGATATGCGCTCATACAATTTGTTATATATATATATATATATATATATATATATATATATATATACTTTCCACTTCTTAATGATTTTTGCTTATTCATTTGTAAAGGTATATGTAGATGCAAGATTTTGGTTAGGATTAGGTGACTAAAATGATAGAGTTTATTCTATTATTAAGTTTGTAATTTTGGATGAATGTACATTATTTATGAATTTTATCTATAACTAAAATATTTGTTTATCTACGAGGTATTAGAGGTTGTTTAGATAAATCATTTTTGTGAAAATCGAGTCCATAAGTATCTGCACTTACTTAGAACAGAAGCTGAATTGAAATCAGTTATTGCAGTGAAGAGTTATCGCGAAAGGTCAACAATCTGTCAGGATACGTCTTCACGACAAACTCGCCCTCTTAGCAGAGTCCTACTGAAACTAAAACTATTTTCAGATTATTTATTGGTTAGGATCTGTAGAGATTTAAATCTAAATATTTTCTAGAGCACTTTCCAGTGCATATTTTGGTGAGAAAACTTTTTGGAAAACTTTCAAATTATTTCTCTTAAAGAGTGTGATCGTACTCCATATTGAAGAATTGATTGATCGAGTTTCAGCCATTGGAGTTTTAGGAGAAAAGTCAATGTTTGAAGGTCGTCAGAGGTTCTGACTACTACTGCGATAGGGACAAATGACTCGTTTGTCTGGTCAAGTAAGAGAGTCAATTGACAAAAGTTTTGTAATTGAGAACTTACTTGTAATTTGATTTTCAAATAATAAAATTGATTTTTTTGGGTTTGACTCTCCCGTAGGATTTTACATTTAAATAGTTCTTTAAAGGGTTTTCCTTCGTCACCAATATTTGTGTCATGCAATTTATTAATTTACTTTATATGTTCATTTGATTAAATAATTACAAGATTGAGATCTAACCAATTTGTTTTAGTGAATTGGTGGATATTTTCGTGAATACACAGAGTACTTGTGTAATTTCAATATATAATTTTAAAAGTTAAATCTTTGTTTTATTTTCCTATGAATTGAGTTGTTTATATATTGACATCAAATTTATAACGCTATTTGAAGTGCATTTACAGTACTTTCAAATGTGCTATAGTTTTTTTTTTTTTTTTAAACGTAAAGGTTAGCCCACCTTTCTTTACACTCTTCTCTGGTCCATATCGAGATTAACAAATGCCAAACGATCCAAGCGGTGACCGCTTTCAGGAAGGGAAAAAAAGTATATCCAAAATTAAAAGAAAGTACATCCAGAAAATAAAGAAAACAGATTAAAAAATTAATTAGAGAAAATAGTAGAACTTACGAGAAAAGTCTGTAAGAAGTGGAAAAGGAAATAAAATTAAAACACATTCCAGAACAGACACCACTTTGCAGGGGTATTTCCGTAAAAAAAAAAGTGATTTTACACAAAAACCTATTCGGTGCAGGCGGTTGTCAAAGGGGAGCCGAAGTAAACAGTAATTTAATAAGAACAGCAGTGCCAAAATTGGCAAATAGACTCATAAATTCAAGGGCCCAACTGTAAAATACAGAACTCAAATACCAAAGCAAGATAAAAATAAAAATAGATCACTGCAGAATCCAAGGAAGGATGGGGAAAATAAATAGAAATCGAAGGACAAAAATGGGAGAAATAAAACCAATGCAGGACGGCAAACATCACTAAAATGAACTGAAATGCAGGGACAAAACTGGAAAAAACAATCGACGAAGAGCAGACACGCAGGATGTGGGCAAAATGAACCGAAATGCATGGGCAAAATCGGAAGAAATAGTGGACGATAGTCGCTTGTTTATTGGTACTTATTATATTTAAGATATATATTATCTGTGTAAACTTAGGATGACCCTTTTTTTTTTTAAAAAAGAACTCAACATCAGTTTTTATTACTTGTTTAATGTTTTAAATAATACTACATGTGCCACCATGCACGCATGGAAACGTTCCACAAACCCACACAAAGGACAAAAGTAACCATGCATGCCTCAATTTTTATTTTATTTTTTTGTCATTATGCATGCCTCAAATTAGTCAGTCTATACTCTATACTACGAAGTTGGTAATATATATATATATATATATATACACACGCACACGCACACGCACACGCACGCGCACCTGCTCGTATTCCATGAATATGCCACAATTACTTTTAATATAATATGCTTATAATCATGATGGCCATTGGCTTTATCAAAAATATTGTTTAATATTTTGAGTGCTTTATACATACAATGAGATTTATCATTCTAAACTCACCAAGGAATCATGCCGCCTGCCCTTTAAGGCCTGGTGATCGGCTATAATCAAGAACCGTTTGAATATAAAAATGACCATAGGGAAGAAGAATAAGCCAATGATACAAGCGGGAATGGCAACATCTAGGGAATGTGATAAGACAGCATACGTGCCTGTGATAAATGCCAGCACCATTGGTATCATGGATGAAAGAAGGATTAAAAAGGCTAGTCGATGAAAAGAGACGCGCGCAACAATGTGATAACTTCTTGGACGTATAAATGCTAGGAACATGTGGATAAATATAGCAGAAGTAGATAGTACCATGGCTAGGACATCTGTAATAACGAATGCCTTGAAAGCAGCACTTGTCCTCAAAATTGCAGAGCCAGCTGGTTGTGATTTTTCACCTCCACCAAAGAAACCCCCAGGCATGATAATGCCTGCTGCAAATGTCACAGTTGTAATTAGTGCAGCAGAGAAAGAGTGAAATGCCTTGTAAATGTTTGTATATTCAACCCAATGATTTACAGAGGAGGGATGCTTGCCTTAATATAGCCAAGCAGTACAGCAGAGGCGTGAATCAAGAAGGAATAAAATTGGTTACAACATAATTGAATAGGATAAAAGCTAAGAATATTCTAGAGTTGCTGAGGTGGACTTTGTAGAAGTTTCTACTTTTTATCCTTACAAATATCATCTTCTGATTTATGGTTAATACGCCCCCTCGAGTCTAACGGGGTGTCACACACAGTGAGAGTCGATCTGAAGTTGAAAAACCGATCAGCAACCAAATGTTTGGTGAATATATCAGCTAACTGTTTTTTACTGTTGCAGAACTGTACTTGTAGAGTCTTGGCAGCCACTCTATCTCGCACAAAGTGAAAATCTATATCCATATGTTTGGTGTGAGAATGAAAAATAGGATTAGATGTCAAATATGTTGCCCCCAGATTGTCACACCACAATATAGGAGAATGTGCAAGAGGAAAACCAAGCTCTTTAATTAGAGTTTGCAGCCATATAAGTTCAGCACTTGTGTTGGCTAAGGCTTTGTACTCGGCTTTAGTGTTAGAACGAGCAACAGTGTGTTGTTTCCTTGAACTCCATGAAACAAGATGATTCCCAAGAAAAATACAATACCCTCCTGTAGATCTTCTATCATCTGGGCATCCAGCCCAATCGGCATTAGAATAAGCATGCAGTGTAAAGGGTGATGTTTTGGAGAAGAAAAGACCATAGTTTATGGTGGACTAACATAAAATCCTTTTTACTGCTGTCCAGTGGGATAGTTTGGGGTCTTGCATGAATTGGCACACTTTGTTGACAGCAAAAGACACATCAGGCCTAGTTAAGGAGAGATATTGCAAACTGCCAACAGTACTCCTAAACAGAGTAACATTATCAAAAGAGGGGGAATCAAACTTTGAGAGTTTTGTTTAGGCCGACATGGGGAAAGAAATGGGATTAGCACCAATCATATTTTTCTTTTGCAACAGGTCAGATACATATCTTTTTTGAGTTATCAGAATTCCATCAGTGAGATTTTCAATTTCCAGACCAAGAAAGTAAGACAGTGAGCCTAAATCTTTTATTGGAAACATATTACCAAGGGCCGAAATTAAATCATCAACAACAGCCGAGGATGAAGAGGTTATGATCATATCATCGACGTACACTAAAATGAACATGTAGAGAGTCGATGTATGTAGTATAAACAGAGAAGGATCACCCTTAGATGCTGTGAAACCATAACTGATCAGCCATGAGCTTAGTTCTGAGAACCAAGCTCGTGGAGCTTGCTTGAGGCCATAAATGGCCTTGTTGAGTTTACAAACAAAGGTTGGTCGTACAGGGTCTACGAAACCTTGCGGTTGTTGCATTAAGACTGTTTCAGAGAGCTTACCATGAAGAAAGGCATTCTGAATGTCTATTTGACGAAGACACCAACCACGGGCAACAGCAATCGAAAGCACCAACCGTATTGTAGAAGGTTTTATCATAGGGCTAAAGGTTTCGGTGTAGTCTATACCGATTTGTTGGTGAAACCCCTTCGCCACAAGTCGGGCTTTTCTTCTTTCAATCGACCCATCGGAACCCATCTTTGTGCGAAATACCCAACGACAGCCAACGAGGTTGGAGGCAGAGGAAGGCGGTACTAAAGTCCACGTATTGGTTTGCATGAGAGCTTGGTATTCTTGGACCATGGCCGATTGCCATTCGGGGAATTTGGAGGCAATAGTGTATGAGGATGGTTCATCGGGGACCATGACAGTAGTGAGAAAACAATTTCGAGTTGAATACGGAACAGTTCCGTCAGTCGAGATTCGAGGTCGAGAAGAGTTGGTGCGGGAGCGGGTTATAATCGGTGATTGAGGAGGAACTAAGAGAGACTGAGATTGTGAAGTATGAGAAGGAGCTGAAGAATTGGGAATGGCAGATGAGAGATTAGGGATTTCGGGAGCAGTATTTGATGAGGACGATGGAGAATGAGGAATATCTTTTCTTATAGCTTTTTCATTTCTGGCCATCCTTTAAAAGAGATGAATCACACTCATATATTCTTAATTTCAAAAATTGATTCCCCAAGCACATTTTATCAATTTAGACCAATTAGTCTCTCAAATGTCTGTTATAAAATCATTGCAAAAACTCTCTCCAATAGACTAAAATAGGTCATGCATAAATTCATCTCTCCTTACCCAACTGCCTTTCTCCCAAGAAAAGTTATCCAAGAAAATACCAACTTAGCATAGGAAGTCTTCCGTGTGTTGAAAAACAAAAATAGGAGACAAGGACTTATGGCTATCAAGATAGACATGGAGAAAGCTTTCGATTTCATGGAGTGAGACTTTTTGATTGCCATCCTTTCTAGCCTTGGTTTTCATCACACTTGGATCATGATCCAAGTGTGACCAATGGGAAACCACATGGTTTATTTCACCCATCAAAAGGACTAAGGCAAGTAGATCCCTATCTCCTTTTCTTTTCATCCTAGGAAGTGAAGTCCTCTCAATGCTCATTTACAAAAAGGAACAACTAGGAAGTGTAAAGGGTATTAGAATTAGTAAGAATGGACCCTTTCTCTCTCATTTGCTTTTTGCAGATGATCTCATCTTTTTTGGTTCAGCTACAGTCCAAAATGCTCAAGCTTACTCTGACTTCCTTGAACTGTACTCCTCTTGGTCAAGTCAAAAAATTTACACAACCAAATCCTCCATCCAATTTCGTAGAAATAGTAGACCATCCATCACTAAGGAAGTAAGAGAAATCCTCAATCTCAAAATTTCACCTCCTAAGATCATATACCTTGGCCTTCCTCTCAACTTTGGCTCCTCAACTCAACATCATTTAAAGGAGATTTTAGAAAAAACCCATAGTAAATTAGTTGGATGGAAAACAAAACTTTTATCACAAGCTTGTGGAACAACACTCATAAAATCAATTGCTTGTGCCATACCTTCCTACACTAAGTCCACCATTTGGATCCAAAAAAATATCTCCAGGAAGATTGACAAGGCCTTAATGAGACTCTGGTGGGGTTTTGATTATAACAAAATTCATAATTTCATTCCAGAATCTTGGAACTCCATTTGCAAACTCAGGTCAATAGGTGGTCTTGGTATTAGATTAGTGGCTAACTTTAACAAAGCCTTGCTAAGCAAATTAGGTTGGCATCTGATTATTGAGAAAAATATCATCTGTAAATGCGCATTGTCTAAAAAATACTTGAAAAAATCCTCTTGGCATTCTGCTACAGCAAAACCCACTGATTCCAGATTCTGGAAATGTATGATGAAACAAAAAAATTTCATAGCTTATAGTGTCTACTTCTAGATTAACAACAGAGTTGATACCAAAATTTGGTTTGACCCCTGGGTTCCCACATTAATTTCATCAACCCCAACACCACAGTCCTCTTATACACTGCAAGACCCCTAATTGAGAGTTTCAGAACTAACATTGGAGGAACCTAGGAGATGGAATACTCTTGTTCTCTAGGCTCTTTTCTCACAAGAATCAGTTGCTGAAATCCAAAAAAAATTCACCTCAATCAGTATCATTTCCATAACTAACCAGACACCCTTAAATGGATTCATCATTCTTCGGGTAAATTCTCTATTAAGTATGCTTATGCTACAATTACTCTCCAATCAAATGGTCACAATGCCTCTCATTCTTCCCCTGATTTGAAAAAACTATGGTCTTTAAAAATGCAAGATAGTTTAAAATTATTCCATTGGAAAACCTTAAACGACATTTTGCCAACTAGGTCTTTGTTAAGAAATTGTATTTCTTTCACAGAAGATTAGAAACTTTGTCCTATTTGAATATGATTTTGAACCCTACAAGAAACCTAAATCTGTCGACCAGTGAATCTTATCACTTCCAGATATTTGCTATTCTAGTAATGGACAACCTTTGGTTCACTAGAAATAAGATAATCCACAATATCACAACTCCAACCATTGAGCAGTTTGTCAAAAGGACCATAGAAACCTACAAAGAACATTGCAAAGCTTGGACATGGAAAATTGCTGAAATCACCCCCAAATGGATCCCACCTTCACCAGAATATATGTTTTCAATAACATTTGATGTAGCAGTTAGAGAACAGAAGGCATCACATCAGCAGCAGTTTGTAGATCACATAATGGATCCATGAGATTTGTAATAACCAGATTCATAAGCAGCACTAATCCCAATCAAGGCAGCTTTCATAGGAGTTCAAGAAGCACATTCACAGCAGATCAAAAAAATCATCATTGAAAGTGGCTCCTCAAATGCCATCTCATGCATCAATCAACCACATAAAGCATGCAAATAATTGGGAGGCAGAAGGCATAACAAGAGATACACGATTTCTACTAAAAGACTTCGAAACATAGAGGGCAGTCAAGATACATCGAACCCAATTAAAATCCCACAATTTTTGGGGTATGAAAATTAAAAATATTATATATGTTACCTTTTGGGTTGATACGTCTGCCGCGGTTAAAGCGATTTCCCAAGCATGAAGAGATTGTCTATGCCATTCGTATGCCAATGATCATTGGTGTTGAGCCAATAGGAAGAACGTGGGAGAAGATGATGTAAAGGTGTATTCCGGTCGGCATCCTTTTGATTCAAAAGATTCCCGAGAGACCTATTGTCCAGGATGGCTTCGATGATCAGTTTTATATGTTGATAACCTTCAAACTCATCTAGAACGCCCTCTGCAGCAAAGTGGAGTGCATTCCAGCCTCTGTTGTCAACCAATTCACAACAATCCAGACAACTTGATACAATCTTTTCCATGACCATATGATGGCCAAGATGAGTTGCAATGTGAAGAGCAGTCCTACCCTCCGTGTCTTTTATGTATGCTACATCTCTATAGTATTCCAGCAACAACTTTGTTGACTCATTTTTATTATAGTGTGCAGCCAAGTGAAGCGGAGTCCAACCTTTTTGGTCTGCTTCTTTACTTATACCTCCGATTTTTTGAATTAGTTTGATCACTTCTAAAACACATAGATCAAATGATCATTTCATAATTGAAACTAATTAGCATCAAAGACTTGTTACGTGATAGAAAACAAAATTCATAACATGAATAAAATCTCAATCCGTACGTGTCACTTGTTATTGTTAATGTTATTATGTGGTTGATGTAAGATCCAGCCCACTGCCAGGCCCAGGCTCGTGGGAAACGTTTCCAGGATCCACGTCGCACGGGTTCATGCCATTTTCATGCACGTTCTTCCTTCCCTTTTTATTTAGGTTTGATATGTTTCCTACTTATAGTCTATATATATGTTAAGCATTTCTCAACCCTAGATTCATTTTTGCTGCCCTCTCTTCATGCAACCAGCATCGTTTCTTCATAAAACACCAAACGGAAGGGCTCGGTTTGCATCTAGTAAATCGCCACCCCCAAAACCAATCCATGTGCCTCAACTCCACCAAACTCAGTCCGCGCTGGTTCCTCAGCCACTCTGAGTTCACCACCTCAGTCGTGCGCCACCGCCCCTCTGAGTATCCCGCCCGGTTCTCAACTGTCGGTAAAAACCACCACCCCTGTTTTTACACCAAGAAACAGAGGAGTGTTTCCTCCACCGTGTGCCATCAACTTGCCAACTCACACCACCAGCCATCGTCCCATCATCCTCAGTTTGCCGCACGCCACCTTAGTCTCTCGGTAAGCCACCAACCCCCCCTCTCCGTATCTCCCTCCTTCGGCTTGCTCTCCCTCCGTCTCTTCTCTCACATTATCTCCTTCTCCCTCATTTTCAACACTCTTTCTTTCTATCTCTCCCTGTGCGACGCCGCCGAAAAGTCACCACCACCTCGGTTTTTTGTGGTGGTGACACTACCTCGGTATCTCCGTATCTCCGTCGCGCTCCCACGGTGCCACTACCTTGGTTTTCTGTGGGTATGTCCCTGGCGTCACTCACGTTTTGGCCTCTTTTGGTTTTTATTTTTGGTTGTTGTTGGTAGTTACTTAAAAAGGAAATTGTTGTGTTTTGGGTAACCTGGTAGATGAAGGGTGTTATTACCCTTTTGCCCTCTTTTTGTTTGAACACAACAACTGAGTGTGTATTTTGTGTTTGAAATGTGGGTTGCATGTGATTTTTATTTTTGGACTTAGACGCATGTGGGTTATTTTGTCAAGTTGGTATCTTTAAGAAACTGATATTTTGTCAGAATATTTATTAAGTAAATACTGATAAATTTTTGGAATGATCAATAAGTGCAAAATCTTATTTTGAATCCTTTTAAAAGAATATTTTTTTATTTAAACAAAAGTATGATTTTCTACTTATAATGATTTCAATATAGTTATGTTATTTTAGTTTTTATAAATTATAGTAAGATCTCAATCGTAAATAAGTTAGAATTTAATGTTTTAGTCGGAGTTAGTAAGTTGGATATTGATGAGTTTAGAAAGTGATGTTGGTATTTTAGGAATAATGAGAATTTCGGATTTGAGGAAATAAAAATAGATTATTTTAGAAGTTTAGGCTTGAATATCGAAATACGAGATTGATTGGAAATTTACGTGATTATCTTATAGGTGACGATTAATTTTGTTTGGCATTGTTGAGGAAATTTTCGAAAAACTAAGAAGTCCAGGTAAGCGGGGTTCCTATGCTAGATTTGCATAAATAGAAATGAACTGAAGTTGGTTTGTAAAAATGTGCATGTTGTTTTAAAAAGAAAAGGTGAAAAACAACCTCAGTATATGTTTTGCATTCACTCATGAGATTTGTATGAAAGAGAAAAATAAATGTTTTTGACATGAATAGTGTAGACATGAGCAATATTTGACATGTTTCTGAAATATGCAAAAGAGCGAATATGATATCATTGAGATTTTTATACATGTGATATGAAATGATTTGGATCTGTTTTTGATCAAATGAAAATGATATGAATATGTTTAGCACGTGTTTTGATATGATATGAATATAAAAAACCTTTGGCATACTTATCTGTTTTGATTCTGATTATGAGTATGGTTCTGATATGATGATATTGATTCACGTGATATGGTTGGTACCAACATGATATGACATGATATGAGTGCACCCACTTTGTAAACAAAGTGGTCTTTTATGTATTTTTTCCTGTGTGCACACTCGGGGCTCCGAGATTGAAAAATGAGAAGTTTCACAATATGATACTATATGATTTGGCCACCGGGGATAACACAACCCTACCATGGGGGTTAAACATGGTATATAGATATGACATGATACGATACGATATGATATAATAAGATGAAGACGTGCAGTTATGTTATGCTAAAGTGGTTTTGAATATGAAAATGATTTATGAATATGAATATATTGAAAAGTCACTCTGATTTCTTTCTGATAATACATTTTGAGATGTGTACACGAAAATAAAATGTTTTGCTCCTACATGCTAAACTTTCTAAAAATGATTCATGTTTACATACTAGTATATGTTCTCTGCTTACTTAGTTGTGGATAACTCACTCCTTATCTTCATTATTTTTCAGATAACATTGATGACCCAGTTGGGGGGGTTAGGAATAGAAATTGGGGCTTGACTAGATATGGATAGAAGGTTGAGTATCTAAGATTACCATTGTTAGTAGAAGGATTTAACTTGAGTATTTGAAGTAATTAATGTTGTTTGGACCTATTGAGACTTAAAGATGTATCATATTATTTCGTTGAGATTATTGGGAGATTGTGAACCCCCATTTGGTTTATGTTATTTTGTAATGATTGCTTAGAGAGTTTGTATTATGGTTATTTGGAAAATATGAGATTGTGTACTATTAATGAAATCCTTGGAGTTTTTAGATGCTTAGGGAGACAGGTTTGTTAGTGGCAGGTGGTAATTCTCCGACCCTTCTGGATACGGGGCGTTACAATTAATCTAGATGATCTACTTTCTTTTGAAAACTCATAATTAATGTCGTTAATTACACTGCTAAATTGTCAATTATCAGCCTTTAGGAAAATAAAAATGTGTCAATTTTCCTATAATGTATATTCGATGAGTTCAATTGCGAAAGGTGTTGGGAACAAGTGGTGATCCAGAGACAAACTAGAAGTAGAGTAGCTGAAGTAAATGATAAAAAATTGAAAATATAAGCCTATTGTATTTACTATTTAAGCATTACTATAAGCCAATTGAACCATAAAGGCTAGAATAATGAAAAAAGCAGTAATACCTAGTTCCTCCCAACCTGCTGCAGCATGCAAAGCCGTTCTACCAAAGGGCAATTATAAGCTGGAGATTTGCAGGTGTTTATAATTTCGGACACCATAGACTGAAGTTTTCTCTCGGCGGCCATGTAAAGCGGAGTCTCACCAGCAACATTAGCAAAATATAAAAATTCTGGGTCTTCTACCATCAATAGTTTCGCCGCCTCTAGATGATTGTAGCGCACTGCCTCGTGCAAGGCCGTGTCTTTGTCTTTGTTAGTCATCCCAGCATCTCCCTGGCCGATCTAAACCCGCTCTTGAGGTCTTGACATGAGATATGATAATTTGCTCGTTCAAGAAGGAATTTAATTACGGCAGTATGTTAGTATCTTGCTGCAATGTGCAAAGGAATTTCATCATTAGCATTGGCTTGCCACAAAAGTAAAGGATGTATTTTGAGAACTTCGTGTACAAAGTTGGTTGGTGACTCTGCTCCTGCAACAAGGGCTGTAATATAAATGTGAAGAACAATGTTTTTGTTTGGTGTTAGCTGGACATTAAGATGTGTCCCATGAACTTTAAAGAACTCGATGTTTCCTTTTGCTGCAGCTTCGTAGAATTCCGGATCCATGCAAGTGATGCTCTCTCATTCCCTGGGCTGACTAGTATTACAAGATGATCTTGAACCTTCAAACGAACTGGAGGCAGCCATTTTGATATGTAATGAATGTTGATATTGTCTCTTCACTTGGATTAATTGATAGTTTCTACGCCTCAACTTATACTCTTCATTCTGCATTTCGTGTATAAATTACGCAGGACGAGTTCACGTGAAATACATTAATACTACTCTCGCAAATCCTAGAAAGCAATTATAGCGCATGGAAAAGAATCTCATTCCTTTTCGAGGCCTTACTACAACATATACTAGTTTTTGTCAAGATGAACAATGGTCAGAAAAAATATATCCATAGTGACAAAAAGATTTTTCTCACCAAACTGATCCGTGGCAGCTTGGTGGCATATAACTGGTGAAGTAAGGCTCTTTTTTCACCAAAACTTTAATTCATGACAAAAAAATATCTTTCTCCACGACATCAATGGCGGAAAAAACATACAAAATTTCGTGACAAATAGTACTAGATGGCGGAAATATATATTTTCCACAAAGTATTTAGTCAAAAATACTTATTTATGAAGAAATTTTATCGTGGGAAATAATTACTTCCAGCAAAAAAAAAGTATTTGCCATGAGTTTCATTCGCGGCAAATGCTAAGAGATTTCAGAAAAAAAAATTGTCTAATAAAAAAAAAAGACTAAGCCAAAAATAATCATAACAAATAGTCTAATAGAGGCTATAATTATTATATCCGAACCAATGAAAGATTATAACTAACCCAAACAACTACATTTAATTTATTTAATCAATGAAAAAATGCCCAACTTTCCTAAACTAAGCTCTATCACATAATCCATTGTTCATGCATAGCACACTCAACATAATCAAATCTGTCCAATTATTGGACTTCAAGTTCCTCATGTAAATACAAATCTATAAACCATTGCATTTAAGTAAAATCTAACATATTTGCCGCCCATACACATACTCAATTTATCAATTATAAAACTTACTAACATATTTGCTGCCCATCTACATCAATCCAACACAATTACAAATTTCAAAATTTTAATAAGCTTCATTCATGGCTCCACACAATTCCCAACCTACACATTATTTTTCTTGGTTCATTGAAACCAACACATTCAATATATAAATCTTGAATTTTATTTATACACCAACCCTAAACACAATCATAAAGATTTATAAGTTTCATTCATGGCTCAAATCAATTCCAACCCAATATAACACAACTTGCCTATGTCCAAGCATTCAAATACAAGATCATTTAATCAAGTGTGCTTATTAATCTAAGAGATAGGGAAATAGAGGTTATACCAAAACTCTTGGGGCTAAGAATGTCTCGGATGGTTGGTGGTGAAGCTGCCCGTAGGCTTGAGACAGGAAAAGTAGCTGTAAGAACAAGAACTTAGCTTAAAGAGGCATAATAGCTTAAGATCAAACAAATTATAGGTAAGGAGAAGTGAGAACAATGGAAACATAAAGGTCTGCCATACCTTAGCCCATATTTGTTGTAGTGAGTGAAGCCACTCCATTCCATCAATACATAACACACTTGGCTACTTAGCACCAAATTCATGAATTCCTCTACACACTTCCATATACATAATTTCACTATACATAATTTCACTAATAAAACATATAGCATGCTTGCTGCCCATGTAATTTAATCTAACAAAATTACACTTACTTTAGTTGACCATACTTGCATATAGCATGCTTGCTGCCCACTCCATTCCATCAATGCTTGCTGCCCATGCTTGCAGTAGAAACATGAGACTTGTCTCACTCTGGCCCATCTTTTGCAAGGCCAAAGTCGGAGAGCTTTGCATTGTAGTCCTATTTGTGAATCATGTATATAAAAACTCAAGTAGTAAGTTAAAAGCTGGTGATTTGATTATAATTTGACATAATAGTACTTTGATTGCACAAGAATATAATAGATTTGTCTCCTTAATATATGTAAGTTTCAAGGAATTTGTAGTGAATTCTTTATCCAAAAAATAAGGTCCAACAAGGTAAAACGCTGAACTACTTAAAATGTTTCATATTGATTGTATACTCCTAATCCAATTGGTAAACTTTTGATTGTATTCTAGGGGACCAAGACACCATTAGAAGGATGCTCACCTGGCGAGCAAGCAGGATATGTTCCTTGGTCTGCGGCATGGGGCCATCGGGGGCAGATACAACAAGAATACCCCCATCCAGTGCAGCACCCGTAATCATGTTCTACAGATAATGATATAGGTGCATGGGGGCATACAAATTTTAGATGAAGAGAAATGCTATAAATTAGAATTGAGGTATTATTAATATTCAAATTGAGTAGATGAGCAAAATAATAATAATGAGAGGTCATATAAGAAGCTATTTGATCTAATTTTTCATTTTCACCTACTTTTTGTTCACATCCAAACCGATATGTGATTTATTTACATAGTCACAAGGGATGTAAGATGTTTAAACAAACACTCGTAGAAGTAAACATAAGTTAATGATTCATTAAACAAGAATAAGCATATATAGATTGATATAATGTGAAAAAGTGAACATAGCTCATCAACGAGTTTGTCCTGCAAAAATACACTAAAATAATTCACTTGAGACACAAAGGTAGGATTTTTACCATGCTTAAGGGCTGGACAGCTAAGGAGGTGTGCGGGAGGTGCTCTTGCGTCCATGGGTTGCTCGTGGTGGTCCTGCGTCTTGGCTGGAGTCGGAGATGGTGGCTCACGGCGGCGGGGAAGGCCACTGTAATCAGAAAACCGTGGGGCGTGTGCCGTGGAGACCCGCGAGAGAGACCGTGAGAGGGAGAGAGATGCGGGAGCTGGCGGAACCGTAGGGCGGCTGAGGGAGGTAATGGCCATGGTTGGAGACAGAGGAGGTGCACGGATCTGTTGGGATCCGAGAGGCAGAGGGAGAGAGAGACAGAGAGAGTCGGCGAAAGGGAGGGCTGAGGGGAGCCGTTCGCGCTGGCGCAGTAGGGAGGAGAGGCTCGAGTCTCGACACTCGCAGGGAGAGAGAGAGAGAGAGAGAGAGAGAGAGAGAGAGAGAGAGAGAGAGAGAGAGAGAGAGAGAGAGAGAGAGTTTTTGGGGGAAAGGAAGACACGAGCGGGGGATTTAATTTTAGTAGAATTTCCAGCGGATTCTTATCGCCGAAATAACTTATAATACCGCCGCAAATAAAAATAACCCATATTTAAAAGGTTGATCTATTTGTGGCGAAAAATGTCGCCGCAAAACATAACAATCTCGTCGCAAAAAACTAATAACCCACGAGAAGGAAGTTATTCTGGTAAGATTATTTTCGGCAAGAAAATGTCGCCGCAAAAAACTAATTACCTTGTGGCAAAAACTAATAACCCACGAAAGCAACATATTTTTGGTAAGTTTATTTGCGGCGACTATTACTCGCCGCAAAAGGCGTTTGTTTCGTGGCAAAATATCATTTCCCACAAAGTTTTTCTTGCCAACATGATCTCGTGCCAAAAAGCTTGTATTTTTTTCCACAAATAATTTTCGTGTCATCAGTCTACTATTTGCCACGACCGTATATCATGGAAAAAGAATTCGTGGGAAAAGCCCATATTTGTTGTAGTGCCTTTTGTATTGATTTGGAACCTAACAACCACACATCCCTTGCTGAAGGGCATGTTCATAGGATATGGCCTGGTGTCTCATCTTCATTTAAATAGACAGGGCAAATTGAATCAGAGATGACTTTTCTCTTCTGTAAGTTTACTCTAGTAGGCAGAACATCAATTCATGCATGCCACATGAACATCTTCACACCATTTGAAATTTGCAGAGACCACAACCTCTTCCAGATCTTCTCATGTACCCCTTGATTAGAAGGTGCGCCAACTGACCATGTTAAGAGTTGCCTATGCAGATTGTAAGCACTCTTAACAGAAAAATACCCGGATTTAGTCCCCCTCCATATCAGTTTATCTGCAATTTGCATGCTCTCCCAATGGGTATCTTCAATATTTCTTTACTATCACTCTCATTAAAAATAGTATGAACTAGTTCCAAGTTCCACCACCTTGTGTTAGAATCAATTAATTCAGCAACTATGGAATCCTTATTGAGTACAGATACATGAGACTGAATTTTGCAGGAGAAGTCCCTATTAATCCATCTATCTCTCCAAATTCTAATCTGTGATCCATCCCCAACTTTCCACATAATACCTTCATTCAACAAAGGAATAGACGGAAGATGCTCCTCCAAATGTATGAAGGCCTGAGGCCTAATTCAGCTTGAAATAGATGCTGATGTGGGAAATATTTGGCTTTAAAAATCCTACTGGATAAGGAATCAGGATATATGATGAATCGCCATGCTTGCTTGGCCAGAAGAGCAAGATTAAAGCTATTTAACTCATGAAATCCTATTCCCCCATTCCTTTTACTGATACTCAGTGACTTCCACTTCCTCCAATGAATTATGGATTGATTGTCTTGATGTCCCCACCAGAATTTTGCAAAAAGGGATTGAAGTTGTTTACAAAGGGACTTTGGTAGCATGAAAACACTCATACTATATGTTGGCACTGCTTGCAAAACAACTTTGATAAGAATCGCTTTTCCAGCTTGAGATAGAAACTTATTTCTCCAATTTCCAATCCTTCTTCCCACTCTTTCCTTGATTCCTCTAAAAGCATTTATTCTAGATTTTCCAATAAGTGATGGAAGACCTAGGTACTTATCCAGAATAGAAGAAGTTTGTAAGCCTGTCACCTCCATTAGATAATCCTTAGTAACTGCCCTTGTATTTCTACTAAAAAACAAAGAGGTCTTGTCTCTGTTGAGTTGCTGTCCAGAAGCAGCTTCATAAATACCAAGGATTTGATTCAAACTAGCCCATTCTTGCATGTTTGCTTTACAAAAAAGGAGGTTGTCATCTGCAAAGAAAAAGTGGCTCATTGTGATTCTTCCTCTAGCAATTGGTACCCCAGTTAGGATCTTCTTCTGTTCTGTTGCATGTAATTGAGAACTTAGAGCTTCAGAACAAATAATAAAGAGATATGGTGACAGTGGATAGCCCTGCCTCAAAACCCTTTGTGGCTTGAATTTTTGTTGAGGAGATCCATTAACCAAAACAGAAAGAGTACTAGTAGTGATACAGTTCATAATCAATTCAACCTATTGTGATGCAAACCCCATCTTGATTAGCACAACCCTTATAATTGGCCATTCCAGCCTGTCATAGGCTTTGCTCATGTCCAACTTTAGAGCCATATAACCTTGCCTACCATGAAGTTGGGTATGCATGGTATGGAGAGTCTCATAAGCAGCCAGAATATTATCTGTAATGAGTCTACCAGGCACAAAAGCACACTGATTTTGAGATATAAGTTTAGACAAGATGGGTTTGAATCTGTCAGTGATCATCTTTGTAATGATTTTGTATAGAACATTACAAAGACTAATTGGTTTATATTCTGAAACATACTTTGGGTTATTGAACTTTGAAATCAGAACCAGATAAATGAAATTAATAGAATCAATACTAGCATTGGCATTCAAGAAGGATAAAACAACATGACAAACCTCACTTCTAACAACTGACCAGTGATTTTGATAAAAACATGCTCCATATCCATCTGGACCAGGAGCTTTATAAGGTCCCATCTGGAAAACAACAATTCTGACTTCCTCCTCAGTGAATTGTTGCAACAAAGCTGCATTCATTTCTGGAGTCACCCTTTGGCTCAAATCTTGTAAACAAACATCAATCTGGTTAGGTTGTGTCGACTGAAAGAGGGACTAATAAAACTGTGCAAAGCCACTGCCTATCCCAGAAGAGGTATTATGCAATAGTCCATGTTCATCTTTCACCTACAAAATCTTGTTTCTCTTTTTTCTTTGACTTGCACATAGATGGAAAAATTTTGTATTTCTGTCACCATGTTGTAACCAATGGACTTTAGCCCTCTGTTTCCACTTCAGATGAAGGCTCTCTTGAATCTTGCTTATGTCCCTTTGTAGTTGTTGTACCTCCTCAACAGATTTTACTGTCAAATTATTCTGCAGAACCAGTAATCTTTGAGTTTTCTCTTGTAGTGCTTTGTCAGATACTGGACCTTTGCCTCGTTCCCATCTTTTTAAGGATCTCATGCATGAGCCAAGGCTTCTGTGAAAGGGAGTTAAGACACTCATAAGAATCCCCTGCTTGCCTCCAGGAATTTGCAACAACCGCACCACAATCCTCATAAGAAGACCAACTAGCTTCAAATCTGCACAATTTCTTGTTAGGGGCTGAATGACTATGCTGGGCTACCACAGATAGTAAAATAGGACAGTGATCAGAAGCAACAGCAGGCAATACCCTTATATCCCCCTCTCCAAACTCATCACACCAGTCGGTAGAGGCTACTGCTCTGTCAAGCCTTTCTCCAGTAAAGTTCCCATAAGAGAAACCCAAATCATGAAGTCCACAGTCCTTTAAAACATCACTGAACAAATTAATCTGCCGGTCATTCCTTCGAGCACCACCCTCCTTTTCACTATGGAATAAAATTTCATTAAAATCACCAATGCAAAGCCATTTTCCAGGTTGTAAGGAATGAAGATGCCGAATGATACTATAGCCTTCCATTCTTCTTTCATTAACAGGATGGCCATAAAAACAAGTGAGCATCCAATGAGGGTTGGGATTATCAACAATCCAGCAATTGATGTGTCTGTGTGAGAAGCTATGAACTTCTAACTCTATTTCATCCTTCCAAAAAATCGCAAGACCACGCCCACGACCAAAGCCATCCATAGTAAATAAGTTATGAAATTCCAAACCATACTTCAACTTTCCCAACTTTGTTTTATGAATTCTAGTCTCCATAAGAAATAAAATACTAGGCTTATAATCTTTAACCATAAGGTTAAGATCATGAACTATTCGAGGGTTGCCAAGCCCTCGACAGTTCCAACTTAAGATCCTCATTTCTCCCGGCGGGGCTGTCTTCTAGCCTCTGCCGATAAAAGCAAAGATTTTTGTTGCCTAGTCAACTTCATCTTGTGGTTACTAGTCTGTTTACCCATAAGCAAGAACTTCCTTTTTCGAGTGGTAGTATTAAAATCAGAAAGGTGTTTCTCATTAAGTTCAACAAACACTCTACCCTTATTCTTCATCTTCTTCAGGGAAATAGATCCAGCATGTTTACCTTTATCTACTGAGGTCTTCAACAAGTCATCTGCCATCCCACCATCAATAATGGGATCAGAAACAATAGGAGGATCATCTGCTAGAACAAATGGAATAGGAGGTTCACTACAATTTCAGACACGTCAGTAACTTCCTTTGCAGTTGGAGCAGTTATGGTCTCAGAGGAACAGCCAATCCCAGTCACTGGTTCAGAAATAAACTGTTGCCACGTCACTTTCTTCTTGTCAATTGCCACATAACTGTCATTACAGTTCCCTGAAAACTTGGAAGAAGATAACTGCTGTTCATGTTGCCCACTAGGAGACTGTCCTGACCTTCCAGGTATGATTTTTCCCACTCCACCACGAGAAATATTGGCCCTCAGCCATGATCTATATTGCTTATTGGTGATGGAAGAAGATAAAGATGACATAGATGGTGCCATACACCCAGAAGCCCCATGCATGATGATTCCACATGTGAAACAAAACCGTGGCAATCTTTCATATTGGAAGGACACAAAAACTTGATGCCCCTTCAGGAAAACCATAGTCCCACGTGCTAGTGGTTTACTTAAATCAATCTCCACAAGAACACGTAAAAACTTCCCCTAGCCATGTCCATTATCATCCACATCCACGTGAATCACATTGCCTATTGTCTTGCCAACCTGAGCACCAACAACATAGTTCATACAGCCAAGAGGCATGTTGTGTAATTGCACCCATAAAAATGTATGACTGAATACCAGATCAGTAGGAGTAGTGAAACCATCAAAGTATTGCAAGCAGATTAATTGTTGATCAAAGAGCCAAGGTTGGCTTTCCCATACACGTAGCAATTCATGTTTAGAACTGAATTCAAAGAGGAATAAATTAATCCCCACTTCAAAGATCTTAATGTCTTGTGTAAATTTCTAGACTTTAAGCATAGTCACTTTGAAAGCCTCTTTGTTAATCATTTTTTCCACCATAATCTTCCCCACGAGATAGAATCTTCCTTTAGAAAATGTATCCTCAACATCATTTTCAGCCACTATAACACCACCCTTATCCGCATCAGTAAGACAAAGATCATTCCACATCTTTGTGATTTCATCCGCCATTTCGTATTCCAAACAGTACGAACATAAAACAAAATAGTTCAACTAACAAACTACAGCAAACCTTCCACCCGTAAGTGAAGGTACAAACTTCCACCTCAAAGAACTCGAATAGATTATTGAGAGGAAACCGTTTCCGCTATTGCCGGAGCCCATGCATTCGTCCACATCATTAAGAAGATATTAATGATGCATTATGTATGTGCTTAAGAAGCTATTATTACTATAGTGGTAAACATACTTATATTTTTTACTTATAATTTTATTTACAAGATTTATTTTTTTATTTTTCTTAAATTCAAATTTTGAATTTCAAATTTTATGATTTTTAACATATCAATAACTGACATATGAAGAATTAATTTTTTTTATAAATTTTTTTTAAATATATTTAACATTTTCCTTATAATCAGATGCACGTGATAAATTGACGAGAGCACAATTTATTGTGACATGTATTTAGAAGTTTTTTGTGTTGTTATAATTGTGTTAGCTTAATATGTAGGTTGTATTGCTTATTTTAAAAATCTAAATTAATGAGAAGATATAAATCTAATTATTTATATTATATTATTAATACAATTCTTCCCGTATAAATCAAACTCTCCAATAATAAATGAGCTCAATATAACATGTAGAATATTTTGATATTATTTCTCTTTTTGGATAATGATTTTATTTTTGAAAAAACTACTTTTCAGGTCGCTATTGTTTTCACTTTTCACTTTTTTAAAACAGGCACCTTATATGCTTTAAAAACTTTAAACTATCACCTGTAATTATGATCAAATTTGAAACTGCTACATCACAGATCAAGATTGTTATAGAAATCTTCTACCGAAAGGTAAATATTTTTTGTGTTTTTTACTAATTTTTTTCAATCATTTTTTTAAACACTTTAAATATTTTTTGCTTCCTTAATAAATAAATAAATAAATAAATAAAATACAATTCGGTAAAAAATATCGGTAACAATTTTATGTGGAAATAGTATTTTCCAATTTTGAAAACGGTTCCTCCGCCAGAATTCCATAGTCTCCTGACCAAAAAAGTTGCAGTTGACCAACACATCCAATAAAAAATGGACAAGTGTCATACATGTATCTAGTGAGCATTTAAAAAAAATTAAAAGAATGCATAGTCAACATTCGATGCTAGCATAAATAGTAAAACAATAAAAACTCAGAAAATAGAAAACAAATATGAAAAAGATTAAAAAAATAGAAAAAAATACTGTTGCTATTTTTAAAAAATATTTATTTCAATGATTTTTTGATATTTTATCCGATATTTAATGTCGTGATTTGAGCAAGCTCCAAGGATTATTCTTTTAAAGACTGTTTAGATTGAGAAAAACTCTTAATCCATTTCAACTATAAGAAAACTGCTTATTTGCGACCAGTTAATTTCAACGAAATGATTATTTACAACTAAAATTGGTTGCGAATAGACAAAAGAATATAATAATTCATATAAAATATAATAAACAATTCAACTTTTTTAAATCTCAATTCAATTTCTTTAAATTCTAAAACAATAATAATATTTCAATAATATTTTATTCAACTTTTAACTTTCATCTAAAACCATCTCATCACATCTTACTATCCAAACCACTTCTTAATTAACCTCCAGTTGCGGAATTTGGTGGACTTGGGCTGTACACGGATTGGAGAAAAAAATTTATGTAACACCATCCCGATTCGTATATATATAAAAAAGAAGATAGGAAGGAAAGATAAGCCGATGATACAAGTGGGAACGGCAATATCTAAGGAAATTGCCAAGACAGCATATGTGCCCGTAATAAATGCCAGCATCATTAGTAACAAGGCCGAAAGAAGGAATGCAAAGGCTAGACGAAGAAGAGAGATGCGCGCATCAGAAAGAAATTTTTGACGGCCCATAAGTGGCAGGAATAGATGGATAAATATAGCAGAAGTAGATAGTACCATGGATAGGGCATCTGTGGCAATGAATGCTTTGAAAGCAGAATTTGTCCTCAAAACTGCAGAGCCAGCTTGCTGTGATTTATCGTCATCTGCACTAATGAAACCCCCAGGCATGGTAATGCCTGCTGCAACCGTCACGGTTGTAATGAGTGCAGCGACTACCAAATGGCTTTCAGATGCTTTTTTAAGTTCCTTCATGCCCTTCTCCAGTGCCGCCTCCTTCTCCTCTTTCAATTTTTTCAATACTTTATCATATAAGTCTGGTACTCGTAGTCCACGTGGTTGAGAATTAACTTCTCCATTGAAATAAAGGAAATACAGCTGTGAAGAATATAATTTATGAGTTAGTTTACATCCAGTCTCTAAATAGGGTTGTTCAAGTAAATCTATAAAGTTATATTTAAAAAAATTTTAAAATTACAATAATATTCTTTTTAAAATAATATTTTTTTTTCTCTTTTACCTATATTCATCAATGAGACTGCACACACAATCTCTCACTCAAAACTACAAATAAAATTTCTCATAATTTATTAAGTCAATATTGTAGCATCTCAAATTTGTAAATTGAATGTCAATGCTATTTTTTATTATTTTAAATATTTTTTTTATCACCCATTAACATGACATAAAATGACTAAAAACTTGATGTAAAAAAAAAAACTAAAAACTTATGTGATTTTACATCAGGAGATAATACTTAAAAGGATTAGAAATATTATTTTTCTTTTAAATAGCTTGTAAGAATGAAATGAAATCATGCATATATGTAAAATTAATATATAATGAGAAAATATATTTGCAACCGTGAATTGTGTAACTGTCGCGTAATCGCTTTGAAAAAAAGTGAATAAAACATGAGATCTACATGAAAAAAATTAATTTTTTAACAGTGGACCCACTCTTTTTCAAAACAATTACGCAGCGTTTACACATTTTACGATTATATATAGAATTACTCAATATATTGACTGACGGCACACTAAAAGTTAGAATTCTTTTTAAAAATAATAATGATACCTACCTAATATATTTTAATAAGTATTGTAAAATAAGAATAATTTTATAAAATATTTTATTTTTTATACAATTGTTTTAATTTTATTATATAAAATAATGTTAGGCAAACGGATCGGATGTCAGTATCCACCAACAAATATTATTATAGCTACATAAATTAATGTAAGAGGGTGCTATTCTACCGCAATAGCCCGCTCCAAGTGATCGCGAGATCAAAATTATAATTTTATTTTTTTTAATTTTTTAATTTATAATTTTTTCTTATTTTAAAATATTTTTAAAAAATATAAAAAAATATCAATATACTAATAATTAAAAAAAATTAAAAAAAAATTAAAATATATAAGAAGCCAAAATGAGTGACAATTTGAGTGGAAAGTAGTATCATTCTTAACGTAATGATGAGTTCCCGTGCAGATAGGTCCCCGTGTAGACAGCAGCACTCTTTCTTTCCTCCTTAAAAAGGAAAAGCTCACATAGTCCTACCGAGAATACAAGGGTGGGTAATGGCCGGGTATCGAATTTTTTTTACTTAAAAAAGTGTTTTTTAATAATTTTGTAATTTTTTTAAATGTTTAAAAAGTTTTAAAAAATATTTGATAAAAAAATAAAATCTTTACACGCCTCTCTTAAAAGAATATTAGAGTCTTTTAAAAAGTATGCATAATTTGCTAAGAAAATGATACATAACGCTTTTACATCATAATATCGCACAACCTATATATATATATATATATATATATATATATATATATATATATATATATATGCCTACCAAGCTAACACTGTCCTATAGTAATTAAATAACATCTTATATGATAGTGCCATGAAAGCGGACTTTATAAAAAGTGAGAAATGATACTTGCAGTCGTGTGTGTACAAGCGCCGTGCAATCATTTTGAAAAAAGTGAATAAATATGAAACCCACATGAAAATAAGTTAATTTTTTAATAGTGGATCCTACTCTTTTTTTAAAGCGACTTCACGACGTTTACGCATTCCACGACTGTATGTAGCATTGCTGATAAAAAGTACTAGTACTGTCTGCCCCAAATAAAATGTTTTTTTTTATTTTTAGAATTTAGTTTGTAACACATCAATTTAGTACATCTAATATAATTCAGCAAAGAAAATGATAGATAGAGTCAAAACCAGTCATCAAGCTAGCCCCAAATAAAGAAACCAATAAATGAAAAAGTTATTTATGTTACCTTTTGGTGTGATACGTGATCAGGAGCAATAGTACTTAAAGCGGCGTCATAACCATTGAGGTTTTTTTTGTTGAAGGCCATCTTATCGACTCTAGGGTGAACGAGGAGATTGCCTTTGTCATGATGACCAGTGGTTGACATGAGATCCTTGTTGAACCAGGAAGAACTGAAAAGATGATGGAGAGGTGTGTTCCCGTCGGCGTCCTTCTGATTCAAAAGATTGCCGAGGGACGTATTGTTCAGGATGGCTCTGATGAGTACTACACGCTCATGATGACAATCGTCATCTGAAAGGCTCGGGCCCCCCACGGCAAAGTGGAGTGCATTCCAGCCTCTGTTGTCAACCAATTCGCAACAATCCGGACAGCTTGATATAATCTTTTCCATGAGCTTAAAATGGCCACAATGAGCTGCAACGAGAAGAGCAGTCCTACCCTCTGTGTCTTTCATGTATGCTACATCTCTATCGCATTCCAGCAACAGCATTGTTGACTCGTTATTGTAGTGTGCAGCCAAGTGAAGCGGAGTCCAACCTTTCTCGTCTGCTTCTTTACTTATACCTCCGATTCTTTGAATCATAATTTTTATCATTTCTAAAATAATTTAAACACGTATTGTACGTCAAGTACTGTAGTAATAAGCCACATGCGATGGATCATTTTGCATCTTGAAATTGTGATCTTCACATTAATTTATTGCCTCAAGACACATGCGAAAATTATAGTACTTTAACCATTATATATATGATATTGTTATCATAACAAATTAGTACATGCAGTATTAATATCAATAATTAATTATGAAAAATTATCATAGATCTCATAAGTTTAATATTCTAATTTTATACGATTGTTAAATTGGAAAACTACGCATATTTCATGAATTTTAAGTAGACATGTCTTCGATCCAAAGTGTTGACTTGATATGATGCTATTTACAATAAAATTTTAAATTTTTAAATAGTACAAATCAAATCTTATCACATTGGCAGTATGGATGGCATGTCTTTCATATCGGCTTGCAAGTAGCTAAAATGACTTATAATAATTTTATGTAGTCAAATATGCAATCGGCCTTGGGGTCTATTGGTACTGTGTGATATAAAATAATATGTTTTGCTATCTAATCTTTAGTATTTTCTTTCTCCTTGATCTTTTTCTGAATGTGATTTTTTAAGAATGAATTAGTGATAGACCATCGCATATGTAGGTACTCCATGACTAATGCTTCTTTGTAGTAGTGGCCTGGTTTATATACACTAAAATATTTAGTGTATTGCCGCAGGTAGAAGAGTGAGAAAAGAAAATGAGAGTGAAAGGGGGGTTTTCTCAACAAGGGTTCTGCACGTACGGTTGTACACCATCTGATCTTGTAATTAAGGGATTTTTTTTTCCCCCTCTCATTTGTAGGTGCTTTCATAGTTTATTTGGGTTAGAAATCGCATTTGGAGGGCCGGTGTGATATTGTGATAATTGAGTTGAGTGGGTTTTATGTGAATCTTGTGGAGAAGTAAACTCCTATATATACTTCTCTCATAATTATAACCTCCACAATTGACGGCAAATTATTTCTCCATTTGCTAGATTTCTTGTGAACCTAATTATCTTAGCACCGAACGACATGCATAATCATATACTGTGTATTGTTTGTACATGCATGAATTTGTGGTGTTGATTTAATATCAGGACTTTGTTGCATGGTCGAGTCGGCCTTTGCAGGAGTTGATAAACCACAACGGAGACTGACTTTGTGTCATATATATATCATATATGCTACCATGCACTACACATTTTTTTAACAAAATCATGTAAACTTTATTGTCTTTAAGCATAATCTAAGTGATCTTCTAGGCTAGAGATAATGCTAACAAATAAATTGGCAACAATACCTTTATTGTCCCAACATGCTGCGGCATGCAAAGCCGTTCTACCAAGGGGGCCACCATAAGCTGGCCGAGATTTGCAGGTGTTTACAATTTCGATCACCATTTTCTGAGAGTTTCTCTCGGCGGCCATGTAAAGTGGAGTCTCACCAGCAACATTAGCAAAATATGAAAATTCTGAGTCTTTTTCCATCAATAGTTTCGCCGCCTCAACGTGATTATAGCGCACTGCCTCATGCAAGGCCGTGTCTTTCTCTTTGTTCGTCATCCTCAGCATCTCCCCGGCCAATCTAGACCCGCTCTCGAGGTGATCTTGATGGATAAGATCATTTGCTCGTGAAAGAAGGAATTTAATTACGGCAGTATGTCCGTACCTTGCTGCAATGTGCAAAGGAATTTCATCATTAGCATTGGCTTGCCACAAAAGTAAAGGATGTATTTTGAGTACTTCGTCTACAAAGTTGGTTGGTGAATCTGCTTCTGCAACAAGGGCTGTAATATAAATATGAAGAACCGTGTTTTTGTTTGGTGTTAGTAGGACATTAAGATCTGTCCCAGAAAGTTTAAAGATCTCGATGTCTCCTTTTGCTGCTGCTTCGTAGAATTTTGGATCCATGCGAGTGTTGTTGTTCTCTCTTTCCCTGGGCTGATTAGTATTACCAGATGATCCAGAACCTTCAAACGAACTGGAGACAGCCCTTTTGATATGTAATGAATGTTGATATTGTCTCTCCACTTTGATTTAATAGTTTCTATGCCTCAATTTTTACTCTTCATTCTGCATTTCGTGTATCAAGTACGCAGGACGAGTTCACGTGAAACACTAACATTAAAGAATCTCATATAGCGCATGGAAATGAATCTCATTCCTTTTTGAGGAATAAAGAAAGAATTGGGAAAGAATTTCAAGTTTTTTCTGTCCAGAAGCAAATACTGTACGTAACTTCTATTAATTTAATTCGATGTCAGCCAATTTGTTCAAATTTCAATTATTAATCATAATTCATTTTCATTCGGACAGCGTTTAAATAGTGTGATGAAATGAGATAGTTTTAGATGAAAGTTAAAAATTGAATGAAATATTATTATTTTATATTATTATTATTTTAAGAATTAAAAAAGTTAAATTATTTATTATATTTTTATTTTGATTTGATAGTTTCTACGCCTCAATTCATTTTTTTTTTTTAAATAGCCTCAATCCATGCTCTTCATTCTGCATTTCGTGCATGAATTACGCAGGACGAGTTCACGTGAAACACGTGATTAAAGAATCTCATATAGCGCATGGAAATGAGTTATAGCGCAGGGAAAAGAATCTCATTCCTTCTTGAGGAATAAAGAAATCGCTGGGAAAGATTTTTAACTTTTTGTTTGTCCAGAAGCAACTGTAACTTCTATTAATTTAATTCGATGTCAGCTGGGCCCATTTGTTCAATTATTAATCAAAATTCATTTTCATTCAATGGCAGCCTATTGGTATCGGTTGTGGTTTGGAAAATGAGATCAAGTAAGATGATTTTAGATAAAAATAGAAAGTTAAATAAAATATTATTAAAAAATTATTTTTAATGTTTTAAAATTTGAAAAAGTTGAATTATTTAGTACATTTTATGTGAAAATTTAAAAAAATTATAATGATAAAATGAGATAAGATGAGATGAAATACTTTCACTATCTAAACGGACCTAAAATCAATTACTTTTGATGCCCAAGATTTGTGAAGTAGCAAGTCACTGTCATATATATTCAAGAAAAAAAATTATATATTAGAATCAATTAGCTTAGTTGTCCTTTTTTTTCTTTTTCTTTTTTCTACAAGGAAGACAGAACCTCCATAATATTATATATATATATATATATATATATATATAAATATAAGGTAACCCTCATTTAAAGCGGAGGAAAAACATCAAAAGAAACAATAAAACTTTCCCAATCCCACCAATAAACCCATCACTCTTGAACCAAAGAAATAAACAAGGGAACAACACTATCAATGAATAACCTATTTTCCCCCATAGCGCCACTCCTCGCCAAAAAGTCAGCCCCTCTATTGCCTTCTCTGAATAAATGTTGAATGGAGAAATCAAAGGTTTCCAATAACCTCCACAACTGATCCCAAAAATCCTAAAGATACCACACTGTACACTTTGTAGCCAAAATCCAAGAGACTACCACCAATGAATCACACTTTATATCTATATGAACAAACCCCAATCTTTTGCACAACTTCAAACCCTTTAACATTACCCTTAGCTCCGCTTCAATACTAGAATACTGCCCAAAAATAGTTGAGAAAGCAGCCACCAAGCTACCCCCATGATCACGAAGGACACCTCCCCCTCCACCCGAACCTGGGTTCCCAAGGCTACTCCCATCTAAGTTAATCTTAAATAAACCTGCCCATTCCAGGCTTTAACCAATGAACCACGTTCATTTTTGAACCCATCTTCTCAACTAGTGGCACATCCATTCTCCTCAAAACCCAAAAATCATTCTCGAAAAGCTTCCCAACTTTTCGTATCTACCCTACCAACACCCTCACCCAGTATTTTATCGATCCCCACACATCTATCAAACTTTCACCTCTTCCTTCCCACCTTGCTACACACCGTCTCCTCCATAATCTCCAGACCACAATCGATGGTATTAAACCCATCAACATCCCCTGTTCAGATTGCCGAGAAGCTTTGTTGAACTATACGTGTACCCTCTCGCGCTAGGACTGCTGAGGCATAAACGGAACACCCACCTCCCCCGAGATCTTTTTCCACACTTTTATCGCAAACTCACCTTTACATAATACATGTTCCAAATACTCTACTTGCCCCTCCAAGCAGCAGTTGCAACAAGAAACTGTCAGAATCCCCAGCTTCTTAACCTGCTCATCCACACTTAAACAATTAAAGACAGTTTTCCACATGCACAAAGAAATCTTTTTTGGAAGCAGGCCGTTCCAAACCCACTTCGCCCAAGTAAAATTTGGCATCTTCACTCTAACTAATTCCCATGCCAACTTAGTAGAGAAAATACCGTTTTTATCCGGTAACCAGATTAAGATATCCTTTGCTTCTCGTAACACTACCACTGTGGATACCACTTCACTAGCCAAGTGTTCCCCTAACAGCGCCTAAAGTCTCTCAACATCCCACTGATCATTAATAACAAGCTCCTGAATTAGAACGTGAGACTGCTTAGAGCTTTCGACCACTTCATGCAACGGACCAAAATTTAAAAACTTATCAAACCACAATGAAACTTTCCTTCCCTCACTTTCCATCTTGAATTTTGTATCAGGTCCAGCAACCCTTCGACATTACCCCTCCAAAAATTTGACCCCGGTCTACCTTCCAAACTCAATACGATGTGCCCATTCCTAACATATTTTGCCAACCTTTCCCATAACGACCCTTGTGGCAAGCTTTTCTAGCCAAACTTCATAAAAAATGCTCACTGCACCTCCCCTAACTCCCTCACTCCCACACCCCCCTCCTCCACTGGCTCACACAAATTCTTCCCAGCTCTCCATTTCCACTTCTCTTCTCCTCCCTGTTCTCCCCAGAAAAATGAAGCAAATAGGCTATTTAACTTCCTCAAAACCGCTTTTGGCACATGTAGAACCGATAAAAGATGTATAGGCATGCTTGAAAGCACATGCCTTAACAAGATAAGTCTTCCCCATTGCGATAACAACCTATTTTTCCAGCCAGCCAATTTCTTTTCTAACCTCTCAATTAATGGATCTGAATGCTTGAATTTTAATTTGCCATCCACTATCGGCACCCCCAAGTATGTAAACATAAATTGTCCCTCCAAAAAACCCATCTTCTGTAGCACCTCTCTCTTGCGCCGGATAGGGAGCCTCTTAGAGAAAAAAATTGCAGACTTCTCATAATTCACCAACTGCCCTGTCCATTCCTCATAAGTCTTCAAAATCTCCACCAAACATCGAATAGAGCTTTTAGTGGCATTAGCAAAGACCACCACATCATCCGCATACAAAAGATGCGAAACACACGGTGCATTAACCAGATGAGTGAACAACTTCATTATCTTCTCAGCCACCTTTTTCATAATCAACCGAGTTAGCACCTCTTCAATAGCAATGAATAAATATGGAGACAACGGGTCTCCCTGACGAAGACTCCTGTAGGACTTAAAAAAGCCCTTGGATGTTCCATTCATCATGTTGGAAAAACAAGGTGAAGCTATGCAACTAAGCACCAGCCTACGAAAAGCCATCGGAAAGCCAAAACTACCCAAGTCATGATCTAAGAAATGCCAATCCACCCTATCATATGCTTTACTCATGGCCAAAACCCTCTGCACTTCCTTCTCCAAAGGTACCTCCATTAAACTGTTCTGCTCACTCTCCAGTATTATAGGTTGTAAAAGGTGGCTCAGATCAGGTAACTCTCTCCTCCGATCAGGTTGTAGAGCCAAAAAATCCTCAAAATATTTCACTGCCTCCCCATGATCCAGTTCCGACGAATCCACCTCCGTACCGTCCTCTAGTATCATATTTTGAACGCGAGAATTCCTTCGTCTTTGGGCAATAACAACATGGAAAAATCTTGAATTTTGATCCCCCTCACTTAACCATTTTTTCTTAGCTTGTTGTGCTAATCTTGTGTCTTCTCTTTTAACCCAGCACTCCAGTTCCAGTTTGGTACCCATCAACTCATCTTCCCCTGCTTGGGAAAAATGGTCTTGTAACTCGGCTTCCAGCACCTCAATTTGCTCTTCCAACCCTCGAATCCTCCCGTCAACTGGCCCAAAAATTTCCTTATTCCAAATCCTCAGTTTTTGTTTTAACATTTTCAACTTGCCCGCTAGTCTAAATAGACTACTTTCATTACCAATTGGCTCTTTCCACGACCTTTCCACCACTTGCAAAAAACTTTCATGCGAGATCCACATATTTTGGAACCTAAAAGGGGCTGGTCCATACATCTTAAACTCGGAGGTTAACTGCAACCAAATTGGCGCATGGTCCGAAGTTCTCCTGTTTAGCAATCTTGCTGAAGCACCAGCAAACTGAGAAACAAAAACATTATTGACTAGAACTCGGTCCAGTTTTGCCCAACTCCTAGCCAAACCTTGTTGCCCATTACACCACGAGAGTTGATGTCCCTCCAACCTCCAATCAATAAGCCCGCAACTATTAAAGCAATCATTAAACTCATCTATGGCAATACAAGGCCTCGGGCTGCCACCTACCTGTTCTTCATTCGAGCGGATGATATTAAAGTCTCCTAACACCACCCAAGGAATACCCACACTCGAGATTCCCCCGAGATGCTCCCAAAGTTCCCTACGCTCCACCCATGAATGTGATACCCCGCATTTACGTGTATTTGGACTAAGTAATTATTGTCTTTCTTAGGATTATGGGTTTTCTTGTTTTAAATTTTAGATGATTTATGTGGTATTATTTTAAGATTTTTAACTGTTAATTCAATGTGTTTTCTTGTTATTAATTATTGTTCATTATTTAAATTGTTCTTTATTTTAAATTAGTTTATTGTTAGATTTAATTATTTTATGTTTATTTTTATTTAGTCACTACGTTTAAATTATTTTATTTAACTCGCCGCTTTGAAATTATTTTCGTTGGATCAATTTTGTGACCCAAGTTGTGAGGATTAGATCTTATTTCTTTCCCTCCCTTTTTTATTTGAGTTGTGCTATGGATCAGCCACTATTCGCCGTGAACACACATTACGTGTCTATTTTTTTTTTATGCAAAACGCACCAGACCTCATCTACCCCCCTCTCTCTCATCAGCTCTCTCTCTCTCATCCATTAGATCTCTCATTGGTGCTCTCTCTCTCTCATAATCTCTCTCTCTCCCTCATCGGCTCTCTCTCTCTCATCAGCTCTCTCTCTCTCTCTCTCTCTCTCTCTCTCTCTCTCTCTCTCTCTCTCAGCTCTCTCTCTCTCTCTCTCTCATAATTTCTCTCGTCCGTCTACGCCAGTCACTCTCAACTCACTCAACGAAACACACTGTTTAATCGACGCGTCAGGTGTGATCCGGATGATCCTAAACAATGGTTGCTCCCAATATTATTTCTTTTTCTTTTTCCCTTTTCTTTATTCTCCTTTCTCTTTCTCCTCTCTCCCCTTGCTTTTCCTCCCGCGCACGAGCCCCGTCCCCTCTCCCCCATCCGTTTTCTTCTTCCTCCCATAGCGCTGCCGTGCACCGTCCGTGAGCGACACCACCCCTCCCATTTTCTTCCCCACCGGTCTGCGACCACCATCCTCTGTTTTCAGCTCCTCCCTCGCCGCCATTAGCCTCCACGCACGGCTTAAAGCCACACGACTTTTGTGCTCCAGTGCCGCCATCGCTCCACCATTGGCCACCAGCTACCTATCCCACCCATCCTCCGAGCTACCTTACCCACCTATCCTCAGCTCCAATCCGTCACCCTTGAAGCCCCTCCATCCCCATTTCCAATTTGGGTGTTTTGGCCTTCAACCGCCGCCACGTTCAACGACCACCACCATTAGCTTCACCAACACCCATAAGTCATTCCCTAGCCATTCCAAGTCTTCGTTTATCCTCGTTCAAAAGTTGAGTTTTTGAGACCCACGACCATAGTCCAAAATACACTGTTAGGGCTGTACACAAACCGGCCGGACCGACCGCCGCCGACTCAAACCGGCCGCTGGATTCAGGAACCGGCCGAAACCGGCAGAGAACCGGTCGGCCGGCGGTAGGAAATTAAGGAAACCGACGTTAGCCGGTTCGGTCTGCGGTTCAATCCCGGTCTAAACCGATGAACCGGCCGATGTCTTATATCTATATTTTTTAAAATATATTTCTTATACAAAACGACGCCGTTTCACATGAAACGGCGTCGTTTTGTTTTGAAACCTATGAAAAAAAAATAAGCAGGACGCCGTTTGGTCTAAACCAAATGGCGTCGTTTTTGGCTAGGGTTAGAACCCCCACCCACCCCCTTCTCATTTCTTCTTCTTCGTTTCTTCGTGAGCCCGAGCCGCTCCCAGTCCCAGCCTCCCAGACTCCCTCTCCCTCTCCCTCTCCCCGGACCCCGTGCGGCGTGGCCATATAGATTCCCTCTCCCTCTCCTCGGACCCCGTGACCCAGACTCCCTCTCTCGTCGCCGACAACCCACAGTCATGTCTCCTCTCTCATCGCCGACGACCCACACGGCCCACATCCCACTGTAAGTTTTATTTTCAGAGCTGTAATTCATCTTTTATGGGTTCATTTTCTTGAACATTGTTATTGTTAAATTTCTTGAGGAATTTTTTGGGAGGAAGATGAAATATTGCCTCTGTTTTTGCCTTGGTTAGTAAAAATATTGTGGTTTGTGATTGAAATTGTGTCGTGTGTGATGGAGCAATGCCGAAATGAGCTTATGCCTTAGACCCGAAATGCTTAGTGCCACTGCTTAGTGCTTATAGTGTGATAATTTGTGATGATTAGTGATAATTTGTGTGCGTGTGTCTGTGATAGACTTGTGGATTGTAGGCTATGTTTGTTAGTTTTATTTCTTACCAGTCTTTGAAAGTTTGAATCAATTAATTTAAAGCATGAAATGTGATGAGTGAACTAAACTTAGATTAGAGTCTTAGACTTGTGATATTTGCTATGTTGCAAACTAGCTGTGTGATAATGTACGTGATAACGTATTAAGTACTAACGTGTAATATTTATGTTTTGTTTTATAATTAGATGGATTCTTCGTCGTCTCCGATTGATGTTGATGCATCAACACCAACCATTAACTTGGAAGATGATGTGAGGGAGACCCAGTCATAAAAACCCCCTAGTGCCCCTACTAGTACTATTTGCCCATTACCTAAGAAACGAAAAGGGAAGGATCCATCTATTGTTTGGGACCATTTTACGAAGGTGGAGGGTTGTGCTATAGATGATCCAAAGGCTAAATGTAATTATTGTGGCAAGACATATGCTTGACACTCAAAGAGGAATGAGACTTCAACAATGCAAAACCATTTGCCTTCATGTCCTAAAAATCCTCATAAACGTGGTCCTTTGGATAGGTACCAAAAAATATTAACAGGTGAGGCAACACCTGAGGAGGGAGTTGGAGAGAGTGATGGTATGTTAAGGAGTCTTGTAACCCACAAATATAGTGAAGATGTTGTGAGGTTGGCGATTGCAGAGATGGTAATTGTCGATGAGTTACCATTTAGAATTGTTGAAGGACAGGGATTTAAGAAAGTGTGTTGGTCTTTTGAACCTCGGTTTAAAGTGCCATATCGTGTCACAGTGGCAAGAGATTGTATGAAATTGTATGAAAGTGAAAACGAAAAACTTAAAAAAGTGTTAAAAAATGGTGGCATGAGGATTTCGTTGACGACCGATACATGGACATCAATACAGAATTTGAATTATATGTGTCTAACTGCACACTTCATTGATCAAGATTGGAAATTGCAGAAAAAAAATCATTAACTTTTGTTTAATCTCTAATCATCGAGGGGAAACTATTAGGAGATATGTTGAGTCATGCTTGTATGATTGGGGCATTGATAGAATATTTACTGTGACAGTTGATAATGAAAGTTCAAATGATACTGCAATTTTATATTTGAAACAGTTTTTGAGTGGGAATTTGTTGGGAGGTAAGTATATGCACATAAGATGTTGTGCTCATATATTGAATCTTATTGTGAATGAGGGTTTGAAGAGTGTAATGACGCCATCACAATGGTGAGAAATGCAGTTAGATATGTGCATTCATCTCCCGCAAGATTAGACAAGTTTAAGAGATATGCTGAAAAAGAAAAAATTGATTGTAAAAAAATATTGTGTCTTGATGTACAAACACGATGGAACTCAACTTATATGATATTGGAGGCGGCTGAGAAGTTTGAGAAGGCTTTCAGGCGGATGGAGAGTGAGGATTATAATTACCTCTCTTATTTTGATGATGGCATTGGGTCTGGGCATATGGGGTTTCCTAAAGCTAGGGAGTGGGAGACAGTGAGGGTTTTTGTTAAATTTTTGGAGATGTTTTATGATGCTACTAATAGATTTTCTGGGTCTTTATATGTAACAGCCAACACCAGTTTTCTAGAGATTTGTGATCTCCAAAATGAGTTGATGGAGTTGAGCAAGAGTCCTAATAGTTGCTTGAGGAGTATGGCCATAAATATGAGAACAAAGTATGATAAGTATTGGGGGTTATTAGACAGGCTGAACTTGTTCTTGTTAGTTGCAGTTGTGCTTGATCCACGAAGCAAGTTAGGACTTCTTACTTTTCACTTGAAGAAAGTTCATGATGAGTTTCGTGCTGAGGAGTTGGTGTCGAGTGTGAAACAGTTATTGAAAGATTTGTATGTAGAATATAATGTGGAATTCGGCTCCACCACGAGTAGCCAAGAACATGTGCCCCCTCCGACATCTATAACCATGAATGATGGTGATGGCAAGCGTGAGACCAAATGGTTCTACAAGTGGTATAAAGCATCTTCCGCCATGGGATCTAATATTGCCAAAACAGAAGTAGATCGATATTTATCAGATGGTTGTGAGGCATTCTCCACATCGTTTGACTTGTTGAATTGGTGGAAAATTAATGAGGCTAACTATCCTATACTCACGAGGATTGCACGAGACTTATTGGCTATGCCTGTTTCCACGGTTGCGTCTGAGTCAGCATTTAGTACGGGAGGTCGTGTGCTTGACCCTTTTCGGAGTTCATTGGCTCCGAGAACTGTTGAGGCACTGATTTGTACTCAAAATTGGTTAAGACATCCAGCAACAACCATTGATATCTGGGAGGCTATGGATAATGTGGAGAGCTTCATAGTAGAATCAGGTAATATTTTATTTGTTTTCATTGTAATTTAATTTTAGTATTTCTTATAAACCAAATTCACTAACATTTGATGTTTTATTCTTATTATTAATATTTATTAATATTTTTCTATATAGTTGGGCACACAATCAAACGTGACAAGTATTGAAGATTGAAGGTTGACGGCTTGAAGTTGAAGAAGCAAGTAGCAACTATCCAATTTGTTGTCATTTAATTATGTTATATTTTTTAGTTGCATTTTGCTATGCTTAAGACAATTTGTTTTTCTTTTTGTTTTTTTTAATATGTATTAAGTAATACTAAACATCTAGTGAAGTTATTTTTATTTTTTTTAATTATGTAATAAGTAGTAAGTAATAATTAATATAGTTAGTTAGTAATAGACTAATAGTAGAAAATTATAAATGATAATACTATTAAAATTTAAAATGAAATCAACTCAAAAAAATCTCAAAAAGAACTTGGATAATGAAATGAGGAAAAAAAAGCCCAAAACAGTTTGTTGAATTGACCCAATTGGCATAGAACAAAGGCCCAAAAGAAGGGCCCAAGAAAAAGCCCAAAACCGATCAAACCGACTGGAAACCGGCCGGCCCAAAAACCGGCCGGTTTTAGCCCTTAAGCCGGTCGGTTTCGATCGGTTTTCACTCTCTTAAGTGGCCGGTCAGTCGGTTTCGGTTTCATGAAGAAACCGAACCGATTATTTCGATTTTCAGCCCTATACACTGTTACGTTGTTGTGCCACCACCACTTGCACCTCCTTGATCATTTGAAAATTATATTTTAGCACTGTAAGTATTTTCCCAAATAATTTCTTGAGATTTAAATATATTTTTGCACTAACAAATCTTCTGCAGTCTGGTTGGTTGTGCCGAACATTGAGTCCGAGGAGTATGGGGGTCGATTGGATGTGAGGATGGGTTGTTTATTTAATTGAATTATGCTTGCGTGCATTGATGTTGTGTTTGGTATCATGTCATGCATGCTCACGTGTTGTGAACGAAAACTGGATTTTCATGTGAGAGATGATTTTGGGTATGTTTGAAATGAATGGATTGAACAGTTTAAGAGAGAGGAAAAAGAGACTGTAGGGATGGTGGTAGAGTCTTGCCTGTGATTCCCACCTACAGTGAACTCGGTAGGGATGGTGGTAGAGTCCCTCCTGCAATTCCCGCCTATTATGCAGGACGGTGGTAAGCAGGGACGGTGGTAGAGTCTCGCTTGTCATTCCTGCCTACGGTGCACGCAGTAGGGATGGTTGTAAGCAGAGATGGTAGTAGTCCTGCCTACGATTCCCGCCTACAGGGCAAGCTGTAGGGATGGTCGTAAGTAGGGATGGTGGTAGTCCCGACTGTGATTCCCCCCTACGGTGCACGCGGTAGGGATGGTGGTAGAGTTCTGCCTGTGATTTCCGCCTACACTGTCCTATAAATAGTTATGTTAGGCCATTTTCTGGGAAAATGGCGGTTTATGATTCAATGGTTACGAGCACCATTTTCTGGGAAAATGATTGGTTTATGTTTGGGCCTTTTTCTGGAAAAATGGAGGATATTATTCATGGCGTGTTTTGGGTCAAATGAGATTTATGACGTGCATTGAAAAGTAATAATTTTCAAGGAAAATGAAGGTTTTTGGGTCACATTCATGTTTCGTCATGTGCACACATGTTTGTCGAATGCATTAACGTATTTTTATCTCTTGGTTTGTTTGTGTGATTACCTACTGAGATTCACATCACATGTGGTATTCCTTACCCTGCGGTACCGTTTTATGGTATCGTAGATTTTGATGCAGATGAAGACGTTGAGCCTGAGGGATCGGCTCCGCAGAAGAGTGACATGTGGTCGCTTTTTGGATTATGGGATTTGTTTCCCTTTTGTCTATGTATTTGGCTTTTTACTTTATTTCACGGATAACTGTATAGGTAATAATTTTTTTTTGGTAATCTTGTATTTAAAATTCTGGTACTTAGTTGATTTATTTAATTTATCCGCTGCGTTTTTTTTTGTACACTTTATGCTGTACACACACTTAGCACTTATTGTTGGGATGCGTGACCCATGTTGTCATCATCCCGACTTCACGAGTCCCGCATTTTCGTACGTGGGAGTCAGGGTGTCACAATGAGCATTTCGCATCTATAAACGAAGCAATTATTGCTCTACCATCCACTAAGAACAACCCAGAGAAAGACTAATTAGTCATTCCTACGACGTCCATATCGATTTTCCTCTTTCCAACACAACCCAATCTTTCCACCTACTTCCACGTTAGAACTAAACTTCGAGAAATTTAGGCTCATTGCCCACCTCTGAAGTTTCTCCACCACTTGAAAGTTCTGAAATCACCAAAATTGATACATCATATTTCCTAACTAACTTCCTTACTCTTCTTCTTGACGTGCCTAAACCCCTTATGTTCTACACTAAAATTTTATCAATCATAGATTCAGTTTTGAGGTTGGGCTTTCACCCTACTGGACTTTCTCATCGTTGAAACCTCCTGCATTTGCACCCCAGGGTCCGATCGATAATCTTTCAGACTATCCTCCACGAACTCAACATCCCCTTTCGATAATATCTCAAACCTGTTACTGCAAACAACTCTATCGTCTGGCCCATCACTTTCACCCCCAATTTCTGAATCCACCCTCTCCTCCTCATTCTCCATATCGTAACAGCCTTCACTAACTCTAGCATCCAGTAACAAGATAGTTCCCTAAAAAACAAGTCCCCTGGCAGCCTCACTCGTTTCTTCTTCCGGAATTATGCTCACAAGCCCCTCTGTTTCCCTTCCTCCATCGGCCTCCACATTTAACCGCATACCCTCAGTCGTACCTCCTCTTGTACCGTCTCCTTTTTCACCACCATCCCAACAGCCGCCTAATTAACTTGGGTGTCTTTACGCCCAACCTCCCTCCATGTTTTTTCCTCTCCTTCCTTCCCAAACTTTATAAACCCAATTTTTTTAAAGTCTTTGGCTTCAACACCCCAACCCTACACATGCCCACCGTATGCCCCTGCCTAAAACACTTATTGCAATAAAATCCCCCCTTCTCATAAACCACATCTTGCCATAAAGGCGGTTTTTGCCCAACCACTAACGGGAAGCCTCCAACCGGTTCATCTTGAAGATCAACCTCCACATAAATTCTCACCCCTGTAGCCCTTGTTCTATACAGTGTTGCATTTTCCGTACCTAGAAATCTACCAAATCTATAAGCTAGAATTTGTAGACAATCTATCCGATACAGATGAAGGGACAAACCTGGTAGGAAGATCCATTGAGGTGCAATTGAAGGCTCTCTCTTCACATCGAAGTCCACAGTCCAATTGAAAAGTCTGAACTGACATTCGGCCACCATCCTCCCCTCTCTTGCGCAAGTATGAATGTAGTCTTTCTCATTTTCCAAATGTAAGAAGACGTGGGAATCATCCATAAACCATCGAAACCTTAGAGAAACCCCAAGTTTTGTTAATCTTCAGCCGCAAGACATCGATCGATAGTCTTGCTGTCAGAAATTTCAGCACCAAGGCGAATTTGAGGTCCTCTGCTACTCTGTCTCTCTCCACCTCAGAGAAGACGAACCCTAACTCACCATTGATCTGTTCTGGCTTCCTCAGAGGAATTCGAAATTTTGACTGCGGCAACGGCCTCTGCAGAGCTTGCGCAAACGACGACCTCTCTCCCCCCACCCCAGACGTCAGACCACCCTTCTCAGACTCGACCCTCTTCTCAAGTCCAGATCCTTCCAACCGACCACTAGCCATCTCCTTCTCATTTCCGCCGGCCACAAGGGACACCGGAGTGCCACCCAAAGCGGGCATGAGCTGCTACCCTGGTAGCAAAGCAAAAAATCACAAATCGTCAAACCCTAGTAGAAGGAAGTAAATCGCACTCCAGATTTACCAAAATACCCTAGGCATGTCCAAAGGAATGCAAACAATAAATCAAAGAATGTAGCTTGATTGTTTTTTTTTTTATCCAAAAGAACTTTGTATATTCATCTTTCAATAGTATAGCCAGTACAATTTAAATCCTTACAAACTTGTAAAAGAATAAAATCAGGACATTCATCTATCCAAATCTGATCAACCTCTAAATTTAAAGCATTTTTTGCAAGCAAGTGAGCTACTTCATTTCTTTTTCTTCCTATAAACTGCACTGTCCAAGCACTATGCCCTTTCAGTATTGTTTTTATATCCTCAGTAATGTGGCCTCCATATGAGAAATCCTCCTCCCTACTATTAACCTCGTTGACAACTAGTTGAGCATCCCCTTCAAAAGTAACTCTGTTAAAACCTAGATCCATGCACAAATCCACTGCCAACCATAAAGCTGCAGTTTCTGCAACAACAGAATTAATAACAGGCAATTTTCTGCAACTAGCACAAGCCAAAACCTCCCCTTTCTCATTTCTCAGAACCACTCACAGCCCCATATATTGACTATTGAGGGCAGCATCCCAGTTTGCTTTGATACATCCTTGTGCAGGTTTTTCCCAGGAAACTCGACTACCTCTGCTGCTCACACTGACTTCTAACTGTCTTGGTTCCTCTTCTGCAGTTACAATTTTTGTTTGAGCCGCTTTGAAATCTTCCAAAACTGCCTTTGCTGTTCTTAATAATGACTCAGGGCCATTAAAAATGTTTTCAAAAATAAAAGAGTTCCTTCTTTGCCACAGTGATCTCATCACTACTGCTACTAGCTCTAACTCTTCTACCTCAAGCTTATTCATTGCCTTGTCCCAGAATTCTAAGAAACAGTCTTCCTCATTTGTCCATTTTTGAATAGATCGAAAAGAACCAGCCCAAACATCTTTGGCTGCAGGGCACTGCCACAACACATGCATAGCTGTCTCCACTTCACTTATACATATTGGGCAAGTTGCATTCTCTATAACTTTTCTCCTCCATAAATTCTTCCTTGTTGCTAGCACATCATTCCCTAGGTTCCATAGGAAAGACTTAACCACCCCTGGAACTTTCAGGCCCCAAATATTTTTCCATATCAAGTCTGAGTTCTTTTCCTTGGAGCATTCCCCCTTCTGAGTTCTTTTCCTCTCTTGTTCCACAAAATATGCACTCTTTACAGTAAATAAACCTCTCCTGGAAAGCCCCCATATCATCTTATCTTCTGAGCCTAACTTACTTACTGGGAGGCTATAGATTTGATCAGCTTCCTCCTTATAAAAAATCTCCCTTACAAGCTCCTCATTCCAACTGAACCCACTCTGGTCTAAAAGTTCGCAAACCCTTGCATTTTTTTCCAGCACTCTAACAGGAGATTGTACTTTAAAGGAAGAAGGGGAATTGAGCCACTTATGACCCCAAACTTCAATGCTTTTACCATTCCCTAATCTCCATCTCAAACCTTCCTTTAGTAGCTTTAAAGACCCCCATATGCTCCTCCAAATAAGAGAAGGGTTGGAACCCAATTTTGCATCCAGCAAGTGCTTGGCCTTAAAATACTTTTCTCTAAAAATAGTTGCTGATAAAGAAAATGGATTTTGTAAAAACCGCCAAGCCTGCTTGGCTAAAAGAGCAGAATTGAAGCTATCCAAGTCTCTAAAGCCCAAACCTCCCTTTATCTTTTGTTTTCCCATTCTTTCCCAGCTCTGCCACTGGATTTTCTTTTCCCCGTCTGCACTTCCCCACCAGAATTTTGAAAACATGTTATTAATCTCAGTACATAAAGACTTTGGAAGCTTAAATACACTCATAGTGTATGTAGGAACTACTTGTAGGACTGCTTTTATCAAGATCTCTTTTCCTGCAGTAGATAAGAATTTATTTTTCCAGCAACTCATCTTTTGCCAAATCCTATCCTTGATGCCCTTGAAGGTATTGTATTTCAATCTTCCCACCACAGATGGAAGACCAAGGTATTTCTCATAGCTACCACATACTACAGAACCCCCATCTCTCAAGATCAACTCTCTAACATCTGGCTTAGTGTTTGAACTAAAGAAAATTGAGGTTTTTTCTTTATTCAAAAACTGACCTGAGGCTCTTTCATAAACCTTCAACACCTCCATGAGCTTCACCCATTCCTCATAGTTGGCCCTCCCAAACAAGACACAATCATCTGCAAACAGCAAATGATTGATCCTGGTACCCCCTCTAGCCAAAGTAACTCCTTTAGTGAGGCCTCTTTCATCAGAAAAATTTAGAAGAGCACTTAATCCTTCTGCACACAAAATGAAGAGGTAAGGGGAGATAGGGTCCCCTTGCCTCAGGCCCCTTGTTGGCCTGAATTTTCTTCCAGGTCTACCATTTACAAGAACTGAGTAAGACACAGTTGAGACACACCGCATGATCAACCTGCACCATTTATCACAAAAACCTAACTGCTTCAACATAGCCTCAAGGAAACCCCACTTGATTCTGTCATAAGCTTTAGACATGTCTAGTTTGATAGCCATTGAACCAATATTTCCTTTGTGTCGAGTCTTCATAGCATGAAGAGCCTCATATGCAACCATGATGTTGTCTGAAATCATTCTACCTGGGATAAAAGCACTTTGAGAAGGGGATATAATTACTCCCAAAAATTGCTTTAATCTGTTTGCAATAGCTTTTGAGGCAATCTTATACACCACATTGCACAAATTTATAGGCCTAAACTCACTCATCACAGTGGAATTTTTATCTTTAGGGATAAGAGCAATGTGTGTATAATTCATCAATTCATCTAGCACCCCTCCATTTAGAAATGATAAAACAGCTTCACCAACATTCTCCCTCCCCACCTGCCAATGATCCAGATAAAAACATGCCCTTAGTCCATCGGGACCAGGTGCTTTTAAGGGGGCCATTTGTTTGATGGCTCTTTCAACATCTGTCCTAGTAAAAGCTGAGGATAAAGCTCTATTCATCTCCTCAGTCACCCTTGGCATCACTGCTCTTAAACAATCATTCAGATGTTCCTGTGTTGGGCAAGTTGACATAAAAAGCTTCTTAAAATACTCATTAAAAGCCCCTTCTATGTCTTCCGTGTTGGACAGCATCCTTCCATTCTCATCCATGATCTGGGTAATCATATTCTTTCTCTTCCTCTGACTGGCACAAGCATGGAAATACTTTGTGTTCCTATCTCCATGCTTATATCAGTTCCTTTTTGCTCTTTGCTTCCACTTTAAATCCTCTTTATCCAGCAAACTTCCCAGCTCCTTTTAAACCTCTCTAATCTCCTTTGCATTGTGGCTACATTCATCTTTCTGTAAATTCTTTAGTACCTCGGTTTTGGCATTGATTTCTAGATTCAAATTCCTTTGCAAAGCCCTACTCCACCTCTTCAAACCCTCAGTGCAGTTCTTTATTGACCCTTTTAGGATCTCAGCTGGTTCCCTCCCCCTTGATGGTTGCTACCACCCTTCTTTAACCACCTTCTCACATTCCATTTCTGAGGCCCACCAAGCTTCATACTTAAAAGCTCTATGACTCCGAAAATAGGACTTGTTAAATTGAGAGAAACTCAGCAAAACAGGTCTATGAGCCGAGCTTCTAGCCACTAAATTCTCTGCCCTGATTTCCTTCTGTGCTTCAATCCACCTCTTGTTTGCAACCACTCTATCCAGCCTTTCCTTTGTGAAGGAGTCATCCCCATGTCTATTGCTCCAAGTAAATTTGTCCCCTTTCCAACCAAGGTCAGACAACCCACCCTTTTCCAAAGCATTTCTAAAACTCTTCATAAGGTTTTCCCCCCTAGGTCTGCCCCCTTCCTTCTCATCATTTGTTAAAATTTCATTAAAATCCCCCATAACACACCAACCTTTATTACCATCAGGTTTTATAGACTTTAAAACATTCCAAGCCTCATGCTTTTTACTAGCCTCGGGATGGCCATAAAATCCTGTGAAAAGCCATTGATGCCTCCCTTGGTTATCACAGATCCAAGCACTAATGTGTCTCTGTGAAAAATTTAAGATATCCATCATGCCTTCCTCCTTCCAAAACAAAGCCAAACCGACCCCTCTTCCATGCAAATCCACCCCAACACCCTTCCATTCTCAATCTTCTTCTTATTCCTTCGAGCCTTCTGACTTGTAACTTGGTTTCCATAACAAAAATCACTCTTGGCCTCTTCTCCTCTACTATCATGCAGAGGTCTTGAACTGTTCGAGGGTTGCCAAGCCCTCGGCAGTTCCAGCTCAATGTTTTCATAATGTTTGGCGGGGCTGCTTAACAGCCTCTGCCAATCATTCCTGATCAACAAAAACCTCACCTACTCTCTGAATCTTGTGTTTCTTTTTTTGTCCTATCTCCATTCCTTCATCCTTACCACCCTCGCCAAATCTCTTTGTCCGCATTGTTTGAGATACCAACAGCCCTTCATGCTTAACAGCTTGATTGTTAATGCATGAATTTTGGAGCACATATATCTACATACTAAGAATGCCTTTTTCCTCTCATGATCCATAGGTTCTCTGATCTCTCTCTCTCTCTCTGGTTTGCTTGTCAATGACCTTTGGAAGGCTACCTAGCTACCTAGCTAGCTTTTCCAAACAAACTAATACCTCCAATAAAAGCAAAGAATAATTACAAAGTTTGTAATATGCACGGAACTGGGGTTTTTATATTAAGTCAATGAAGTATCTTGCCTTAAAAAACACTTCATGAAAATGATCATTTGTACAATTTTGGTAATGCAATATAAATTTACATTTGGGCTCAAATTATTATTTATTTAATAGTTTAGGGTGCAAATTAGTGAAGAAATGGTGATACTTTGTGGATGAAAAGTGAAATTACCCCTTTCACTGCAAGAAATTCGATTTTTTGGGATGAAAGTTCTAACAAACTAAGTTTTCGTCCCTAAATATTATTTGAGATGAAAAATTTTTATTGCAATTTTATCCCAAAAAGCCCATCCCAAAAGAGTTTTTGGGATGAAATCAAAAATATTTTTTAGAACGAAATTTTGTTAGACCGTTCGTACACACTATAACGTGTTCGAATGTGTGTTTTTTTCTTCTTTTATTTTATTATAATAGCCGGTAGTCACTTGCGATGTGACCTCGACCCAAGTTTATTAGAAAACCCTCACTTCTGGCAGAAGAATACCGTTGTAACAAAACAGACATACGTAAAAAAATGAACCCAACATGGATCACCCAAAAACATAACCAAACTCTCAAACAAAAAAGAAAACAACACCTGCACACTAAACATTCCTATTTACGGAAGGATGGAAGGTCCCATCTATCCAAACGAAGAATCCCCTTAAGGAGAAAGGGTAACATATGCCTCCCTTCGTAAGTCACACTCTTACCCATTTCCCCATCTCTAGCAATAAAATCAGCCGCACTATTACCTTCCCAAAATTGATGTATTACCATGAAATCCACCCCTTCTAACTCCGCCCAAACATCCTCCCAAAAATCCCAAAGATAGCATAGAGAACATGAGCCTTTCCACAGCCAGTCCACAACAATGTGTGAATCACTTTCAATAACCACATCCAAGTACCGAAGTCGTTTGCACAACCGAATTCCTTCCAAGATAGCTTTTAATTCCGCACTATTATTCGTTCCTTGCCCAAAATGACTAGAAAAAACAGTTCTTACCTCGTCACGACAGTCTCGAATGACACCACCACCGCCTGAATTATCGGGATTACCTCGGCAGCTCCCATCACAGTTCAATTTAACCCAACCAGAATGAGGCTTAACCCATGAAACCAGCCTCTCTGGTCTCGCATAAGTAGTGCGATTTGGCAATTGTAGTTCCCTCACAATCTCTGCTTGAGCTTCCGCAAGGCGTTAGAGTGTTCTACCACAACACTCACCCAACATCTGACTTGCCTCCAAACCTGATCCACACTCAAATTCACACCCTTCATTCTTGCTTTGCACCTTCTTTTCCATATACACCATGTAATCACACATGGTATCACCCCAATTAGCAGGCCTTTAATAGATGACTTCCTGGCATAAACAAACCAGCTGGACATTCTGGTTTTCCAAGAAGCGACTTGGTGAAACGAGATTCCCAACAACACGCTGGCTCGACGCCAAACATCCGCAGCAACTTCACCTATAGATAAAATATTATCCATATCCTCCTGACACCTCTGCACACAGCAGTCACAAGCCGAAGCCAACTGTATTCCTTTTGTCTGCACTCTATCATCCACAGCCAAACATCGGAACCATACTTTCCATAAACAAATAGAGATTCTTTTAGGCAGCAGGGGGTGCCACAGGCAATCATGCCAAACCAGGTTTTCTCCACTACTTCTCACTGCCTCCCACGCTGATTTCGTTGAGAACTTGCCATCAGGAGTTGGCTTCCAAATGCCAATATCCACACCTATTTTACCAACCGGGACATTCTGCACAATTTCCCTTTTTTTCAGCTCTAACCAACTCCAGTAACAACTCCGAATTCCAAGAATTCTGCTGCCAGCAGTCACGAATGCAGAGCTTCATATTAGATATCACCTCTGTGCTTACCGAAAATGGGCCCGAAGTTAGCCACATGTCAAACCAAAAATAGGAATTCCCACCACACACCAATGTTTTCATATTATCCATAACTTCCGGCATAGTAATGAGCATAGCTCTCCAAAACCTCGAATCAGCTGGCCTCTCCATCCAGGCAAGAACATGGCTATTCCTACAAAAATCCGCCCATAAATTATTAGAGGTGAGTAATCTGAACGCAAGTTTCATATGTAGCGATTTCTGAACTTCCTTGAGATCTCTTACACCCAAACCCCCTTCCGAAGTTGGTTTACACACTTTCCCCCAAGAATGCCAATGAAATTTGTTTTTACCTTCCATCTCTCCCCACCAAAAATTGGCTAGAAGAGAATTAATACGATTGAAGGTGCCCAATGGAATATTCAGAATCGACATCAAATGAATGGGCAAACTAGATAGGGCATGCCTTAGCAACACCAACCGTCCACCTTGCACAAGCAATTTAAATTTCCAACCGGCGATTTTCTTGCGAATCTTATCTACCAACGGTTCCAGTACACAAGACGTTAGCTTGCCAGAAACCAATGGAGCACCCAAGAATGTAACGGGGAAACTGCCTTCCGCGAAACCTGTAATTCGTAGCAAACACCTTTTGTGAGCGGGTGAGATATGTTTGGACAAAAAAATCGCAGATTTCGCTTTACTGATTTTTTGACCCGACCAATTCTCATATAGCTCAAGGACCTTTATCAATTTTTTTATCGACCTCTTCCCACCATTAGCAAATATAAAGACGTCATCCGCATATAATAAATGAGAAACTAAAGGCACCCCAAGTGGATGATAAAATTTGCCAATATGACCATCCTCAAAATTCCTCCGAAGTAACCTCGTCAAAACCTCCTCCATAAGAATAAATAGAAACGGGGAGAGGGGATCCCCTTGATGCAATCCTCTCGCTGACTGAAGAAAACCCTTTGAAGTACCGTTCATCATGACCGAAAACCACGGGGCCTCCACACAACTCATTATGAGTTTACAAAAACGATCCGAGAACCCAAAAGCTCTCAACACCTCCAAAAGAAATCCCCAATGATCTCTGTCATAGGCCTTAGCCATATCCAACTTAACTATCACATTACCACTTATCCTTTTCTTATGTAAAGGATGAACCATTTCCTGTGCCAGCAAAATATTCTCGAAAATGCTACGCCCCGGAATAAAAGCACCTTGTTCATATGAAACCAACTTCTCAACAAAAGTTGTGAGTCTGAAAACAATAATCTTCCAAAAAATTTTATAAGCCACCGAGCACAAACTAATGGGACGAAATTTATCAAAACTCGAAGGGTTATCCACCTTTGGAATTAGAACCATAAATGAGGAAGAATAAAACCTGGAGAGATGAGTCCCCTGGAAAAAATCTTTTGCTGCTCCGATGAGATCCTCCTTAACAATATCCCAGCAAGCCATATAAAATTCTGATCCAAAACCGTCAAGCCCCAGACTACTATCTTTCGGAATCGAGAACACCGCTCTTTTGACTTCCTCCTTCGTCGGTACGGCACACAAGAAATTATTATCAACCTCCGAAATCTGCCGATTTATTAAAACTGAGAGGTCGCTGGCCTCGATGGGGGACGTCTCCTCAAGGAGACTCTGAAAGAATTTAGCTGCCTCTTCATGAACCACCTCCGCACCTTCCAAGATCCTTCCATCATCCATCACCATTCTGTCCAGTCGACTCTTCTTGCCCCTCTGATTTATTACAAAATGTAAAAACTTGAAGTTCTGATCTCCCTCAATTAACCATTTTGTTTTAGCAATCTGACCCAGGCGGGTAGCTTCTCTATTTTCCCAGACCTGCAACTCCAACTTCGTAGCCAAATAAACATCTTCATCCTCCACCGAATTGCCAGCTTGTAACTGACTTTCCAAAACATCCAAGCGTGCCTCCAGGCCTTGAATCTTCGCCCCTACCCACCCAAATACGCACCGATTCCACTCCCGTAATTTTCATGCATTTCAAACGTGTGGCCATTTTAAATAGTCCCAATCCCATGTCCATCCTACACCAGACGTCCTTCACAAACGACAAAAATGTTTCATGCGAGGATCACATGTTTTGAAACCAGAATGGAGGCGGACCATATAAAGATAACGACTGATTCACATAGACCACCATCGGACAATGATCCGAAGACTTCCAACCCAGATATCTGAGATAAGCTGAACCAAATAAAACTGAAAACGCTGAATTAATTAGAGCTCTATCAAGCTTCGTCCAGCTACGCGACACCCCTTCATGTCAGTTGCACCATGACATAAGTTGGCCTGTGCTTGATAAATCAAAAAGCCCGCATTGATGAAACAATCATTAAAATCTACCATCGATACAAGAGGCCTTGGATTGCCACCAATTCTTATCCACTCGAATAATGTTAAAATCACCTAAAACCAACCAAGGAGCATCCGAAACTTGAGTCTCTACCAGACTTCTCCATAACTCTCTTCGATCTACGTAAGAACACTTCGCATAAACAAAAGACACCATGATCCTTTGTCCGTCCTTACTAAACCAGCCTGACACCATCTGCGCCGTCATCGAAACCACCTCAAAGGCATTTAAGTTCTTCCAAAAAAATCCACAATTTACCATCCTGATTTTCATTACAAAGAAAATGTTGAAAACTCAAAAAAGAACCCAGTGTTGCCATACGATCCTCAGCCACAAACGGCTTTGAGATAGCAAACAACTCCGCTTGAAACTTTTTAATTAAATTTTTCAGCCTTCCTCTAGACCTGCTCAACCCTCTAATGTTCCAGAAAAAAATTGTATCAATCATAAATCCAATTTATGAGAACGGGTATGATCCCTCTGAGACTTCCTCCTCGCTTTTTCCTCCATATTCTTTTTCAAGATGAAAAAATTTCATCTCTAATACCTGTTCGAACAAGATAAAGGAACTTAGAGATTTTAACGGTACATACTATAACGTAGAATGTTAATTTTTTTTTTTTCACATTTGTGGCTTTAGAGATTGTTTGGATTTTAAATTTTAAACCTAACAAGTTTATATTCTCCTGCAAATATCAATAATACATGCTTATCCACATTAGTTAGTAGTTTTTTATTTCAACACAGATATATATATACCATCATGTAATACAGATTTCGATCATGTCCATGCACTTTCCACAGTCAAGCTCATCTCGTTTGTGTGCATAAATGTAACACACATTATCCCACATCATTATCCCCTCGTACATGTACCTTCGTCTTTGCGCTAGTGGCGTTAACAACATTTAGAGGTAGGTACGTGCACACAGAGACAGTGACAGGCACATCTAGAAATGCCATCGACAAGAACATCGATCCTTTTCTTCCGGAAGCAAGGGAAGGAGTTTATGTCCTTTATCTGCTCCAGTAAAATACACTGTTCTACCCTCACTTTTGGGTTAATCACCACAACAAGTGCCTCGTGCCTGAAGTGCCACTCTTCCTTGATGAACTTGATGCCCGGAATAGGTGAAAACTTGTGCACAATGTACAATGGCAGCTCGGTGCCGCGGCTTCTAAACTTCCTCTCCATGTCGAGGGTCGCCTGGCCCACAATTGGGATCCACACAATCTTACCACGATTTCCTATCTCTTGATGGAGCTGTTTCAGTGTCAAAAGAACATTCTCGGAGACGTCTGGGCCCGAAATAAGCAATAGCACGTACTTATGCTTCAGTATATCGAAGTTAACCTGTTTGTGCGATATAATTCTGACTTTAGCACCGGATTCAAGTTCTAACCGATGAGATACGTAGCTCTTATTCAAGTTAATTATTCTCTTAGATTGGTTGATTTGTATATCAGCTAAGCTATAGCTAATTATAAATAGTAATATCATGTCTAGTTTTGTATGGACATGACTTGATCTTATGCAGGCTAGTTTTTATTTTCTGCGTTAGTATACAGGGCAGCTACCATTGGCTCTTTATTCGACTAATTCCTTATGGAAGAAATGTCACAACTCATAAAATAATTGTGATTTTGGTTAAGAAATGTAGAGGATCTGATCAATTATAAGTATTATTCTTTGAGGTAACTGCCTGGTGCTAATTAGTTAATCATGATCTTATGCAGAAAATACTCCTAAATTTCCAAAAGCATTGGCTATAAAGAGTACTGGCCTACTAGCAGTAGTAAATGAGGCACCCTAAATGACATGATCTATTAAAGAAAGAAAGCAATAAAAAATTAACAGTCTTTGTACGTAATAGTTAGAACAATACAAAGTGATCATGGGTTACCAGAGCAAACCTCAGTAGAACCGTCAATGAGCAGCTGCATATTACTCTTGCCATAACACAGCGCTTTGATCACCTCCGTGATTGTGGGGTGCGTTTGAAATTGATTCTCGAGTATCTGATAAGCCTCAGTCTCAGTAGCCTCTACAAGCATTAATTAAACAAGATATTTCCTCAGCATTACTCCCTTTTCTTGACACTGCAATCTAGGTGTAATAAGATGCAAGAGAAGATGACTCCATTCTTTTTAGAACTCTGGCAATTATGCTTTCTTAAGAGTGAGTTGCTAACCTATTTGTTGTTTGCAAGTATTTAATTGCATCTTAAGATTGTTGAGGATGTGGTCAAGATTGTAAGCCAAGCTGGATAGGTCGTCTACTGCTTGCTGCCTGAAATCAGGGCAACCAAGGTCATTTAATAGTACTGCTATATATGGGATTATATATCAGGTACATATATAACTTCAAATGAACCTTTATTAGTTCTAATTCTGTACTCATTGATTAAAAACTGCACAGCACTCTCCGTTAAGAGAGACCCACCAACATTGGAACCATGGATAGAAGAGTAGTACCGTGTTAGCATATTGCCCGCACAAGGATCGATAGCACAAGTGGAGAAATTGTCCGAATATTTCATTTTTTCTAAAACCCATATTCTTACACAAAAATAACTTCGAGTTAAGATTTTGAAGAGGGAATATTGCAATGGATCGACAATGAGAACTTACTCATCACCAGTGATGCGAGTCATCTGAGTCGAACAACCCACAACAGTTCTGACGACCCAATAAACATGAATGGGGATATGGCCCAAGGCTTTTGACAATGCTGGTACATTCTCTTTACCGTAGTTAGGAAGCTTCTCCAACTCAAAAATGCACCTAATCACTTCCATTGTTCCCTTGATCAGATTGATAAGTTCAGTAAATGCTTGCTGGTGTTTCTGAAACTGTATGCGCCCTACTAAGACTGGTATTTGCTTCAGGGATGCCACTGATTTGGCTAGTTCGTCAGAGGATTGCAACTGCACAAGGAACCAGAATTCTCCAAAGCCAAAAGCAAAAGCCGCTAGTGTCATCACAGCCCTTGCATCCCATGAGTAGTCTGATAACATGCGAAGTATTGACAGTGTCGTTTCGTGTGCATTTACCTCACCCGGACCGTTGTAATCCATCTATAATTAATTACATATTTATTTGCTCTTTAATCAATGACATTCAAGGCAAATATATATTATATTTGAATAAATTATGCTAGTCTTCTAATTAGTAAGCCATTTTAGTAAATTAGTGTAAGAAAAAAAGGCTTAAAATAAAAGTTCGGGCCACAACATAAGGAAAATTCTATACACCATACTACCATCCTAATAAGTAAGATGTGACATATTTATCACCATTGAATTATCATTTATTGGATGTTTCTTTATCATCCAATGATGGTAAATGTGACACATCTTACTTAATTGGATGAAAAAAGGATGTGAGTATAATGTATAGAATAATCAGTAAGTAATGGACAATACTAGGGTGTACACTAAATGTGCATTCCAAATATACATATAAGTACGTACAATTGCATTTTTTTTTCTTTAAAATATTTTTTAAACATATTTAAACATTTAAAAAATTAAGATAATTGGTGTGCATATTTAGTGTATATTTAGTGTGCATATTTGGTGTGGATATTTGAAATGTACATTTGGTGTGCATACAAGGATTTTCCATCCAGGATAAGATTTTAGACAACAATATCTTTTGATCCAAGAAGATTTAAGTGGTCATTTAATAAGTTAATATTTCAAACTGAATATCCAATGAATTTGTATCAGTAAGTAAGCCAAACTCTTTCCTTATTAAAATGATTACTGAGAAAGTTAGAAAGTGGGAGAGTGGGTCTCTCTCTCTCTTCCTTTTATGAATGATAGAAATTAAGCACGCCCATTACATTCATTGAGGTTATATATATATATATATATATATATATATATATGTTGTATTTGGGTAGTGAGGTGATCTCAGATATTCTGTGAATAATAGTGAAAAATAATAATAAAATAATAAATAATAGATGAATATTACTACCCAAACTAGCCCATAATCACCAACTTAATTAAAGAAAACAACAAGAGATGGAATTAAATAAAGCTTAAAGTTATGATAACAAAGGTAATTTAAAACATTAGTAAATTTAATTAAATAGCTACTGTAATCATTCACTATTAGTATGAACATTATGGTAAAATAATCAGTCATTATTAGATCATGACTGTCCTCGCACCAGAAAAGTTGCAGCAGAAAAAAAAAATTAAATAAGAACTAACTAACATGATAAAGTGGTAATATTATTAATTTATATGTATCTGGTGGGTTCCATATATGAATCAACCATGCACCATTGGTTAATTTTGGTTGTCTACAATGATACAAAGCATTACGACGGAAATTGTAACTTTAAAAGAAAAGCCAAACGCTGACCTTGCAGGAAATCTGCTTCAGTATACAGAAGGGGGAACTGAAATTGGCACTTGGGGTCATGTCCTCAACGTTTATCACAGGTGCTTGGGTACCCTGCGCGCAGTAAGCTAGCTGTAAGTAAAAAAGAATGTACTCACCTACAGCTCTGGCTTGCTGATAAGTTTCAAGAAATCTAAGAGAGATCCAAATAAATCAAACATAATAGCCAGATTCATTGATCGAATAAGCAGGACGGTAGTGTACCGGCAGAAAACTACCAACAATAGGGGCGGTGTGCTTAAGGATGTCTTCAACCACAACGGAAAGGGACTCGGCGTCAATAAAATTTCCATCACCGGTAACACGGATAGCAGCAACTTGATTCATGATCTCCTCATCCAACTTGTACGCCATTGATGCTTCCGAGCCACTGCCCATGTTGTGCTAAATATTAAACAAGTCAATAAGAAAAAAGTCCGAAACTAATTTTCATATTTGTGTGTACATATATTTGACGCAGCCTGGTTTTTTTGTGACGTTGCAGTCTTGCAGATCAAGCTCTTTAATTGATTAGGTGCGGGACGCCGACAGATGATGCTCGTGTTTTTTTATGCAAATTGCGTGGCCTACTACCAACCATGGAAACCGAGATAACGAGTACGTCAAGCGGAAACCTGTAATCGAATCTAATAATTCAATTTTTGTCTATATTCTAACCAAGTCTGTAATGCTAGCTTCAAGTGGGGTCCATCTATATTCTAAATTCATATGAACCTTAATGAAGTAATTATTGAACCGAGTTCTACTGCGCTGAAGTCTTTAGGGCTCGTTTGTTTTTGTTTTTAGAGATGAGATGAGATGAGATGAGTTGAGATTAAAATTAAAAAGTTAAATAAAATATTGTTAGAATATATTTTTTAATATTATTATTGTTTTGAGATTTAAAAAAGTTGAATTATTTATTTTATTTTATGTGGAGATTTGAAAAAGTTATAATGATGAGATGAGATGAGATGTTTTTGGAATACAAACAAGGCCTAAGTTTTAGAAATAATATATCAATTTATACAACAGTTTGCACAACGTAGCATCAATTTTCTTTTATTTTTTATTTTTATTTTTATTTTTTAACACAAGGCACTGAATTGAAATTGTAAAAATGGGCGAGATCAATCAAAGCTTGTTTGGAGCCTCAGAATAAAATCTTATTCTCAAACCTAATTTGAAATTCTTAAATTAATTATTACAAATTTTTTAAATTTTTAAATAAAAAATAATTTTAAATTTTTTAAATTTTTAAATAAAAATAAATAATATTATATAAAACTATATTATTACAATATTTTAATTTTATAATATTTTTTATTTCACTTTTTTTCTCATTTTTCAAAATTTAAAAAATATTCAACTCAAACTATATATCTTACTATTTACAAACTATCTTACTATTATTTATAAAAAGAGTCCATAAATAATAATAAGATAATTTATGAATAATAGTGAAATAGTTTGAATTAATATTTTTTGAAATTTTAAAAAATAAGAGAGAATAAATTGAATAAAAATATTATAAATTTAAAATATTATTAAAATATAAATTTTTAATATTATTTTTGTTTGAAGATTTGAAAAAGTTGATTTTTTTTTTTTAAAAATGTTTAGAAATTTTGTAATGATTAGTTTGAAAAAATTAAAATAATTAATTTGAAAGTATTTATGTTTAGGAAGGAGATGTGATTAGATGAAAATTTTAAGATGGAAAATATTTCCAAACAAATCCACATGGCTGAGTTTGTTGTCGTGAGTCCAATTACTCGAGGTCGGATGATAGGAGGGAGAGGAAGGAGGAGGACTGAGATTGGAATTCATAGAAGGCCTTCTTCAAAGAGAGAGAGAACTCTCTATGGCGCTGGTGTGGACGGTGGTGACTGGATTTGCAAAAAGACTAGCCTAGGCCGGTGTGGATGATGCATGTGGGCGGATTTGAGTTTGAAATTCTAGGAGAGACGAGATGAGGTAATCTCAAGCGGAGTGAAGATTGAAAAGAATTTCTTGTCATTTCCACACCGGTGCACAAGAGCAAACTTTCAAACCCACGCTCCATGAGAGCACCTTACCTCACCTCGTCTCCCTCAGAATTTCAAACCCAAATCCAGCCACCATCGTCCACACTGACGTCGTAGGTAAGCCTCTCAACTCTCATTTTCTCTCTCTCGCTCTCTCTCTTCCACAAATTCCCGTGCGCGCTTTCCGACTCTCAATCGTTGATCATTTTGTGTGTATCTTACAAAGTGCCCATTCAGGAATCGGAGAGCCAAACATATATATTTTGCACTGCACTGCACTGCGGGTCTCTCCCTCACTCCCTTTTTTTTCTTGTTTTTTTGTTTTCCTTTCTTTTCTAGTTTCCGCGCGTTAATGTTAAAGCTGATTAGCATGGTGTTTATGCCGTTATCTGTGCCGATAAGCGCTTTTTTTTCTTCTTCTTCTTCTAAATTATTTGTAACACCCAGACTCCGTTCCAAGCTAAGGCTAAGAGCCTAAGACGCGTTATATAATTTTTATTTTATTTTTTAATATTTATAGGATGCCATTTGAGATTTATCGAATAATTTTGATTAGGTCACGGATTCAAAATATTATTACGATGAAATATGAATTTTTATTGAGCTTATAATTAAGTTAAAGTTCATTTAATAATTTATAAACCAAGTATACATTTCTTTTGTAGTGGCCCAAGATTTTATTCGAAAAGCCCAATATGACTATTCAATATCTCATACATGTTTCTACATTTTGTTTTTCTCCTAGGTTTCAGTTACCTATATAAATACATGCATACCCTCACGTATGTAGAAACTACCCCAAGCTAGGGCTACTACACGTTCACCTACATACCCCAAGCTAGGGCTACTACACGTTCACTTCTCCACATCTCCACATCCAGGTAGCACCAAACTCACGCACACAACAAAGTTATCCTACCCTCTAATCTTTTCTTCTTTCATAGCCACCAAATCCCACTCCTAGTGACAGAAAGGACGCCATCAATTCTTCCTCCTACCACTGTTAAAAGAAAAAAAAAAGCCATCGTCCATTGCTGCAGCACCCCAACATGCCCAGCTACTCGGCCACTGTCGCATGAGATCAAGAAGAAAAAGCTCCGTCGTGCGCCACCACCCCCTTCTCAAGAAAAACCGCTTTACCATGAGACAACCGAGCACTCCATGGCACCGCAAGAGCCCCACGTCTAACTGCTATAGCCAGCCTTGAACCACCGTGAAAGCAGCCCAGCTGCCGTGTCCCAACCACCCAGCAAGCTTCCACGTCCCTTGCTTGAAGCACCTTAAATAGAGCACGTTTTCTCTTCCTCACCAAGCAAGGCAGTTCCACCCTGCCACTACCTTGCACCACCATGCTCCCATTCCAACCGCATGATCCTCCACGTCAATTCCATCGTGAACCACCATGGGAACAACCGACAAAAAACCACAAAAATCACCTTTATTTTTACACCAAGGAAACAAAACAAACTCCTATGCTGCCGCCCAGTTAGTTCAGGCTTGAAGCCCATGACAGAACAAGCGTGAAACACCAAAAAAAGCCACAGACACCGTCGTTCGTGCCACCCCCAGTCACCCCGTGTTGATCCAATAAGCCCATACCGGTCCTTCCCCATGGGCCCCTCTCCTTCTCTCTCTCTCTCTCTCTCTCTCTCAGTATCGTGCCGTCGCATTGACCCCTTTCCGACCTCTGCCCAGCTCAATGCCCTGTCGCGCCTCTCCATATCTCTCAGTGAGTATGGTCTCTCTGTCACACTATTTTGGTCTGGGGTGGTTGTAATTCCATAAATTTGTTTGTAAATTTCAACCTTCCCAAAGAGCCCATGCATTTTATGGTCATTTCCTAAACACCCCGTCATTTGGCGGGTTGTATATTGGGCGTATTTTGTTTATATATTACACTTATTTTGTGAGGCCCTGAGGGCTTTGTTTTAAATATAAGAACTTATAAAGAAAATAAATAAGGATTTAAATTATATTATTTAGTATTAATATTTTTACAAATGAATGTAAGAAGTAAATAGTAAGTATGAAACTTTATTTTGAACCCTTTTAAAAATAGATTAAGTCTAATTTTATTAAATGAAAATTTGCCTTTTACTTTAATATATTTTGTTATAATAATAATTATATTAAGAGAAAATTAAGCTAAAGATGTATTTTACATGGGCTTAGTTGTAATTGAGTACTTATGTTAGCCATATACTTTATTTTACCGAAATATTTGAGAGTTTAATAGTTAGAGAATTAAGTGAATATCGATTAATTTGAGAAGGGATGATATTTATGGTTATGAGAATATTAGAAATTTTGGAAAGATAAATTACTTTAGTAGTGCAGGCTTAAATATCAAAATATATGTTTAATTAGAAATTTAAGTAAGTTACGTGTCTATTTTATAGGTAGGATTGACATTCGTCTGACACAGTCGTGGAAAAATTTAGAGAAGTGAAAAGATCGAGGTAAGCGGGGTTCTTATACTATATTTTGCATAAAAGAAATGAACTGAAATTGATTTTGGAAAATATGTATGTTTTGTTATGAAAAGAAATTTGAAACAAACTCAGTTGTTTGTTTTGCATTACTCATGAAATCTATATGAAAGAGAAAAATATTCCTGCTTCTGAACTATGCAAAAAGAGTGAATATAAAATTTATGAAAATTTGTGCATGTGATGCTCTGAATCTGTTTTTGAATATGTGAAATTATCTAAATCTGTTCAGTACTCTATTTTTTTAGTGGCATCTGAAAACCTTTGGCATAACTTTCTAATTTTGTTTTGTTTCGTTATAGCCTTGTCACGGGTATAATAGTGATATACGGCTCTGCCACGGATATAATAGTAGTTTACAGCCTCGCTATAGGTATAATAGTGGCATAAAGTGTCGACACTGGTATAATGGTGGTTTATAACGTTACCACAGAGGTTAAGCATGGTCTCTATCCCAGTATGATGTTCTGATATGAAATGAAAATTATGTCTCAGATTATAATATGCTTAAGGATTTGTTTTTAATAAGAATGTTTCTAAAGTTTCGATATGATATTTTGATAACATGATTTAATTATGCATTTTGAAAGCAAATGTTCAGATTTTGCATTTTGAAAGTAAATTTTTTGTTATGCATTCTAAACTCTGTAAATACTCATGTTTATATACTAGTATATGTTCTCTGCTTACTGAGTTGTTGATAACTTACCACTTATCTCTACAATATTTTTCAGATGATTTGAATGTTTCAGTTGATGATCAAGATTAGGGAGTATGAGGGAGATTATTTAAGTATAGTAGATTAAACATAAAAATATGCCATGATTATTGAAGAATGTTATTCGATAAATTTGTCATGTTTTGTTGACGTGGTATATGAGGGAAGTTGACATTTATACGAAGACTTTACGGTGTTTTTAGATTAATTGTATTGGAGAAGTTGATTTGAAACAGTGAGTTATATGTGTACTTAAGAAATTTGAGTTTATATCTATACTATGAAATATGATTTTAAGTGAGAAGAAGTAACTCTCAGACCTATCCGGGACCGGGGCGTTACAGTTGGTATCAGAGTCAGGTTTGAGATTCTGCAAACTTTATGGATTAGGTTTTTGGAAATCCGAGATTTAGAGATTTTGAATATCTTAAAAATGATTTTGATGAGGTCTAAGCTTTTAGAATTATGTAGGCTCCAAGATATGATTTTGATAATATTTAAGGTTTCTAGATTTTCAGACTCATGGAAGGTGGCTTACGAAATCTAAGGTTTTAGAGTTGGTAAATTTTAAGAAATGATTTTTATAATATATGAGGTTTTGGATATTTGTGGGTTTAAGAAGTAATTTCAAATTTAAGGTGTAGAAATTTGAGAACTAATAGATGATTATACTGATATTTAAGATTTGAGATTTTGTAGACTTTAAGTATAGAGATTTTGGAAATATGAGGTTTAGAAATGATGCATTTTTAAAATGATTTTGATAAAATTTGAGCTTTTAGACTTTGTAGATTTTAAGAAATGATTTTTCATGACATTTGGGGTTTTAGATCAGGTAGGCTTACTATGTGGACTATAGGAAATAATTTTTAAGTTTTAGATTTTGAAAGTGTATATAATCTTGATCGGAAGCTAGGTTTGAGGTTTTGTAGGTTATAATATATGAGGTTTTGGATTTTGGCAGACTTTAGAAAATAATTTTTAGATATGATGTTTTAGAATTCTGCCAATTTCAAGAAATAATTCTGTTGATATTGAAGGTTTAAGATCTGGATTATGTGGATTTTAATAAATAATTTCTTTTGAGATTTAACTTTTACGTTTCACAGATTTTTAAAGAACCATATATTTTTAAGACTTGAGATTTTAGATCCTTCAGCCTTTAATAATGAGTTGGATGAAATTTCAGGCTCTAGATTTTGCAGACTTTAAGTTATAATTATATTCAGATTTAAAGATTATAGACTTTGTAAATGTTTGGACAATCGATTATTATTCGGATTTGAGGTTATAGTTTCAATAGATTTTAAGAAACGATTCTTTTCAAATTTAAGCTTATTAATTGCAGCTGAGAATGGAATAGAGAATTTAAGAGTATAAATGAGGGTGCATGAACTTGGGAGACAAGAAGTCTTGATGCTATCAAAGTATGGCAAGAGTCATCTTGGTAGGTACGTTAATGGATTAGACAACTAGGTTTAGACATTTTGACAAGTTGTCAAAATCACTGTTTTGAATTTCGTACCGTACCGGCCGGTACGGCCGAAATTTTTCGTTTCGGCCGTCCGGCCAGTACAGGTACTATATATGTACCGTACCGGTTAAAATACCGGCTATACCGGACTAAATTTCGGCCTGTACCGGCCTATATTTCGGCCGGTACCGGCCGATATCTCGGCCTGTGTTTTTTTTTCGATTTTTTCAAACTACAAACTTATTTTTTAACCCCTAATTTAGACTAGACTATTTATAATTTTTATATATATGTATTTATATATAATTTATTTATATATAGACTATTATTTTAGAATATAATTTTGATATATATTTATATATATAATTTATTTATATATCGACTATCCCGAAACGTTATCCCGAAACGCTATCCCGAAACGGTACCGGTACCGAAATATTTCGTTCTAGTGCCTTGACCGGTACGACATCCAGTACGGTATTCAAAACATTGGTCAAAATACGCAACGGAAGCGTGATTTTTAGTAATATGATGGTTTGAGAGTTTTTTTGCTAATTGTATGAGGTTATTACATTATGTGGAGAGTTCGGAATTATTGTTAGATTTTTAATTGCATTATTGAGATATATATTTTAGACTTGAATTGGACCTTTCGAAGTATGATAATCAATACAATCCATGCGAACGTGTATGCCTCGGGGGAAATAGGTGTGTCACCAGGTTAAAATATTAGAGGATTACAACATCAAGTTCGACAATAGCTCAACTATTCAGTATAGCTAGAACCAAGTGCTATATAGGTTAAACCCAAAACTCAAGAAGAAGGAAAAAACACATTTCTTTTATCTCCCAATTAGTGTTTTTCACGATTTTTTGGATTGTTCTATAATATTAAGGAGAGTCAGGGCTCGTTGGATAGAAGTATTTCAGAATATAACAGTAATGAAATAATTTTTGTTAAGATATTTTATTGGACTTTAAGAAAAGAGAGAAATAATTGAATAAAAATTTCATAAGATTAAAAACTTGTTTGAAAATAATTTATTAATATAAGTATTATTTAGAAATTTGAAAAAGTTGTAATATTATTTTGAGTAATAATATACCTACAACTTTTATACAACTACTTTACAACTTATTTTATAATCAACCAATACAATCAGGCCACTTTATTAAAAAAAAATCTCAAATTTACAAATCTATCATCAATTTCACAGAGTTGTGAAATAGATGTATGAGAGTTGTAATAGAATCATTTTTTTTTTATTTTTTTATGTTTTATTCGAAAGTTTAAGAAATTTGTAATAATTAGATTAAAAAAAATTTAAAATTGACAAGTGTTTTATGTTTGGAAATTAAATACTTGAGAAAATTTGAGAATATCTAGAAATACTTGAGAACAATTGTTTTCCCAAACTCCCCGTGTTGACTAATTGTCCTTTAAAAAAATTAGATAAGTTTTAGATTTACATAAAAAAATATTTTTTAATATAAATTCTATTATATTCTAAAAGAAAGTGTGGGCGTTTTACACTTTATTATATGTAGCATTATTTTTTAAATAACAATTGGGCAATACGATGTTTTTTAGACGAGAAAGATACATACTTTTATGGGACTTTTAAGTGAATAGTGTTTGTAAAATCTAAAATTTAAATTAAGAAATGTCAGTACTTGTGATAAAGTGGCACTGTCCTATTGTTTAAATAAATATTTTTCTTCAAAGACTTATGAAATATTGTATTGAAATAGTTTGTGTCTGAATGTGTGGAATGTTATTTCAGACATGCATGGGGGGGGAGTCCTTACGAGGGTGTCTCTGTGTCGTTGCAAATGTCTTGAATTCCGTTTCCTTTTATACTAGATTTGGAAAATGCTAAATGGACTCGTATAAAATTTACATATCTGCCTATTTTTTACAATTTTTTTCTTTTCTTTATTTTATTTTTTAATAAAAATAGTGGATATATAATTTTTTTGTAAACACAGTTATAAGCATTGCCATAACTATAACATACCTGTTGTTTGTCCCAATGTCATTGTTCTTTACCTTTTTGCAGTCCTTTTATTTGTATCGCAAATAATTTTGGTTAATCGGCCTTTCTTAATTTGATTACAATTTAATAATTCCGATTTCAAACCCTCAGCACGTCATTTTTTGTTTTTCTATTATTTATTTATTTATTTATTTTTTTCCAATCTCAAGTATACTAATCTCTTTCTTTTCTTTGACCTAAATCACTAAGTTGGCCCCATTTGGATAGTGAGATAAGATAATTTTTTATGAAAGTTGAAAGTTAAATAAAATATTGTTAGAATATTATTATTATTTTAGAATTTGAAAATGTTGAATTGTTTATTATATTTTATGTGGAAATTTAAAAGAATTGTATTGATGAGATGAGATTATGAAATGAAACCGTTTCTATATACAAACAGAAACATAAGGTGTGAGTTTTTCTTTGGAAAAAATGTTTGGGCACGAACCCCAAGCACGAAAAGGAGAACACGAAACAAGTAACTTTATATTGGTCTTACGTGTCATCCTTTATTTGACGAGTAATTCTAGGTACAAGTACTAAATAGATAGACGAGTTGAAAAGAGTACATTGTTCTTACAACAGTGAAGAGAGGGAAACCGCATCGCTAACTTTAGACCGGTGAGTGGCTGCTCACCGTCAACACAGACAGCATTGCCGGGCTCAGGCAGTTTCGTCGAGGGTTTTTCGGCTCCTTTTGTGACATGTTTTTACCTCTTTTTGGGATCTGATTGTGATCTTCAACCCAACGGATTTGCATTGGTTCTAGGTAGCGTCGCCGGCGAAAACAGCTGCCGCAGCCTCGGGAGTGAAGTTCCTCATCGGAAAGCAGATCCTCATGAGGTACTTGATCGAAGTTTTTCCATTTGAGCGTGAGTTTTTTGTTTCCTCTGGTTTCATATGGGCTGATCTAGTTTTTAATAGAGTAGTTACAAGTAGAAAGGTCTTGTGCTAGGGTGGTGCTAGGGCCTCTGATGGTGGCTGTCGAGGCCTCCCTGGTAGGGGGATCCCTACTGCAAGCCACCGATCCTTTGTTGATCTGCTTCAAACCACTCTTCAACTTCTCCCAGAGGTTGAGATAGCGCTAGAACCATCGATGGAGAGCTTTGTTTTCTCTTCTCTTGGGAAGAGATCGACAAAGCGGCTTCATCCTTTTAGTTCTCCATGGTCATCAAGTTCCTCCATAAAAGGCCTTCTTTAGACATGATAAGAGCTTTTATCTGGGCAAGATGGGGTCCTTCTGGTACGTGTCTAGTTTCCTCTATGAAGAGATTTCGAAATGTCTCTGTGAGGATGACAAATGAAGAAAACTTTAACAAAACCTTCTCGAGAGAGTCTTGCAAGATGGAGGGGGTTCCTTATCGTGCTTTCCAATGGACTACAGATTTCAATTAGGACTTTGAACTCACTTTGGTCCCTGTTTGGCTTTTTCTACCAGGCTTGCCGCCGCATTTTTATCACAATTCGATGCTCAAGATCCTCACAACAGGTATTGGAACATCGATTAGACGTGATAACGCTACAAAATGTGTCACATGGACCGATGAGACAAGAGTCTGTGTGGAAATGGATGCCTCCAAGTCACCGCTTCATCATTTTGGATTGGTCACCTAGGAAGGCCATCGAGCCATTTGCAAGAAGTGGTCTACGAGACCTTGCCAGCCTATTGCAAAAAATGCAACCAACAGGGTCACAATCATTCCACTTGTAGGAAAAACGGAAAGAACCTGAACAAAACAGAGGATGGGGAAGAACCCAGTTTGAGGAACAAGCGCAGTTGGGCCTGGTTGATAACCACGAGCCTAATGGGACAGAGAGACCCTCCGAAGCTCCGGGTCAAGGGCAGGACAGTTTTAGTATTGAGGCTCAACTGAACAACAATCAACCAGAGAAGCCATTTTCCCCTCTATGCTAGCACTTGAAGATATGGTTGTTAAGAACACAGGGAAAGTGTTTTGTGAGCAAGAGAACCCTCAAATCGTAAAATCAACTTATCATATGCCTGACTCAGAAGAGGTAAGCACAAAAGTTATTAATCTGGTTGCAAACCGAGTAACAAAGTTGGGTAAAGAATGAGAGAATCCCTGAGAAGCCTAAAGAGGAAATAGAAGAAGAATAAATCAAGGTCCCCGGTAGCTAGGGTAAATGAGAAGAAAGCCGAATATGAAGCATGAGGATTGTCAGTTTTCCAGGTATCTGATAATGAACTAGAAGACATATTGCATGGTAATGATGTTTCTACAGATGTGTCAAAACTGGATGGGATATATTTTTTCCAATCTAATCATGAAAGTGAGAGAGGCAAATTAAAGGGTGATATCCGCAAGGATTATTGTATAGACTCTAAGGGACCCAACAATCCAGTGGATACATGTCACAAAAGGAGCTCTACCAAGGTGGTAATTCACCCTTCTAGACTTAGTTTATGATCAATCATATTCTTGTTTGAAATATTAAGGGAGTTGGCACTTCTTATATGAGGTTGCAGAAAATTATTAAATAACTTAGTCCTAATATCATAGCCTTGGCTGAGTTTTTTTTGTTGAAGGATTGAATCTCTACCTTATTATGTAAATTCAGTTGCAAATCTTTTGTTACAAATGAGGTTCATGGAGATAAAATTTGGTTGTTGTGGAACTTGGCAGGGTCTAATCAGTTTATTACTGTGAAAGTAAAGGAGAGTGGTCATGTGTTTTTTCTATCTATTATATATGCGAAGTGCATCCGAGTTGAAAGAAGTGAGCTTTGGGCAGAATTGGAGTCAACAAAGACTGGCAGTATTCCATGGGTTCTCTGTGGGAACTTCAACACCATTAAGAATGACTCAGAAAGAAGAGGTGGTCGTCCATGCCCTTTTGCAGCCATGAAAGATTTCAACCAGTGTATTCAAACCTATGGGCTTATAGACATGTGCTCCAAAGGCCCAAAAATGACCTAGTGCAATGGTCAAGGCGGATTAGCTCGTAGCTGGGCCAAGTTAAATAGATGTTTTATTGATATTAATTTTCTTAATTCTTTCCCTAATGTTTCTTACCAGGTTTTGGCGCGCACAACATCGGATCATTCCCCTTTAGTTATCCAGACAGGGGAGGATCTTTTCAGGTATGGACCTAGCCCTTTTCGCTTTCAGTATATGTGGACTGATCATATGAAATTCTATAGTTTTGTGGAAGGGGTGTGGAAGCGTGAGGGCCTTGGTTATGGTTTAATTAACTTGTCTTCTAAATTAAAAAGGGTCAAGGTGGCTTTAAAAGAGTGGAACAAAAGTATCTTTGGTAAGACTAACGTCATAATCAAAGACTTAAAGGCTCGTATTGAGAATTTGGAAAACCGTCTTCAAGTCTCCTTTAATGTTGAGGATGATAATGATCTCTTAGCATCCAAGTTGGAACTTTTAACCTGGATGGGTAGAGAAGATACTAGGCTTGCCCATATGGCCAAGAAGAGCTAGCTGAAAGATGGGGACCAGAACTCTAAATTCTTTCATGCTTACTTGAAGGCCAAACAACATAAAAGAGTCCAGGAGATGTGTTTGTCAGATGGTACTGTCTTATAGTCCCCTTTTGACATTCATAAAGCAACTGTTGATTTTTTTCAGAAATTCTTGGGCAAGAGTAGTTCTCGTGTTCTGCCAAATCTGAGTGACTTGGTCTCTCCTATTATTACTAATGAGGATAACTTGGCTATTGGTAGAGCTCAATCCATAGAGGAAGTAAATGATGCTCTTTTCACTATTCCCACTGAAAGTAGCCCTGGGCCAGATGGTTTTGGTTCTAGTTTTTTCAGAGTTTATTGAGACTTGGTTAAAGATGATCTTCTTTCAACCATTGTTGATTTTTTCCATAGCCACATGCTCCCTAAAAGTTACACTACTTCTTACATTGTGTTAATTCCTAAGGTGGACAAGCCTTCTGGCTTTGATAAATTTCGACCTATTAGCCTGTGTTCCGTGGTCTATAAGATTTGCTCTAAAATTATTGTGGTTCGCATGACTAGTTTGCTTCCTAAAATGATTTAGCAGGAACAAGGGGCCTTTATCTCGGGATGGAACATTTTGTAGAATATTAGTTTAACTCATGAAATTGTCCATTCTATTCATAGGAAATCTATTGGGAGAAATGTTTTGGTTAAGCTTGATATGTCTAAGGCTAATGATCAAGTGGACTGGAATTTCTTATTACATGTTTTGATCAACTTTGGGTTCTCCCCTAATGTTTGTGACCTGCTTAATTCTTGTATATCCTCACCGTGATATTTGGTCATGATGAATGAAACTCCTATGGGTTTCTTTAAAAGAGAGCGGAACCTAAGGCAAGGTGACCCCTTATTACCTTACCTATTCATCATAATGCAAGAAGTGCTCTCTTGTCTCATTAAGAAATCCTTTGAGAAATGTAAAATTGGTCAATTTGTTCAAGCTAGAGGGACCCCCATTATCTCTCATCTTATGTATGCCAATGATATAATTATTTTTTATAATGGTGGGAAAAAAACTATAAGAGGTTTGATGGAGGGTTTGAACAAATATGAGGCTTGGACTGGTCAAGTGCTTAATAAAGATACGAGTGCCATCTTCTTCTCTAAGAGAATTTTGTTCTCCAAGAAACATGCCCTCCTATGCTTTATTGGTTTTACTGAGGGTTCGTTTCCTTTTAAGTACTTGGGGGTGCCAATAGTGGACGGCAGGCTGAAGGCTTGTGATTTTGGTGAATTTCTGGGTGAAGTGAATACAAAGATTGCGGGCTGGAAGATGAAAATTGTGGTAGAACTATTCTTTTGCATCATGTTTTATCTAGCAAGGCCACCCATCTTCTTGTTGTTTTAGATATCTCCAAAGTGGTGATTCTAAGCTTGAATAAGCTTCTGAGCTCATTCTTTTGGTGTGAATCTGGAGGTAAGAGTCGTAGGAAATGGATCTATTGGAAGCATATATGTGCTCCCACGGATGAAGGTGGATTGGGTATTAGGGACTTTGGAGATGTTCAAAGAGCTTTACACATGAGATTTGCCTGAAATCTTATTAAAGACAACTCTCTTTGGGTAGATTTCTTCAGGGGTAAATATGTTAAAGGAAATCACTTATCCCTCTTGGAGCCTACAATAGGGCCTCGCTTTTGAAAATCGATTGTCAGCAATATCCCGGAGGTTTTAAATAGTTCCAAATGTGTTGTGAAAGAGGGTAATATCTCATTCTGGTATGACAATTGGGATGAGGAAGGTCCTCTTAATGGTCAATTTCATGTGTCTGCTCAACCTTTGATTAAGATAAATGAGTGTCGCATTGAAAATGGGTGGGATATCTCTCTTCTGAACAGATTAGTGGGCCATTAGAAAGTCAAGGCTCTGTACGACTTCTTGGCTAGACGGAAAGGAGGGTCAAGATGTGTTTGTTTGCTTAAAAGACAATGATGGAAATTTTACTACTAAGAGCGTGTGAGATTGTATTAGGATATGGGCACCTCCTTTATCTTGGGCTCAGTGGATATGGCATACTAATCTCCCTAAGAAGATTAACATCATGATGTGGAAGGCTGCTAATAATTGCGTCAGTGTTGATGAGAATATTAAGATGGTGGGTGTCCCAATGGCTTTCAAATGTAATTGTTGTCAAAAGGGTCATATCGAGGACTTGAACCATGTGCTCTGCATGGGAGATTTTGCTAGACACATTTGGCGTCTAGCGGCCACACAATTAGGGGTTCATATGGCCTCTTTCCACACTTGGAAGGAATAAACTAATTTTTGATTTTGCCATGCGGGTAGGTCTTCACAGGTTAGAATTATCTATCTATGGTCTTCTCCCTTCTATTATAACCTGGAAATTTTGGGAGAGGCGTTGTAAAGCCCGGTACTAGGATAAAGTTCATACGGTAGAGTCGGTTAAATTATGGCTCCGTCGCATCATTGACCAGATTATGAAAGTGCTTTTTGTTTCTACCCAAGATATTGATATTTTGAATAGACTGGATATTCCAATTTTGTTTCCTAAGCCTAAGGTTTCGAGAACCCAGGCGCTTCTGGTGCTGGTGGCATTATTCGAGATGATAACGGTAGATTACTTCTGGCTTACTCTGTTTCCTTGGGTCTGGACTAATAATTTTGCCAAATTAGTATCTTATTGGAAGGCGTTTGAATGTGTCACGCTCTCGGGCTTTATCGTGTTCAAATAGAGACTGATTCTCAACTTGTGGTTAATTAGATTTCTAAGAATAACTATCCTATCTGGTATTTAAAAGATTTCTGGGATGATTTACATGAATATCTTAACAGCCTGGAGTATACTTAGAATCATACTTTTCTTGAAAGAAATGTTGTGGTTGATTTTCTAGCTAAATGTGGTGCTGATGGCTTGAACTTCGACTGGTCTGAAAATCATACTTTGCCTAATCCGTTGAGGGGTCTTCTCCGCACAGATAAATTGGGTATGCCCTACCTGAGGGTCTTGTAAGGTCTTTGTGTCTGGTAAGTTTCGCTTGATATGCTTGTCTTTTTTTGGTGTGCTTGTTTTTCTTGCAGGTTACCATATCTTTGGTTTGTTCTAATTTAGGTTAAGTGTATTCCTTTTGGCCGTGTACTTGGATTATATGAATATAATGGTTTTGATACCTGAGTTCTGAATTTTAAAGTTTATATGTACCTCCCAGGTGTCGTATTTGTAACTACGATTTTCCTCCACTACAAGTGAGGGCAATTAATAAAATTAGGATACCTTCATTTTTCTTTAAAAAAATAATAAATAGATAAGCTTGCATAAATTCTTTGTAAAAAGGTAGGCCCTATTAAAAAATAATAGATTTTTTTATACTTTTTAACGTGAAGTCCATTTTTTACAAAGGCTTGCGCAGAATTTGTCTATTTAAAACTTATACAAATCATTCCTCTTGATTGCATCCATGCTCTATAAAGTCTATAAAGCATGCCTCTTTTGTTTTTCTTTTTCATTTTTTTTTATAGAGCATGACTCGTTTTCACTTTCTTTATTTTGTTTATAACTTATATTGCATATATATGACCAGAGTACCTACTCAAAATCTAATGATATGTAAGATTTTGTGCACTCTAGATCTCACGTAAAAACAAGAACAAAGGTGGTAAGACAAAAAGTAAAAAAAAAAAAAATTGTCAGGCATGAGAGTTAGCTAGGCGTATTACCATACAACTGACGGAATGATTTAAGTTTTTCTTCAGAGCCTTTTGGGATTATCTTTTTTATTTGTGAAAATCAATCCTAAGTAATTAATATCATCTTAATTTAAGACTTTGATCAACTGAAAGAGATATTGACGCATAAAGTGAGTAGTTATCATTCTGTTTTTATAATGTATAAATAAATATAATAATTAAGATGATCAATAAATGCAACATGTAGAGTCTAGACTATATCGTATTAAATGCAACGTTAGATTTCATTGCTCTCTATATGTATTTTCCTAAATTGTAAAAATATTTGTATATGAAGTTATTGTAGATCTCTGTCTTGAAAACGTTAATTTCAGCAAAGCGCAACTTTTTTTGGCCGGAACTAGTTGAGTCGCGCGGCTTATCTATTTTCATGAGTATTCTTCCCGATGGACTATATAAAAGTTCAAGGAGGCAAATCGTTGGACAATAAACGATGGGGCAGGAGTTAAGAGAATTAGTACGGTTCCGCTTGAGGATGTCAACAACGACATAGGGGCAAACAACTACACCTTCAAACCTAAAAAGTGCGACGGGAGAAGCGAGATCGTTAAGATTTGTTAGGGAGAACGCAATTGTTTTTAGATATTTTTAAACTATTTTATTATTATTAAAAAATTATTTATTATTATTTACAAGTTATTTATTATTATTCATAAATTATTTCGATCACTATTATTCACAAATCTTTAAGATATAGTTAATATCCAAAATGGAGCAATGAAATTAAAGCTATATAAGCTGTTGTAAGCTAAAACTCTATTAGTCAATGGTCGGTTTTGTTAAATAATAATAATAATAATAACAACAAACCATTAACATATAAATGACTTATGTCTCGCCGGCCGTATCTATAAGGCACATTAAAGCCAATAATTCAACTAAATTAAAACTCTCTGGCCTCATGATCAGCACAAGTAACTCCCATCACAATTTAAAAAAAAAAAAAATTGTTTTATAATTTATTTTCAAAATTAAAAAAGCACAAACAAGAGAAAAAATTAACAAATTATAAACAAAAAAATAGAATGAAAAAAAAAAAGCGGGTATTAAAATCATGTTTTCATAACAACGCAGACCTTACATATAAAGTTCACATATACCAAAGGATGCCACTTATAAGTAGTGACAACCCAAGATTACACACATTTCCACTCGGGAGACAAAATAAATTAAGGAAAATCACAACCAAGATATTATATATCCACAAGACACTCCAATTAAAAACTTAAAACACAAATATATAAGGGGTCACATCACAAGCACACACATCATCTTACAAACAAGCTTCCGGATGCCAACATTCAATCACATGAATTAATTATTAGTAATACCCTTAGCCCTCTGCAGGAAGCTGGTGGCCATTTTTAATCATGCAGTGAGTTGGCATCACCATGGCAGCACTTGAACCTGATATACGCCTCCATGTCGCGGAGACAGTCGAGGCATTTCATGTTCTCTGGGATTTTTCCACTGCCATTTGGGATATCAATAATGCGGCAGCCAATGGGAGAAGTGTGAAGATCAACTAGCTGGTTGTGGTAGTCTCTGAAAGAGAGTTCAAAGTCCTTCCCCTCATGCATATGCTTCTTCCATTTTTCGAAGTACTCCTCGATGGCCTTCAAGATGGTTGTCCCAGGGCCACTGAGCACCAAACTAGACCCTTTGCTGAGCACAGCCCATCCAGTACTCTCATTCTTGCAGGAGAGCAGCTTTTGGATCTCTAATGTCCCAGCGTCTGCCTCGGTCTTCCTTTGAGTCTTTGAAATGAACAAACTCTCAATGCCGGTCCAGAAGCGCCCTGGATTTAGACTTTGGTTGTCCTCTCCATTGCTGCCCTTTCCTACCAACAGCAACTCTATGGAAATACTTGCTTCCTTTATCACCGAGTCCTCGGCAAGAGCAGTTGCTGCTTTATTAAATTGTTGGATCCACTTGTTGTCCTTGCCCCCATAGAAAAATATATACTTTTCCTCTTTGATCTGTTTGAACAAGACGTACATTTTCTCAGTTCTCAATGTAATTCCAAAGCAAATGGAATTGATAATAATTGATAATACATTAATGCCAGTTGATAATGTAATTCTCAATTGAGAATGTAATTCTCAACTGGCATTAAAATGATTTGCGCGCAAGACTGAGACATAATTGATAATACATTTGTGTACGTGTATGTGCTGTGCACGTGGGTGCACTAGATCCGTGAAAGGAATTTACCCAGCTCTCAATATTTGGGTTAATGCCAGTTGCTATGAACCCAAGCCAATCCGACCTGTTGCTGTTAAGGTCTTCTTCCTTTGCAATGGTGAAGGGGAAGGCCTTGATTCCCCATACCCTGATCATGTGGATTGCATTGTCACTTTCAACCCTTCCTTGAGGGCTCAACACCACAACGGAGGGCTTACCCTTGAAGTGCCACTTCTCCTTGATGAACCTGATGCCGGCTATTGGGGAAAAATACTGCACTACGTACCAAGGCATCTTGGCCCGCAGCATCTCGAACTTCTTTTGCAGGTCCTCCGTCCATTGTTCCACAATTGGAATCCATACAATCTTATACTGATCCTCCTTACTTATTAACTCATGAATTGGTTTGAGAATTGAAATGTCATCATCCGAGATATCTAGCCCCGAGATAAACAGTAGGACATTCTTCCCCTTCAGCACCTCGTCAATGGTAACCTGTTTAATTATGCCATACATTTAAGGATGCGGAGAAACCCGTGTTAGCAACGATTTCGTACATGGAAAAGTAAACTATTGTTTGTGTGCCACTTATGCATCCATAGCCAGAAGATTTCAAAAAAAAACTTGGCCATACAGAAGTTGCTTTTGTAGCTTTATGAAAAGTTATTTCACATGTGCAATTATTTTTTACAGTCGAAGGAGATCACTCAGATCAAGTAAATTATATATTTACCCCATATAGAATAAGGACTACATATACGTGTTTTACACCAACCAAAAAAGAAAAACAAAATTGGAATGGAAACCCAGTAAATTTATTATCTAAAAGTATACAACAAATTCCCTTGGGGTTTAGATTAAAGTCTAGGAGTGGACAGCGGCCTGCCCCCTTCTGCCCTACTCCCGCATGGGCGGGCGGGCTACTTAGCACCTCTAGATTAAACACAAACCCGACGAAACATTTAATTGCAAAGTGACTTATTTTGGCATTACCCAGCCGACCCAGCTGCTTATTGCTGTATTCGATATGGTAGGTTTAATCAAGTCCAACCATATTTATTACGTGACATGTATATATTTTGAGTGGTTATTTAAGTGATAGATGAAATAAATCACTTGAAATATTCTACATTAATCAATCTAATTGAAGAGGATTAAATTTAAGATTAAGAATAGCATTAATGCAATAATTATATATAGATATGTACGGCTGTACCGCCAAAACAAAATATAAGAATAGAGCAATTCTACATATCTGCCTACACTCTCCACACACCATGCATTCAATTTTTTTTTTTTAACTCAATACACTAAGTGTATTGAGTGTGTGATAAACAGTAGAGTGTGAAGAAGAATTTTTCATAAGAATAATCAATTTGAAAATAGATATCATCCACAAATTGGGTTGAAAAATAAACCAATGATAATGGCTGAATCGGTGAATTTGGTCTGATTCGTAACCAGTTCGGTCCATTACCAATTTCATTTTTCTCAAAATCGATCGAAATTAATCAGCTTCATGTTTTCTTTTTTTCTAACACCAGACCGGATTGGTTCATATATATATATATATATTTAATTTTGTATATTATATAAAATATTTTTATATGATTTTTTATATTATATATAATTTTTATAATTATATGTAAAATAATTTTATATTATATGCTAAATTGCTATTTAATATTACTTAAAATTTTAAACTTAAACATGAACATTTGTTCATATGTTATTAATATAAACTATATATATATATATTAAGGATAAATACATTTTATAGCATTATAAATTATAATATATATTATTTTTTATAAATACATTTCTATACATTAGATTATATAAACTCATATAAAAAGTGTATGTGACCATCATATTATCACTAACATGTATAATCAAATATATAAATAAGTTAGATACAAATATATATTATCACTAACATATTATCACTAACATACATAAAAATCAAATATTATATCACTATATGATACTATATATATATATATATATATATATTAATACTAACACTAATACTATTAGTAATTCACTATATATAAATAACTATGTAAATCACTATAGTATTTGTAGTATGTCACTGTATAATCCATTATATATCGCTATATCACTATTGTATAGTTATACTAACTATATAATTCATTAATACTATACTAAATTGGATTAAATCGGACCAGAACAAGTAGGGATATAACTAGAATGATATCGTTCCTTCAAATCTCAAAAGCATGTGTATACGCATTCGATTCTAAAATATGTAATTGTGTAGTTACTAAATTACTTGGACAGTTATGTTACTCCGGTCTGCTATGTATATGCTACTTTATCAATAGTACGACATATATCATAATACACGTACTACTCTTTACAAAAAAATAAAAATAAAAATAAAAAGCATCCAAAAGTCTAAATTAGTAGTCTTTGGTATTAGATTGGTATGATCGAGTATATTTCTACGGGATTAAATGATTTAATTTAGATCTAAGATCAACAACAGAAGCATACCAGATTTCCAGTAGGACCATCAAGTAGCGGCTTCACATTCAGTCCCTTAAGGCAATCAATGACTTCCGTAGGGGTTCGAAAAAGTTCCACGATCCTCCTATAAGCCTCTGTCTCCTCTACAATGAATTAAAATCTTTCATCATTATATATCAAGTCCATTTTTAAGGCAATAAGTGAAAAATGAACCAACCGAAGCTTGCATTCTTTCAAGTAGCGGCCAAGAAACTAACCTATCTGTTGTTTGCAAATCGTTATCTGCCTCCTAAGTTCTGAGACGATCACGTTGAGTTTCTTAGAAAACAGGGATAGTTCCTGTTTCTTGCCCCTGTATATCAAACAGGGTCATTTTGACACTAGCAAGATGGCATGCATACACATTAACTATTTAAAAGCTTAAAAAAACACTATACTAAGGCTTAAGAGTATTGTAAGATCAATCGGCCAAACCGTTTGAATTATTTTAAGATAAATTGTTTGTATGTAAGAGAAACTTGGTACGTTCTAAAATTTTACGTACAAAGCTTTCGATCAGATTATGATTTGGTAATGTACTTCTAACTAAGGGTTTAATTGGCATATGAAGAGTCATGTTGGCCTGGAGAACAGCTTTTAATTCATCACTTACCCAAAAATGAAAAAACATAAATTAAGCACTTACTCATCGCTAGTGAGGCAACAAAGCTGAGTCGAGCTGGCTACAACGGTGATAATGGCCCAAAAAACATCCACTCGAATAAGGTCCACGCCAGTTGACAGAGCTGGCACATCCTTTATGTCATAATTTGATAGCTTCTCTAACTCAAAGATGCATTCAATCACTTCCAGTGTGGTTTTGATCACACTGTTAAGTTCAATTAGAGCCTCCCGATATTTCTCCAGATTTGGTCCTTTTAAGAGGATAGAAACCCGCCTCAGGGTTCCCACTGATTTGGCAAGTTGGTCCGTTGGCTGATTCTGAGCAAGCAGCCAGCTGAACTCCCCATAGTCCAAAGCAAACGCTGCTAGGGTCAGCACTGCTTTTGCAGCCCAAGAATACTTCGATAATTTCTTGAGTATTGACAGGGTTGCTTCGTACGCAACTTCTTCACCAGGGGCCATGCATTGCATCTGCGCGCGATTACATTTTTGATATTGTAAAAACGTGTACATGCGTAACAAAATAAAACCAGAAGTTAAAGGATGCGTTTGGGCTTTGCAAAATTATATCCAAATTTTAATTCTTTTTTTTTTTAGAAAGGCTACTTATCATTCTCATACCACACATAATGTGATTTGTCATTTATATCCTTCTATTTAAACATACATATTTACGTGTATGAATGATAAATAGAATTTTTCAAAAAAAGAAAATAAGTCTGCTTTGTAATTACCTCGAAGGAAATACTCTTGAGTGTACACACGGGTGGACTAAAGCTTTCTTTGGGGATCTTCTCGTCCAAATGCGCTACCGTTAATGCTTGGCTACCCTGTTGCGGACCACGAGTGAATAAAATTGAAAAAGAGAAGGATGAATACGTGGGGGGAAAAAACAGCAAAACTAGTTAAAATAAAACAATCATATTTGCCTGCCTCATTTAAGCTGAAAATGAGTTCATCTCATCTGTATACAAATCATGTGCTAAAGCTAGCGTTGCAATTGGCAAAACCAAACGATAAAATAGAAGTGAGCACGTCGTGATTTATGCTAATTTCTAGTACTAGAGAAAGAGACCTGCCTCCTGTCCTGCTTTCCTTCTAACCTCTTGGTACGATCCATTTTTCGAATAAAAGAAAAAAGAGTTTGACCGACTAGCCAATTCGCTTAGAGTCTCTTAATCAAGCATTGTAATAAGCAATATTATGTTTTCGTTATGGCGTAGCAGAAGAATGGTGTGAAACTGTGGGAAAACCGAACGGCCTCCATTACTCCCAAAACTAAAACGTTTTAGCCCTCAAAAGAGTAAATGTAGTACCATACCTGGACAACATTATCGACGATGTGGGTGGCACTCTTGAGGACGTTCTCGACGATGATGAAAAGAGACTCAACATCAAACTTTTCTTCATCTTGGACATGCGTTGCATAAATCTGGTTCAAGACCTCGTGGTCGGTGCAGGTGGATAGGCTCAGGTTACCCTTTTTGGGTTGCTGGGAAGAAGCTTTGGTGGCCATGTTGTGTTACACGAAAGGATGGGTTCGAAGTTCTCTTTGGGTGAGAGCAGTAGAAGAGAGTGCCAAAGATGGTGTAGTTTGATGCAATCAGCTGGCGTCGTCCATTTATATAGCCACAGGAGCGGGAAATATTATTGGGAAAAAGGAACGGAGAACTTAGGACCAGTTTGGATACAAGAAGTAGTGATTCATCTCATCACATTGCATCATCTTGTTATTACAATTTTTTTAAATTTTCACACAAAATATTATAAACAATTCAACTTTTTCAAATTAGACCGTAAACCTACTTAGAAGCCAAGACTTGGTCAAGTTTTTTTTTTTTTTCTTCTTCTTTTATAGCATGCCCATATAACCACTCACACACTAAAGTGTGGTTGGCAGTTGGTCCCACTTCTTTATTCGTAAGCAATAAAAATGATTTGTACAAATTTCAAATAGACAAGTTTTGCATAATCCATTTGTAAAAAAGTAGACTTCACCTAAAAAAAATTAAAAAACCTATTCTATTTTAGTGAAATCCATTCTTTTACAATAAGCTTGTATGAGACTTGTATATTTGAGACTTGTACATATCATTACTAGATCTCTTATAAAATTAAACTTAGAAATTGGTCACGTGTGTGATATGTTATACTAAAACTCAATTCGGATTTAGATCTCACATCTTATATTATATTAAGCCACATCATTTTATAAATTTATTTATATAATATTTCTTATAGATGTAACACTTCTCTTTAAGCATATGTAATTCATCAATAAGATTTCCCTTATTTTATTTGATTTTTCTTATACACAGCTTGTAGTATCAAATTAACAAATGCAATATGGCATGTGCATGATGATCGTGTCAAGTTAATTAAATTCATTGAGATGGAAACGGTGCAACCATATGGTTGATTCAATGCATGATTCCTAGTCGATATATTTGCAGTTTTTGTTTTTTTTTTCTTATTTTATTAAAATAAGAAAATTTTTAAGGTCATTCAAACCAGTCAATATTAATACCTTTCTCTTGGTTGAGAGCCAATTTATTAATCCAATTAATTGCCGTTTCATAGTTTTTAGTTTTTATCGTATGTAAGCCGTATTCAGGTTTTTGTTGGGCCTCTCTTTTCAAATCTACCGTTTTTATTATTATTAATGTAAATCTTTACCAAATATCGTCCAAGAGATCAGCTGCAGGGAGCTGCATGGTGAGAGCAACGTGCATGCTAGAATCTAAAGGGCATGACGAGAAGAAGCCATCGAAGATAAGAAAATAGATAGAGGTTGGGCTTAATTCCCCTTTATTCATATCATGCCTATAAAGAAGATATGCTAAAGTCGATCAGCTTAGGATAATTTTAAAATATATATATTTTCTATTAACTTTTGTGTGACCCATCTCAAAATGAGTGACGACTGAATATGGGTAACTATGCTAAAGAAGATGGGTCATCTCAAGATGAGCGACGACTGAATATATAATGCCAGTACGTCAAGATCAAACTTTAAAGTCCCTCTAAGAGCATTCACATTTGATTCTCTATAAAATTTCTTATAATTTAATTAAAAAGTATATTTTCTAAATTTTTTTTTTAAATTTTACTCATCTTTCAAAAATTTTCTACATTTTGTTTCCTATCCATTTCCTATTTTATTAAAATAATATTTCTCTATTATTTCTTTATTACTTTTTTTCTCACTTCCATTTACAAATTTAACTACTCAATATTTTTTCTTATGTTTTGAACTATTACTCTAACAAATATTTTAAATAAAAATTTAAATTTTTTTTAAATTTTTTTATTATTTTTTTATATTTTCATAGTTATTTAAATTATTTTTAAAACTACTATTTAAAACTATAACAAATATGAGTATGAAAGAAATTGTAGATGATTGGAAGAATAATTAATTTAATTGAAATGAATAAAATATTGATAAAAGTGATTTAGGGGATGAATAGTGATTCCCCAAATATGGGGAACCACTATTCATTCCCTAAATCTTTTCCTTAAAATAGCGATCCGGATGGAGAGAGGTTTTGAGAGCATTCTCTAAATTTGTCCTCAAATTTTAAGGAAAAAGAGGTTATGGAGAATCCAATGGGAATGCTCTAACTCATCTCATCTGATCATTATAATTTTTTTAAATTTTTATAGAAAATATAATAAATAATTCAACTTTTTTAAATTTTAAAACAATAATAATATTAAAAAAAATATTATAACAATATTTTATTTAACATCTCAACTCATCTCATCTTAACTCACTATCTAAACCTTCCCCAAGTATAATTATTTATGTGGGACCAAACTCTCAACTTTCAAGGATCTGCACATTGACAAAGTGGAAGACTGGAAGTTAAAGATCAATCTAAACGGCCACCGGCCGGCCAAATACTTGACGTCCTTTTATGCTGTGGCATAATTCTTATGCAAGCTGTATCACGTTGGTTTAAATTAATGATGTATGAATATGAAGAAGAAAAGGATAATGATAAGCTTCGACAATGATGTATGAATGCCATCTACGTACAAAAGTTTATCATCTCGGGGAAAAAATGATATGCCGAGGACTATAAAGAAATCTCGAGTCTTTAACGGGATAAAGATTTTCCCTGTGAACACGGCTAGCATCCCATGAGAAAAGCATCGATTCATCTTATCTGGAAAAGTATCGATTGATCTTATCTGGAAGTAGATACTTTGAGTTAAGAAACACGTATTTCTTTTTTAAAAGAATGTGATTTATTATCAAAAAATTAATTATTTTTATGTGAATTCTATATTTATATATTTTATTCAAGTGGATTATGAAATACACTATACTTGCTTACTTTAAAACTAAAAATTTCATTAAAAAAGAAAGGTGTGATATCTCAATTACACAGAGACTTTCAGCCTTGTTGTAAAACCAGCAACCATGCGGCTTCTCATCTCCATTATTGTCACCCAGAATTGGCCTATGCTTCAACTTGATATTCAAATTGCCTTCTTGCATGGTAATCTGAAGGAGGACGTCTTTATACATAAACCTACTGAGTTTATAAATCCTGACTTCCCTCACCATATTTGTAAATTAAGAAAGTCTATTTACGGTCAGAAAAAAGCCTCTAGGGCTTGGTTTTCCAACTTAAGTTCTAAACTGTTATCCTTAAGATTTCACAATTCACTTTCCGATTCATCTCTGTTTATTTTTTCTACCGCATCTGATTCCATTTATGTTCTCATTTATGTGGATGATATTATTTTGACAGCCTCTAATCTCTCTCTTATTACTAAGTTCATTTCTTTTCTTCAGTTTGATTTTCCAGTTAAGGACCTTAGCATGTTACATTATTTCTTAGGCATAGCAATATGTCGTAATTCAACTGGCCTAATCATGTCTCAGTCTCACTATATATCTGACTTGTTAATTCGAACTAATATGCATAAGTCCAAGCTAGTGTCTACTCCCATGTCTGTTTCAGTCAAACTCAATGCTCTTGATGGCTCCTGTTTTAAGGATCCTTGACTCTATCATAGTGTTGTAGGTAGCCTCTAGTATCTTGCCTTTACTAGGCCCAATATCTCCTTTGTCGTAAATAAAGTCTGTCAGTTTATGTATTGTTCTCGCCTTCCTTATTGGCAAAGTGTCAAGAGATTTTTGTGCTATCTTCGTTTAACTACCACTTTTGGACTTTATTTTTCTTCCTTCTCTTCTCTAAAACTCACTGCCTTTTCTGATACTGATTGGACCGCTTGCCCTGATGACCAAAAACCCACCAGTGGTTTTTGTGACTATTTTGGTTCACATCTTATTTCTTAGGGCTCTAAAAAGCATCCTACTATAACCAGATCCTCTATTGAGGCTGAATACAAAGTTGTGGCTAATACTACATGTGAAGTTCTCTGAATTCAATCCTTATTAAAAGAATTAGGCATCTTTCTTACTGATCCGCCAACTTTGTGGTGTGACAACCTTGGCGTCACCTACTTATCTATTAATCTTGTTTTGCACCCTAGAGTTAAACATGTTGATTTTAATTACCATTTTGTGAGGGATCGTGTAGCGGCTAAAGCTCTCAAAGTTTTCTTTGTCTCTAACAAAGATCAAGTTTCTGTTATACTCACCAAGCCACTCTCTACAGCCAGATTCACTCTTCTACGCTCAAGCCTCACCATTTCTTCGGTGCCACTTGAATCGTGGGGTGCTATTAAGGCTCTTGATCTCTGCTTTAGACATCCACTCCTCAAAGGAAGCTTCGAAAGGTATAGCCTCAAAAGGATGATGAATCAAGTCTGCCATAACAGAATGCACATGTAGAATATTATGGAAGGATTTGGAAGAATATTACATAACATAATTGCTGAGTTGTACGGCTTGGATTCAATGTGCATGTGTGTGAATACTCTCTGTTTAACACTCAGAATCAGAATATATTTGCATTGAGGAAAAATTGAGTCAGTAAAATATATATGTGGAAAGGAATTCTATGAAAGAACCATTTTGTCGAGCACCTTCTGTGCATTACCTTACTCCTCTGTATTTCTCCTTTCATTTCCTCTTTACTATTAATGATGGCTAGACCCGAATTCCGTATCAGTGCATTTTGACGGTCATTGCCTTGCTTTTTGCTGGTTGGGCTTTTAATTATGGGTTCATGGGCCTTTATGGTGTGGGATTCTACAAGAAACAATATTTGACCCTCTAGTGTCTATATTTTCCTCCAGTACAGGACAGACGGTAGTCTTAAATAGAGTCGATAAAGTTGAAAAGAAAATGATAAATCATACTGTCAATCATTGTCTCGCCTAAATTAATAGAAATAAAAATCTATGAATTATTAAGTATTACTTTGATATTCTGTAATTTCTAGTACCTTATGCGGGCATGCAAATAGAAAACAAAAGATTTCTATATCATTAATGTACGTATCAAGTCGTTTGGTAACGAAAAATGAAGAGAAGTAGTATATAAATGCATGATTTACCAATTTTGAAAGGGCTTCACTCCCCTTTCTCTTCTTGAATACTACGTCTGGTCTATACAAGCTAGTAGCTGATAGCCCCTACAGCCTAGAGGTTCCTTGGGCCATTTAATGAGAATTTCAACGTGAAAATCCACAGGCTTAGGTCGGAGGAACACAACAAAACAAAAAGAAAAAAATCCAATCAATAAATAAAAGAAAAATTATATACCAACGACAGTTTACACAACACTCACACAATTGTCCATTTATTTTCTTTTTCCTTTTTGTTTAACACTAGGCGTGGACTGAAATTGTAGAAGGCAGATAAGAATTTTATACCCACGCCGCACGGCAGTACCTCACCTCGTCTCCTCTCAGAATTTTAAACCCAAATCCGGCCACCACCATCCACACCGACGCGGTAAGTAAGTCTCCCTACTCTCATTTTCTCTCTCTCTTCCACAAATCAGCTTGTGGTGGTGACCGGCTATTGGGTGTATCTAATTGGGTGGGAGAAGCATTCACGGGGTGCGCCACCCTCCACAAGTGGTCTCTTCCAAAACTCCTATCAGATGGTACTGGCCGTTTAAATGATAACTAATATTAGATACAAGTCTCAAACGTATAAATCTTTTTGTAAAAATGTAGACTCAATTAAAAATAAATGAGTTCTTCACACATTTTATAAAGGATTTGTACGAAACTTGTATATTTAAAGCTTTCATATATCAGTTCTCTTAAATGATATCGTATCCCTTATCTCTTCCTTATATAGAAATGGAAAAGGGCATGCATTTTTTAAATACTATTATTATTATCATCATTATTGAAGGCAAAAAAATAGCAAACTCAGATATAGTAGGACCAACGGACCACCATCATAAAAAAGTAAGAGGAAAAAGACAAGAAAGTGACACGACAAAAAGTAAAAATTGAGAGAGGAAGGCAAGTCAGACAGGCAAGGAATGGGTGACATAAATATGATTTCCTCATCTATTACTGACAAGGCCACAATAAAAAAGATCTGAGATTCGAGGAATGAGACTTCTGAGCGACTATTACGATAATAAAAAAATCATCTTCAACCTGAGAACGAGAGTTTCAAAAATATTTGTCTTCTCCAGGCAAAGATATCTCCGACCTCCATTATATACAGAGAAACGATAAATCATAAGAGACCGTAAAATACTCATATTATAATGGATTTTCCCTCCAAACGACTCGTGGACGTAAGCTCTATGCTAAACCACGTAAATCTGTCTACCTCATTCTCTATTTATATTTCTAGTATTATTTTTTTATTTATTGTTATGGATGTAAGTAAGGGCACCTTACCATTGCTCCGAACTGACATGGTAGGTTTTAGACCGCTTCGTCGAGTCATTTATGCCTGATATGCGATTTTTTTTTATTTTAAGTCAATGTGGAATGGTAGTTTATTTTAGGATAAGTTGATCATAAGTATCACAAACAGATTGAGTAAATTGATAAAATTGAAAATTTAGAAAGTATTTTGAAAAATGTGAAATCGCAATAAGAGATGATTAACGAACATAAATTCTAAGAAAAGCAATGTACTTTATTTCTTCAAATTGTATTTTTTTTAGTACGAATGAACAAAATTCTCTCTTAATCCTTGGATTTGAAATATAATTTGTAATTTACTCAACAATGATAGAAAGTATTATGACGGAAATTATAAAAACTTTATAAGAAAAGCCAATGCTGACCTTGCAGGAAATCTGCTTAAGCAAACAGAAGGGGGAACTGAAATTGGCACTTGGGGTAATGTCCTCGTGAACGTTTATCACAGGTGCTTGGGTACCCTCACAAGTAATTGCCACTTCATAAGATCAATATAATTAAATTTATCGCTTTACAAATTATAATTTCCGAATAAGTTTATGTAACAACCTGATTGTAATGTAATAGTGAAAAGAAAGGAATTGAAGATGAAACTGAGTAATTGATGTATTGAAAATGGCATAGTGTATGCCTGCTTCGAGGGAGGCTCCTCCAGAATAGGAAACAATCTAGAATGTTCTTGATAACTACTACATCTCCTGCAGGTCTAATATAGGAAAACAGTAAAATACTATATGAGAAATAATACTTGCAATCGTGAGTGTGCAAGCGCCGTACAGTCGCTTTGAAAAAAATAAATAAATATGGGACCCACATAAAAATAAATTAATTTTTTAATAGTAGACCTCACTCTTTTTCAAAGTGACTGCACGGCATTTGCGCATTCCACGACTGTATGTAACATTACTCATAGTCATTCTTAGCTAAAAAGGGCCTATGGGCCTTAACAATTACAGTTTAAATTAATTGGATATCTTCCAGTATCACGAGGCCAAGGCTCCTCACGGCCCAGCTGAGCCCAATCCCTTCACTTTAAGCCTTCTCTGCTTTGCTGACATTCAGACCACTTCAACATCAGACTTGTTCCCTAACCCTTGCACGAACATCACGCACGAACACATCCTTGTCTGCTACGCCGTTCCCCTTCCATGGTCTAAGTCGTGTAACAGTTTCAAGAAATCTAAAAGATTCAAATGAATCGAGCATGTCCAGATTCATCTATAAGGGCGAGGGTAATGTACCGGCAGAAAACTACCAACAATAGGGGCGGTGTGCTTAAGGATGTCTTCAACCAGAATGGACAGGGACTCAGCGTCAATAAAATCTCCATCACCAGTAACACGGATAGCAGCAACTTGATTCATGATCTCCTCATCCTTGTACGGATAGCAACTGCATAACGTTTATGCACTCCGTGACTATACGCAGCATTAATCACAAAATTAAGTTCAAGGAGGCTAATCGACGTTGGACAATAAACGATGGGGTACGTAGGAGTTACGAGACTTAATGAAATTAAAGCTATAGCTGTTGTAAGCTAAAACGGCTGGTCTCTATTAGTCAAAAGTCAAATGTTTATTTCTAAATAATAATAGCAATAAGAGCATTGATTTCATCAAAAGCTTAGCCAAATATAAAATATGATGAATTTCATCAAAATAGAGCTGCATTAGATTAGGCAAAGAGATAAGTGTAAAATTTTGAGCTACATTAAATGGATGGATTTGATCTTCACATTTGAAGGGGTACTATTCACTCATCAAATCTATTTTTTATTTATTTTTAATCTCCAAAGGTATTTTTTATTCATGTTTAATCTCCAACCGTCTTGTAATAATAATGTAATAATCAAATTAAATTATTAATTAACATATGATTAGTATAATTGTAAATTATGAAAAATATGAAAAATTAAAAAAAATAATATTATATTATTATTTTAATTAATTCAATGTGGGGTTATGGTTAGAGAGGTTTTAGATTTATAGAAATTATATACTTTTCATCAAATTTTAGAGATAACTTTGATGAAGTCAATACTAATACTCTAATAGGAGTAAACCATTAACACAAATGCATGTCTCGCCGGCCGTATATATCTATAAGGCACATTAAAGCCAATAATTCAACCAAATCAAAACTCACCTCATCAGCACAAGTAACTCCCATCAAAATTTAAAAAAAGTTGTTTCATAAGTTTTTTTAAATAAAAAAGTACAAACAAATAGAAAAACAAATTATAAACAAAAAATTAGAAGAATAATTCTACTTCTTCCGATGATGGGTCTGATATGAGTCTCGACAATTTTTTTTTTTTATTTAGTAATTAAGCAAATATTTTTTTAAAAAAAAAATTAACCAGGACAATTTGTCGGACTACACTCTCTGTGGGTGTAGCACGACTCAAATTAGAAGGAAAAATAAGCGGGTGGTAAAATGCATGTGTTGATCATAACAACCCAGCCCTTAAATATGAAAGTGATCCACACCAGAAGGACGCCACTTGCAAGCAGTGACAACGCAAGATTACACGCATAACCACTCGGTAGACAAAGTAAAGTAAGGAAAAATACAACCAAGAAATTATATATCCACATGACATGACATCACAGGACAATTTCTAATTGGATGAGGATCATGACAAACTCATCTTACAAATTACAAACCTCCGGATACCAACATATTCAACCACATAAATTTATTTACTAATACCATTAATTTAGCCCTCGGGAAGCGGGTGGCCATTTTTAATGCACTGAGTTGGCAGCACCATCAATGTGGCAGCACTTGAAACTGATATACGTCTCCATGATGCGGGGACAGTCGGGGCATTTCATGTTCTCTGGGATTTTTCCACTGCTACTTGGGATATCAATGCGGCAGCAGATGTGAGAAGTGTGAAGAACCTGGTTGTGGTAGTCTCTGAAAGAGAGTTCGAAGCCCTTCTCCCGCACAAGCTCCTTCCATTTGTCGAACTCCTCCAAGACCTTCAAGATGGTTGTCCCATGGCCACTGAGCACCACACTAGACCCTTTGCTGAGCACAGCCCATCCACTCTCATTCTTGTAGGAGAGCAGCTTTTGGATCTCTAGTGTCACAGCGTCTGCTTCGGTCTTCCTATGAGTCTTGGAAATGAACATACTCTCAATGCCGGTCCAGAAGCGCCCTAGAAGACTGTGGTTGTCCTCTCCTTTGCTGCCCTTTCCTACCAACAGAACCTCTATGGAAATCCTTGCTTCCTTTATCACCTGGTCATTGGCAAGAGCAGTTGCTCTTTTAGTAAATTGTTGGATCCACTCGTTGTCCTTTCCCCCATAGAAAAATATATACTTTTCCTCTCTGATCTGTTTGAACAAGACGTACATGATCTCAGTTCTCAATGTAATTCCAAAGCACTATACATTATTTCTTAATTAAAATGATTTGCAAGCAAGACTGAGACAATTGATAATACATTTGTGTACGTGTATGTGCTGTGCACGTGGGTGCACTAGATTCGTGAAAGGAATTTACCCAGCTCTCAATATTTGGGTTAACGCCAGTTGCTATGGACCCAATCCAATCCTTGTTACTGGAAAGGGTTTCTTCCACTGCAGTGGTGAAGGGGAAGGCCTTGACTCCCCATACCCTGATCATGTGGATTGCATTGTCACTTTCAACCCTTCCTTGAGGGCTCAACACCACAACGGAGGGCTTACCCTTGAAGTGCCACTTCTCCTTGATGAACCTAATGCCGGCTATTGGGGAAAAATACTGCACTACGTACCAAGGCATCTTGGCCCGCAGCATATCGAACTTCTTTTGCAGGTCCTCCGTCCATTGTTCCACAATTGGAATCCATACAATCTTATACTGATCCTCCTTACGTATTAACTCATGAATTGGTTTGAGAATTGAAATGTCATCATCCGAGATATCTAGCCCCGAGATGAACAGTAAGACATTCTTCTTCTTCAGCACCTCAATGCTAACCTGTTTATGCCATAAATTACGGATGCGGGGAAATTAACCCGTGTTAGCAATGATTTCATACATAGAAAAGTAAACTACTATTAATGTGCCACTTATGCATCTATAGCCAGATGATTTTTCAAAGAACTTGGCCATACAAAAGTCGCTTTTATAGCTTTATGAAAAGTGATTCTCACATGCATGTGCAATTCTTTTTTATCGTCGAAAATGTTCCTTTCCCACTAATTTAAAGGCCAGCCCGATGAATTGCATATATTGTTCAGAGATTTTTACAAAAAGCGGTCATTGATCTACGAAGGAGAGATTAAGTAAATTATATATTTACCCCATAGAAAATAAGGACTATACGTGTTTTGCACCAACCAAAAAAGAAATAGAAAAATGGAATGGAAACGAGGTAAGATTTATTGAAAGTAAATAACGAATCCCTTCGGATTTAGACTAAACCCAAACCGGACGAAACATTTCAATTGCCAAGTGACTTATTTTGACACGAGAAATACTCTCACCACAAAATAATTATACAAAAGTAATCTCACAAATTGATGTGGATTGTCAAATTGTATAGTTACTTTTATTATAAAGCAATTCTGACGGATCACATGCATGAAGCCACGTCAGTTTCTGGAATTACTTTTGTATAATCTATTTGTGATTATAACTCCTCTTTTGAAATTACGATCCCTTATTGTTGTATTCATGGTAAGTTTTGTCATGTCCAATCATATTTATTATGTGACATATTTAAGTGGTTATCACTAAGTGATTGATAAAAAACCCACTTCAAATGTATTGATTGGAGATGACTAAATTTAAGATTAAGAGTAGCATTAATGCTTGATTTTAACTATGTATGACTGTAGCTATAAAAAGGGCTTAATTTTTATAACTTTAGCCAAAAAAGAATATACTAATCATCAATTTGAAAAATAGATATCAGCCAGAAATAGTTGTAATCAAAGGGTTGATGTAGTTATGTCGTTACTTGGACGGTTCTGTAACTCCGGTCTGCCATATATATGCTAATTTATCAATAGAACGTTAAAAAGCATCCAAACGTCTAATATTCGTAGAACCATAAGCATACCGGCTTTCTAGTAGAACCATCAAATAGCGGCTGCAATTTGTCCTTGGTGAAAATCAGTCCCTTAAATACCTCCATGACTTCCGTAGGAGTTCGAAAAAGTTTCACGAGCCTCCAATAAGCCTCTGTCTCCTCTGCAATGAATTAAAACCTTTCATCATTATATATCAAGTCCTTTTAAGGCAATCAATTGATCAATAAGTGAAACATGAACCAACCAAAGCTTGCATTCTTTCATGTAGCGGACAAGAAACTAACCTATCTGTTGTTTGCAAATCGTAATCTGCCTCCTAAGTTTTGAGACGATCACGTTCAGTTTTTGAGAAAACAGGGATAGTTCCTGTTTCTTGCCCCTGTATATCAAACATGGTCATTTTGACACTGGCAAGATGGCGTGCAACCACAACTATATTAAAGCTTTAAAAAAAAATACTATACTAAGGCTTAAGATTATTGTAAGATCAATCCGGCAAACCGTTTTAATTATTTTAAGATAAATTGTTTATATGTATGAGAAACTTATTACTTTCTAAAATTTTACCAAGCATTCAGATTGTGATTAACTTCTAACTAAGAGTTTAATTGGCATAATCAGAGTCATGTTGGCCTGGACAACAGCTTATTGATCATCACTTACCCAAAAATGAAAAAACATATATTAAGCACTTACTCATCACTAGTGAGGCAACAAAGCTGAGTCGTGCTGGCTACAACGGTGATAATGGCCCAAAAAACATCCACTGGAATATGGTCCACGCCAGTTGACAGAGCTGGCACATCCTTTGTGTCATAATTTGATAGCTTCTCTAACTCAAAGATGCATTCAATCACTTCCAGTGTGGCTTTGATCACACTGTTAAGTTCAATTAGCGCCTGGCGATGTTTCTGCAGATTTGGTCCCTTTAAGAGGATAGAAACCCGCCTCAGGGTTCCCACTGATTTGGCGAGTTGGTCCGATGACTGATTCTGAGCAAGCAGCCAGAACTCCCCATAGTCCAAAGCAAAAGCCGCTAGGGTCAGCACTGCTTTTGCATCCCAAGAATAGTTCGATAATTTGTTAAGTATTGACAGGGTTGTTTCGTAAGCAACTTCTTCACTAGGGGCCTTGCATTGCATCTGACATTACATATTCGATATTGTAAAATCGTGTACATGCGTAAAAAAAATAAAAACCAAAAGTTAAAATCATCCAAATTATAGGCTGATCATTCCTTTTTTATTCACTCTTTGGTTTTTCCTTGAGTACTGACTTTACTGAGTTGAAAGAAGAGGGAGGGGCGCAAGGAGGGGAATAAAAAGAAAAATAATGGTGATTTGTAATTACCTCGTAGGAAATACTCTTGAGTATACACAGGGGTGGACTAAAGCTTGCTTTGGGGATCTTCTCGTCCAAATGTTCTACCGTTGCTTGGCTACCCTGCTGCGGGTCACGAGTGAAAAAAATTGAAAAAATAAGCTGAAAATTAGTTCATCTCATCTGTATACAAATGTGATAAAGCTAGTGTTGCAATTGGCAAAACCAACTGATAAAATAGAAGTGAGCATGTCGCGATTTATGCTTTCTAGTATAGAAAGAGACCTGCAGCCTCCTGTCCTGCTTTCCCTTTAACCTCTTGGTCCGATCCATTTTTCAAATAAATGAAAAAGTAGTTTTACCGACTAGCCAATTTGCTTAGAGTCTCTTAATCAAGCATTGTAACAAGAAACATTTTGTTTTCGTTATGGTGTAGCAGAAGAATGGTGTGAAACTGTGGGAAAACCGAACCTCCAGTACTCCCAAAACTAAAACGTTTTAGCCTCATAAGAGTAAATGTGGTACCATACCAGGACAACATTATCGACGATCTGGGTGGCACGCTTAAGGATGTTCTCGACGATGATGAAAAGAGACTCAACATCAAACTTTTCATCATCGTGGACGTGCGTTGCATAAATCTGGTTCAAGATCTCGTGGTCGGTCGAGGTGAATAAGCTCAGGTTACCCTTAATGGGATGCGGGGAAGAAGCCGACCCCACTTTGGTGGCCATGTTGTGTTACACAAAAGGATGGGTTTGAAGCTCTCTTTGGGTGACAGTACTAGAGGGGGGAGTGGCAAAGATGGTGTCGTTTGATGCAATCAGCTGGCGTCGTCCATTTATATAGCCACAGGAGCGGTAAATATTATTGGGAAAAATAAATGAGAAGCCATGACTCGGTCATGTTTTAGCATGTCCAGACTTCATATCACCCCACTCGGCGTGACTCCACGGTGTCGACACTAAAGAGTGTGGTTGGCAGTTTGATCGCCACTTCCTTATTTCTATGCAATCAAATAAGATCATCATCCCTGGAGAAAGGGTAAAATACAAGAACTGTTTGGTCAATAGAAAAATCTTATAAAATTAAATTTAGAAATTAATTTGATACGCTAGACTATAAAACTCATTCAAATTTAGATCTGACATCTTATATCAAGCTAGCTAGGCACGGTACGTAATTTGTAAATTTGTTTTTGTAATACTTTTTTTTTTATAGATGTAACAATTCTCTATAAGCATATGTAATTCATTAATAAGATTTTCACTTATATCTTGGGTGAGAGCCAATTTATTAGTCCAAATTCCGTTTCAGAGTTTTTAGTTTTAATCTTATGTGAGGGGTATTCAGGTTTTTGTTGGTCGTCTCTTCTTATATCTGACATATTTTTTTTAATGTAAGCAAAAAAATCAAGGCTTCATTTTTGGTCCACTCTGACGAAGGAGATGGTTGAGCAGGTAGAAAAGCTCACAGGTAGAAAACACATAGTTCTCTCTACCAAATAATAAATATCGTCCAAGAGAGTTGCATGGAGGTGAGAACGTACACGATGGCATGCTAGAATCTAAAGCGCATGGACAAGAAGAAGCCATGGAAGATAAGAAAATAGATCAGGTTGAGCTTCAGCTCGAGGACGACACAGCTGTACCCTGGAATCTGGATGGCTAAAGAAGAACATGAAAGAAAAATGCTACTCTACCGACATTGGTCCCAATTTTTTTTTTTTTTCCTTTAATGATTAAGGAAATATTTTAAATGATGTTATAAATTTATTTAAAAAAAAATTGTTGAGGGTATAAAAAAATAAAAAACTTTTTTGCCTTTATCCGGACCATCTCGTACTACACCTTCGGAGCACTGCTCAAAATGAAATTAGTACTGTGAGGACCAAAGCATGCATGCTCGGAGAATTTTAATTATGAAAAATATTTTAGTCACAAGTAAATTATATAAAAGTAAATTCACAATCTGGCATATCACATCAAATTACGTCAGTTTGTGATATGTCATATTGTAAAGTTATTTATGTTGTAAAATATATCTAACGAATAATCTGAAACTATGTCAGCTTATAAATTTATTTTTGTATAATCTCGTCATGGCTGTAGTCAGTAGAAATCTTTTTTTAATTATTGCTGGGGTAATTTCAACTATTTTTCTCTTTTTTTTTCTACAACAAATAATTTGTATTGATTGTTGACAAATTTTAGAAATATGATTATTACATATCTTCGTTTTACCACTTGAGTTGAATACAATATTCATTAAAAAAAAAAAAAAAAAAAGTTGAACTTTTCGAAAACAAACGAATGGATCCCCCTAATTTAATCATATAATGCCCGTAAAGAAGATGAGCTATAAAGTCGATCAGCTAGGGAAGAAAAAAAAAGTAAAATTTTCTATTATGTTTGGTGAACGAAGCATGCAGGCATCTCTCTCTGTTGGCTAATATTCAGAGTGGTGATGACGTCATATTTCTTACCTCATCGATCGATCGATCGCACTATATATGTTTTATTATTAAATTTATATATAAATGAACAGTAATAGTATTACTTATTAAGTTTTTAATGACATGATATTTTATATGAAGATACAGTAATGTGTCCACACATATATACATAAGGTATTGCATATATTTAATAAAAATATTATCAAAAATTTAAGATCTAGAATAAAAGCAAAATAGATAAAATATTGATCTAAAATATTTACGTTACTTCTATAAATTATAATATTAAATCATTAATATGTTATTATCATTTACTACGTTGTACAATGTACGGTACTATTTTTCAGACTAATATTATAAATACTAATAATTTTATAAAAATAATTTACAAAAGTAAAATTCAGGCACTGGTTAAAATTAAACAAGGGATGGTTTTGACTGAGAAAATAAGATATATAAGATCAAGAGGATATGATCAGTTAATGATAGAAAGTATAATAATTATCTGTGGGAACAAACTCTCAATTACTTTCAAGGATCAGCACGTTGAAAAAGCTGGCCAGGAGGTCCAGCTATCGATCTTTCTAGATCCTAAACCACCAACACAATAAATTATTAACGTCCTTTTATGCTGTGGCATTTATAGTTCTTGCAAGTATCACGTTGATTTAAAGTGAGGTGGTAAATTATATGAAGAAATTAAAGGAGAATGATAAGCCCACATTTCAATGATTTCATGATGTCTTTGTACTCAATTCATCTTAGTTCCGCCCTAAACAACAAACAAGAAATTTTCATTATTTTTATTATTTTTTTTTTTCCATAGATTGCGAGCTGAGTCAGGTCGGGTGGACTTGGCAGCTTGCGGTGGTTGCAGCATATGGGGGTAGGAAAAATGGTCTCCCCTAAAATTACGCCAGAATTTGAGTTTCAAGTTAGTACTGCATAAAATGAGCACTTCCGTTTAAATGTTCAGGATAATATTAAAGAATAGTATATAAATATTGTATGGTCAGTTTTGTAATAATTTGTATCTCACTTGAGGTCAAAGACTCAAAAAACTGGACGATGATGATATATAAAAATTGAAAAATGATACTTGGGAGTGTGCAATCACCGTACAGTCGTTTTGAAAAAAATAAATAAATATGGGATTTACATGAAAAGAAATTAATTTTTTAATAGTAGACCCTACTTTTTTTTAAAGTGATTACACGGCATTTACGAATTTCACAACTGTATGTAGCATTATTTATCAAAATTTAAAATGTGAAAGTGTTATGTCTTTTATAAAAAGTAAACCCATCATAAAAAAAAAATTAAAAATAGATAAAAAAAAATTTTTTTTTTTGGGAAAGTCTACTCTTTTATCATAGACTTGAATAAAGTTTGTACATTTGGGACTTGTTCGTGATATTATTCAAACAGAAAATATTTTGCTAATATTCATGTCTTCCTTAATTATATCACACACTAATGTATTCCAAAGGATTTCTTTAAGGAGGAAGAGGTTTGCGACAATAAGATCCTTTATCTTTGTATCTTTTTATCTTGATGGAAGAAATCATTTTTAGATTATTGAAAATGAATTTTTAGAAAATGAATCTCTCTTTTCAGCATCTAGAGGGGCTCTTATAATATCTCATCTATTATATGTAAATGATATTATGATTTTTATTGGTGGAGATAAAAAGTCGATTCGGACCATTTCTAAAGTTCTTACCGTCTATAAAAATTGGTCTGGACAGCGGGTCAACAAAGAGAAATCCGCTATTGTTTTCTCGATAAGGAGGGATGAACCGATCGAGGACTAGAAAAGAAATTAATCTCTTTAATTAATAATTAACCTAAAAATGATCTGCAACGGTGCACAGATGTTCCCTGTGACCACGGCCACAGACTAATATCCCAGAAAAAGCATTGGTTGATCTAGTCTGAAAAGTGAAAAGTAGATCCTTCGAGATAAGGAACACGTGGCTTAGCTACAGACTATGTTCCAAGAAACATCAGGAACCCCTGGGGCCTGCTCAGGGCGGAAAAATAAAAAAAAAAGAGGTGATCCCTATTAATCGTTTCATGCATAATCCAGATTGTCAAAGAGATATTAATAGTTGGTGGAGACCAGATCTGAGAATGACGTTACAGTTCAACTATTTTTCACATGAATATTGTGTCGATATTTTTATTTTTCTTTTTTAAAAGTAGAAAAGAAATTGTTATAAAAGCATACTGTCAATCATTGTCTCGCATTAAAAGTAGTGGAAATAGTATTTAGTTTGATAATCTGTAATTTCTAGATTGGTAACCAAAAATGAAGATACGTAATATATAAATACATGATTTACCAATTGAGCGGTCCTACTCTGTCGGTTGAGAAGCACGGCTCATTTATACCACTAGTTTATTTTAAATTTTTATTTTGAATTTTTTTTTATATTTTTTTAATATATTTAAATATTAAAAAAATAAAAATAAATATACTAATACATTTGAAATTATTTTCTTAATTATTAAGTAAGAAAAAAATTAAAATGACAAGCAGTACACTTACGTTAGACTTCGGACCGCAAATTAGTATTCCTCTTGAAAAAAGCTACTGTGCCGTTCCAACCATACTGCTCAAATTCGCTTGGTGAAAAAAAAAATTATTTTTTATTTTTACTTAATGATTAAGAAAATAATTTTAAGTGTATTGATATATTTTTAAAAAATATTTAAATCTATTAAAAAATATGAACAGAAAAATAAAAAAATAAAAAACAAAAGTTGAAGAGTAGCCCGACTCATTTCTCTTACCAATTTTGAAAGGTTTTCACTTCCCTCTCTCTTCCTGACAACTTGTTACGTACATACCTTACTCTTCCTTTTCATCTACCCTGTAGTCCGAGTAATAGCATTAGTACTGGGCTCAAAACATTTTAGCTAAAATTTAACTAAAAAATCTTTTTTTACAAATTTAGCTATCCACTTTTCAAAAACATCAAATAATAGGCTCAACAAATCTTTCACTATTCTATTAAAATATTTTTAAACTTTTCATTTATTTTAATTCTAATTATAATTTGAATTTTTCCAACGGTTATATTTTTTAACGGTTATATTAAAATATGTTATGTTATTCTTTCACTATAAAACATAACATTTCATCAACAATTTCATTCACTTTAACTCAAGTATCTCTGTGAAACATTTTCTTTTCATTTCCTCTCAATGGATCGTTCACTTTTTCACAAAATGACACTTATCGATTCAGATTATGACAAAGAATTTGAGATAGCGAGACAACTTGTGGAAGAAGAAGGATCAAGCTCACGTGATTCTTCTAAAAAATCACATAAATTCATAAGGCGCGATCGATTGCAAGCCCACCAAAATCTTTTTCGTAATTATTTTGTTGATCCTCCAATCTATCCTCACAAATATTTTCGAATGAGGTTTCAAATAAGCCGTTCTCTATTTCTTCGTATCCAAGCTGCGGTAGAAGCCCATGAACCTTATTTTGTCCAAAGACGAGATAATTCTGGAAGGCTTGATTTTTCTTCCCTTCAAAAAATAACAGCTGCTCTGAGGATGCTTGCATATGGTGTCACGGCTGATTTTATGGATGAATATTTGAAGATTAGAGAGACTACGGCATTAAGAAGCCTAAAAATGTTTGTCAAAGCAGTTGTTTCAATTTTTTCTGAAGAGTACTTAAGGAAACCCAACAATGATGACATTGCTAGACTGCTCGCAGTTGGTGAAAAACGTAGATTTCCAGGTATGTTAGGGAGCATCGATTGTATGCACTGGAAGTGGAAGAACAGCCCAACTACTTGGCATGATATGTACTCTGATCATATCCACGAACCAACAATTATTTTAGAAGTAGTGGCTTCTTACGATCTATGGATTTGGCATGCTTTTTTTAGATTACTGGGATCTCATAATGATATAAATGTGCTTAATGGATAATTTATATTTTCTGACCTTGCTCAAGGGCTTACTCCGACTGTTAATTACACTATTAATGGTCATAACTATGCAATAGGCTACTATCTTGCTGATGGCATTTATCCGCAATGGGCAACATTTGTTAAGACCATCTCAGCTCCCCAATAAAACAAGAAAAAATATTTTGCTGCTGCCCAAGAGTCCACAAGGAAGGATGTGCATGCTTTTGGTGTGCTTCAAGCACGATTTGCTATAATTCGTGGACCTGCACGATTTTTTCACATTGAAACGCTCAATGATATTATGATGGCATACGTAATTTTACATAATATGATCATTGAAGATGAATGGGCTGACAATGAAGAAAAAGAGTTTGAATAAGATCAGTTGGCAGAAATCACACATGATCCAGTGTCAACTGGCCCTACACCTGAATTTAGCGAGTTCATTCAACGTCATCATGCTCTTTGGGATAGGAAAGTTCATTGTCAACTCCAAGCAGATCTCGTCGACCACTTATGGCAACAATATAGTGCCTCATAATGAGTTAAAGTCTATGGTTGTATTAGAGTCTAGGGTTGTATTAGAGTCTATGGTTGTATTAAAGTTTATGGTTGTATTAAAGTTTATTGTTCTTGTTCTATGGTTGTATTAGAGTTTATGGTTGTATTAGAGTTTATGGTTCTTATTCTATGGTTGTATTAGAGTCTATGATTCTTGTTCTATGGTTGTATTAAAGAAGCTAATAAACATAATCAACAAGTCACAAATAAAACATTATTTCATAAAATACATAACCAACAAGAAAAAACTATAGAGCATTTTCACAAATACAAAGAAGGCACATGCGAAAGAACTGAAATAAAAAAGTATTGGGTGAATAAAAAATGCGGTACTGCATCTTGGCTACCAAAAAAAAAGTCTTGGGTGAGTACTGAAATAAAAAAACTGAAATAAAGTCTTAGCTATTATTTTTCATATCAAATAGTGTTGACAATAAAAATCAACCCGATGGTAGAGAAAACTGAAAGCCATCTCCTCCATCCTCTGCCAAATGATCTTCCCCATCACAACCACTGTTACTGCAACCACCTACCCAACAAAGAGTCTATTTCATCATGTGTGTCTTCTTTCACAAACACCACCAATCCCACAAATACAATATCAACCCACTCGAAATACCGACCAACCAACCGAAAAGGATATAGATAGATAGAACAATTAAGGGAGAAGGAAAGAAATCGTAAAAGAGAGTAAATAAATCGCAACAGATTATCACACCGAAGGGAACTTTTTCCTTGGTTACCTGGGAAGATAGGGTTGAAGATTGAAGATGTCTAGCGATGGTCCGCGTCGAGCCTTTGTTTTTTGCAATCGTGGGTTTCGTTCAAGCTACGCTGGAAAGGAAGAGAGTTGTCTGAAGTTTGTGAATTTTTTCATTGTGCTGGAGAGAGAAGCAGCGGGAAGGGAATATTTTAGACAAAAATAATATTTGGCTAGCCTCCTTTGGCTCAATAAATTTAGCCAGCCAATTCATCTAAAATTAAAATTATTGTACATTTAGCTAGCCCATTATTATATTTTATTTTACACTTTAATTATTCTTTGACTAAAATTTGATTTTAACTAGCTAACTATTAGTGCTCTACGAGCACTGGCATTGGACTCATCAAATGAGTCCAATGTTTAAAAATTGATGAATTTCACTCAAAATACATGGCATTGGCTTCTCCATTTACGTAAATGTGAAACTTCCAGCTACAGTGGAGTGTCATTTATCGCCAAACTTGATGAACTACTGTTTAACATCTATTGCGTTATTTTATTACGAAAATATAATTTCGTACGCAAAGTAGTTCTTTCTTCCCTCTCTATTCTGCTTCCTTCCTCTTTCCCGAAATCTCCAATTCCTTTTCGATTCATCTCCCTTTCTTTGTTCCTCTCCTCTCCCTTTCTTTCTTCCTGAATCTGCCAAAGCAGTTTTTCTTCCCTCTCTTCTCTACTTTCTTCCTCTATCCCGTATTCCCGAAATCGATTCTTCCTCTCCCTTTCTTTCTTCCTCTCTTCTCCCTTTTTTTTCTTCCCGAATCTAGGATTTCGTTATTTCTTCCCTCTCTTCTCTGCTTTCTTCTCTACCCCGAAATCCCCAAATCCCTTTTCGATTATTTCTCTCCATTTCTTTCTTCATCTCCGTTTCTTCCCTCCGTTTCTTCTCCTGTTTTTCGCGAATCTAGACTTGAATAAAGCCAAGAGTTTCTGGAATCCTCTTTCATTCTCCAACGCTGCCTTCTACTCCCTCCTCCTCGTCTTCACTTCTGGAGACTCTTTTCCTGGCCACCTAGGGTTAGTACACACTTCTTATGGTTCTCTGAGGTTTCCGTCTCTTAACGTAAGCGCTTTCCTTTCTTTTTATTTTCTGTTTTATATGAGAAATGCTATCTTTTAAGCATTGTTCTTTTCCAGGGAAATATTTTTTGGGAAATTTTTACGGCAAACGTTTTCTTCTTGGAACAATGAAGACCGAGCAAATAACAATAAGAGAATGAAAAAAAATGATTATTGATTTTCAAAAGTAGAGTTTATTGACATAAATGCAACATTGATTCTCGGATTGGTTGCTTTGAGAAAACAGAGGAAAAGAAAACGAAGGAAACAAGTTGTGAACGCTTAATGTACTTTGCTAACTTCTGTCCAAGTGGTCAAGGCTTAAAAATTGGACATCTAATTGTTTTTGAGGGTCCGTAGAAATAATCTAGCTTCAAAACGGTTTGTTCTCCCAAAGATTTCTGCTCATTCTATTCATTGGTTTTGAGGAGTTCTACATTGTAACCACCTTTCATTGATGATTATCTCTTAACTTACCGTTATTTTTTTTTTTAATTTTCGCTTTTTGTCTTTAGATTTATATGCATTTCTCCAGTCCATTTGTTGTTAGTTCATTTGATTTAGCTGAATGATTTTTAATATTTTATGTCTACTTCTTCTCGCTGTTCTATGTGAAAACTGAGACATGCACTCAAGTGATCGTCTAATTTAGTTACTCGGCCCGAAATAACATGTTAAATAAAATTAATTCTCACAAACAATGGGGCTTGTAACTAGTACTGCTGCTGTTTTATCTTACTTGTGAATGCTTAATGAGTATTTGTGGTAGTTTTTGGTTTGATAAATTCTATATATGATTGTTGGGTACAAGAATAGTTGTCCAAATGTGTTGGATAATTAGGTTGAGAAAAAAAATAATTGAAAAAAAATAATTTAAGTATCAAATTAAATTATTAATTAACATATGATTAGTGTAATTGTAAAATATGAAATAAAAAATAAAAAATAATATTATATTATTATTTTGATGAATCCAATGGCTAATCCAATGTGGAGTTATGGATAAGGAGGTTTTAGGCTACGTTTGGGTAGCAAAGTCTTCTCAACACTCTTCAAGTATTCTCGTACTTATGAAAATACTTCACATGCCAAACAACTTAAAATAATTTCAATGGGACCTACAAACCCACTTCAATATCTACTCATAACTATTCACAAACATTCTATAATATTTATCACTATTATATATAAATAAAAAATAAAATCATTATAATATTTATTACTATTAAATATAAATAAAAAATAAAAAATAAAATCACTATAATATTTATCACTATTATATATAAATAAAAAATAATTTCACTATAATATTTATTTATATTATATATAAATAAAAAATAAAATCACTATAATATTTATCCCTATTAAATATAAATAAAAAATAAAATCACTATAATATTTATCACTATAATATATAAATAAATAAATAAAATCACTATAATATTTATCACTATTATATATAAATAAAAAATAAAATCACTATAATATTTATCCCTATTAAATATAAATAAAAAATAAAATTACTATAATATTTATCACTATTATATATAAATAAAAAATAAAACCACTATAATATTTATCCCTATTAAATATAAATAAAAAATAAAATCACTATAATATTTATCACTATTATATATAAATAAAAAATAAAATCACTATAATATTTATCACTATTAAATATAAATATAAATAAAATCACTATAATATTTATATAAATAAAAAATAAAATTACTATAATATTTATCACTATTAAATATAAATAAAAAATAAAATCACTATAATATTTATCACTATTATATATAAATAAAAAATAAAATCACTATAATATTTATCACTATTATATATAAAAAAATATTTAGACAATATAATATTTATCATTAATATATATAAAATAAAATAAAATCACTATAATATTTATCACTATTATATATAAATAAAATCATCATTAAAAAAAATTAATCATTGATAGAACCCACACATTTTTCAATTATTTATCTAAAAGTTAACAACTCAACAACTCAACATACTTCATACATCCAAACAACTCAAAATATTCTCAATGGAACCTACAAACCTACTTCAATCTCATCTCATAATTATTCATAAATATTCTCAATATTTTTTAAGTATTCTTACTATCTAAATATAGCCTAACGTTTTTCATTAAATTTTAAAGATAAATTTGATGAATCAATGCCAATGCAATTCGAAGGTGCATTAAATATGAGAAACATTAATCACGTTGGCTTTGAGAGACAGATAACGATGACAAGAAGCTCCATTATCACGTCTTCATTTGTCTTTCCTTTCCCACAGACATGATCATGCCTCCTTTGTCATCATTGAACAATAGTACGTCCTATATATACAAGATAGCCCCTACAGTCTAGAGGTTCCTTGTGGCAAATAATGAGGATTTCAACGTGAAAATCCTCGATCATGAACATTGGCGGACGTTGACATGATTGTGGTTGGTGCATGTATTTCTTTTCATAGAGATAAGAAAAAGGCAGAGGACCGTGATGCGATGCCACGTTTATGCAACAAGCGATATGTTTTCTGTTTGAGGATCGGATCAATCAAGATCGATATAAAACTCCTTTATGACAAAATTAATCCAAATAAATTAATTTACCACAGTATCTATATCTTTCGAGTCATTACTGAAGAAGAATAGGGTACCAACCCCTTTCCAAGTTCCTGATATGACTGCTGCTTTCGGCGTATGGCGACAATAACAGTATTGGTCAATTATCTGATAACCTTGGGGCATCTGGCGAGTCATGACGAAACACATTGTTGTATGAAGCCTCTGATGATGCTTCTGAATTATTATCTTGTTCAGAGTCATTGCTTTAGAGACTTTGACAATTGTTTTTCCAGTATCTTGATTAAATCATTTTTATTAAGCCTATCCAGAATATCAGTGTTCTTTTTAGACTTGGAGGATTTCTTTGAGGATGAGCTGGTAGCTTTTCCCTTAAAACCTGAAATTGCCAGATTTTCTTCAAAATGACCCAAGCCTATGAGTCTAACGAAGAACTGGTATTCAAGGCCTACTCCTCCTGATTTATAGTTTGAAGAAAAAAATTTTCAAAACTAATCTTCTTACTCTGCTTAAACAGTTTTTCAAGGCAGATGTTTTTGAAAGCAATTTCTTGATAGTACTTTGAATGTTGCAAGTAATTTGCAAGTACTATCAAATTTTTTTGATAGTAAATTTGGAATAGAGATTTTATCTATAGTACTATGTGTTTCTAAATTTCAAACAGATTTACTTAATAAAAAGTTCCTAGTAAGGATTGATTGCAAAAGTGCCAAATTTTTTTTAGAAAAAGATATTCAAAACATTGCATCAAAATATATTTTTGCACGATGACAAGCTATTTTAAGTGTTTTTGATTTTGACATTGAATACATCAAAGGCACAAACAATTATATTCCTGATTTTCTTACCCGTGAACCAAAAACGCCTCAAAAATAGAAGTAATTGCAACAATCAGAACTCAGGGTGGCTCTGATACCACAAACACAGCAGAATTAAGAAGAACTGAAGAAGAAGAGAAGGAAATGATGCAAAAGCAGAAAATATATACAGGCGGTTAAACTGACCATATGCATGTATGCAATAGATAAAATAGGTAAGCAAAATAGAAGATGCATAAACGAAATAGAGTATGCACAAATTAGATTCAGGCAGTTAAACCGACCATATTTCTCCAATGGTGGAATCAATTTAGACTAATTCCGGAGAATTTACCTTATATGCTCTCCAGAGCATTTAAACACTATACCCTGATTGTTGGCCCAAAACTGGATCGACATTTAGCAAAATTTCCTCCCTCACTCCATTTTTGTAAATCCTATAAACTGCCTTGGATTTTTAAATAGAATTGTGAGATGAATGCTGATATCATGGACCGATCTTATTACACAAAATGGTGGGATAAGTTCGCCTATGTTGAAAAAACCATTGACCGAATGATCAAGGATTTTCCTCAAACTGCACCTGACCTACAGGACAAGGAAGAATTTCCACTGATCACATCTGGATCAACTGCTCATGGATATCCATTAATCCAGGCCCCTACTTCACCAATCAGTTCTCGGCAGGGAAAAGCTACCATTTAACCTAATGATGTCAAGAAACGATTGACCGAATGATTTAGGAATCAGAAACGCCTTATTCCCTTAGACAATGATTTAGGAAAAGATTTTTTATAAGTTTTTTTTATAAAAATCATCACGGGGTTTTCTCCTTAAACCACCATGAGGTTTAGAAAACCTATGCTTTCTTTTAGATGAAGTAATAGACGGAAGGCCAAATTGTTCACAAAAGGTTCCCATTTCATATTTGGCTTTCTTACTATTTCTCATCTGTTCACGAAGCATTCTTTGATCATTACACATACTAATGCCAAGTTTCTTAATTACACTGAAAATTCGTAATTGAGGAACCCAGAGGCATCAGTAAGTTCTTCCTTCACTTTGTAAGTAAATAGACGAGGTACCCATCAATAAATTTTTATACAGATACTTTCAAAATCGCTTCTTCCTACTTCCCCCCTAATTTTCACTGGATTCCAGAAGATTCTTCCAAGAATCTCCAATTTTACTCCAGTATTTTGATCCTAACCAATTCCATTGTCATAAAACTCATTTATGACAAAACTAATCCAAACAAATTAATTTACCACAGTGCCTATATCCTTCGAGTCATTACTGAAGAAGAATGGGGTACCAACCCCTTTACTTTTAAAAAACTCAGTGATACAGACACATCTTTTAATTATCATGATTACATTACTACTTGGAATCGTTTCTTGCTTTTCGAAGAGACAATCCCCATTCTCCCTGTGCTGGAATCCTGGAAAATTCCAAAACTTCCAGTTAATTCCATTTATAAAACCTCTTGGGTTCAAAATACTTTTTTAGCTACTCATAATGTGCGTACTGTCGAACAGACTTATGCCCTTTCTAAATCTCAAGAAAAATGCTATATTTTTCATAAAGATAATATTACTGAGTATTTAAGACAAGGATACAAATATATACATGTTGGTTCAGTACAGATTGCAGCCAAACCTTTAACCAGGAAAGGCATCAATGCATCTGTATTGTTTTGTTTAAGAGATGCTAGATTTAATCATTTTCAATCTAGCATCATTGGAATGATCCAGGCCTCACTTTCTGAAGGACCAGTTCATTTTGGTTGTTTTCCTGATTTAACTCTTTCTCTTAATGACGATCATATTCTCAAAACTTTAACTTTAAATGTTTTGACCTCTGGTTATGATATGATTAAAGGTAGTAGGCCCCTCGCCTTGATTTTTCGGATTTATTATCGTCTTTTAAAAACGAATTTATATCCAAAAGCTATTGTGCTATAAGTTTCTTGACATCTGCCTTGGACTCAGGGTCAAGAAACAACAAGACCGAATAGAATCAATTTCTATTCGGTCACGGATTTTCAAGATCGATTAGATTTCTTGACGGTCCAGATGATTTTTCAACATAGTTCGCCTATGTTAAAAAAACCATTGACCGAATGATCAAGGATTTTCCTCAAGCTGCACCTGACCTACAAGACAAGGAAGAATTTCCACTTATCACATCTGAATCAACTGCTCCTGGATATCCATTAATCCAGGCCCCTACTTCACCAACTAGTTCTCGGCGGGGAAAAGCTATCAGCTCATCCTCAAAGAAATCATCCAAGTTTAAAAAGAACACTGATATTCTGTTTATGTCTTTCAACTGTCTTTGTAGACTGTTGCTTTCGGCATGTGATGACAAAATAATATGATGGTCGTCATAATGTCTTTCAGCTTTCTCTGTGGACTGCTGCTTTCGGCATATGGCGACAATAACAGTATTGGTCAATTGTCTGATAACCTTGGGGTATCTGGCGAGTCATGACCAAACACATTGCTGTAGGATGCCTCTGATGATGCTTCTGAATTATTATCTTGTTCAGAGTCATTGCTTAGAGACTTTGACAATTGTTTTTCCAGTATCTTGATTAAATCTTTTTATTAAGTCTATCCAGAATATCAGTGTTCTTTTTAGACTTGGAGGATTTCTTTGAGGATGAGCTGGTAGCTTTTCCCCGCCGAGAACTGGTTGGTGAAGTAGGGGCCTGGATTAATGAATATCCAGGAGCAATCATCAACATAATTGAGTGATCCAAAGAATTACTGCAATTATTTTTTGTCAATGATGACATCAGGAAATTTATCAGCAAATTCAATGGCTCGTTGGATGGGCCTGATTTTTCCTTCAGAAATATCATAACCAAGGAATCTAATCTTGGTTTGGAGAATACCACAGCACACTCAACCTATGAATTAAGTCATTTCTGTTTGGAATAGGGTACCTAATCCACTCTAGGACTTTGTTCAAAGGTTTGTAATTAATGACTAGTCGAGGAGTTCCTCGTTTTAGCTCAGCATTTTTCTGGACATAGAAGGCGGGACAAAACCACGGGGACTTGGTACGTCTAATTATTCTTTTTTCAAGAAGATCTGCAATCAGTAGGAATACTTTTGATAGGAGGTGCTTCATTTTCCAGAGTTCATTCACTGGGAAGGGTTATGTCTTTCTAGTAAATTCTCTTTGAAATTTGAATATTCACATCTGGGGTTGAACTCTGGATCAAAAGAGTACTTCTCTAAAGGCGGATGACTGGCTTGGATAACAGTCTTGCCTTCTTCCTTGACAAAATCAGTTTTAACAACATTTAAAGTATTTTTAGATACATAATAATTTTCAACAAAATCAAAGAAATGAATATGCTTTTGGAGCTTATTCATTTCTTCTTTCCATTTGCGTTTGACGCGTTGCTTTTCATTTTGCGAAAATTTCGCATGATAAGCTTTTCGCTTATCACGGTTTTTATAAGATTCAAAGTCTTTGAAAATGGCAACCATATCAAATTCAAATGGTTTGTTTAAAACAGTTAAACTATGATGCACAGGAGCAACAAGGGCGACCATATCTAAAGCTGTGGGAGACACAGAAGATAATATATATATATATATATATATATATATATATATATCTAATTATGCTCCCATCGAGGAATAGATCAATAAAGTGCATCATGGGATAAAGCCTAGATATTTTTATTCAATGTTTTTTTTTATATATTTTTTAAAATTTAATAAAACATTTTACATCATATTATTTCATTATTATTTATAAATATATTAAAATATTTTTTAAATATTTAAATGGACCTTAGAAGAGATTTGAATAATGAGTTGAGATGAAAGTTGAAGTTAAATAAAATATTATTATAATATTATTTTTTAATATTATTATTATTTAAAAATTTAAAAATTTTTAATTATATATTATATTTTACATAAAAATTTGATAAAACTGTAATGATTGTAAAAAGAGATGTACGGAGGTGTATGCTGAGTGGGGGACGCATTAACGGGGTGTGCCACCCTCCACAAGGGATCTCTCCCAAAAGTGGTACTGGTTTAAAAGAGTAATACTACATACAGTTGTGGAATTCGCAAACGCCGTGCAGTCGTTTTGAAAAAGAGTGAGATCCACTATTAAACAATTAATTTCTTTTCATGTGGATCCCATATTTATTCATTTTTTTCAAAGCGACTGCACGGCGCTTGCACACTCACGACTACAAGTATCATTGCTCTATATAGAAAGGGCGCACTTTTTTTTTAATTATTATTATTCTTATAATCATCATCATCATTATTATTATTTATTATTATTATTATAATCAATGTCGAACCATTCAATTTTTTAGGAAACGTTGCGTTGTGAGAAAATGATTAAAAGTAAAAGCAAACAATCAAATAATCGCATAATACAAAATTAACATGATCGACAATGTACCTATGTTGATAGAGTTATAGAAAATTTTACTATACTGAAAAATGACAAAATATACTTTAAAACAAAATTACACTATTTAGAACATCTATACTGTTCATTAAATATATATTTATAAGATTATACGGTAGAATATCTAATTTTTACTTTTTCACATTATTCACTCAAGCGAATTTCGAATGAATTTTTTGTCTAAATTTTGTTCGAGCAACCTTCACGCAAACATCGAACAAACTTTCTGTCTTGCGCTTCTCAAGTAAAAAACAATACCAAAAATTGACTCAATCAGAAGTGAAGATGACCCAAGCCTCATTGAAAATCTGCAAAAGAAAAAAAAAAATCACGCATCCTTATTTTGTCATGTCTAGGCCTGTGCAAGAAACGATTGGCTCAGCCCGGCCCGTCCGTGAAACCCGACCCGAAAAATCGGTTTTAACTAATGTTCGGGTTCGACCCATACAACCCGGCAACCCACCTCTTTAAACACTCAAGCCCACATTTTTATCCTCTGCAGATGAAACCCTAACCACTTCTCTTCACAATACCATTCACCATCGCCTCTATTCCCTTCACGGTTTCGACAGCACACGGTATTTCCTTTGCCACTCTCTTTGATTCTCTCCGTCCATGTCTCTGCCCATTTCAACTTTCTCTCATTTTGCAGACTCCAACCGTTTGAATAAGTGCAGAATCATCGGCGCAAAGGGGACAAAACCTGGGCTATCTACAACACTCGGCAACTGGGTAAGAAAGTAGAGGGATGTTCTGATCGAAGATCCCGTGTGCCGTCGAAACCGTGAAGCTTTGCAGCAAATCTCCATCCCGTCGGTCCTTCTCGATCTCTCTCTCTCTGTGCTGCTTTTCTCCGTTGCTTTCCTCCGCAACTCTGGGTGAAGTATTCCACAAAACCCGATAGGAATCACCAGCGCGAAGAGGTGGTGTTGTAGGGTTCAGCAACCATTTCTAGTTGGCTTGGGCATGTACCCGGTAAGGGGGAAGAAGACGGGTTGAATATTTGGGTCGGGTCGGGTTGGCCTTATGCACCTAGAAGCACGGGTCGGATCGGATCGGGCTCAAATGTTGAACGGGTTGCTCGGGTTGCAACCCTAGTCATGTCATTAAGTCGACTGATACAATAATAAATCCGGCTCCACAAACCCAATAAGCCGTCATAAGTTTTACAAACGGATTGATAAAATTAGAAATTTAGAAAGTATTTATGAGAAATGTGAAAGCTCGAGAAGAGATGATCAAGGAACATAAATTCTAAGAAAAGCAATTTATTTAATAGGGAAATCCTACTTTATTTCTTCAAATTGTGATTTTTTTTACTACAATCAGCAAATAAACAAAATTCTCTCTTAATCCTTCGATTTGAAAATTGTAAGTTCCTCACTTTAGAACTTGACCTTTAATTAGATGAGTTATGATATATACATGTACTTTTATGTATTTTTTGTGCACTCCACTAATGTGATTGGTTAAAACAGTTATTTTATATTAGATACATGAAAAATAGACGATATACTAGGGTTGTAACAATTCAAATTTTAAAAAGAGAATAAGAGTACATAAAAAGAAGTTATAGCTTAAGTGATAAAGCGACAGTACTTTTGGTAGATAATTGATAATTATAATGCAAAAAAGAGTGGTAGTCCATTTTTTAGGCATTGCAATATTTCAAAGGAAACAGAGGCAATTAAGCTGCATGGCATATGTACATGCATTCCTATGAATGAAACCGTTGATCGTGGGCGCGCGTGGCTAACCGATTTGTTGTTTGCAAATTTTAATCTGCATCTTTAGTAGGTAGAGGACGATGTTGAGCTTGTGAGCGAAAGGGGCGATTTCCTGTACCTGGTCCCTGAAATGAGGCAACCATTAATTCATTTGCCTTAGATTTGATATATAGACAATATCAACGATCAATATTTTTTTTCAGAAAAATTAAAGAATGACAATAATAGTTTTAATGTTTTATAACCACTTGCATATATCATAACAATAATGACACTATTTTCTTAACTTTATATTAAATCAAAATTTCACAAAAACTAATTAATTAAGGCAGTGGAGATTTTTTAAAGGAATATTTTGATTGGAAAATAATATAGTTATCATCCTTTAATAATGATTTGAAGGCATATTAATAAGGATAAGAACATAATTAACATGATTGACAAGAACAAAAGCTTACTCGTCCCTGGTGAGGCCACACATCTTGGTAGAGCAAGCTACAATAGCTAAGATAACCCAATACACATCAACTGGGAGATGCTCCATGGCAATCGACAATGGCGCCGGTACGTACTTAGTTTTGTAGGCTCGTACTTCAGATAACTTCTCCAACTCCAAGATGCACTCCATCATTTCCAATATGGCCTGGATCAGCATGTTAAGTTCAATCAATGCTTTTCGGTGTTTCTGAAGCCCCGGCCGCCTTGAGATAGAAGGAACTCGCTTTAGAATTCCCACTGACTTGGCCAGTTGGTGATCTGTTGGGTGAAGCTGGGCGAGGAGCCAGAAATCCCCAAAGTCCAATGCAAAAGCAGCAAGCGTAAGCACTGCCTTTGCATCCCATGAATAGCCAGACAGCTTGTTTAGTATCGACATCGTTATCTTGTGCGCAATTTCCTCTCCCGGGATCTTGCATTGCATCTGTACATCGACATTTTTACATAAATACGGGTAATTACGGAAGGAACCACGGGGTTAGTAATGCGAGTGATCGATGCATGTTGACTTTTATGCTAAAAATATCAGGTTTATTTAAATTGTATATATTGACATCAACCAAATAATATTAATTAAAATCGTTACAATACATTTAATCCTTGGTTAACTTTTGTTACACATAACAAAAGGGCTTTGATGTAAATGTCAATGATATTTAATACAAGGATATCAAAATTAATTAGACTTTTTTGTGGTTGAAAAAAGCCGTTTCTTAGACTTTTGGATGTCAAAATTAGAGACCTCTACATTAACTCACATATATAGAAGAATTTTTAACGAGTCTCACTGTGAATTCGAGTTCAAACTTTAGGATTGATCATGTTAACTACACTTGTGCTTAATTATGAAAGATTTTATATACCAGTCCTTGATGTCCAGACGATAAAATATGTAAAATAAAGAAGAAAAAAAAAACAGTGTCCTTTGAAATCACCTCGCCGGAAATTCGCTTCAGTGTACACAACGGCGGATTAAAGCTCGCTTTGGGGCTCATCATGTCGTCCAGGCTCTCCAGGTGTGCTTCTGTACCGTGCAGCAAGTCCTAAATATATAATTGTCACCGAGAAAATCTTAAATATATACAATCCGGTATAAAAAGAACGAAATACAAGCTCAACATTGTCAACAAATTAAAGAGTATATATGTAGTACTACCAGGGCAACATTGTCAACAATCAGGGAGGCACGCTTAAGGATGTTCTCAGCGAAAAGGAAAAGAGAATCGACATCAAACTTTTCATCCCCCGGAATATGGGTTGCATGAATATGGTTCATGATGTCGTGGTCGGACATGGTTAACACGCTTAGTTCATCTCTGACTGTTTCTTGTTCTGAGATTGGAACCCACTTGCCCGCCATTGTGCAACGCAAATCAAGATATGTAAGCTAGAAACCCTTTCTTTTTCTTCTTTTTTTTTTCCTTGAAGTTTTGGGCGGAAGAAAGAAGGCTTGCTTAATTGTGTTCTGGTTCTGAATAAAAACATTGGGCTATATATAAGCAACGTCCGTCAAACCCGGAAGAAGAAAGTGGGAAAAAGGATTGGTTCTTGTGGATTTTAGAGCTAGTTTGATAGTGAGTTAAGGTGATTTGTGAATGTAATAAGACATTAATTGAGATGAGATGAGTTAAAATATTTTATGAGGTTTTGGGAAATGAGAAAAAAAATTGGATAAAAATATTATAAAGTTAAAATATTGTTAGAATATAATTTTTTTAATATAATTTTTATTTTAAAATTTGAAAAAGTTGAATTATTTTTTATATTTTATTTGAAAGTTCTGAAAAGTTGTAATGATTAAGTAATATTATTAGATGAAAAAGTTAAAAATTTAAAATTTAAAAGTATTTGTATTTATAATATTTAGATATTAAAATAAAATTAGATCATAAAAGATGAGATGAAGTCAGAGGCTTTCATTATTCAAAACAGACCTTAATTTTACAAGTGCCAATTAAATAAAGATGAATGTTACATATAGTCGTAAAGTGCACAAGCGTCATGTAATCGTTTTGAAAAAGTGTAAGATCTATAATTAAAAAATTAATTTTTTTATATTAACCTCATATTTATTCATTTTTTTCAAAATAATTACGCGATACTTACACACTCGTAATTGTAACTATCATTTCTCTTGAATAAATATCCCGTGCGTGCTGTACTACTCCGACAAACAAGAGTGGTCCTTCTTGCCCATGATATTTACTCATCGCCATATGCATAAGCAACTGAATAAAATGAAAACAAATTGGATAAGGTCGATCGGGTTGATCATTTTGTGTGATTCTTATTATTAGAATATTGATGGGGGAAATGGGAACATCAAGCATATATCAAAGTCAGGCAGACTACCGCAGTACTAGACGACACTCGACAAGTTAAAAAGTTGTTTCCCCTCAAACTCTTCAATAATTCAGCGTTTTCTAGCAACGGTATCCATACAATCTTGTAGTGAAAAAGTTGTTCTCTAGCTCCTTTAAATTCCGTAATTAGTTTAGGATGAAATACTAAGACCTGGCTTGTTTTTACAAATGATGGCATCTCATTTAATTTAATTATTACAATTTTTTTAATCTCTAAAATAAAATAAAATAAAATAAAATAACAATTCAATTTTTTTAAATCTCAAAATAAAAATTTAATTAAAAAATTATATTTTAATAATATTTTATTCAACTTTCATCTCTTGAGAAAGACATGCATGCATATATATATATATATAAAACATTGCATGTGATATTTTAGCACAAATTAAAAATTTCACAAAACGGTTAATTGTTAGTGAAACACACAATAATATAATTAAAAGTACAATGAAATTAAAATTAAAACGAAACTAGTTTGGAATAAGACACAGAAACCTCGCTTTCTTTAAGGAGATTCGGACCTTTTGGGATATACAAAGTTTTTTAAATAAATCGCTGCAATAGACCTTCACTTGACTTGTCTCCTCCAGGATACAACAACTCAACTAATTATTGTATAGATCAAACTAACTCTATATAAGAGGTTGAGGTCAAAGCTCCACTACATATAAAAACATGACCTCGCTTTTGTCTCAACAATAGGCAATCAAAATAATTAAAGTGGCCAACTTCCTAGCTACTAGAAAACCACTTGGAGGTTATTTATACCCATGCATTTCAATGCACTTCTCGTACAACCTTTTTTTAAATCTAAACGTTGGAATATTTTTGGGTAGTGACTCTTGATTCCAAGCTTTTAATGCTGTAAACTAGGGCTGTGCAAACTTTCAAAAATTCTGATTCCGCCCGACTTTCGCTCCGATTCCGACTCATTCGGAGTTAGAGTGATCGGAAATTGGAGTCAAAATCGGAGTAGCTCCGAATAAGGAGTCGAAGTTGGAGTTCAGAGCTGCTTGACTCCAATTTTTTTAAAAAAATCCAGATGTAAAACGACGATCGAAAATCAGAGTCAGAATCGGAGTAGCTACGAATAACAAGTCGGAGTCGGAGTCGGAGTCGGAGTTCGGAGCTGCCGAACTCCACTCCGATTTTTTTTAAAAAAATCAAGATGAATCTGGATTTAAAAAATATATATTAAACGACGTCGTTCCACTTAATGTGGAACTTAAGTGGAACGACGTCGTTTTATCACACGTGGGGTCCAAAATGCATGACCCCCCTTCCCTTCTTCCTTCTCCCTTTTCTTTTCTCTGAACCAGTGAACCCTCGGATCTCGCCGCCTCGTTCCCTCTCTGTTGCCACCGTTCGTCTTTGCGCCTCCATAGTGCGCAACACTCTGTTTCCCTTCACTTCTTTGGCTAGCCTTTGTAGCCTCTGGTAAGTTTCCAATTCCGAGCCCTAAAATTGATTTAATTTTATGTTTTCTTTTTTTTCCATATTGTTGGGTTGCCTAGAATTAGTTGTTTTGGGATTAATTGTTGTGATTCTTGTGTTGTTGTAAGGAAATGTAGCAAAAATTGAATATGGTTGATGGCAACGGATTGTGCAAACCAGTATGCATGCAATGTGTTTGATAAAATGTGTATAAGATTTTATAGATGATTTGTGTTTTATTGCTTTGTTTCTGCTGTCGCTGGTGGTGCTGGTGGTGATGTTTTTGGTTTTGTTGTGATCATTTTTCTTACAAAAATTGTAAAAGGTCTGAGTGAACCATTGAATTGATGAAGTGAAATGCCCATTGGACTAGATACTGTTGGTGTTGATGTCGTGAGTTATAAGCTTGAATCGGATAACTTTATATACTTTTAAATGATTATTTAATTATTTTTAATGTTTCTAACTTTTATTTTTTATGATTTTATAGACTTAATTGTGAACCCTAACATAATTATCGATGACTGAGGGTCTGAGACGGATGCCTCTTAAAAGTTGAGATGGAGTTAAGAGATTATGGACTATGGAGAAAATCAAACGGTAAAAAAGATGCTGGCCATAAAGCACTAACCGTTCAAAACTTAAAAACGCTTGAAAATAAAAGATGCTGTAAAAGTTTTCTTCAAAATTCAAGAAGGAAAAAAAATTGAAGGAAAAGGTCTCGTTCATTTTTACAAAACTTTTTATTTTATTTAGTCATTATAATTCTTTTAAATTTCTATACAAACTAAACTATACAACTTTTTCAAATTTTAAGATAAAAATAATATTAAAAAACTATATTGTAATAATATTTTATTTAATTTTCAACTTTTATCTCAACTCAATTTATCTTATCTCATTGTGAAAACAAACAAAGTGTTAATGACAAAAGCAACGGTAATGATAAAAAAACGTTACTAATAAATACTATTTATTAAAAAATACCTAACACTTAAGAATTATCGATCATGTTTGTTGTACGCGTACCAGTGCTCAAGAGAAGGGTTTTGTACATAGATCGAGGTGTAGCTTACATGGTTTTTTTTTTTGGTACAATAGCTTACATGGTTTGTTACTTTTCATTGTTATGAGAAAGATCATTGATAAAAGAAATTAACCATAGAACTTGATATTGATTATGAATTAAATCCTAAAGTTTCAAATTATATAACACTTTCGATTCAATCCTCTTAATTTTTTATGATAAAAAAAATTGACGCTCATCTTCTCTAATCAATTATAAACATTGACTTTAAGATCATAAATACACCGCGGAAAGAAGTATCTTTTCTACCAATGATTTTAACGTATATGGCGTTTGTAAATAAATGCATACTGGATTTGCAGAAAGTAAACAGAATCTAATCATGAAACGACACAAAAAGCCAATATCAGCTTATAAGACCGTAAGACATGATTAGCGGCAACGACAATCATTTAAAGGTGTGAAGTATTTTAGTTAAGTTTCCTAGCCATCAAAGTCTCTTTTTCGCCTAATTAATTAAGGAGATCAACTGATCCGGCACAGCACATGGCAAGCAACTCCGGGCCTATCGGCCGGATGAAATGCGCGCAGGCACTGATACTTTAAAAAAAAAAAAAAAGTTATCTTTCTTAAAGATAAGAAACACCAGAGCCTTTATCCAAAAAAAAAAAAAAAAAAAAAAGAAGGACCAGAGCCAGAGGTACGGACTACGGAGCTAATTAAAAAAGATGAGCTAGCGTTGGAAGACGAAAAAGAAAGGCCAAAACAATGGTGAATAGAATACATCGATGACCGCTTCCTTTTTATCTCTATGGGTATATGGCTTTTATGACTTCATTGGATTTGGTGCGGTGGGGGGTCCAGGTAAACAGCTTGCATGAGCGGGTGATGTTGATTTTGGCATTGAAAGGACATGCATGTAGCACGTGATAGTACTTGTGGACATCATGGCTCCTCTCCTTTCTGATAATTTTTCGTGTGACGTGTCAGATATTTTACGATGACAAATTAAACCGTACATTTCGACACTTATGAGCCACGCGGTGCACGTTGTTTATGATTGAATGTCTGTGCAGAAGGAACCCATGGCATTATGAAAAGAGTAATTTTATATACAGTTATGGAATACACAAATATTATATCGTCGTTTTGAAAAAGAATAAGATTTACTATTAAAAAATTAATTTCTTTTCATATGATTTCCATATTTATTTACTTTTTTCAAAGCGACTGCACTTTGCTTACACACTCACGACTGCAAGTATCATTTCTCTTATAAAAAATGCTACTTTGCCTCTCACTTTAACAATTCTATTTGACCGCTGGTAAAAAAAAAAAATTAATTTTTTATTTAATGATTAGAAAAGTGATTTTAAATATATTGATATTTTTTTTATTTTTTAAAAATATTTAAATTTATTTTTAAAAAAAAATTAGGCGTTACGTCTAGCGGTAAGAGTGGAACGGCATAATAGCCCCACTCTGACATTATTTCGTAAGCCAATCTGATCAGAGTAATGTTACGTACAGTTATAAAATGTATAAATATTATACAATCGCTTTGAAAAAGAGTAGGATCTATTAAAAAAATAATTTATTTTCATATGAGTCTCAAATTTATTGATTTTTTTCATAACGACTACACGACACTTATACACTCACGATCATAAATATCCTTTTATCATCTTATCAGTAATCTGGTGTCCTGACTACCGAGCCGAGTAAACAGAATGTGACTGAGGGCATGATGATTGGGTGGGCAAAATGAGAAATGATACATTTCCAACTAAATTACTATTCTTAAACTACTATTAAAAAAATAATATTTTTTTAAAAATTTTATTTTGCTTTTTGATTTTGATTTGATTTATCTAAAATTTGAAAAAATTATATTTTATAAGAAACTAGTAGACAAATTGTAGATGAATTATTAGTGTATCACTACTGGGCAAAATTTCCGAGTTTGCAATTCCGTCCGAATTGAAACAAGCTTCAATTTTGACGGAGTCAAAAGGAGTCGGAGTTTAGAGTTAGAGTCGGAGCCCACATTCAAACTCTAACCTTTTTAAAAATATATATATACATGATCAAAATGGCGTCGTTCCGACGTCATTTTGCAGCGTAGGGTGGTGTTTTGTTTTGAAGCAGAACAACGTCGTTTCGTAAATGAAGGGAGTCGAAAACGCAAGACTCCCCTTCTTCCCTCTCCCTCACTTTTGCACAACTCAATTCACCTCCCCCGCCATCTGCCATCACCTAAGGCTGACATCTGTAACTCTGTCGTCAACGAAGTAATGTTAAAAATGATTTGTACCTTCCTCCTCACCCAATAGATTTGTTGTTCCTTCGAGTAATTGTAAAATGTGAAATGTAAATTATGAAATGTGATTTATAACTCCCTTTGTGAAATGTGTATGATTTATTGTTCATTTCAACTTCTTTGTTGTTTTCATTCCAATGATTTCGATTTTTAGACTGTTAAATTTAAGAATTGAGGGATTTAGGTTTTGTAAAAATCAGATTTTTGTTCTAGGTGACGTTCGCTTGAGTGGCGCTCGAGTGTGGCTTGACTGAACATCACACAGATTGTTCCTCGAGCCTTTGCTCGAGTGTGGCTCGAGCAAACGTTCATTTGTTTTTGTATTTTATTTATTTTAAAACCACAAACATGACTAAACACATATGTTTTTTCATTTTTAATGTGTTTCCAATTTGTAGATAATTATCATAACACTAAAAATGACGGTTGTTTGTTAATTATTTTAAATTTTTTGCTCAAATTATGAATGTTACACCATTTCATTCTCACTGTGATTCTCCACAATGATGCACAGCCATTGGCATCACCAACTGATACTTCAGACCATAGACCCCTATCTAGAGCAGCTACCTCCTGTGCAAGTAGTCGAGTCTCAATAAATCTAAAAGACGTTGATATGCTTGATGAAGACGAGGAGTTGATGAATGTTGAGACCGATTATTCAGCACGACCTAGTAAAAAAAGGTCGTGGACATGAGAACATTTCACGAAAGTTCCCGGTGATCATCAGAACCCATAGGCTCGAACAGATGTGAGTTCATAATTTCACTTGGCTGATGGTTTAGAAGTCTATAATTAAATAACTAAAAAAAAGTTAATGCATCTTATCAATAAAACTTCATGCAGGAAAATTAGAAATCAATATCGAGTCATCGGTTCAATTACATGGACTGTCAAGACTAATGCAGGGCATTGTGGCTATTTCATATTTGAATGAAATCAATGATATTATTCAATATTTTGGGAGCAGTAAATTTAAATTTATTGCGATTTGTAGTTTTAAATTTGAATTTATGGTTTGCAATTCTTAGTTTGATTTAATTATTGTATTTAAATTTTAACCTTTTAAATTTTTTTTTACAGTATTTTAGAGTTTTTAATTGTTTTTTTACATTATTAAACAGGAGTTGATATTGGGCCGATCAAAGCCCATTTTCAGAGTAGGGCAACTGGGCCTAAAAAAGTCCATTTTCTACTCTGGTCGAAGTCGTAGGGGGTTTTGACCTCCGACCCCAGTCAAAGATTGGAGGTCGGCATTCCGACTCCGTTTGAGTCGGAGCCCACCCCTACCCTCTTATAAACAACATCTGATCAATGATTGGATCTAAATGCCAGTCGAATGAAAGTGACAATATAGAAGAAGGCTTGGTTTGGTTTTAATTTTTTCTCTCTCATTTTTCAAAATTTTATAAAACATCATAATTCAAATCATTTCACTACTATTCACAACTTATCTCTCTATTATTTATAGATTTTTTATCTCATCTGGATGACAAAACAAGGCCTAAACATTTTCATCATTTTCTTGTATGGCTAAGTACTCATTGGACTGCACTTTTTCCGTCTCTTTCTTTTGAAAGAGAGATTCCCACTTCTTTTTGGAAGAAAGTCATCATCCTTTCTGATCTACTATTTCACTGCTCCATTCCTTTTCCAATACCAACTTGTATATAGGTTTTTGTCCTAGTTTTTTTAACCTTTCCTTTTCACTAGTTTGATCTAGGGATGATCCACCACATTCCGATGACCGATTATCTACACATGTCCCACCACATTACTCCCCAGTCGCCAATTTAGTGGTACAAAGTGGAACCGTTGTGAAAATATCAGCAAGTCCTACTCACTCGCCGCCACATCAAAATGCATATGATGGCTACACACATCGTACCAGTATTTTTGCCACCCAAAGATCTTTAAGATTTGACCGACCCCATCTTACTATCACTGGTGTGTGACTTCATGTGCCGTCACAGGCGGGCCTGAAGAAACTCAGTCGGCAGCAGTCCGGGCCAATCAATGCTGATCTTCTTACTATGTTTTCATCTTCCCTAGTCGAAGATCTTGAGGTAGGAAATATAAGTCTATTTTGTAAACTTTTCAGGACAACAAATTATAATGCAAATTTTTTAAAAGCTGTGTGAACTGTTAAAAACCCGTCATTTTATACGACGCCCTCTTTATAGGGAATGGGTGGGGACCAAAACCCAATCCTTTTTTTTTTTTTACACTATGTTTACTGCAACGTGATGTTTGTTGGGGAAGCCCGCCCCCCTCCTCATGTATTTTGATTTCTTTATGTTAATGAAATGTATGTTTGATTAGGAAAAAAAAAAAGTACTCATTGGATTGGGTTTGCTACTTTAATGTGAGAATTGTTATAGCCACGAATAGATTTTATAAAAGTAAATCTATAAATTATAATGATTTTATATGATTAGATCTACTTTACAATAAATATAGTTTTACAATCTACGATATCACATCAAACTATGTAAATTTGTGAAATCTTTTTGTGTCCAAAACATCTCTTCTATAATGTACTGCAATTGCAGTATTGTTGTGAGAACCAGATTTCTAAGAACACGAGGAATATCTATCATGGCAAATTGCCAAACCCACCATAATATTTTTTGCGAACAATTAATTTATAAAAAAAAAAACAAAGACATCAGGGAACTTATATATATACATACCAAACTAGTGCGCTTATAACTGTTTCCTATTTACAGTAATGAATAAAGTTATTTTGTTTTGCTCCCTCATTTTAACTACTCATATATTTATTTTTTATTAATTTTTTTTACTTATTGATTAAGAAAGTCACTATTAATGTATTGATATTTTTTTATTTTTTAAAAATATTTACAGTGTAAGAGATACAAAAGACACTTTTTATGAGCTTAATTGCTTAAACCCCTCTTCGGATTGTGCAGCTAATTTGAATATATATAGGTCGGAATGAAATTGGTAGTGTACTAGTGTGGACTGCCTGCATTTCTTACAACAAGAAATTTCTATGCAGTAATGAATCCTTTCCCAGAGAGTAGTTTGTGTGAAGAGTACTGCTGTGGGTTCCGAATTTGGGACCTAAAAAATGTTTTTGTAATTTTTTTCTTTTTTTCATGTATTTTTTTAATCATCATAAATATTTAAAAAAAATCACAACATCATTAAAAAATATTTTTTTAATCATTCTGTTAAAAAAAATATATATCATTCAGGACATTTTTTGGATCCCAAATTCAAAACCCAAAGCATTTCTCTCGTGTGAATTAGTGTATGCACTGATAACAATTTTTGTCTGTGTCCTTAATTTTGCTCATGTAATCTGTCCGTGTCCCAATCACTTCCCTTTAATAAAAGAAGTACAAATTTCATTTTTTTAATAAAATGATACTGAAATATTATTTCTCTCCTCTTCATTCTGTCTTAATCACATCGCTTTAACACGACTCATTAACATAACGAGTTATGTCGTATTAACCTGTTTTAACCCGTTAATAAATACTACGAAATAGGTTAACCCAACCCGTTTTAACCCATTTATATAAATGAGTTGAACAGACACGAAATTAACCTTGATTAAGTTTAGCATAATTTTATATAAATGTTAAAATCACAATATCTATAAAAAAAATCATAAAACTAACTACAAGTCCAAAATTACAATCTAAACAAGAAAAATATCGAAATTAAAATCTCAACAACTTTACTTTTAGATATAAGGGTATAATTGTAACTTTAACTTTCTTAACGAGTCATAACGGGTTGACTCGTTATCAACCCGTTAAGCAATCGTGTCTTAACAAATCAACTTGTTTTAACTTGTTAAGACCCGAACCCTTAACTAAACCCAAACCCATTATTATCGTCTCGTGTTACATATTGCCACCCATACTTCCAAGCTAGCATCTATTAAATTGATACTTGTTTTTTCAAAATGAATAGGGGTGTAATCAGTCAGGTCCGGTCACGGACTGAAAATTTATGTCCATCCTTTTGCATGACCGAACTGGACCGATTACCCTTTAGGATTGGACCGCTAACTATCGGTCCGGTCGGTCCAATTTGGTCTATATGAGTTAATACAGCGCCCTCTTTGTAGGGAATGTGTGGAGATCAAAAACTTGGTCCCCACCCCACCCATTCCCTACAAAGAGGGCGCTGTATTAATTTTTTTTTCTCTTTTCTTTTTTTGGTAGATAAATTAATACAAAAAATTAATTTAATTAATAAAATAAGAATTAAATGAGCTCTTTAATGTAAATTATGTAACTAACTCATTAAAAAATAATTAAATATAATTATATTTATGATTTTTTTTTACCGGATACAATTATATTTATGATGCTAATACTTACTAACTTAGTACTTTAGTAAAGTATGTATCTACATATAATAACATATATTATCTTATAATTTATTCTATGATATTAGTTAATTGATAGCATATATTATTTTACATCTTATTTGGTCAATGGTGATAGATTAGAGAAAATTACATAATTGACTTATACAATAAAATATTTTAAAAATTTATATGTAAGTGATTCGGGTAGTTTCGATTCGGTCTGATCCAAAAAAACCACACCTCAGGATCGGACTGAAAACCAAAGAGACACCATGGACTGAGACCGAGTAGGGGTGAATTCGGTCCAGTTGGTTTTTCCGGTCCAAACCTAAAAACTTTCACCCCTAGGAATGAGAGAAACTAACACTTAAACTAGGGCTGAGTACCGACTGACTCAAAGTCGATATTTAGGAAGTCCAACTCCGACTTCAACTTTTTTGAAGTTCGAATCCAAACTTGGACTCTGATTCTGACTAACATAGGCTTCAATCCAATTCTAACTTCAATTTATCGAATCAAAGTCAGATCAAATTCAGAGCGGAGTCAGATTTGAGTTTCATATTTAGCCAATTTTTAAACAAGATTTTGCATATAATAGATAATTTTTTTTGTAGGTTTTCAAGTTTCAAGTTTACTAGAAACATTAAAAAACACGGGTTTTAGATATGAAAAAACCAAAAAAATAACTAAAAATATTTTATATGCTTTGTATGATATGTACTGAAAATTAAAAAAAAATAAAGATCTAAAAAATTAAAAATATAAAATATGCCCTTTAGGCTATTCATAATATCATTCATAATTTCATATTAGATTCTTATTCTCCCAAATCAATTAAAAATAATAAAATAATTGTTCAAACATTTAGCCAAGTCTTAATCTAACCCCCAAGGCTCCAAATTACAAATAATAAAATAAGAGCAACCATAAGTTGGTCCAATGACAATGTCCATCATCTAATCATTCACTGTTGAATGACTTACAAATAAGAAATACAACCAGCTACTCAAATACAAGCCAAATATTTTATTAGAATCTAGTTACTTACTACTATATTAGAATATAGATAATAAACTAATACTCTTACAATAAATATATTATACATGGTACATGACTCAATATTAGCCAGTTAAGTTTCATCTATCTGCCTAATATATGTAATATGTATGATAGTGATATTATAATTTTTAGCATATACATATAAATATAACTGATTATTAGCCTATTAATATTATTCTTTAATAATTATCACATTGATTATTAGTCTATTAATATTATTGAATTTAACTATATAAGTTATAAACTTTTTAAATGAGTATATATAACCAATATATAATTAATACATAATTTTATTAAAGTTGGAGTCGGAGCGGAGTCAATTAGACAGCAAATCCAACTCCAACTTTTAATGCAGAAAAAACTCGACCCTTAACTCCATTTTATCGAAGCTTCATATATAAGTATATATAATCAATATATAAATAATATATTTTTATTAATTCGGAATTATAAATCAGAGGATTAAACAACAAATTCGACTTCAACTTTGACTCCAAACTTAAAATGCAGAAAAATTCCGATAAAGAGAGTTGGAATTTTGCACACCCAACTCTAAGCAAATGTAGTAAGAAAAAATCTACACAACCTTCCAACCTCCACACGCCACACATTTTTTAATTTTTATTATTTTTTTCTTTCATCAAATATTTAATATATGAATAATGAATAGAAAAATTAAATTATTTTAAAAAAAATAAACTCAAAAAAAGTTTTTAAAAAAATATTAAAACATTTAAAGATTTTAAAAAAATATGGTATGTGGAGGTTGTGTAGCATTGTTCTTGTAGTAATATCTATGATCACTGATACGTACACTGACATCTTGCTTACCATTGTTTTACGATTTTATAATAAATATATTTTTTAAAATTTAAACATATTAAAATTAAATAAAAAATAAAAAAACTCTTAAAAATCAATTTTTTATTACAAAGTTGTCTACAAATTATATACAAGTTGTCAGGCTATGATTATTCAATATATTATATTTATAATATGTTGTTGACAACTCTAATTATGAAGAATATAATGCTCTTGTGCCGATCGACAAACATAGAGAGTTTTCTTTGCTTTAGGATGCCCTTCGAGTCTAAGAACATACGACAAATACCATCAAGTTTTATCAAGAAGTAGTAGTCCAGCAGAAGAAGAACCAAACAAAAGAAGCGCGACAGAGATTTTCTTCTCATTATATTTTATTTCCAAATATAATTTAAAAATAAATATTTTCAAATTAATCATTACAATATTTTTAAACTAATCATTATAATTTTTCAAAATTTTAAATAAAAAATAATTAACCTTTTTTCAAATACTCAAACAAAAATAATATTATAAAACTATATTCTAATAATATTTTAATTTTATAATATTTTTATTCAATTATTTCTCTCTCATTTTTCAAAACTCAAAAACTAATCAACTCAAACGATTTCACTATTATCCATAAACTATCTTACTACTATTTACATAATTTTTATTTCATTTCACTTTCTAAATAAGCGTATCAGAGAATTTTTTAGAGAGAGAAAATATTAGTAGAATCCTTCAAACTTGCCTCTAAAATTTCCTTTGATTATTTTAATTATTTTAATTCATTTTTAATATAATGATTAAGAAAATAACTATTTGCAAAGTTGTGTATCTTTTTTTTAATAATTAAAAAAATTTAAATACACTGTAGGCAGCTTGATCATATTTAATTTGTCTGCTCTCCCACCGACCGCTACGTCTCTTGTGGCGTAGAAATGTGACATGTCATCCTAATCTTAATGGATCACATATATTTGGATAGCACTATTTCATTTTTTAAAACAAAATTAATATTAAAAAATAATATTTTATTTAAATATTATCTTATATCTTAATTGACTATCCAAACCAGGTCTGAACAAAACGAAATATGGGGTGAGATTGTTGGGTCGTTCTTTCCAAAACAATGTGGCAGCCTAACCAGAATGTCACTTTTTACGGTAAATACAAGTCGGTTTGAAGTTACAATCAAGCTTTCAACCGAATATATATGATAATAGGTCATGTTTCGTAATTTGCATAATGAGTAATGTTAGAGAGAAACAACTATGGCAGTGCATACTTTATACTCACTGCGTGTCTGTTTCTAGTTGATTGTTCATAACACTCACTTGGAAAGATGTGTAATCTAAATGATGCCACATTATATGTGCAAAATAGATGCTCTTAATAATGGCTTATATCTATATTTATTTTTGCATAATATGGATGTGCATTGTTATATGAAAAATATTCTAGTTACAAAAGAATTATATAAAAGTAATTTCACAAATTGATGTGGATTAATATGGCTCGTCAGATTATAAAATTACTTTTATTATAAAATAGATCTAATGAATCATATGAATTCACATTAATTTATAAAATTATTTTTATATAATTCGTTTGTGAATATAGTAGTACTCAAATAAATAACTCGACTATATATCTATTATATTTAAGAAAAAATCTAGACAACCTCTCCAACTTCCGCACATTATATATTTTTTAATTTTTATTATTTTTTTCTCTCATCAAATATTTAATATATAAATAATAAATAGAAAAATTAAATTATTTTAAAAAGAATAAATTCAAAAAAAATTTAAAAAAATATTAAAAAATTAAAAAATTTAAAAAATATAGTGCGTGAAGATTAAGAGGTTGCGTAGCATTGTTTTATTTAATAGCCGCTATACGCAAATGAAAAGGAACGCATAATTTTTTTTTTTTTTAACACTTGTTCTTCCACTTCTGTCCTTCTGTCTAGCCGTGTGTGTACATTTTTGCCCCCTGAGTTCCTTCTATTTCGTTCGTCTGACCGAGAGCATTTTAGTCTTTTTAGTGAAGATGCGTCAGAGTGTGGGCAGCTAATTTCGTGTACATCTTCTGTTTCCTCATCTCTCTCTCTCTCTCTCTCTCAACTCAGACCCCCCTCTCTTCTGTTTCCTCTTCTGTGGGTAGTGAATTGTTGGTTTTTGGTCGTGAGTTGTTGGATTTGGTTATGGTCTCTCTCAGCTCTATCTCTTAGCTCTCTCTGTCTCAGTTTTTCTGCATGTCTCATTTTCTCTATTTCTCTCTTTTTTTTCTACATCAATCATTGAAGAGCTAGGAAAATGCCAAGACCGGTGGCATTTGGGTCAGATGAGGATCGAATAATTGCGTTTTAATTTGCCTGGTGGATGACTGATGAGCCTAAACCCAGTAAAGCATTATCTTCAGTTTTTTAAGTATAGGAAAAGAACTTCATTTTATGGCTACTCGACGCTGGCTCCATACCCAAAGGTCCCAGGTATGAGAGGGGCTTTGAAAATCATTGTGTTCTCGAAACTTCGACGGGGGAATTTATAGCTGCATGTTAATCATTTTTTTTTTGTAAAAAAAATATAATTTTTGTAAAAAATCTAAAATAGGCAAACGTCCAAGCTCTATTACTAGTGTGTGTATATATATATATATATATATATATATATATGTCTGTGAAATCTTTGAGGGGCTTTTAGGGGAAAACAAATCTCTGAATAGTGAATACTCAATCATAAATCCTGATTACCATCCCGAGTGGATTCTTTAGAATTTCTAAAAATTCCAGGTCTCGATTTCAAAGAAATAAATATAACAAGGAGGAATATTTATCCAATAATTGATCGTTGTTTCAAACATGCACTATCGGCTTGATCATTACTTTTCAAGGACATCATTGATTTTGATTTTGAATGCTATATATGATCATAAATGTCAAGAACTACTCGGTGAGTGCATGTCTTACAAAAAAAAAACTTGCTGTGAAAAGTAGTAAAAAAGCCCCTCTAGATCAAATTGCAACACGAACATTAACGACTACAAAGATAGTCTTCGAAACATTGGCGTCAGATTACCAATGTAATCAAGATGCCAATTATTGTAGACACATTATACATAGATAAGTGCAAATAAACATAGAGAGGGAACATCATAGTTTAGGGGAAACACGAACACCGGTAAATATCTAGTGCAATGAGTTCAGAGCACCGTCAACATGACAGCACTTAAAGCTGATATAGGTCTCCATGACGCGGGGGCAGTGAGGGCAATGCATATGCTCAGGGATCTTTCCGACACCAAGGGGAATGTCAACACGGGAGCAAGGGCGATTCACTTCAATAACCTTATCATGGTACTGCTTGAAAATAATTTCGTAGCCAATCTCGCGCACATACCCCTTCCATTTTTCAAACTCATCCACGACCTTCATAACTGTTGTCCCATGACCAGTGAATATCACTTTAGACCCTTTGCTCAGCACCACCCATCCACTTTCATTCTTGTAAGACAGCAACTTTTGGATTTCCCTGGTCACAGCGTCCGGTTCAGTCTTCTTCTCAGTCTTGGAGAAGAAAAAGCTTTCCATTTTGTCCCAGAAACGCCCTAGGATGCCGACATCATCCTGCCCTTTCTCGTTTTTCCCTACAAGAACCAACTCGATGGAAATCCTTGCCTCCTTTATCGCCGGATCGTTCGCCAGGGCAGTTGCTTTCTTGGTGAACTGTTGAACCCACTCGTTGTCCTTGCCTCCATAGAAGAAAATGTACTTGTCATCCTTGATCTGATTGAATAAGAAGTGTCAAACTCCCAAGTGCAATTATAATGATAATTAATTATGATTTTTTACTAAAAGTGCGAGCTTGCAGATGAATATTTGTAAGAACTTTAGCAGAGTATGAATATGACGATAAAAAAATTAAATAGAATGTGACAATGACTTTACCACGACAGGCGATCTTGGATTGACGCCAACCATGATGTCTTCCATCACATCTTCTTTAGTTGCTAAAACATCTTCTGCCTCTTTAGTGAAAGGAAAGGCCTTCATTCCCCATACCTTAATGATGTGGAGTGCATTCGGATGTTCCACCTTTCCTCTTGGATTTATCACAACGACGATAGGCTTATTCTTGAAGTTCCACTCCTCCCTGATGAACTTGATGCCCACCACAGGTGAAAAGTACTGCACTGTATACCAAGGCATCTTAGACCGCAGCACCTCAAACTTCTTTCTCAGCTCATCGGTCCAGTTCTCCACAATTGGGATCCATACAATTTTATGCTGATCCTTCTTACTTATTCCATCATAAACTGGCTTTAGGACCGAGATCTCTTCGATGGTGATGTTCACGCTCGAAATGAAGAACAGAACATCCTTTTTCTTCAGCACGTCGATGCTAACCTGTTTTTGTGCAACACAATTACGAAAATCAGTTTACTCAAAATAGTTCCTAATGTGCGCAGTGCAGTTTACTTAGAAGAGGTATCGGAATATATATCAAAATATATCAAGGAGTGAAGTGAAGAATTTCATGGGCCTAACTCATCTCATAAAATCGATTCTACAAGAAAAAATTGCTTATTGCTTATAAACATGCCCAAGACCTTGTCCACAGCAAATGTGAGATTATTCCTCAACACCCTCCCTCACGTGCAGGCCAGTATTTCTTCTGATCCTTGTCACGGGATAAATAGTGTGGGCCCCTATTCGTCCTGTGGCAGGCTCTAATATCATGAAAAAATTCATAGACCTAACTCATCTCATAAAACCGATTCTACAAGAGAAGATTGCTCATTACTTATAAACATGTCCAAGACCTTGTCCACAGCTAATGTGAGATCATTCCTCAACAAGAAGATCGGAAATATCCAGATATATTGCAGTTCTTAATGCTAACCTGTTATTAGGGATGATATTGGTCAATTAAAATTTGGGCTACTCCGAGTTTTCATTGTTCTTGGCTAAGTATTATATATCCCTCTCGGTATTCCAGTCTAATAATATAAGTATGGTTAAATCTTGCCAAATATATCGTTTTAACCTATTAAGAATTCTATTTGGTGGAAATTCGAGATTTGTTTTTAAGAGCTAACCAATTTGTTGGTAGAACCATCAATAAGCGAGGGCTCTGCATCTTTGTGGAAAATGAGCGCCTTGAAAACCTCCATCACTTCGCTAGGTGTTTGAAATATTTTCTTGAGTTTCCTATAAGCCTCAATTATGTCTGCAACGAACAAGAATCTTTGGTCAGCATTGTCGCTCAATCGAAGTAGCATGCTTGCTTCTGAATGAAATCAACAGTCATAATTGCAAACCTATTTGTTCGTAGGCAAGTTTTATCGTCCTCCTTAGGACATTGAGGATGACGTTGATTTTCTGAGCGAAGGGCGATAGTTCCTGTGTCTTGCCTCTGAAATTAGGCAACAATGGTACTCATTTGCCGTAAAATCAACAGATCAGGAAGAGTAACATGATATGCAAGGTGAAGGAATGAAACTTACTCATCCCCTGTGATGCAACACATCTGCGTGGTGCAAGCTACAACTGTTATGATAGCCCAGTAGACATCCACAGGGATTCGGTCCATGGCACCTGCCAATGCCGGTACGTCCTTTGTATCATAGACTGTTAGCTTCTCCAGCTCAAAAATGGACTCGATGACTTCCAATGTTGCCTTGATCAGATTGTTCAGCTCAACTATGGCTTTCCCATATTTTTGAAGGCCCGGGCGCTTTAAGACAACAGGTACTCTTTTCAGGATCCCCACTGATTTGGCGAGTTGGTCCGATGAGTGAAGATCGGCAAGCATCCAGAAATCCCCATAGTCCAAAGCAAAGGCCGCCAGTGTCAGCACTGCCTTGGCGTCCCATGAATAGTGTGCGAGTTTGTTAAGTATTGACAGTGTTGTTTTGTGGGCAATCTCCTCACCCGGAGCCTTGCATGACATCTACATTAATTACAGATTTGTTAGTATGTAAAATGCTTAAGCATTTATTTAATAAAATCATCACATTCATCGATCGTAGTCCTATGTCATGCCACGAGCTACTGGAAAAAGTGGCCGTTCCCTATAATCACCTCGCAGGAAAGTGCCTTCAGTGTGCACGAAGGCGGATTGAAACTGGCTTTGGGCACCTTTTCGTCCAGGTGCTCCTGTTGTGTCTTGGTACCCTGTAGTAAATCACGAGGAATATGAGGAAGTGTATGGAGAACAAAGAAAAGAAACAAAACCAAAGAAACCGCATTGTCTCGGCCTGCCTCAATTTAAACTAAATTTAACTTCATCTCATCTACATTTTCTCGGTTGTAAAACAATGTGTATGGAAGAAACTATATATATGTATATGTACCAGAACAACATTGTCAACGAGATGGGTAGCACGCTGAAGAATGTTCTCGGTGACAGCGAAAAGAGAGTCGACATCAAACTTCTCGTCACCGTGAACATGGGTTGCATAGATTGTATTCATGATCTGGTCGTCGGACATGGTTAGCACGCTGTACTCAGCCTTAGCGGGTGGCTGAGCCCCAGACAGGAGCATCTTGAGGGTGGCCATAGTGTTTGGTATTGTAAAGTGCGAGAGGTTAGAACTTAGAAGCTCTTGGGTTTGGGAAAAGTGCTAGGCAGTTTTGCTTGTGTTGTGCAATAGCGAGACGGCCTTATTTATAGCCGTCGGGGAACGGTATGCTTTGCTAATTGAGAAAAGATACTTACAATTGTGAATTACGTAACCGCTGTGTAATTGCTTTGAAAAAAATGAATAAAACATGGGACTCACATGAAAAAAATTAATTTTTTAATAATGGACCCCACTCTTTTTCAAAGCGATTACGCGACGGTTATACACTTTACGGTTGTATGTAGAATTACTCTTGCTAATTCCTTCCCTGATGGGGTCCTGATAATAATTATCCAGGGGGCAGAATTCACGTGGATTAATCGTAGCGATTTGGAACCGGCCAATTTATGACATTGAAAAAAAATTCGGAAAAAGTTTAAAAAAATTAATTTTTTAATAATAAATTTCACTCTTTTTTAACCTCATATTTATACATCTCATAAATATATCTAACATTATTCAAAAAAATATATAAGAGAAAATCATAAAACCATAAAATCAAATGGCATTTATTTAGAATAAATAAAACCCTAGATTAAAAAAATAAAATAAAAAACTAAAATAAAATAAAAATACTAATAGTGGATGATTCCCTTCACCAATTTTATATTTTTATGTTTCTTAGTTTTTTTCGTGTTCACATATATATATTTTTTAAAATATTCTGGCTTTAATAAATAGTCTATTCTTTGCATTTTGATTTTTGTTGTTTTATTTTTATTAAAATTTTATTTTAATGATTTTGGCCTTTTTTTTTAATTATTTTTATCAATTTCTTATTTTTTGTCATTTTCTTTGATTTTAAAATCTTCATGCCAAGAGCATTTATAGTTCTCCAAATAAAAAAATCTGAATTTAAGACCCCCACACTCTTGGTATAAACAAAAAGAAAACCTTCATGCCACACATACCAACGTACAAGTCGTTCGTTTGCTGAAATCACGTGACACCTAATGCTGTTACACGTTGCTGAAATCATTCAAACAAAGAAAGTAAATAATTGTCACGTCATTAAGATATAATAAAATTATTTTTTAAAAAAATAATGTCTTAAATATATAAATTTTTTATAATTTTTTATAAAAATGTGAACACCACTTTTAAAATATGAATTTTTTAATTTTTTTTATAATAAAGTTCACTATTTTACAAAGAGTTTTATTATTCATAAATCTCATACATACACGTTACAATTTTATATATATATATATATTTTTTGGTTTTATTCTTTTTAAAATAATTAAATTATTCTACTCATTATTTATATACTACATATTTGATAAGAGAAAAAAATAAAAAATAATAATAATAAAAATAATGTGTGATGTATGAGGCTTATTAATAAAAATTTTGTTTTACAAAATGCTTATTCAGAATTTATGCATTTGAAATTATGTCATTTCTCTTCCCAAAAAGCAAAATTAGAAATGAAACTGGACTGTAGTCTTTATTTTCTCTGCACGCGGTCTTTCTTTATTCATATATAACGTTATATATATACAGGACAAAAAACGTTATATAGGACAAAAAACTGGAGGGGTCCCAAAAGTTACGTACGAGACACATACGTAAGAGCATTAGTATTAGGAGAAATGATATTTGCAGTCGTGAGTGTGTAAACGTCGTGCAGTCATTTTGAAAAAAGTGAATAAATATGAGATCCACATGAAAAGAAATTAACTTTTTAATAATGGATCATACTCTTTTTCAAAGCGACTGCACGGCGTTTGTGCATTCCATAATTGTATGTAGCATTACTCAAATTATAAATACGGCATATATGAGACACATACGTAAGAGCATTAGTATTAGTCTATGTATAATATGATCTTAAAATTCTTCACATTGACTTATGCATATCCAAATATTTAGTTACATATGAACAGTGCTTATCCAAATTTAGATAACTACTATTCACCTACAAATCATATTTTAATCATTATTTATCTCTCCTCTCACTCTCTCTCACAATCTTTTCATTTTCTCTCTCCTTCAACAACACAACAAATCTTCACTTACACATTCATTTTATTATTATAATATATTATATATATTTTTTCATTTTATTATATTTTTAATATAATATATAAAAAAATTATATTTTTTATTATTACATTTGTATTATTAATGTCAAATATATATAGTGGATGTTAATTGCAAAATAAATATAAAAAAAATTGATTTTAACAAAAAATTAATAATATTATTTTGTCTCAAATATGTATAAGCTAATGTGAGAATTTTGCTTGAATGACAAAGTAGATATACAAAAAGGTGATTTTACATATATATATATATATATGCATAGACCAATACTAATGCTTTAGGATCCATATAGAGCTAAGGTTATGCATGAAGAAAAAAGTTGGGTACCGATTGGGTCCGACAAATATATATATATATATATATATATATTTATATTTTTTATTTAATGATTAAGTAAATTTTTTTAATATTGTTATGAATTTTTAAAAAAAAATATTAAAAAATAAAAATAAAAATAAAAAACTTTTTTACTATCAAGACCCGTCTTGTGTGGGTGTAGCAGTTAGCACTGTTCTATGGATGAATGAAACGATGAAATCCCGCCAAGAAAAAAAAGAGATGATGAAATTTCCTTAGGTCTCGAATAGTAAAAGTATTTTATCTTATTTCATTTTATTATTATAATTTTTTTAAATTTCTGCATAAAATATAATAATTTAACTTTTTTAAATAATTAAATAATAATAATATTAAAAAATAATATTTTAATAATATTTTATTCAACTTTCATTTAAAACTATCTTATATATTTTCACTATCTAAACCGGACCTAAACCGGACCTTAGTCCTTAGATATGAGGTGAGCAGTGTTGTTGTTTTCAAAATTAGTTTATCAATCCTGGACAAGACGCCACCGAGAGTGCTTATATTGCGCTACGTCTCAGAATAACTTTATTATTCATCATCTTTATACACTATACATTATACTTTTTTTTTAATTTTATCTTTCTTAAACTAATTGAATTTTTGTACTCATCATCCATATACCATATATTTTATAAGAGGAAAATATATATATATATATATATATATATATATATATGATGTGTAATATAAAAGATGATGAATAGAAGTTTTTCACCCAGAATACGTGAACAGATATCATTGGGAAACGTCCAAGTTTACCGAGGACAAACTTTTGAAACATGAATTAAAGAGATTTGGGGAGCTAGCTCGGAAAAAATCATGCCATGCAGTTAATATATATATATATATATATATATATATAGAGAGAGAGAGAGAGAGAGAGAGAGAGAGAGAGATCCGTTGAAAATATGGAATTAAAGTCCAAAGAGAAAAAAGGCAAACTAGATAATAAGCATTAATCACTTTCTGTTATCTGTTATTTCTGTGATTTTCAATACTTCAGTGTAAATACAATGTAAAGCTACCTGTATCGATATCAATTCATTCAATACAATTCAGTACACTACAAATTTCATTTCCTTCTCTGTTCTCAAGTTTCCTTTATGCTTTTATCAAATTCTTAACATGGTATCATATTTGAAAATATTTCCGCAAAATTTTTCTTTTCTGGAACTTGCTTTATCTCTTTTCGATCCTTTCTTTCTGCATTAGAATATCTTTCTCAAGATCTTGTAGTGATTCCTTACACAATTCTACAAAATATCATTTTTTCTTGCTTCAATCTTGAAATGGCTTCTATCAATTCTGCCATTACAAACTCATCAGATGATTCTTCCAATCCCTATTACCTTCATCCGAGTGATAACCCTAGTACTCTCTTAGTCTTAGAGATTTTTAATGGAGACAATTACGTAGCTTGGAGTCAATCAATCATCATAGCTTTGACTGTCAAGAATAAAGTGGCGTTCGTTAATGGCTCAATCAACCCTGTTGCTCACACAACTTGGCTGCATGCAAACAATTTGGTACTTTCTTGGCTAATAAATTCCATTTCTAGATAAATCAGAAATAGTCTGTTGTATGTTGCTTCAACTCTTGATCTTTGAAATGAGTTGAAGACTCATACTTGAGAAGTGATAGACCAAGAGTCTTTCATCTTGAGAAATCTTTAAGCTGCATAAATCAAGGTTCTTCTTCTGCCACTGAATATTTTAGTGCCTACAAAACTCTCTGAGATGAATATGTTAGCTATCATCCATTTCCAACTTGTACTTGTGGAAAAATGTCCAGTTGCACTTGAGATCTTTTCACTTTCTTGCTACAAAGACAACAATCTGATTATGTTCTAAAATTTCTTGTTGGCTTGAATGACTCATACGCATCTATTAGAAGTCAATTGCTTCTTGCTATTCCATTACCTTGTATGGCCTAAGAATTTTCTTTGTTGCTTCAAGAAGAGAGTCAAAGGCAACTCACTAACTTAGTTTCTCATGAAAGTCATGCGTTAATGGTCAAGCAGTCGAATCCAGCAGCTAATCATTATAGATTTTCAAAAGAAAAATCTAAGAAGTCTTCTCTTCATTGTACACATTGTGGATACAACAGATACACTATTGACAAGTGTTTTAAGCTTCATGGGTATCCTCCTGGGTGGACTGGACCAAAAGGAAAAAGGAATTGCCGAATAATTTAATAAACTCTTAGCACTTGCGAATTCCTCTTTGCCTTCTCCAAATACTCAGTGTTCCACCAGCCTGTAATTTTGTTACTTCTTCTCTATTTTCTAGTAAAGTCTCTTGCAATTTTGCTTCATTTATTCCAAAATCCAATTATTTTTGGATTCTCGACACTAGTGCAACAGATCATATGATCTGTTCATCACTTTTGTATTGTTCTCCTCCCAAACATATCAATGCTTCTATAAATCTACCTAATGGTCATATTGTACCAGCCACACACATTGGCACCATTTGTCTTTCTAACCAATTTTTCTTATCAAATGTCCTATGTGTACCTTCATTCTCTTTTAATCTTCTATCTGTTTCTAAGCTAACCAAAGATTCTAACCTTTGCTTATATTTCTTTGGTTCTTATTGCCTTTTACAGGACCAATCATTGAACAAGATGATTGGGATTGCAATTGAGAAACAAGGGCTCTATCATTTGTAACAAGCTTTTTCCCAAGCTTTTTCCTACACTAGTTTTAAGTCTAACTCAGTCCCTTTTGTTTCAACTGTTTCACAAAACCACTAGATATTTGGCATTGCATATTAGCCCATGTATCTTCTTCTAGACTGTCTTCTCTTAAATAGTTAGATCCTTATATTTCTATTAATTGTCAAAATGCATGTGACATATGTCCTTTGGCAAAGCAACGAAAGCTGTCTTTTCCTGTATCTCATAGCAGCTCTAATAAAGTTTTTGATTTGATTCATTGTGACATATGGAGTTCATTTACAACTGTTTCTTACTTGGGTCATAAATTTTTCTTAACAATTGTTGATGACTTTACACGTTGTACTTGAGTTTATATGCTTAAAGCTAAATTTGAAGTATCACCTATACTCAAAAACTTTTGCAAAATGATAAATACTCAATTTAAAACATTTGTAAAAACTCAAGATCAGATAATGGACCATAATGTTTTCTTACTAATTTCTATCATGAAAATGGAATTTTACATTAAAATAGTTGTGTAGAAACTCCACAGCAAAATGGAGTAGTTGAAAAGAAGCATCAATATTTACTTAGTACAACTAGAGCCTTAATGTTTCAAGCCAATATTCCTTTGTCTTTTTAGAGTAACTGTGTACTAGCTACAACACAGTTACAACAAAATCTCCAATTTTTCTCACCTCAAGGTTTTTGGCTGTCTTTATTTTGCCTCTACACTTCAACATTACAAACAAAAACTTGATCCAAGAGCTACAAAGTGTGTTTTTCTTGTTACCCTTCGAATGTTAAAGGTTACAAAGTGATGGACCTTAACACAAACGAACTGTTCATTTCTAGGAATGTTGTATTCCATGAAAATATATTTCCATTCACAGTTGTTCCTACTAATTCTCATAATAATTCTTTTCTATTTCCTCCATCAGAAACTTCATATAGTAGTTATTCTACTCCTATTAACTCAACTACTATTCCCAACCAAAGTGCATCATCAATTTTGCCTATTGATGAACATGTACCAAACACCGATCAAGACATGCCTCTACCTCAAATTAATTCTATCAATAGTCCACATATCAAAAAATATTCTCGAGTTAGACAAATACCTACTTTTCTGCAGGACTACTATTGTAGCAATGTTTCTTCAAATGCAGCTCCCTCCATTTCTTCTACTGATTGTTCTACCAAAGGTAATGTCTATCCCATTTCTTATTTCCTATCTACTAGTAGATTATGAGCATCACATAAAGCTTTTCTTGCGTCTATCTCAAATTGTCCAGAACCCAAAACTTATAAACAGGTTGCTAAATTTTCAGAATGGCAAAAAGCTAAGAAAAATGAACTTGATGCTTTAGAGTTGAACAAAACCTGGGAGCTTGTTACTCTTCCTAAAAATAAATAGATCATTGGTTGTAAATAGTTGTTTCGAGTTAAATATAAAGTAAATGGAACCATAGAAAGACACCAAGCCAGATTAGTGGCAAAAGGCTATACTCAATAAGAAGTATTAGATTTTTTTGACACATTCTCTCCTGTAGCCAAGATAACTTCTATTCGACTATTGCTTGTTGTTGCTGCAATTAAAAACTGGCACATTCACCAACTAGATATAAACAATGCCTTTTTACATGGTAAATTGCATGAGGAGGTTTATATGCAGTTGCCCCCTAGCCTGATTAATCAAGATAACAAAGTTTGCAAACTTTTAAAAAGCCTTTATGGCCTCAAGCAGGCTTCTAGACAATGGTTTGAAAAACTGTCTACTGCCTTTCTCAGCTATGGCTTTACTCAAGGCAATTCTGATTTTTCCTTATTCATCAAGAAATCTGCAACATTTTTCATGGCATTGCTAGTATATGTAGATGATGTACTACTAGCTAGTGATAATTTGCAGGAAATTAAGCTCTTAAAGGATTTTCTACATGACTAGTTTACTATAAAAGATTTGGGGCCACTAAAATACTTTCTTGGTTTGGAAGTAGCAAAATCCAGAACAAGCATTTCTCTTTGCCAAATAAAGTATGTGCTGGATATTCTTCAAGACACAAGTACCATTAGTTCAAAGGCTACTGCTTTTCTAATGGAGTCTAACCTCAAGTTGATTGCTGAAGATCCTAACCTCTATGAAGACCCACGGCCTATAGAAGACTTGTTGGCAAGTTATTGTACTTAATACTCACAAGACCAGACCTTGCTTATTCTGTTCAAGTTTTAAGTCAATTCCTTGACAAACATGCTGTTAGTCACTATCAAGCAGCAGTTAGAATGTTAAGGTATTTGTAGGCCACACTAGGACTAGGCTTGTTCTTTTCAACATCTTCAGAACTTTAACTTAAGGCCTTCTCGGACGGTGACTGGACAGGGTGCATTAAAACAAGAAGAAGTGTCACAAGATTTGCAATTTTCTTGGGCAATTCATTGATCTCATGGAAATCCAAAAAGCAAGCAACCACCAATAGATCTTCTGCTGAAGCAGAATATAGAGCTTTTGCAGCAACAACTTGTGAAGTTCAATGGCTAGTTTATGCCTTAACACGATTTTAATCATCCCCAACCAACACTATTATACACTGACAGCAATTATGCCATGTCCATTGCTACAAATCCAGTCCAACATGAAAGAACCAAATATATCCAGATTGATTGACATCTCGTTCGAGAGAAGCTGTAGCAGAATCTTATCAAATTGTTTTCATGGTATTCCTCCACCATAAGCGATGACTATTTAATAAAAATTGGGAATTGGTCACTATTGGACAGGTGGCCCTGACTCTTTTTTTTTATTAAAAAAAATTATTTTACAATTCCTTCTCGGTTACAGTTGGCAAATATACTTACCAAGTTACTTGGTTCTTTGCCTTTTCATCACACTCTTCACAAGATGAACATTATTAACATTTATGTTCATCTTGAGGGGAGGTGTTGGAGTATAACATCACAGGTTGAAAACATGGAAACAAAGTCCAAAGAGGAAAAAGTCAAACTAGAGAATAAGCATTAATCACTTTCTGTTATCTATTATTTTTGTTATTTTCACTATTTCAGTATAAATACAATGTAAAGCTACTTGTATCGATATCAATTCATTCAATACAATTCAGTACAAATTTCATTTCCTTCTCTGTTCTCAAGTTTCCTTTATGCTTTTATCAAGTTCTTAACAAGATCTTCACCCAGCTAATTTATAACTTTTAATTATCGACACTAATTTCTTTATGTAAATGATTTTTTATTTGCTCGTAGTTGTAAGAAACCTTTATTCAACATGCGTGCGTATTGCTTTGTGGGGGATAAGCTTATACCGAGCGTATATACATACATACACACACACATATATATATATATATATATATATAATGGAAAATTTTATATATCATACTATCATTCTATTTTCATTTCACTAAGTATGATGTGATATATTTATTACCATTAAATTATCATTTATTGCATACTTCTCTATCATCTAATGGTAATAAATTTGTTACATACTACTTAGTATAATTAAATAAAATAAAAATATGATGTATAATATTACTCATATAATATATATATATATATATATGTATGTGTGCGCGCGCGTAGATAGATAGAAATGGTTTGCCACTACTTCATTTTTCCAACGTCCAAATTAGTACCACTCAGCGTGCGCGACGAGTGTCGTTCACAGGTTTGGTCACAATTTCCATTTTCGAGTAATGTCAAAAAAAAAAAAAAACCGAAAAACGAAAAACAAAAAAACAAAATAGCTAGATAAGACTATGGATAAGATTCGGTGACTATATTCCTTTATCGGTATTCGCAAAGAATTATACGCATGTGTAATTTAGCCTTTTCCCTTATTTTATTTTATTTTTCTTAAGTGCCAAATTGGTCGTACTTTAAAGGCTTTGTTTAGATATTAAAAATTTAAAATGAGAGGAGATTATCTGTAAATAATAATAAAGTAATTTTTAAATAGTAATAAAATAGTTTGAATAAAAATATTTTATGAAATTTTAAAAAATGAGATAAAAAAAATTGAATAAAAAAATTATAAAATAAAAAATTGTTATGATATAATTTTTAATATAATCTTTATTTTGAGGTTTGAAAAAGTTTAATTATATTTTTGTATTTTTTTGGAAGTTTGGAAGTTTGGAAAATTTGTAATAATTAGATGAAAAAATTAAAAATTTAAAATTGAAAAGTGTTTATATTTATAGTATTTAGATATTGAAATAAAATGAGATGGGAGGCTTTCGCTATCCAAACCAGGTTAAGTCTTTAGACTACAAATGATAAAAAAAAATCACGAGGCATGTCCATGATCCTCATGGACAAGTTAAATTCAAATGCATTCCCCATGGACAAGAATAAGCCATTGGAGATAATAAAATAGAGGTTGAACTTTATTTGTAAGATATGAACACGAGTACTCTAGTATATATACGACAAGAAAAATGAATATTTATAATTGATTATTTGCGACGAAAATAAATTTATTTTGACAAAAAATAATTATTTTTATAGAAAATAATTAATCGCAAATAAGTAATTTTCATGTAATGTTAATTAATTAACGTTGAGAACATTGAGATAGAAATGGATTTGGTGATTGTGATTGGTTGGATGAAAAAGATAAGATGTGGTATTTGGTATTTGGAAAATTATTGGAAAGAATTGATGAAGCTCATTGATGGGCTTAATTACAATTTTTGCCATGTATATAGGGAGATTAATTCGTTGGCGGATGGCTTTGCACGGCTGGGTGCCATGGGTAATAATAAAACTTGGAATAATTGTTCTAGTATTCCTTAGTCGCTGAGGGGAAATTATCGTCTCGATAAATCCGGTTGCTTTTATCTTAGATCTAAATCCTATGTTTAATATGGTCAGGTTGTTGATGGTTTGGTCGTTGTTAATTTTTTTAGATTGGTTTTTGTTTTGATTTGGATTTGGGAGGGATGTAATTTCCTAAATTCTTGATTTGTTTTCACGATTTTCCTCCGCCATATGTGAGGATTTATTAATAAACTTGGGACAGAGACACTATATGTGGGGCTACCGGTTTTTTCTAAAAAAAATTAATTAATTAATAATTAATTAATTAATTAATAATTAATTAATTAATTAATATATCTATATGTATATATAGCGAAAGGAAAAAATGAAAGTTCCATCTTCCAAATAATTGAAGCGAAGACCGACCAAAGCAATTAAAGCTAATCGATCATACTCATTCAAAAAGTTACATGAAAGTTTCAGAAAATAATATACTGATTTGCGTGAATATACTTTTATATATATATATATATATATATATATATATATATATATATATATTTGTCTACTTATTAGGGGTGGGCAAAAATTCCGCCAGCTTCAATTTAGGCCGATGTTTGCTCCGATTCTGACTCCTTCGAAGTAGGAAAAAACGAAGTTCGGAGTCGAAGTCAGAGTTATTGTGAAAAAAATAGTCGGAGTCGGAGGAAAAATTCACTCCGACTAAACAAAACAATATCTGTGATTTCCTTTTGTATTTGTCCAAGTCTTCATTTTTTGTCTGACTCAGCTGTGTGTTTGTCTCAGTCTGTGTGTCTGTCTGTCACATCAGTCTATCAATTCGTGTCAGTCTCAATCTGTCTGTCATGTTTGCTTTCTTTGCTTTGGATTCAAAATTCATCGTCGCTTTGGGTTTTTTTTTTTTAATATACTTTTAAATAAATCCCATTTACTTCATGTTTCAAAGGACCCCTAGGGTTTGCTGTAGCTCGTCTAAGCAAAGGAACAAAAGCAACAACACCTCCACTTCTTCGCTGCCACAATGGGTCGTATGCACAGTCGTGCGTGTGTGTGCGTGTGTGTGTGTGTGTGTGTGTGTGTGTGTGTGTCTCTCTTCCTAGCTTTGGCAAAATCTCTCTCTTCCTAGCTTTGGCAAAATCTAATTGATTTTTGTGATATGATTCTAGTAAGGGTATCTCGGCCTCTACTTTGCCCTATAAGAGAACTCTGTCGAGTTGGGTTAAGATCTCTTTTCAAGACGTACCCATAAAAAACCTAAACTCTCTTACAAGGGTCTGACGCCGTTCCTAATCGGTGTGATTCTTCGTGACACTCATGATATCACTCAGGTCAAGAGCATTATTAGAAGCAAGATCTTGTGTATTCTCAAGGCTGATGCTATACATAAAAATCTCCATCGCGCTCCCTCCTTTTCATCAACGAATTGATTTTTTTTGGATACTGTGCACATATATAAGTATTCGATCTCTAATTCTCCTCTCTTCGTCTCCTTTGTTTTCAATTTTCAAATTTTGTTTTTGTCAAGGAATCTTTCAGACGGACAAATGCACGGTGGCTTTGGGCCTTTGGCAGCGTTAAGGATGCACAACGTCACAAACGCACCGACTAAGCCATCTCTCTCTCTCTCTCTCTTTCATGGCTCTGACCCTCCGACTCCAACTCCAGCAACTCTGATCAGAGTTGGTGTCAGAGTTTGAAATTACCTCCGACTCCAGTCGGAGTTTGAGATTGGTGGTGGGCTTTTGACTCCATCGGAGCCCACCCCTATTGCTTATACTTAATCAGATAAATGAAAAATAGATAAGACGATATAATCTTGACTGCTAAGTACTCTTAATAAAGAGTGTCACGACTATTTTAGTCTGTAACTTTTTGTTGTGAATATTGAAGATACAAATCGGCTAAGCAGGGTTTGGAAAAAAATAGGTAGAGAGATATAAAATTGTTATATATATATATATATGTATGTAGGTATGTATGTATGAAAAATACTACTCATCATTCCTACCTCACACACTATACATGTTTTTTTTTCCTTTATGTCAAATGTCTGGTGTATGGATGTTCAGTAGAATAATCACTTCAATTTAACAAGAATAAAAAAAAATTTAAATGTGGTGTGTGGTGTAGGGATAACGAGTAGAAGGGCTCTATAAATAACATATAAAAAATTCTACTCATCATCCTCAAACCACACACCACATATAATTTTTATTTTTATTTTTTTCTTCTTACCAAATGTGTAGCGTATGGATGATATGTAGAAGAATTCAATTAGTTTAGGAAGAATAAAACCAAAAAAAAATTTTAAAAAAATAAAAATAAATATGGGTATGTGATTTGTGAGGATGATGAGTAGGAAAACTTAACATATATAACAACATCTATGTTTTAAATTCCTAACTAATTTCAGTCTGCAATCTGCCTGACATACTTACATGCATGTGGACACGAATAACTCATATAGCATGGATATAAAAATTCTCTAATATCTTTAGTGTATGAGAAATACTTTATCTAATAATTAAGAAATTTCATAAAAGTAAGTTTATAAACTAATACAGTTTAGTGTAGTACGTTAGATTGTAAAGTTATTTTTATTATAAAGTAGATCTAATATATTATATAAAATCATATCAGTTTATTGATTTACTTTTGTGTGATCTTTTTGTGCATGGTTGTAGCACTTCTCTTACTGTATATACCACTACATAATTGAATAATTGATGATTTTTTAAAACGTGCGAGCAATATTGATGATTAATTGAATAATTGTCCTTAGAAAAGGTAATTTTCACAACACAAATTTTTTTTAATGCTAGCCGATATTACACATTCTAAATTAATGTAGTGTTTAGTGTATAAAAAAAAGCCTGAAAATAATTTTTGCCTTTTAATTAATACCCTTATTTAACTTGAAAATGATAATGTTTACTTATTGATCAGTAAAATATATATCTGTAAAAAGTTGTAATTATTTAATCTATTGACTGCAAATTAAGAAAAGGAGGTAACGTTAGAAAGAAAAGAAAACTAATAAATTTCACTACCTTTATTTTCTTTTTAATTTGCTTTTACCGTCTGAACAAGATGTACGTACCTGTGAGGAAACTTTAAGCAAAGTGGCATGCACGTCTAGAACTCTCTTTTATTTTCTAAAGCTGAGGTGTGAAAGGATTGGTCTCACATGTTACACGTTTCCTTTTTCATTTGAACAGATATGGGATTTAAAAAACAAAAGTGTTTGCACGTGGCACGTTCTTATGGGGAGCTTGTGAAAACAGTATTAAATTCCATCATTGTCAGTTGGTTGCCTTCTTTTTTCTGGCAAAGCAAGTCCCGCAGATAATTTTTTTTTTTCTCTCCTAAGAAAATTCTAAAGATAATTTATTGCAATGTCAAATCATCTTTTTAAAATTAATTAAAGATGGGGGATAATGGCCCATGCATGGTCTGACCTATTCATGAGATGAGAACAATAATTAGCTTTAAGAGCAAAGTGACAAAGGATAAAGGATTGGCATGTTCCCAATGTCCAAATCTGAGGACCATATTGCTTGGTTTTATTGATCTTGCAAGTATCTCGTTTCAAGGAGCATATGTGTGTATATATATATATATATATAATTTTGTTATATATAAGTAAGTTTGCGTACCAATTTACGTACTAATATTGTTGCCTTCATATTCTAAATTCAAATTAACATTATTTTCAATAAAATTTACTTTCTGATCAATCATATTGAATGGATGCGCGTATTAGTACGCAGAATCGGTTACAATTAGATTTTTCTTATATATATATATAATCTTATGATCATGATTTTCTAAATAATTTACAATAAAAGGATTTTATTATTTATACCTTTTTTTTCCCAACAGTATTTTCATCTTAAATTACACCATATTAATTATGGGGCAATATATACGAGTTTTCTTCTTTATCTTTTGTTTCCTTGAGTTAAAGTACTACTGCTAATTATTTTATTCCATCGTATTAATTTTTGTTCTCTTTTCCTTGTGATATTTGTAATTTCTATATCCTCGCTTGGGAGTTTAAGCACCTGTTTTAATATTTAGAATATCTGTGAATAATATTTAAATGGTTCAAATTAAGATATTTTATTGTTTTGAAAAATGAGAAAAAATTGAATAGAAATATTATAAATTTAAAAAATTGTTTGAATATAATTTTTATTTTAAAATTTATAAAAACTGCATTATTTTTTGTGTTCGTCTGATAGTTTAAGGAAATTATAATGATTAAATAATTATTAAATAAAATATTTTAAAAATTTTATATTTAAGTGATATTTAAAAAACAAATATTTAAAAATATCGAGGATATTCTAATATACAAACTAGAACCAACATGTGCGCATATACCAGCTTTGATATCTGCAACGGTTGTATGCGAGCCAGAAGATGTGGAAAAATCTTCAACTGCACAGTAACGATTATTTACTATTTCAGGAACAATGCTAAATGAAATAATATTGGCATCAGCCACTATTTAGATCATCTAAAACACATCATAATAGAATATCAAAAATACTCTCACAACAAAATCTACTTATCTCTTATTTCACACATTTCATTTTTGAAATTCCTCTCTCTCCTCCCTATTCCCACTGTCCAAATTCGAAATAGTATCGGGCGGGCTTTGAGAGAGAGCTGATGAAGGAGTGAGAGAGGGAGTGAGAGAGTTGATGGATGAGAGGTGGAGAGCGGGAGAGAGGTGGAGACCGGGAGAGAGGTGGCAAGAGAGAGGTGGAGAGTTTGGCTGGCTAGGAAGAGTTCGGGGAGGCGTCGCAGTGGTCAAGGGAGGTGCTCGGTGGGGCTAGAACCGACGCATGATGGCGATAGGGCCGTCGATGGTCCTGAGCTCGTGTGAAACCTACCATTTATGGATAGCTTGCGTGTGTACGAGGGAGAGGGAGGTTCGTGGTGGCTAGATCTACGAGAGGTGGCCGCTGGTGTGAGATGGTGGAGGAGCGGTGGCCTGGGTGGCCACTACGGCGGTGCAAAGGGAGAGAAATGGGTAAAATCCATTTCGGTTGGATTACTGCAGGGGAGAGAGAGAGGGTTGCGCGTGGGGGAGATCGTTGGCGTGAGAGGGAGTCGCCGATGGTGAAGGTGAGGCTGGGCGGCTTACGGCGGCATCGGGCTGAGCTAAAGGAAAATCGAGTGGAGGCTTCCGTCGGGATGAGAGAGCTGATAAGAGAGAGACGGATAGATGAATCTGCGCGTGGAGGAGATCGTTAGTGTGAGAGGGAGTCGCCGGTGGTGAAGGTGAGGCTGGGCGGTTTACGGCGGCATCGGGCTGAGCTAAAGGAAAATCGAGTGGAGGCTTTTGTCGGGATGAGAGAGCTGATAAGAGAGAGACGGGTAGATGAATCTAAGTTATATGTTTTGCACATTAAAAAAAAATAGACACGTAACGTGTGCTACGGATCAGCCGTGAAGTACTGAATCCTTTACGGCTAATCCGTAGCACAGCTAACTCGCAGCATCCACATTGGTCTATACATATGTATATGTAAAGTCATATTTACATAATATGATCCTAAAATCCTCTACATTGACTTATGCATATCTAAATATTTACCTAGTTATGAACAATGTTTATCTAAATTGGGATAACTACGATTTACTTTATAAAATATATTTTAATCATTATTTCTCTTTCTTCCCTCTCTCTTACAAATAATAATATTTATATTATTTTATGTCAAATATACATAAATCAATATAAAAATTTTACTTAAATGACAAAATAATTATATAAAAAAGATAATTTTATATATTCATATATAAATATATATATATATATATATATATGTTAATGCTGCAACGCGCAAAGATGTCGAGTCTTGCTGGCCTCCAATATCACGCTGTAGAAACGATGGGACCAATCGAAACCATATATTTGTGGTACGAATTACCTAACGCTTGTAAGGAGCGAATTGAAACGTGATAGAAAAAGAGAAAGAGAAAACAAGGTGCATGTGAGGCTGTCATGAGCAGTACCAAACACGTACAGACACGTTGACTGAAAAGCTAGCATCGCCATGACCATGGCGATCATCGATTCTTGTCTGAAAAGTAGATCCCTTCTAGATAAGAAATATGTGGCTCAACTCCAACTATGTTGCAAGAAACAGAAATTAAGGGACGCGTGTAAGGAGAAAAGAGGATGTTGTAGTACTAATCTGTCGAGATCAGAGTAATTGGTGAAAAGAGAATACATTTATTTACTACGTACACGCAACTCATGTTTTATAGCAAGCTTTTGCAGTTAGGCTCGCGTTTTCAGTCTTCAGATGTACGATAAAGCTGTAGGTTAATGGTTTAATTTCATGCGTGGTCCGGCATCCGTCCAAAGCATATCAGTCGTCGTTGACAGAAACCAATCCAGAAAATGGCGTGAGACTAGCAGCTTGTTTTCTAAAGATATGATCATATATCTAAAAAAGCTGCGATGTTAGTGATGATGAATAATAAAATAAAAATAACGAATTTATATAATAAAAAATTAATTATCATTTGTTTTCAAAGATGAGATGAGTTGAGTTGAATTGAGTTGAGTTGAGATTAAAATTAAAAAGTTGAATAAAATATTATTAGAATATATTTTTTAATATTATTATTATTTTAAGATTTGAAAAGTTGAATTGTAATTTATTAGAATAAATTTCAACTCTTTCATCAAATATTAATTACAACTTTCACAAACTTTCAAATAAAATACAAAAAATAATTCAATTTTTTCAAATCACAAAATAAAAGTAAAAAATTATTTCCTAACATTCTTTTAACTTTAAAATGTTCCTATTAAATTATTTCTCTCCCATTCCCAAAATCACAAATAAAAATCTTAATTCAAACTATTTAATTACTATTAACAAATTATTTCATTATTATTTATATATTTCTCATCTTATCTCATTATATATTATCTATATAACCAAACTAGTCCTTACTATTTCTATCGTTTGGCAAGAAAGACATACGAGCTAGTTAATATTTATTTACTAGAATATGTTACTGTGAGCAAAATGAGCCAATGAGGTTTTTTTATTTACTAGAATACGCGTATACTCCTCTGTGGGAGTTGCCAATAAGAATTTCTTATAAAATTATTGCTTATCTTAAAAGTTTAATAGGATAAAAGAAGTAAATTTTATTATTTATTATATATTATAATATTCTCTCTCATATGTGGGTTAGAATGACTCAATAAATGAATCCGACTAACAAGTAAAATATTTAATTAAATGAAGTAGAATGCAGAGTTAAAGTTTAAATTAAGATATATACTCTTGTGCTATTTAAAATCACTACTTATCTTAAAAACTAAAATTTATGAAATAAGCAGTGATTTAACTGCCCCAACCCCCATTAGATAGTTGTCTCATCAAAGCATGTTAATTCCTCCTAGTCCTATTTATACGAGGTACATAGCAAAAGAAAAGAAACCAAAATAGATACATTTCAATAAAAAAAAAAAAAAAAGTTAATTTATTTCGATTCTTAAAAGAAATTAATAATTGGTAATTTTGAAGGAATTTTTTTTTTTTACTCTCCCTGGTTCTCTTCTTGAAATCTTGTTACGCACCCTCCTTTTCCTTTTCATGCAACGCCTAGTTCGAATTCCAATTCGAAGGTGCATAATAATATGTTGGCTTGAAAGAAATGATTATGTTAATAATAAAGTGCATAAGAGCATTAGTATTCGTCTATATATATACATATATAAAATCACCTCTTTTACATATCCACGTTGTCATTCAAACAAAATTCACATATTGACTTATGCATATTATCTTCATTATCCAAAGTGTTTATAAAAAATGAATCATCAAAGATAACTCATTTGATGTCTTTGTTTAAAACACTGACAAAGGGTTTTTCTTACTTAATCTCAGCAAGCATTTTATCAATATTATCAAGAGTTCTGTCGACCGGTTTAAAAGCAATTTTTGGTCTGTTATCTGGTAAGATAATCAAAGGTTTTTCAACCATTTTTAAACTAGTTGGAGCAAGATTTTGGAAAATAGGTTTTTCAACTTTCTTCTCTATACGATCAAGTTGTTGATCCATTGTATGGAGGGTCTGGTTGACAAAGTTGTTTTGTTCAATAATCTTTTTGGTTTCAAACAAAACATTTTCTTGCTGACCTGGATCCGAAATCTTAAAAGGTGAAGCTTTCACTTCTTTTCCTTTTATTGAAACAAGGATGGTCTCTAAAAGAGGATGGCTAGTTTTAACAATAGTCTTGCCTTCTTCTTTAGTAAAATTTGTTTTTAAAACATTTAAACTATTTTTTGAAATATCCTTCTTCGAAGCATAATGATTCTCAAGGAAATCAAAGAATAGAATGTGCTTGTTAATAGCGATCATCTTTTCTTTCCATTTTCTTCGAATCAATATGCATGAACAATTTCGTTTATTTCAAGAAAAAACGATAAAACCATTTCATCAAAAAGGTTTTAAATTTATGCATATTGCTTCTGTTCAAATCGCTATCCGACCTTTGATCAGGAAGGGTATTGATGTTTCTGTTCTCCTTTGTCTTTGTGACGGGAGATTCAATAAGTTTGAAGATAGTGTCCTTGGAGTAGTTCAGACTTCTCTCATGGAAGAACCTGTTCATTTTGATTGTTATCCGGACCTAACTCTGGATTTATTTGATAAACATGTCTTGTCTGCTTTAACTTTAAATATTCAGACCTCTGGCTTCGACATGGTTGAAGGTAGCAGACCCATGGCTTTAGTTTACCGATTCTATTATCGAGTTATGAGTAAATGTAACGCCCCAAACCCGGGTGGCTTGGAGAATTACTACCTGTCACTCATAAACATGTCTCCCAACACAACCAAAGGATAATCTCCAAAAACTTCATAAATGAAATCAATCTCATATCATCTCAATAATCTCATTATAAACTCCACACAATCTTTAATGCAATAATAATAAATCAAAGGGGTCCATAACCTCCCGATAGTCATAACAAACCAACTAAATATTTCATAAATCTTACTAAACTCAAGACATAAATCAAACTCAAAGATATTAAAGCTAAGAACACCAGAAGTCCTTCTTCTACCAACATCTCCTCAGTTTAAACACAAACAGCATTCTAATCCAGGTGCTCATTTGGACTCACCACATCATCTGAAAAAAAATATTATGATGATAGGGGGTGAGTTATCAACAACTCAGTAAGCAGAAATCATATGCTAGCGTGCAAACATGAGCATTTATAAAGTAGAGTATGCAGAACAAAATATTTTCCAGAGTTATCATGCAGAACAGAACATATTTTCAAAATAACAGAGCGATGGTTTTTAAGACAAGTAAAACCCATAGTACTTTGGCATAACATAAACTGAGTATTATCATCAGATCAAAACAGAGTATCAAACAGAGCAGAGACCATGTTTCACCCCCGTGGTAGGGTTGTGCTAACCCCGGTGGCCAAACCAGGCAGAGACAAAGGTGAAATCTTTCCTTTATTCTTTTCGGAGCCCCGAGTATGCACACAGGAAAGACCACAATAAAACCACTTTGTTTCCAAAGTGGGTGCACTCAGAGACAGAGAAGTTGGTACCAACCCAAACAGAGCAGAGCATAACAGAGCAGAGCAGAGCAAAGTAGAGACAGAGTCAGATACGAAAACCAGTACACCATGCCAAAGGTTTTCAGATGTTATATCAAAATAATACAGAGTACCAAATCAGAATCAGAATAGTTTACACACACTGAACACAAAAGCCAGAACAAATAAATGCACAACTTTTTATATTCTCAATATCGCTCTTTTTCCAGATTTCAGAAATCACATGACAGAATTTAGCTCATGTCTACACAATGCATGTCAGAATATATATTTTTCCTTTTTCACACAGATTTCATGAATAATGCAGATAAGTGACCGAGGTTGATCTTTGTTTTCACAAGTTCCCAACACAACACAAATTATGCAAGTTTTCATAAAATCAACCTCAGTCTTATTAGCTTGTATGAAACCCAGCATAGGAACCCCGCTTACCTGACTCCTGCAGCGTATTATCTATGATTTGAATACGGTCCCTATCCGTCTCGCCACCTATTCATAAGATAATATAAACTAAATATTAAAGTCCAACAATACACAATTGGTCTTAAACAACTTAAGACTCAAACTCTAGACCATAATTCAACGAGTTTAATCAAACTTAACTAGCCAAATAACAATCCGGGCAGCCCACACTTCGACCTAAAATATTCTATACTAAACTCAGTATGTTGGTTAAAAGTGGAGACTGATTTGGAACTGAAAAAGTGTTGCTGAAAGTTGGCTCGAGCCAAGTTCGCTCAACTTCGCTCGACAGGCCGCTCGAGCGAAGGCAAGTCAGTGAGGTTCGCTCGACATCGCTCGACATACCGCTCGAGCGAAGGCAAGTCAGAGAGGTTCGCTCGACACACTGCTCGAGCGAATGCAAGTCAGAGAGGTTCGCTCGACTCTCGCTCGACACTCTACTCAAGCCAATGTTCATTTGGCTGTTCGCTCGAGTCACGCTCGACAGTCCGCTCGAGCGAAGTACGCATAATTTGCCAACTTAACCAGTTTACACTACACAAAGCACTCTTCTTTCCATTCCCAACTCCATAGCAGAAAGTATAAACTAATACTTCCCAATATTTTCTCAACCACAAATCCAACAATTCCACTACAATGTAACTTCAAATAATCTAAACCTAGGACAAAACACCAACCCGAAATACTCACCACACCACAACCAGAAACACTCACAAAAAAAACTACTCCATCTCACGGTAAGGACCAAAAATAGAAACTGCAGAAAATGAAATGGAGAGAGGAACGGCTGAGAGGATGCATTAAACTAGAGTCTAGTTGCAGAACAACAAAAATATGGAAGGAGAAGAAGTTATACCTGGAGATGAAATCTTGAACAAGAAGAAGAAAACCAACGGAAAACTGAAAGGATGAGAGAGAGGAACACCCAAAACTGTAGAAACTGGAGAAACGTGAGAGAGAGTGACCGAATGGAATGTGAACAAAGTGGAGAGACGTGCGAGAGAGAGAGGTATGCGGAAGAAACTGAAAATGAAACAGATACATGCGGAAAGAAAGGAGAGAAAGAAACGGAAGTTGAAGAAGACACACACACCTCCACAAAAAGGACGCCGCTCGGGACCCTTACTAAACACTAAAATGGCTGGGCCATTCTCACGCACGATCCGGGCCACTGCTGAAGATACTGGGCCTTACAACTAGCCTTGAACCTAAGGCTAAAATCAAATCTTGGAAAAATGAGACCCTTCTGATGTATGGTTCTACCTCGAATGCATATTATTTTATTATTATTAATTTTTTATCAAAATCAATTTTTTTATATATATTTTACAATTAGCATCCGCTACATACATTTGACATTAATAATATAAATATAATAATAAAAAATATAATTTTTTTATATATTATATTAAAAATATAATAAAATGAAAAATATATATATATAATATATTATAATAATAAAATGAATGTGCAAGTGAATGTTTGTTGTGTTGTTGAATGAGAGAGAAAAGAAAATGATTGTGAGAGAGAGTGGGAGGAGAGATAAATAATGATTAAAATATAATTTGTAAGGTGAATAGTGGTTATCTAAATTTGGATAAACACTGTTCATAAATAGTTAAATATTTAGATATACATAAATTAATGTAGAAAATTTTAAAGTCATTATAACTTTATATATATATACATAGATCAATACTAATACTCTAAAGAGTTACATATCCCCTTGTCTTTTTTGTAGGCATTTTTAGTGTGGAAAATAATCATGGCTCGTCTGTAATCAAATTATCAAAGACCAAGACCAGGAGTAGGTCCTACAAGGGCTGTGGAGAGGTCCTACAGATAGAGGAATTTCAAAAGGTTGTGATTACTATCTCTTGTTATAAAAAGAAGTGTAAATTATTCTCATCGCTTTTAATTCGTCACGTTATATATATATATTTTTTAATTTTTTTAATATTTTTTATTAAATAAATATTTTTTTAATGATATTATAATTTTTTTATTTTTTTTTAAATATTTTATAATATTAAAAAAATATATATATATATATATATATATATAAAAGTAAAATAAGATAGTGCGGCTCCAGCGGGACTGGGAGTAGAGCGACCAAAGAATGGTAAATAAATAGGTAGGTAGCTATCATTATCCATTTCAAGATGTATGTTAGCACAATCGACAACAAATCGCTGGCCGTACGTTCTTGGTTTCGTTGGATACCGAAAACTGAAAAGACGCAGACTCGTGACGCGATGGCACGTCTGAGCAATAACAATACTCATACTCATTACCCTGTAGGAAAGGAAAATGATAGAGCTGGAGCCACCAGCGGTGGCTCTATCACGTGTTTTTTTATATGTTTTTTTTATAATTATTTTTATATAAATGTTTTTAACAATTTTAAATATTAAAAAATAAATAAAATAAATTATAATATTATTAAAAAATATTTCCTTAATTATGAAGTAAAAAAAAAATTATTTTTTTTATTTTACTTCGTGATTAAGGAAATATTTTTTAATAATTTTTTTTTATTTCATGATTAAGAAAGTATTTTTTAATAATATTATAACTTTATTTTATTTTTTTTAAAATATATAAAATTGTTAAAAACATCTATATAAAGTATCTACGGTGAAATGGTTACGGCCGCAACAGAACTAGGTGAAGCTTAATATGAATGGTTGCAGTTTGGGTAATCCAAGGTCGGGAGGAGCTGGGGGTGTTATTCGTGATGATAAAGAGAATTTATGTGCGACTTTTGTTGTATTCTTAGGTCATGGATCTAATAATTTTACTGAAATGAGAAGTCTGCTGAAAGGGGTTAGGAGGTACTGTCAGCTTGGTTTTTATCGAGTTCACATTAAGACAGGCTCTCAAATCCTTGTTAGATGGCTTAATAGGGGAAATTGTAATATTTGGTATCTTGAGGATTTTTGGGACGAGTTTCAGATCTGCCTAGGAAGCATGGAGTATAGAGTGAGTCATGTGTTTTGTGAAGGAAATGCTCTAGCTAATTTTTTAGCTAAGGAGGGGGTTGAGGGTTTAAACATGGATTGAATTGAAGACAAATATATTTTGCCTAGTAAGTTGCGTGGCCTTCTCCGCATGAATAAAATTGGTATTCCTTATTTGCGAATTTCTTAATGAGGTAGTTGTTTAATTGCATCTGTTTTTATTACTTTGGTGTGAGCTAATGTTTTTTTTTTTTGCAGGATGTCTTTCTTTTTTTGTAGGTGCATTTTATTGTTGGTTTATTCATAATCCTTGGTTATTTGTAATTTGTTTAAACGCTTTAGGTTTTTTTGATGCTTGAGTTTTGGTCCTTTTTTATTATCTTGTAGTTTTCAGGTGTCTGTTTGTATCCATGATATTCCTCCGTAATAAGTGAGGATAATTAATAAACTTGGAGTACCACCCTCTTCTTTAAAAAAAAAATAAAAAAATAAAAAAAGAGAAAGAAAGACCATGAAACATGGAATAAATGAATACAGACAAAGATTATGTATTCTCAGTGGTAATCCGTCCGGTGACATGAGCGCACCAAACAGCTACCTAAACCTTCCAGTGCAGCACGTGACAGTGGACTAAAAAAACCCCATATAGAAATGAGATTTAAAAAAAAAAAAAAAAGACTTTTGGGCATGTTTGGATAATTTGGAAATATTTGAGAATTGTTAGAATTTGTTTGAAATTAGGTTTTGGAAAATGAGAGAGAAAATGTTTAATAAAAATATTTTTTTAAAAATGTTGTATTGTAGTTTGTGGAAGTGAATATATATATATATAAAGTTCAAAATTAGTTGTTTGAACATAATCTTTTAATATTATTTTTGTTTTGAAATTTATAAAATTTGTATTTATTTTTATGTTTAAGTAATGATTAGGTAATTATTAAATGAAAAGTTTGAAATTTTAAATATTAGTATTATTATTATTTGTGTTCGAGTGATGTTTAAATATAAAATTACGAGAAATCTTAAAAATCTTAAAAATTTTTTGATTACCCAAACATGCATATATATTTAAGGCATAAGTTTATACCTTGGTGGTCATGTTTGGTTCTAACTGCTAAGTACTTCATAGTAATTCAGTGTCAGCCGGCCCCAAACGAATAGTACTACTGCTCTTAAATACGAAAATGCTCTCGGACTTTCTTTAGGAGTTCATAAATTAAACGTAATAGAATAGAATAGAATAAAGTGAAATGAATATAATAGGTGAAAATGAATGAAACATAATTCATGGAATCAATTATTCTAACTTATTTTTTTTAAAAAAATTATCAGATAAGGTGGTAACAAATGTATATCAGATGATTGTCAATGCAGTCATCCACTACTTCACTTCATTGAATTTGATTATACTGATCATATTCTTAATTATCAACAACTACTTGCTGCATGTGAATTAGCCCACCTTGATCTCACTGATCTAGTTTATGCACATAGGCCCATTAAATTACTTTAGATGAACTCGATGAAGCTGCTAGTGATGGAGAACGTAACTGCAATGAAAGGAGATATCATGGATTTCTCCATATATAAATGAAGGAAAGCACGGAACGTCCCACCTGCCCAAATATTGCATGCATCTTCCTAATTTCGCTAGGAGCATTAGAAGTCAGGCTCGATCAGGTATATAGAAACAGCGGAAACGAGCTAGGGAAAAGAGTGCAAGCATGTGGCAAAGATGTCAACACCCTCAGAGAGTCAGATGCACTTTATTTTAAGGATATGCACGACCATTTAACGATCGATTACATAGATACTTTACATAATATTATTGGCATCAGATCACCAACGTAATCCGACGCCCCTTTATTGTACGGATATATAATCTTCTTGATCACTAGAGAAGAGAAAAAACATTGAAGGGTAACCTTGCATTAATTTATTTAGTGCAGTGCGTTCAGAGCACCGTCAACGTGGCAGCACTTGAAACTAATATAGCTCTCCATAACGCGGGGGCAGTGAGGGCAATGCATATGCTCAGGGATCTTTCCGACACCAACAGGAATGTCAACACGGGAGCAAGGGCGATTCACTTCAATAACCTTGTCATGGTACTGTTTGAATATAATCTCGTAGCCAATCTCACGCACATATCCCTTCCATTTTTCAGCCTCATCCACGACCTTCAAAATAGTTGTTCCATGTCCCGTGAATATCACTTTAGACCCTTTGCTCAGCACTACCCATCCACTCTCATTCTTGTAAGATAGCAGCTTTTGTATTTCCTTGGTCACAGTATCCGGTTGATCAGTTTTCTTTTCAGTCTTGGAGAAGAAAAAGCTTTCCATCTTGTCCCAAAAACGACCTAGAATGCCAACATCGTCCTGCCCTTTCTCGTTCTTTCCTACAAGAACCAACTCGATAGAAATCCCTGCCTCTTTCAACGCCGGGTCATTCGCCAGGACAGTTGCTTTTCGGGTAAATTGTTGGATCCACTCGTTGTCCTTCCCTCCGTAGAAGAAAATGTACTTGTCATCCTTGATCTGATTGATAGAAGAAGACATGCGTGTTAATTCTCAAACACGTACAATTATAATGCTAATTAATTATGATTTTTATTAACAGTATGAGCCTTTTATAATATGAATTTTGCTTAAGAGTAGTGTTGTAGAGTATGAAATAGAATTTACCACGACGGGTGATTTGGGATTGACGCCACCAAAGAGGTCTTCCACCACATCCTCTTTAGTTGCCAAAGTTTGTTCTGCCTCTTTAGTGAAAGGAAAGGCCTTTGCTCCCCATACCTTAATGATGTGGAGTGCATTCGGGTGTTCCACCTTTCCTTTTGGAGTTACCACCACGACGAGAGGCTTATTCTTGAAGTTCCACTCCTCCTTAATGAACTTGATGCCTACCACTGGTGAAAAGTATTGCACTGTATACCAAGGCATCTTGGACCGCAGCACCTCAAACTTCTTTTTCAGGTCATCAGTCCAATGCTCCACAATTGGGATCCATACAATTTTATGCTGATCCTTCTTACTTATTCCATCATAAACCGGCTTGAGGACCGAGACTTGTTCAATGGTGATGTCCAGGCTCGAAATGAAGAATAGAACATTCTTCTGTTTCAGCACTTCGATGTTAACCTGTTTGTGCAACACAATTAAGAAAATCAGAAGACCGTGAATAGATAAGTCTTGATGTTTCTATGACAGATAACTTAGACGAGGTATCGTAATATATATACAGCAGTGGCAAGTGTAAAGGCTGTAGTTATAATGACCGTAATTAAGGGCAAAATATATTCCAAGTTCTTGCACGAAGATCTCAAATAGGAGAGATAAATTTATTAAGTGCATGGGTCTTAAATATTTATTACTCAATATTTTAATGTTTCAAAAAATATTTATACATCTAAAAGTCTTCAAATTCAGACAAAAACTTAAAAAGGAAACCTTTGATCCGTAACTTAAGTACACTGGCCTGTAATGTGAACATTTGGACCAGCATGGTTGTTTAAGTTTTTACAATATATTTTTTAAGAGAACTAATTTTTATTTGAAAATATATCAGAGACTAGCTAGCTAGAGATAATTAATAAACGGTAGTACTATTCTAATATATATTGCGTTAATTACTGTTTTTACTTAAAAAAAATCTTAGTTAATTATCAATAATTGAGATTTGAGACATATTTATATGGGGTAAATTCGGTATTTTTTTTAAGAAAATGTACAAGAGCTGACCAATTTGTTAGTTGAACCATCAATAAGCGAGGGCTCAACATCTTTGGGGAAAATGAGCGCCTTGAAAACCTCCTTAACTTCGGTGGGAGTCTGAAATATTTTCTTGAGTTTCCTATAAGCCTCGATAACATCTGCAACGAACAAAAATCTTTGGTCAACATTGTCGACCGTTTTAAGCCATAATTATATTGCATATGTTACAAACATCGATCATGCTTGTTTCCGAATGAAATCAGAACAAGAACGTCTAACCTATTTGTTCGTGGGCAAGTTTTATAGTCCTCCTTAGGACGTTGAGGATGACGTTGATCTTCTGAGCAAAGGGCGAGAGTTCCTGCGTCTTGCCCCTGAAATAAGTCAACCGGGATGATCATTTGCCTGATATAAACAGATAATGTTACATATATAATGTCAAGGGCGACAACATACTCATCGCCAGTTATGCAACACAGCTTAGTCGTGCAGGCTACAATCGTGATGATAGCCCAATAGACTTCCACAGGGATTCGGTCCAAGGCACCTGACAATGCTGGTACATCCTTTGTATCATAGATTGATAGCTTCTCCAGCTCAAAGATTGACTCGATTACTTCCAATGTTGCCTTGATCAGATTGTTGAGCTCAATTATGGCTTTCCCATATTTTTGAAGGCCCGGGCGCTTTAGGACCACAGGTACTCGTTTCAGGATCCCCACTGATTTGGCGAGTTGGTCCGATGAGTGAAGCTCGGCAAGCAGCCAGAAATCCCCGTAGTCCAAAGCAAAGGCCGCCAATGTCAGCACTGCCTTGGCGTCCCATGAATAGTGTGCGAGTTTGTTAAGTATTGACATGGTTGTTTTGTGGGCAATTTCCTCACCCGGAGCCTTGCATGCCATCTGACATTGGTTACAGAATTGTTAGTATGAAAAATGCTATTAATGCAGCTAAAACCATCGATCACGTTCATAATTTCACTCCAAATTCAGGCCACAAACTATCCGGGGGTGGGGGGAGAAAAAGCCTATACGTATAATTACCTCGCAGGAAAGTGCCTTGAGTGTGCAAGAGGGGGGACTGAAGCTCGCTTTGGGTGCCTTTTCGTCGAGGTTTTCCAGGTGTTCCTTGTAACCCTGTAACAAATAATGAGGAATATTCGGAAAGTGTAGAGAGAAATTTACGAACAAAAAAAATGTATTGTCTCCTGCCTCAATCAAAACTAAAGCCAACTTCATCCCATTATTTTGTGACTTGTAGAATAAATGTGAAAAACTTTGTTGCTCATCTCTGGCGCATTAGGAGGTGATCTAGCTACTAAATTATATATGAAGAGTAGGGACAGTGTACACTAGCCTTCGGTATGGTGGGAAGAAAATTCTAGAAAAAAATAAGAACAGGTGTGGTAGAAACATAAAAATGTATATATACCAGCACAACATTTTCAACAAGATGGGTGGCACGCTGAAGAATGTTTTCGGTGACAACAAAAAGAGAGTCGACATCAAACTTTTCGTCACCATGAACATGGGTTGCATAGATTGTATTCATAATCTGATCGTCGGACATGGTTAACACGTTAAGCTCAGCCTTAACGGGTAGCTGAGCAGTAGCTGGCAGAATCTTATTGGTGGCCATTGTGTTGTGCACTAGAATTTAAAGCTAGCGAGAGATCAGGTTAGAGACAGGCTCTTAGGTTTGGGGATGATCAGAGCAAGCAGAGAAGTTTGCTTGTGCTTCGTGCAGTGGCTAGACTGCCCTATTTATAGCCATCAGGACCGATCTTGTTTTCGTAAGATTTTTTTTTTTTTTTTTTTTTGTACAAACAAGTTTACATACCAATCAACGTATTAATATTGTTGCATTTATATTTTAAATTTAAATTAATACTATTTTTAATAAAATTTCTGATCAATTATATTGAATATATGCATATATTAATACGCGTAATTCCTTTCCAGATTGGAGGAGGGTGGTTCAATGTCTAATAAAAATAATCAAGGGTCCGGATTCATTTGGATTGAATTATGAAACTCACACTTCAATGTAATAGTACGACAGATAAATATTTGTTGGATTTTGGCTCGAAGTCTCTCTTCTTAGTTCGCTTATTAATGGTGAATATCACGTAGCATTGGATGGGTTATCCGAACACGTGTCTCATGGAGCACCAGCCCACTTAGCACCGGCCACAATCAAACTACAAATTAATCAATTAGCCAACTGCCAACTACCTGTCATATAAACGGACGACTCACAACACTATATTTCAAGGAATATCTTATATATGTGTGTATATATATCTCCAGATATCAATTTGTATATAAAGATTTATGAGAAATGTTATGTATTAATCACTATTCATTTCTATATCTTACATCTATGATATTTTTATAAGGTATGTGAGTATTTTTTTATAAAATGTAGAAGTGTTTTTTTATAAGATATAAAAATTAGAGTGCATGATAAATAGTAATTGATAAGAATAATTTTTTATAGAAACACACTTAACTTAACGTTGAGAAAAAAAAAAATGATTTCTTACCATTTATTTATTCAAGTCATTATTTGATTATTGTAATTTATTGTGCAACCATACGTAATCACAAACCAAAAAATTAACACGTACAAATCAAAACAGCCCCCACACGGTCATAGAATCACGTCGTATATTTCACACTGAACTTGAAATTTCTTCTCTCTTTTCGGTCACGTCTCTTTCCGGGCCTCATTAATTGCACATCCTTCGTTTGCATCCGTTCGCATCTTCTTCTTCTACTTTATATATTGGACAGTGATAGGATTATTATCTTGTTATTACTTATTTATTATTTTTACGAATTTGAAATTTTTTTATGATTTTGTTTTAAGTAATGAGTAATCGTTTTTTACGGAATCGATTTTATAAAATGAGTTAGACCCATGAATTTCTTCATAGTATCAGAGCTTACCACAGGACGAATGAGAGGCTCACACTACTTATCCCATGACAAGGACCAGAAAAAATACTGATCTGTACGTGAGGGAGAGTGTTATGAATAATTCCACATTGACTGTAGATAAGGTCTTAGGCATCTTTATAAGTAATGAGCAATCCTATCTTATAGAACTAGTTTTATAAGATGAGTTAGGTCCATAAATTTCTTCAACTTTGATCCAAAAAAACTGATATGAAAGAATTTGTTTTTTATCTTTTTTTTGATACGCAGTTTTTTACCTTCATGAATAATTCTATTTGAAAATTTTTATATCACATATTATACTTATGATATAATTTGATTTGAACAGAAAATTTAAATTTAAATATTAGAAATCAAATTATACATAATTTGATTATACATCACGTTGGCCTAATTGATTGAAGCGGACACCGATGGACCATATTCTAGATAAGATTTTTGTTTTTATTTTTCTTCAGCAATCGAATTTAGATCTTGAATTTGTGTCTTTTCTTTATTGTCCCGAATGGTTTTTTTTTTTTTTTTTAAATTTAGTGAGTAAGGAAACATTTTTTAATAATATTGAGAATTTTTTTTATTTCTTTAAAAAATATTTATAATGATTAAAAAAATATATAAAAAAAATGAAACAAAAAATATATACTGTTCAGTAAACTCAGACCACATTTTCGGTGATACCATCCGGCCAGACGTGAAACACGACCTACATAGAGGCTGATGTCACCAGCCAGTCGTGTGCAGAGAGGAAACGTCCAAATTAAGAAGAGAGAAGCACTGCACTTCCCGAAAAAATGTCCGGAATAGTTGTTCCGAAAAATACATTTTATTTTTTTATTTTTATATATTTTTTTAATCAACATAAATATTTTTTAAAAAATAAAAATATTTACAACATTTTTTTTAATTATTAATTTGAGTTTCAAATTTAAAGTTAAAGTATTTCTCTTTTAAAAGAACGAGTTTTATGAACGTGAAAGAGATTGGGAGAACTTTTTTTTTTTTTTTTTTCTTTTTAAGTAATAATAAGGAGGGGGAAGATTGCCCTACCTCATGGTATATAGTATAATACTATGTCGTTAAAAAGTAGGTAGAAGTGGTCTTGAAAGCAGAAAGTTAAAAAAACTAAAAATAAAAAATAAACTTATTGAAGTGGGATTTGAGAAAAAATTCCAAGCTTTTTGGGAAGAAAAATACTAAAGTATTGAAAGAAAGAGGTAGCGCTTGGTGTTTATTTCTAATTTTTTAAATAATAATAATTTTTTTTTTTAACTAATTCTAATACTATATACCGAAATACACAATATTTCATTTTAGTGCTTACATCTTATATGAAATGAATTGTGGAGATTGTTGAATGCCAAGATGAATTGCAAGTATAGAAATGAGTAATGCTATATGCAGTCATGAAGTGCGTAAACACCGTGCAATCGTTTTGTAAAAGAGTGTAGTATACTATTACAAAACTAATTCTTTTTACGCGAGACCCATATTTACTCTTTTTTTCAAAAAGATTGTGTGATAATTACGTATTCTACGATTACAAATATCATTTCTCTCTTCTAAATTGTTCCTCGTGATATATATGAATAAGAGAAGAAAATGATCAGTATGTTTTCGTTTCAAAAAATAAAATAGATCAGGACTAATTGTCCAACCCTACGGCCTTCAGTTCTTTTGTACATGAATCGGTTAATATCTAGAAAGAAACGATTAAACATTATATATAATGATAGGTTATATATTAACCACAAATCTATTAATGTATCAAGACTACTTGTTATACTAATCAGACTGTAAAGTAGGTTCCTATGTATACATAGATTAAGCTGTATGCAAACTGCAAAGCAAACAGATTCGAGTCGGGGCCACGTTTGCTGGCCTTCTCTGATCAATATACCTAATCTCCATATGCATGCTGAGATATACACACAACTAATCTTCTCACTTTGAATTCATGTTCACCGAAAAACCAATTATTCATATAAATATAAATATATATATATTTATATAAAGAGATACGAATGGATGCAAAATTAGAAGGATTATAATGTACTTGATGAGCCCAGAAAGAGACACCAAAAACAGAATACAAGAATAAGGTTGCACTTGGATGTTGAGTTGAGCTGAGTTCTTTATGAATAGTAGTGAGTTGAAATGGTAAATTGTAATTTTGTGAGGTCCACCTAAGATGAGTACTTTAAATGTGTTTGGATGTTAAGATAAGTTTAAATGTATTTACAGAAAGTTGAAAAAGGTTGTGGGTCCCATGTGTAAAGAAGTGTTGAATTGAAAAAGGTTGTGGGTCTTACGTGTAAAGAGATTTTGGGTTGAGACGAGTTTATTAATTTGAGAATTGTGTATTTGAATGCTAGACTTGGTTTAAAATTAGACTAAATTAAATTAAATTCAGATGAGTTTAACAACCAAACGGGGTCTAAGACGTTCCTGCATGACCATGTGGGGTCTCTTTTGATTTTTTTTCCCCTCCTTAAATTGATATATCATATCATAGAATAACATCTGTAATTAAATACGAAAGGGATATATAGGAAATAAGCCCCGATTGCAGACCACAGGCACAAATATTCAACAATTTGGCACATGCAGCATCTGTCAATCATTTTCTTTCTTTTATAACTTTAATTAATCTTCGGTAAGGCTAGTTTTCCACCACGTTTTTCATGTTTCAGATTGTTCCAATAAATTATAACTACCATAAAGGAATTATAATTGTATAGTGCCAATAGTACATGATTTTAGAACGTTGCAAAGGCTCAGCTACAGTATAATCTTCTCATTCCTTATCTTCTTTGTTCTTTTAAATCAATGGTTTAATTGGGAAATTCAAGTGAAGCTCTCTTATTTCCCTGTAAAGTTTTACATGACATGCGTTTAATTCATTAATAATTTGATCTCATGTACACAATACGTGTAATAGTACCAGCATAAAAAGGAAAGAAGAGTACCAGAACTTTGGAGTACTAGCGAACTTCGCCATAATTAAAGTCGTCGGGTCTGGCCAGCTTGATCCATCCCCCGTCATAAGTACTCTTTGTTTCTTTTTCTTTTGTTTTCGGTAATACAAGAGGAATTATCCACTCTCACCAACCAAAAATAGTTTCACATTACACTCAATGCTAATATAGTTTGTAGCATTATACAATGTTTTTTTCTTTGAGCATAATGTCGTATAGAAAAGTACTATTTTACAACAAAAGTATGTACGCCCCGCATCAATATTTTTAATGTTTTGTTTTGCAAAATCCAAAATCTCATTAATTAACAAAAGTAAGTACTGTATATTAGACGTACATGAGATATTAATTACATGAGCAAGATCCCGACAACTCCCCTGTTTTCTCGCAGCAAGCCAATGAATACTGCGATTTGGCTTTATCGCTAATCGATCAAAAGTAAAATGTCTGGTCAGAGATATTTCGGTGAGAAATCAAGGGTGGCCGTAATTGCTCCATCTTTTCCGGCCGACAACAACGCAGCAAAATACGATCCCCAATTTGGTTTCTTTAGGCAATTACGGCTGGGACATCGTCGCAAATTTCCTTCATTTACTGCGATGTTGTGGCGTTGTATCCGGGGAAGTTCGGCGAATTGGGGCATGCCGGCAATACACTACTTTCCAATTGAACTGAATACCTCACGCAGCAAGAATCAACAGGTCTACATGCGGTGATTTTTGGGCGCCGCTGTGAATGCATGATTCGGCGATTTTGGGATATGCCGGCAATAAACTGCTTTCCTATTACGGTGAATACAGAATGCAGCTATTTCTATGGCATCCCTTTCAATATTTGGTTTTTGCTCCTTTTCCATTTGTGGTAAATAAATGAGTTGATGTCACTTCAAATGCTTGCAGCAAATTTTATGGGTTTTTTGTCGATTTCTCACCAACTCACAGAAATAGAGTCATTTTGATGGGTTTATGTAATGCACTAATTAATACGTTATATATTATGGCTATTTTGAACCCAGGTACGTGGCTAAAAAACTTTGATTCTTTCTCAATAGCAAATTCATATATCTTTGAGATTCCTCTCATTTTTGTACTCTGCCAATTGCCTGTATTTTGAGGACTTTTTGTTTTGGATTTAATCAGTCTTAATGACATGCCATATATAAATCAAACACTACATATTTTACTTTCATTTTCATGTACATTGCCATCCAAATATAGTACAAGCTTGAATCACCGCATTTCATTTTTCCTTTCACATCATACATTATAGCAACATGTACATACCTAATTCTGAAACAATTACTTAAATTCCTAAAAACATACTGCATGCCACTAAGCACAAAAATACATTACTCCCCATTGGACATTGCCTCAACATGGCTATACATTAAACCTGGGAGTGAAGCATCCAGCAAGCGTATTATTGGTGCATAAAAAGGTTACACTTGGCTGATATTATGAACCTTTGAATTGAAAATGTCTACCTACAAATTACAGAGGCTCAAATAATGTCAAAGTGCTTGAAGTAGTTACCGATATCTACCTGCAAATTAGACAGATTCAAACAATTACAGAGCTTATGCTAGTCATTGCATGTATAAACAAAACAAATGTAAACCTTACAAATTCTACCTTAGTTATCATGAAAACGTTATCAGGATTAAATCTCTTAAATTTTACATGCATATTCAACATAAATCTCCACCGTTAGACTATTACAAGAAAAATTACTAAGTGGAGGAGGTCACGCGTGATGGTGGGGCAGCCTAATCATGGAGAAAGAGAGACGAACTGAGTGAAAGTTATAGAGAGAGAGAGAGAGAGAGAGAGAGAGAGAGATGGACGGTGAAAGATAAAAAAAGACAGAGGAGACTTACCGGAGACGGCGAGGAGGCGACGGTGTGTACCAGATGCACACCACACATTTTACATATTTTAATATTATTTTTTTATTTTATTTTATTTTATTCTTATTAAACTAATTGAGTTGTTCTACTTATTATCTAAGCATACACCACATATTTGTTATAGGAAAAATGAAAAAAAAAATTAAAATATATGTGATCATGTGTGATGTGTGAGGATAATAAGTAGAATTATTCTATATTATATATAATAATTGGCCAGTGGGACGTATATGGTACTCTGCTTGATTATGTACCTTAACAAAAACTATTTGATAATTATCACCAGTACTATATAATATGTTGACTGTTCTGCCATGCATTAAGTAAGTTATAGGTTCTTTTAGACGTCTCCATTAACGCGTCGGTGTCGTACAATTAATAAGGAGCTAGCTAGCTTGATCACAACAGCCATTTAAATCTCAAGACTTTTATAAAATTGCTAAAAACTGAGAATTAAGAAACTGAAGATATGGAAAAGAAACGAAAACCAGAGAGTATGGAAGAGAGAACTTTTCTTCTTCTCATTAAAATGATTGTGAAAATATATGACTTGATTATTTTAAAACTATACAAAGCATCCTATTTATACAACTTGAGATACAATTGAGTAGCTTATTCTGAAGCTAACTAACTTAACTGTCAAGCTAGAGACTAATTTAACTGTCAAACTGAATTAGGAATTGATAAAATCCCTTGTTTGGCTTCTCGGGATTTCCTTTCCAATTCCTTGACATGGTTTTCTATATTCCAACACCCCCCTCAAGATGAGAATGAATATTTAACATTCCCATCTTGCGAATGAGGAAATGAAAATTCAGAGATCTGAGGGGCTTAGTAAGGATATCTGCTATCTGATGCTTTGAAGGAATATGTATGATGTTGATGAGACCCTCTTGTAACTTCTCTCGAACAAGATGGCAATCAAGTTGAATATGTTTGGTTCTTTCATGGTGGACAGGATTAGAAGCAATTGCAGCTGCTGGCTTACTATTTGTGTAAAGCAAAGCAGCTTGAGTGTGTTGGATGTTCAGATCATTTAGAAGGTACACCAACCATTGGAGCTCACATGTAGTAGAAGCTAAAGCTCTATATTCTGACTCAGCAGAGGACCTACTCACTGTAGGTTACTTCTTTGATTTCCATGAGATGAGTGAGTCACCAATAAAAATTGTAAAACCTGTGATACTTTTCCTGGAGTCGAGACAGCCCCCCCAATCACTGTCTGAGTATGCCTTTAAATGCAATAGTGATGCTGCAGCCAAGAAAATACCCTGTCCAGGTGTAGCTTTGATATACCTAAGTACCCTTTCAACTGCTTGAAGATGTAATGTACTAGGATTAGCCATGAACTGACTCAAAGCTTGGACTGAGTATGCCAAATCTGGTATGGTAATAGTTATATATAGAAGTCGACCAACAAGCCTCCTATAAGTGGCAGCATCAGTTAAGGGTGGAGAGGAATCATGTGCACTCAATTTGAGGTTTGATTCCATGGGAAATGCCACTGGTTTGGAAGCAGAAAATCCACTATCTTGGAGTATATCGAGAGCATATTTTCTTTGACATAAAGCAATACCTTTTTTTGATCTTGCTACCTCAATGCCCAAAAAATATTTTAATTTACCCAAATCTTTAATTGTGAATGAATCATGCAGATACTTTTTGACAATATCAATTTGCTCAAGATTATTGGATGCTAAGATCACATCATCAACATAGATCAATAGAACCATGAAACTGTTTGAAGTTTGCTTAGTGAAGAGTGAAGAGTGAAGAGTCTGATTTACCTTGGATGAAACCAAACTGAATTAATGATGCTGACAGTTTTGAGAACCACTGTCGTGAAACCTGTTTTAATACATACAAACTCCTTTTGAGTTTGCAAACTCGTGGATCATTTGGTTAGCAGCACCAAGGGCGATTTAACTTATTCACTTTTTAATCAAGGGATGCAATGTCGAGCTAATTGTGGAAATCGTTGAATGCTGGGATGAATTGTATGCATGGGAATAGATGGATTCACACAATTATAAGTACATTCAAAAAGGAAAAAAATGGCTACGATCGAATATGCATAAGAGAAGAAAAAAAAATCAATATGCACATGTTGTCGTTTCAAATAAATAAAATACAGATTTATCCAATCCTAACTTCAGTTCTTTTTGTACACGAATCGGTTAATATATAGAAACGATTAATTAACATATATATATATATATATATATATATATGTGAAATATACGCGACGTGATTCCATTACCGTGTGGGGGCTGTTTTGATTTGTACGGGTTGATTTTCTGGTTTTGATTTATTGATACGTACACACGTTTTTCAAGATGTTTGTTCCAACAAACTGCCATAAAGGAATAATTAATTGTATAGGACCAATAGTACATTTTAGAACGTGGCAAAGGCTCAGCTACATTATAATCGATTATATTGTATATCTTCTCCTTCTTTATCTTCTTAATTTGTTCTTTTAAATGAATGGTTGAGAAAATTTTAGTACTAAAGCTCTATTTCCCTGTAAAATTTTAAAGACCAGAACTTTGGAGTTGTGGACTTTTGTTTTGTTTTCTGTAATAGATGAGGAATCCACTCTCACAATAATAATAATAATAATAATAATAATAATAATTTCAATTTACACTCAATGCTAATTAATAGTTTGAAGCATTATACCGCGATTTTTTTTTCTCTATCACGAGCTATAATATAACATAATGTTGTATATAAAATTATTATACAATAAGAGAAAATATATAGATACTTTCTACTCTTAAAACTATCATAGATTTTACACTTTGCATCTCATGTTATCAAAAGTCATAAAGTAATATGGAACAAACTTAACTGTTAAGTTATAAATATATGATTACCAAATAATAAATTGTAATTTTTTAATAATAAAACTTATTACTTAAATTATAAATTATAAACCTTAAAAATATTTTTCATCACAATTTCAAACATGGACTTACTTATAGTTACATTCCAAAATTGTCTACCGTGATTTCCGGTAATTGGAGTTGCTCGCTCCAGCTCTAGGATCCTCTATTCATGACTTTGGATCCTGGTTCCAGCTGTATGTACTACAACTTACACGACTGCCGCATATATATAGTAAATAATGTTAACTTTAACATAAATGATAGTTGTAATTTAAAAAAATAAATAAATAAATATAAAATTTACGTAAAAAAAATCTAATTTTTTAACAATAAATTTTTTTTTTTTTTAAAATAATTATACGATACTTACGTGCGTACTTTACAATTATATAATATAGTATTACTCTAAATCGCTAAAATAGATAAATGTCTTTTTGAAATATTCTCATAATGGTACGGCCGCTACCTAATTAATTAACCAGAAGCAATTTTGAACTTTTGACCGGTAAGAAGCCGTCTGCGTCTTCTATGTGACGACCCATATTGCATGTCAATATATACCCAGCCATGCCAGCAGTGGAAAAACATGACCCAGAGGCCAACTGGCACTGATCTTTGAAATGTATACACACTGACACACGTAAAGATTTCATTCGCACGGCATTTAATTTGATAATGACTTTAAAGCAAAGATTAATTCAAGGCCGATGTGATATATTTTTTTTTAATTAAAAAAAAAAATATGTCGTGGAATGCATAAATTTTAAAAATAAGTAAAGTTTATTATTTAAAAATAATTTCTTTTCATGTGTCTCATATTTATTTACTTTTTTCAAAACGACTACATAACACTTGCACATTCATAACAACAAATATTCATTCAATAATATATCCGATTGCAACGTGCGTATATGAATGTGCATGCAGCTTGTTACAGCTTCTTGTAAAACAAAATTCATCCTCAGATCTTATCACAAGAGATATTAAGTTTATGCATGTAGTACTAATTTAATTAGTTTATTTTAAGGATCAAATTACTTAGGAGATCAGGGTACTAGTACTACACTTCAAGTCATGATGATGATGAGATTAAAGTGGCATTAATTTTGGTAGGCTTCACACATGCAAGGTAGGATTATTTATCATCGATCACATGATATATACCATTATTAATTCGTTGTTAATTATTGTTTTTCGTTTTGGATGTCATGCATGCAAAAGCCAAAATATGTATGGTGCCCTATGAAATATTTTCATTTCAGTATCTGGGACCCCTTTAAGAAATAATATATTTAGGTATATATATATATATTGATAAGTTCATGAGTAATTATTAATATATTAATCATTTAACGATAGTCACTTAAAATATAAGTGAGACTCTGAAATATAAGACAAATTATTAGAGCACTCCCAATGGATCATTTATCCTATTATTTAAATTAGGTCACTAAAACTCATTTTTTTCTATTTTTATATACTGACTTTTACAATATGTCATCTATCAGCTTATCTATTTTTCTATATATTATTTAAATATTCTTTTTTTATTCTTTTTAAATATTTCATTTCTACTAATAAATTTACAATATGATCCATATATTTTTTTATATTTGCAATTTGTTTTTATATACAATGTAAATTAATTTAATCCTATACACGTAAAACAAAAATATATAAGCCAAATAAAAATTAAAAATAAAATCAAAATATGAAAAAATTGGTTTAAAAATATTTCCAAGATATTTTTAGAAGAAAATGAAATATATGTGTTTTAAATGATGAACAATAAAACAAATTTGATTACATATAAAAATCAAATAAAGTAATTAAAGAAAATGAGGGAGTAAATGAAATATCAATAATAATAAAATTTTTATAGGATGAACAGTACCTGTCACATGTAGCAGGTTACTATAGCTAATTGTATTTTACAATTCCTTTTACATAATCGGATAGAACTTTTTTTAGAGCAATTCTTCAAATAATTTATATTTTTTTGTATTATACAAAAGCTATTAAGAGTTCTCTTAGGTACTCATAGGTGGCATCACCGGCCTTCTGATGTGATGAATGCAGTAGCATGCCCTTGAAAAGGATAGTGCACAATTTTCTTGAATAAATCTTGGTAGCAACTACTGTTTCCTGCATCCAAATGGCACACATGACGTGTCTCCCTCCCCTCCCCCCCCCCCCCCCCCAAACGAAGCAGCCACTTTCATTTTGAATTTTCATTTCATCCATTTCGTTCCTCTCCCTCCAACCCCCGCGTTTCTTTCTTCCTCCCTCCCGGTTTCTTTCTTCTTCTTCTTTTTTCCCGTTTCTTTCCCTGCACTGCGATTTCGAGTTCCTCTGCCCTGAGATTTCGAGTTCCTCCCTCGAAGCCTCGAGCTCCTCTGCAGTGCGATTTCAAGTTCGTAGGTGATTTCTTCTTCTTCTTCTTCTCTACGATTTTTTCTTCTTCTTTAAGGTTTCTTCTTCTTCTCTGCAAGTTAGACACACTCAGATTGAAACCCTCAATCCACCGACGCGAAGCCCTCGGATCTGCGGGAGGGGTAATGTATAGTTTCTTGTAAATAATCTTCTTCAAGTTCTTCCATTTATTACTCATTTTTTCTCTGTGATTCTAGGGTTTAGTCATATATTTATTTTTTTTCTTTGTGTTTACAGCATCTCTTTTTTCCGCTAGGGTTTAGTTAAATGAGCTGTAAGTTAATGGTATTTTGCTAGAAATTAATGGGGTTGTTTCTGGATGATGCATATCTAGTATTAGCTAGAGATTAGAGGTTGCATTCTATCCTGGCTAGTTTTAGATTACTGGGTTTAGTCATACAATTATATATTACTGCTTGTTTTGTTGATGTGATTATGTTCTGTTTCTGCTTAATTTTCAAAAAAAAAATTTTTGTTTTTCATTTTTAGTTTGCACACAGAGATTGCATACAGAGGTGGTGCAACGAGAAGGGGAACACCACTTGCGACATATGGTTCGAATTTATCTTATTCAAAAGGAATTGATTTTGGGTTCCTTTTTTTTTCTTCCCTCTGGTGTCTGGTGGGTGTAAGGTTTGTCTATTGTGTTGGTGTCTGCGCTTGTTTTTTCTCCTTTGGATTTTGTTTAAAATGTATCGCTCGGTTGTATGTTTATGTATTTTTGTTCTTGTAATTCAAAGTAGCTGGGTCTTTTTAGTTCTTGCTAAAACTAGTTTTGTTCAAAACATGCTTTACAACTAATCATTCTGTTAACGTGGGGCTAGTGTTTCTTTTTTTATTCTCCCTTTTTCTGGACAAATATGATAACAAAAAAGGAAAAAAAATGGTCAGAGTGGGGCTTTCTCTGCATGCAGATGACATGAGTTGGCTGCACTTTTCATGAAATTTGCACTCTTTCTACGTCCTGATGACTTTGCTGAGAATAATTACAGTCTGTTAACTTGGGAATGGTTGCAATTTTTGAAATGTGCACCCTTTGACTAATCCAATTTGTCATTTCTTCTGTTGTTTTCCCGTAATAAGTAACACCATTAACTAGTTAATCCATATGAATACAAACATTGTTAACAGAGAAAGCATGCAAATTCCAATAAGAGAGCAAGAGGCGACGAATCCAGGATTAGGGACAATGAGCGAGTACTCACAGTGCACGTCTGTTGCAGATAGAAGTGCTTCTTGCTGCCAATCCTTGGGCTAACAGTAAGTTTGTTTTTTATTCAAAACCTCTTAGGTTCCCAAATGGTGACAAATGTCATTGTGGTCCAATGTTTATTGTATAGTTGTGATCAATTTTGCTATGAAAACTCATGCTAAGCTGGACTCAGGAAAATGTGGAAATAGTAACAAAATTGGGTACTTAGTTGACCATCTCCTTGCCATGCAGCAGCCCATATTGGTAGTTGTAGAGGTGCATTGACCAAAATACATTAATAACAAGTGCATTCAGACTGTCCAATGATCAATCATTTGGGCGGTTGGGGCCACAATCCCACCAGTACTTTGAAAATTTCATCTGCAGTTATTGTGTTCATGATGTTCATTTACAGAGTTATGTATTTGACAATTTGTTGATTGAATTTGCAGTTTACGGTCATCTTGCTTGTGAGACATTTCTTTGATTTGCTTAATGGTGGAACAGAAGATTACCCCTTCACACTTCTTACAATAAGTAGTTTATTTTCTTTTAGCAGCTGCTTCTGTGCTGCAACTGGGCTAGAACATCCGAACTAAAATCCTACTACTGAGTCGTTTAAATTGATCATGTTCTTGCAATTTGTAAGTACTTATTTTGAAGGTTAGTGGAATTATCTTGCCGATGTTGATATTGATGCGCATAGTCATAGCAATTCAAAATAGCATCAGAAGGCATTATGAGGTTAGTTCCTATTCTTGCTATAAAAAATTAGTTCAATTCATAAAGAATGTGATCTCGATTATGTGTACGAATGGGAACATGAAATAAATCCATATGACAAGGCGAGTTCAAAGTTAAATTGTCCTTGTAGTTTTTTGTTGTTATTATTATTGTTTTTTTTTTCTTTTTCACTATTTACCAAATTGAGATTATTGTTGTTATTTTTTCCGCTTACAGGCGGTGATGAAATCGACTCGTCATCAGCTAGAACAAGAGTTATTGCTTGAAGAGATAAGAAGGTTGGAACAATTGCCATCATATAGCCTTCTTTCCCAATAGTGTTACAGTTCTCAGATTTAACATAATGGCATTTAACGGCAACATTCAAGACACTTGTTCTTGTGACGTCAAGATTTATCGCATCGTTGGAGACACTCGTTTTTATGTATATGGTATATTGTATATGGTATATTGCTTCTCGTTTCAAATATTGCTTGATTTCACCACAGCATGTTACCATTTGATTTCACAAAGGGTAGGTTTCCAGAGTTTGTAAGGCTGAAAAGTACAAAAAATTATTTCAAGCAGGAAGTTTAAATGCTGAATGTATATTTCTCCACAGTTGACTTCCCTAAAACATTTTTGCAATTTCAGAACATTTGGGCACCAATGTGGGATTTGTTTTGAATAAATGGTGGTCTCTTAGTGCCTTCTTGGGCACCAAAATGCAAAGAAACCTCATTTTACATGTATTGTTTTTGGGCACCTAAATTATGGTTAGGATGTTCTCAGCCAGTGTATGAAATTCAAGTCCTTTGTTCTCTTTTTGAGAAATATGTACTATTCTCAGTGAGATTGTCTTGTAAATCGTCATCTGCAATGGTAAATGAATGAGAATTTAAGTGGCTCGTTGGAAAGCTCCAGATGACACATTGGTGCCATCCGTACAGCATGTCCACATTTCTCCCAAGTCTTGTTATCATCCAATGGGTTAAATCAATCCATCCATCCATCCGTGCAAACCCACATCCAACTTTATATTTAATAAATATCGTTACATTAAATGATAATCAGCAAGTCTAATGTTCTAAGGAAATAGGTATGACCCAGCCAGGTCAAAACTTCATAACTAGCTTCTCAAAATAGTCTAACAACAAATGAAAATAGGACGATGGGCATCAAGCAACTTAATCAAGCATTTACTCATAGATCCAAGGGTGTAGGCTACTCCCCCAGTTAGCAGGGCCTTCGGGGAACCAAAGAGCAATTTCTTTGCACTTCCAACCCAATAACTTTCGTAAATAACATTCCTGCAAACAACGTAGCTTCAACATCAGATATTTAGAAATCCCCGAGTATCATTATCAATTATTGGCATAGAATCGGTCAATTTTCACTTTCCATTTCTTTGCGGCATATTGGTTTTTTCATGGTTGAAAACAATTCATTCGAAGATACTAAAAAGAAATAGGAAACTAGGCATAGAGGGTTGTGACCAAAAAGTGAAAACAGAGGCTCTTCAACTCATAATCTGTGTTTCTAAATAATTGTGACTAGTAGATAACTCATCCAAAACAGTACTTGCTACCTCATTTCTTTAGGCTAACAACCACAGATGAAAAAATCTGTTGACACCAGAGCCAAACCAAGTGGATAATAAACATTAATAATAGCACCAGAAATAATCTTTTACCCAGTTGTCACGACATTCTTACCCTCCCAAGCCATATTGAAAGATGAAGGAATTCCATTTTCTACAGATGAAAATTCCCAACCCAACCAAGAAAAGAAAATTGCATGATAGATTAAGCTTATACATTTTTAGATCATTCAGCCAATAAATTCTCTATTATTTTTTAAAACTCTCATCAACCAAACACTAGATATATAGACAACATCAACACTTTACATAACAAATGAAAACCCAGAAAGTCACTTCAGATTTATCGAAAAAGAGCAAAATCACTGGCTTGATGAAACAGGAAAAAAAACTTTCATTTCCTTCCCTACAAATCCCCCAACAACCATAACATAGAAATCCCTCTTACTGTTACTTTCATCCAGGACGTGGCATCCTAGACTCATTTTAGGCATTTACGAAAGCTAAACTGAAAGTTTTCTGTCTTAACTTCTAGTTGGATAATTAGGAAGATATGAGTACAGAAAGTCATTAATCTTTAAAAAATCTCACAAAGAAATACTAGATATCTATAGTTTTGTTTGGTTGAAAGTGTACCTGACAGATTAAATCTCCAATTAAAGTTAAAAGTGCAGATGTCAAAGCTTTTGTTGACACAGGATACTTTGCAAGAAGAGCCAAATACCTGTAACGTGAAGTTCATGCTGGAATTAAAGAATGTGGACCATATTGGAAATCCCAAGTATAAAGGATAAGGCACCGAATGATCATCACAAAACTCTACTTAGATTTTACTCTGTATGAAAACTAGAAAACAAACCTGACGAGAAAAATCAATAGGAGCATTCAATAAAATTACTTGTCTAAAATATGTAAACTTACGCACCATATAATGTGGACATCTTGTTAAAAGTAGTCTGCTAATACTAGCTCATTAAGTATCGTATATTTGCCACCACTTCATCTCAATTCATTGGCCACCTCCTAAGGAATTTCTCTTTTTCTTCTGCTAAAAAAAAAAAAAGACTCATTTGCAGGTGACAAGTGAATTGAGGATCTTCAACTTTCATTCTGAACTATTACCTTGGCGAGGGAAGGGGAAGAGAAAAAACCAGGGAAGTTTGAAATGGAAACAGAGGGAGAGGAAGAGAGAAAATCAAGCGGGCTGTGAGTAGTAAAAAAATTAAATAAATAAAAAATTTGAGGTTCTTTTGAGTTGGATAAAGTGTTGGATATTTCATGCAACCAGTTAGGTTCACACTCGATTGATGAACAAGGTATCTGTGTTCATCGCCTTTGTGTCATACAGAAGAAATTGATTGGGTTCGTGATGAAATGGTGACTGGTGATGTCAACCTGGCAAATTATTGGGAAGCTTTTGTAATATTTAGAGGCTTGAGCTTGACACAGTTAGATATTGTGGGGAATGCAGTTGCTGATGAAAAATTAAAGTCATTTTTGGTCAAGATTGTGCCTACACTGAAGTGGTTAGATGGTGGAGAATTGCATTAAACTTGTTGGAGAACCATTTACTTTGGGATACGAATTAATACAATCCATTAAACTTGTTGGAGAACCATTTACTTTGGTATACTGATCCTGAACATGGGACATATTTTTTCCAGTTATGTTAGCTTGTACGCTGCCATTAGTAAACAATGCTTGCTCGCATCATACAAGGAAAACAAACATTGAGAGATAGGAAATGTTTCTGAAAATAAAAACATAAAAAAAATGATGTCCATTAACTTACCACAAAATGTGCCTCAATAACAGCAATGCGCACACACAAGAGCAGTTACGAACCCTAATTTTCTGGAAAAGCATACCCATCTCAGAAAATACAAAAATCACATCTCGATGTACACATGAAGAACATAGCGTGTATGGATGGGAAAATGCTACTACAATATTTACCTAGCAAACCATTTGGCAAAACAGAGCACTCGGTCCTGTCGCTTGTTTGGTCCGTTCAATCAACTTGCGGGGAGTGGCGGCACTGGGCAGACGTACGAGCGTCGCGAGTTGGCCCTGAACAGAGAGACGCCGTCGCGAGCTGGCGCTGGCAAGAGGAAGCCGACGGACGCGGGTTCGTGGCGAGGAAGGAGGGTTCGCGTGATTCAAATCTTGTTTGCTCCGTTCAACAAGCTCGAGGGACAGTGGAGGCGCTGGGCAGACGGAGGAGCGTCACTCGGTGGCACTGACGAGAGAGATGGTGTCGCCGGGAGGTGCTGGGTTGTGGAAGCAGACGTGGTTGCGAAGGAGCAGAGTGCTTCGCGGGGGGATGAAAATACATTTAGATTTTCAAATTGGCACGCTTTGATTTTAAATTTTAAAAAAAAAAAAAGAAAAGAAAAGAAGAAGAAGAAGAAGAAGAAGAAGAAAACATCCACGTAGTGAGTGCATTGTGTGCACCCACTACAGTGGATGCTATATAGAAAGACTCTTCTCTAAAAAAAAATTGAGAAAATCTACTCCAAAGCCGGTCTACCCTCAACTCCACACACCAGCTGATGTGGTAGACCGGGTTTTAAGTAACGGTCGAGCCCCCCCCAGAGTTAGGGTAGATTTGGGGGGTGAGATGAGAATTTTGTGTTTTGTTTTAGTGTTTAAAATATTATGTTTTAGTATTATTATTGTATTGAGATTTAAAAAAGTTGAATTGGGATTTGAAAAAATTAAATTGTTTATTATATTTTGTATGGAGATTTGAAAATGGTGTAATGATGAGATAAGATGAGATGAGAATTTTGTGTTTTGTTTTGGTTACCAAACCTGCCCTTAATCCATCTGCCAATCCTGTCTCCCCCTCCAACTCCACACCCTGTCTCCCCCTCCATTTGGAATCTGTCTCCCCCACGAAAGGCCTCAACTCCCCATGAAGGAGATATTCTCCCCCTCCGTTTGCGAATCTGTCTCCCCCCCCCCCTTTGCCCTCCCCCCTCCCTCAAACGCAGAGAAATCCCTCCATCTATGCGAATCTCCCCCCCTCTCTGCCCTCCCCCCTCCCTCATTCTTCTCCCCCTCCATCTACAAATCCATCTCAAACGCAGAGAAATCCCCGTGTGACCACACAATTTGAGTCCTTCTTTCTCTGAAGTGCAGAAAACCCATGGATTTCCCCACGTTGATTCTTCTCCTTCGTCTTTCTCTGAGAAGCACAGAAACCCTAAATGTAGAACACCACACCATTTCTCTCTCCCATCTTCGAGTGCTGCGTTGTTGTGCCTGTTGGTGTGCGTCTTCCACTCCACAACGGTAAGTTAATCCCTCTCTCATTCTATGTGAATTTTCTCCCGTTGTAGTCAAGTAGTAATTCCATTGTTCATGAGGAAACCCTAAACGCAGAACCCCACGCCATTTCTCTCTCCCATCTTCGAGTGCTACGTTATTGTGCGTCTTCCACTCCAAGATGGTAAGCTAATCCCTCTCTTATTCTGTGCAAATTTTATCCCCTTATAGTCGAGTAGTAATTCCATTGTTCATGAGTCTTGCCTGTGCGCATGGATTCTGTGTGTATAGCATTTTTGTAGTATCATTTTGCATAAGCGGTGAAAATGTTTTGAGGCATCGTGTGCTTGATTAAGTCTATCAACCTCTAAATAATGTCATCCTGAAGCCACCCTAATGCTCTTAATACTCTGTTTGATGATGGAATTTCATAAAGATCTCGTTTGATTACCATTATTCAGTGGTTATTGAAGTGTTGATTTTGCCATTATTTAATGGTTATTGAAGTGTTGATTTTACCATTATTTACTGGTTGTTGAAGTGTATGGTAAATACATTATTATTTATAAGTCTTCGAAGCATTACCCCACGACTTTGGGGTTATTATAAGTGTTACACCTTAAGATTAAGCTTGGCCTTGCTAATGAAAATGAAGTGATTTTCTATGATTCTGCAAGTATATGTTGGCTCAGAAGGGTCATGTTTTGATCTCCTTTCTTTTTCCTTTGATCACTAATCCCAATTTGTTTAGAACATTGAACTTTTAGTTGTCCTTCAGACATGAAATGAGTTAGCCTAGCTCCCGTATGTTTTCCTTAAATCAACAAAACTATAAGCATGCACCAGAAAACAACTTTAGGCAAAGGTAGCAGCATTGCATTAGGTAGTATATATCCGTGTGATATATACTTGGGTGCAAAACCCAATTTGTTGGCCTTTTTTCTTTTAACGAGTTACAGGGGCAATATTCAAGATTACAAATGCAGGAGGACAATCCATCATAACCAATATAACAGCAGGCAGCATGCTGTCAAGATCGAGCAGTTGGGGCAAGTTGTTGCTTTGCTATTTAGTTTCTTTTTCTTTGTTTGGTTTGGAATAAAGTTTGGACAGTGAAATAACAACTCCATTAACCTTATTGGATAAGAGTTGGAGAATGTGTGATGAAAAGTTTAAAATATTTTTACAATTTGTTGAAGTGTTGGGTTTGGCAATAAATGGTTATTTAGTGGTTGTTGAATTGTTGGGTTATTGGCAGTAAGTGATGGCTGCTATTCTTTTGATAGGGTAAGTTCAATTGATTTAGCTATGCACCTACCTGGTTTATCACTTGAATCAAGCTTTAGACCTTAGCATTACCCTTACAATTAGTGCTATGTTTTCAAATCTCGTCCATATGTATTTCAGATATACATACCTTCCAAATGTACATCATGTGTTGTTTTCAAATCTTTTTTGTATGGAATCTGTTTTCGATGATGATGCATTTATCCTTCTCAATGTTTCATTTAGATCACCTATGGTCTCGAGTCAATCATCATGTGTTGTTGATGAGTTGCAAATAGAAGCACCAACTTGTTGGTGTGGCTTGAAAGCCCCATTGAATACCTCACATACAAACAAAAATCCTGGAAATAAATTTTACGCTTGCCTGAAGTATAACACGGTAAAGCAAATTATTTTATCATAATTTTGTATTATTTAACTTGCCATATTTAATGTTTGTCGAATTGACAATTTGTATCTAGAGAGAAGCAATGTGTCAATTTTTTATATGAGCAAATATACTTCAATTGGTAGAGGAGAAAATACGCACAAGAGAGAATGCAGCTCGAAAAAGGGAGGACGATTCACTGTTGCGCGAGTATGAACTTCAGAAAATGAAAGATAAACTAGTTGAGAGAGAGAATGTCATTTACAAGCAAGAGGAAAAATTGGAAAACATCTCGTAGAGAATGATGTGAACGGATATTATTATGTATTTATTAAGTGTTATCAATTGTAATAACATCAACTTGGGATAATTGGAATTCTATAACAAGGAAGAATAAATTGTGTAGAATTTGCTAAATGAAATCAAATGCTCTAGATCTATTATTATTATCTTTCAAATCTTAATTTTAATGCTCTTTTCTTCAATTTAGTTTAGATAATCTATTGTTTAAATTTCGGTTTTCCAAATAGTAATTAATTTAGTAAATTTCAATACTCAATAGCATAATTATTCCCTGTGGGTTCGACATCTGTTTTCTTTAAAATACTTTACTACTTATTACGATTATGTGCACTTGCAGATATTTTCAGTACAATAAATTTTTGGCGCCGTTGTCGGGGACTATTTATTTGTTATTGATATTGATACTAGTTAGATTTTTACTACTTTGGATTTTATTTTATTGGTTTAAATTAGATCTTAGTTTGATTTTTTTTTCAGGAATTTGAAGTGCATGCCCCGATCTAAATCATTAGAGCATACACTTTTCGATCCCGAGATTGAAAAAACCTTACGTCGGATCAATAAAAAAAAAAAGGTCGTTGCATCTAAATTTAATATGGCCGACTATGAGTACAAGGGATTAAGAGACTATGCTATTACAACATTGGTAGTGCAGATGGCAAATTTATCACAACAACTAGGTAAGATGAACGTTAATGCTATTCAAACTAATGTTGTTTGTGATCATTACGTAGTAAATCATTCAAGTGTAGATTACCAAGTGGGAAATCCTTTTGCCCAACCGAGTTATGAACAAGCCAATTATGTGTCCAATTTTCAACATAAAAATAATCCTTATTCAAACACATTCAATCCCGGATGGAGAAATCATCCTAATTTTTTATGGAGCAATAACCAAGTACCGGCTAAACCACCTCAACAGTTTCCACAGCAAGAGAAGAAGCCGACATTTGAAGATATGATTATGCAGTACATGCAAAAGACTGATATGGTGATCCAAAACAACTCAGCTTCAATCTGCAATATTGAGGCACAAATCGGTCAACTCTCAAACATGCTTATGGAGAGGACAACAGGGACTTTACCAAGCAACATTGTGACCAATTCGAAGGAACATGTCAAAGCCATAACATTGAGAAGTGGGCGGACATATGACCAGCCACAGACAGTAAATATCGAGCGAGATGCGAAAACTGTCAAAAATGTGGAGTTCGAGAAGAAGGAAACTGAGTACGAGGTGAAAAAAGCAGAGCGGGATGCGACCGACCAGTAAGCTGAGAAGACTAAAGAGAATAAAGGGGTTGCAAAACCCAAGAAATCCAGGGAGTTGATATCTGAAACTTATTCTCCTTCAATTTATGATCTACCAATTCCTTTTCCGCAAAGATTAAGAAAAAATAAGATTGATAATCAGTTCTCTAAATTTCTGAGTAGATTAAAGCAACTGCATATTAATATTTCTCTCATTGACGTTTTAGAGCAAATACTTAAATATGCAAAATTTTTGAAGGATATGTTATCAAACAAGTGGAAGTTGGAGGAGCATGAGACTGTAATGTTGGCCGAGGAGAGCAATGCAATTTTATAAAAGAAGTTGCCGCCTAAGTTAAAAGATTCGGAGAGTATCACGATCCCTTACACTATTGAAAATTCATATTTTGATAAAGTTTTATGTGACTTAGGGGAAAGTATTAATCTAATGCCTCCCTCTGTTTTTAGGAAACTAGGTCTTGGAGAAGCAAAGTCGACCACCATCTCTCTACAGTTGGCAGACAGATATATTAAATACCCGAGAGGACTTATTGAGGACGTACTGGTGAAAGTTGATAAGTTCATCTTCCCATCTGACTTCATTGTACTCGATATGGAGGAGGGCGATGAGCATGTCACTTTTGACATATTTAAATCTATGGAATTCTTTTCCGAGGTACATTCTTGTTTTCAAATAAGCGACTGAGACGTGGTCATGGTCGACGAGACTTATAGAGTTGAATTTCCAAAGCTACCACTTAAGGAATCACCCAACCTTGAACTCAAACCGCTTCCATCAAATTTAAGGAACGAAGAGGCCGCGGAGATCTCCAAGGGGTACACGACTGCACCTTCAAAGAAAATATTCAATTGGAAGACCAGAAAAAAAAATCAGGGAAGCATCTCTTACCTTCTCTCATTCTTTGCTTTAGTTTTTCTTCATTTTTCCTATTGAGGACAATGTGATATTTAAGTTTGAGGGAAAATGATATCATTTTATTTATTTTAAAAAAATTAATAATAATAATAATGATGATGATGATAAAAACAATATGGTTTGATGAATAAAAAGCCAATGATAAGAATATGATTGAAATTGATTATAATTTTTAGGAAAAATTCTCATTGCTTAAGTCTAGTTGTTAATTCTTTAATTGATCTTGCTTAATTTGATATCTTCTATGTTCAATGAATGCTTATAATGATCATTGATCGTTTTACATACCTAGAGAAATTTTATGTGAATTTTGTGAATTTGTTTGGTTTCAACTTTCTCTAGAACTTGTTTGATTACACTCGAAACGAAATCCTAGACAAAATATTACTAGGGAAACGATTAAGACATTCTTTGGACTGATTGAGCCTTTCAAGCTTATCCATTTAATTTCTTTATCCCTAGTCACCCCTTTAAGCTTTATTGAATTATATTTTGGCATTATATTTTTTCTTCTTGTAAATCTCATATTCCATACCCTATTTGAGCTTAAACACTGATTTCCTTACTTTTCAAGAAAACTAAGTTTACACAAAGTTACAGACTCACAAGAGTATGAAAAGCAAGAGAAGTATAAGGTCTACAAGTAAAGTTAATTATAGCAATATTATCAAAGTCATAAGTTTAAGGGCGTGAAAAGTCAACTCGTCTATTGTGTGGCCAACAAGAAAAGGGCCGACGAGAGTCATCCACAAAAGTAGTCGAAAAGGTATGGAATATTTCCACAAAAAAAAAAAAAGAAGAAGAAAATGTCCGACCTGCCGAATAAATGGGTAAATAGAGACACTTGAAAATACAATAAAAAGATGTAAGTTGAGAGATTTACACTGATTGAGAAGAGATGTTAGAAGTAAAAATGTTATATTTGTATTTTGGTGTTCAAACTTAAGTTCTCTTGCTTTGTTTAAATCCTACATTTTCTTTGTAGCCCTCACCCTAGCCTTACATTACAAGCTTAATAAAGACCTATTGATCCCTGATGATAGTTTATGTTCTACATTAATGGAGAGTGATTTGAAAAGCAAGCCTATGGAGTATTTAGAGATCCATTATTTATTTACTTGTTTTCATAAAACTATCCAGGGAGCTAATGATGAAGTGAGAATGATGGGTATGCATGAATGTGGGGATGGATAATTCGGTAGAATTGAGTTTTGAATTAACTTTTGGACTTGATTGATCTTGAATGATTCCTTTGAATTGTAGACTTTAGGCAATCTTTGAGACAATAAATTTTATGAATCAAACCAATGCTTATTTTAATTGTCTTTTTTTTCTTCTTTACTCGAGGGCGAGCAAAGTTTAAGTTTAGGGGTATTTGATAAGTGTGATTTTTATTACTCTTTTATTTATAAAAAGTGTCATTTTTCCTTCAATACTATTGATTTTATTTTATTTCTATGTATTTTTCTTTATTTTCTTGGATTTGAAGGAATGAAAAGATTTAGTAAGAAATGAGAGCATTTTGGTACAAAAGAGGAGACTACGGATCCAGACCGATGAAAGGCAGCGAGATCTGAAGAGAGCCGAGGAGATTTAGGCGAGGAGACTCGCGACCAGAAGGCGCAACCAGAATTGGCGACAAGAGTTAGGCGATAAGCGATAGATTTTACCTCCTGGGCGCGAAAACTTGGTGCAAGACTCCGGGCGACTAGATTGGACGACCAGTCTAAACGACCAACTGAAGCAACCAACCTAAATGACATCGTGGGCAACAACTAGCAAAGGCGAGTAACTTTACTGCTCAGTAGGTTGGCGAGATGAGTCTTTCATCTCGGTTGGGAACCTTACATATTGGCCATTGGGCTAGGAGACCAGTTATATTCAGTGCACATGACATCTACCTGGTGGGACCCTTCCGAGTTTCGCAATCAATCTATTGACCACCAAATCCTCCCGAACTCCGTAAATCAATCCACTTATTACTGAATCTTCCATTTTAAATAATTTCATTATTCTTTGGTTAATTGCTTTTATGTTAACATTTATCTTTAGAAACTATTTTTCAGATCTTTAGGCTAGATTGTAGCCGCATTTATTTTGTTTCTGAATTTGAGTTTTGACATCTATTTAATCCCGTCTTGTGGGATGAATAGAGGGAGAGTCTGAGTTTTAGATTTCAATAGTCCAGAGTTTATCATTTAAGATTCTTTCAAGGAGGCGGATCTGGAGAGCAATGGCGAGAGCTGCATGCTTCATCAACCTACTCCAACGAAGAATACTATTTTAATTAGTTTTTTTTTTTAGTTTCATTATGAACTAATTTTATTTTCTAGAGCTTTTATGTAGTCTAGCATTGAACACACAATTTATATTTTAAGTTATCGTAACACGTGCATGTTCACATTAATCTTAGGCTTAGCTTGTGACACATTAGCCATAAACTACGTTGGAGGGAGGGTGTGTGTGTGTGTGTGAGGGCCATACCGACGTGGGGAAACCGAGAGGGGTGGAGGGCTGGGCTTCCATGGTGGCTGGCTTCTATGTGCGGCAGCTTCTATAATGTGAGGGTGGCAGCTACCAACGTGTAAGGAAGAGCTGGCTTCAGTTGGGTCTCTCATGTAGGTTACAAATACGCATTGTTGAGGCTTGAGGGGGAGAAAAACGATTGTTCGAGGCTGGCGTCCAATGGTAGGAAATGCCCAGTTAGTGAAAGAATGGGAAACTGTTCTGGTTTTTCACACTAGAAACCGTGTATGCATTATCGTATATATATATATATACAAAACTGTTACAAACGTATGAGAGGATTTATATGTCTGTTACAAGAGATAAACTATAAAAGATAAGCTAATCAATGCATAGATAAAGAAGATAAGAGTTGTTATAGAAATTAGATACAAGCTAGTCATGATGAACTAGAAGACTGGAGAGTGAACATCTTGAACTTTTTCCTGCTTGAGCTTTATCCTTAATTGAATGATCTTTATCCTTAACATCCCCCTGCAAACTGTCATGGAGGTCAGAGACAGACAATTTTTCATGAAGAAACAGAACCGATTAGCAGTATGGCCCTTAGTAAAAATATCAGCAGGTTGAAGAGAAGTGGAGATGTGTTCCATAAGAATATCTCAGTTAGCTACTTTTTCACTTACAAAGTGGTAATCCACTTCAATGTGTTTAGACCGTGCATGGAAGATGGGATTAGAAGCAAGGGAAAGGGTACTAATGTTATCACACAAAAAGACAGGAGGGGAGTTAAGTGAAATTTATAGCTCACATAAGAGCATATGCAGCCAATAAACCTCAACCGTAACCAAGACTAAGCATCTGTATTCGGCCTCAGTACTGGATTTGGATACCACAAGTTGTTTCTTCGCGGACCAAGAAATGAGGTTGGAACCAACATAAACACCATAACCACACATTGATTTTCTATCGTCCGGATCACCCGCCCAGTCAGAGTCACAGTAGGCATTAATCGAAAAGGAACTAAGTGTGTAGAAGAGGCCATAACCAAGGGTGTTCTTCAAATAGTGCAACACCCGTTTGGATGCTATCCAGTGAGGAGTAGTCAGGGTCTGTATGTGTTAGCACAGCTGATTCACGGAGTAAGCTATATCCAGACGAGTGAGAGTGACATATTGTAAGGCACCCATAGTGTGGCGATACTCGGAAGGATTCGAAGTACTTCACCATCAAAATTGGACAGTTTGGAACTGGAAACACAGGGAGCATGATAAGGACAGATGCCAAGAAACTTGACACAGTCCAAGAGATCAATGGCATACCTTGTCTAGCGAAGATGCAGACCTGAGGAATCATAGGTGACTTCAATACCCAGAAAATAAGACAACTGACCGAGTTCCTTCATAGCAAAATCGAGCTGCAACTTGGAGATTAGAGAAGTAACAAAGGACCGATCATTAGAAGTCACAAGGATGTCATCCACGTACACCAGCAAGAAAACATGCATAATGGCATGGTGATAGGTGAACAAGGAATGATCAACCTGAGAACCCTAGAATCCAAGAGAGAAAAGAGCAGTGGACAATCTGTTGAACTAGGCCCGAGGGGCTTGTTTTAAACCATAGATTGACTTATGAAGCTTACACACAAATTCCGGATGCCCAGGATCCTCAAACCCCTTCGGTTAAGCCATATAAATCTCTTCTTCCAAAATGCCATGGAGGAAAGCATTAGACACGTCCAGTTGCCGAATGTCCCAGTTGAAAGAAACAGTAAGAGCATGAACCATGCATACAGTGGATGGCTTGATGACTGGGCATGGTAGTTAATCCCACTACGCTATATGAGTTGCAGCCTCTCCTTCAAGATCCGACAAAGAACCCCCATGAGAGTAGTGGTCTTCCTCACCTAGTCTAATGTTGTCCATCCCATCCATCTCAGACAATAGAGCACGTTCAACATCTTCCAAAGCATGCACCCCACCTGCTTGCTTTGTTGCCTCACCCGGAATCAATAAACCACATGAAAGCCCACCCACAAGCTGGCATGAATTCGGCACCATGGTAACCTCCTCTATCAACAAAGTATCCGACCAAGGACCTCCATTCAAAAGCCCATTTTCCCCAACCTCCACCTCTCCCTCCTCTACGTCAACTCTACTCCCAAAGTCTATTTCCACCACTCCCCCCCCCCCCCCACCTGAGGCAACTGCACCCTATGTTTTTATTTCCATTCCCCTCTGCTACAAAGCTACTCTGCCCCTCCCCATTATTTCCTTCCAAATTCCTAGAGATCAACCCCTTCATAAGTTCTTCCGCATTCCAGTTGCCATCATCCTCTTGTGTTTTCGGAACCCATCTTTTCATCTGCTTCTCCCATTCATTCTTTTTCCTCTCCACATCCTTTTGTCCTCTATCCCTCCAATGACAGGTTTTTAGTGTTATGTTCTTGGATATTACATCTGCAACAATATGCCGAAAGAGTCTCATACTCAATCTCCACATACAAACTGGTCGGCTTATGAGGGATTCCAATCCAGATCCCATGTAGAGGTTCCTTAGCCGCATCCATTTCCACACACACCCGAGTCCTATCAGCCCGAGTGGCACACTTCATGGTACTATCTCGGCACAAGAATCTTCCGATAGGGGCAGTAATGTTCTTCAGGAAGGATTCATGGTAAAAATTCGATGGCAAACCCAGTAGGACTACCCATACTGGCACAAGCGACGGCTCCCTATCCTTATTAAGATTAGGATGCCAATGGAAACCCGGATAGGGTGCTCCATCAATGTCAATAGCTTCCCTGGACAGAGCCTTCAAGAAATCTTCCTCATTGGATAAACGAATGAAGACATTCCGAGGTTTGCGCATTGAAGAGACAATTGGTTGCGACCCCAACCCCCAACGACTCCAAATGAAGGAACGGATGGCGTCAAACGTTGGACATTGCCTTATGAACTTCAAGACCATCAAAAACTTGAAGGGTTCTATTGAGCGCTCAATCTCCTCTTTCGAAAAAATAACACAGACTTCCCCATCAATGACCTTTGTAGGTTGTAGTGGAACAACGACCTCCGGGAGGGGCTGGGGAGATTGCGCAACCATATCTACAAAGGTCCACAATCGCCTAGTTGTCGCCTGAGAGCCCGGCTGGCCCATGGCGACGACCATGAATATGGCGTGACGTCACCAAAGCATTAAAATCTAGCAGAGCTCAAAAGGGCAAAAATGTCCTTCCCATCACTTGAAAGTATATATATATATATATATATATATATATATATATTGTAAAGAAACCTGATTTTATGAGGTCCAAGCTTAATATTGTATGTGTAAGCTCACATATCACTTTAAAATAATAACGTCAACTAAGTTGTCTTCCAAAGTTCACCTTTCACTCTTAGATTTTTTGGTTTTTTTTTTCGTTTTCTATGCTCCTTGTAATAATTTACTGTTCTATTTACATAATATTATTAATCTTATTTAGCTATTCTCATGAATTTGTTCTTCCATTGAGATTGTTAAGATGTTAGGCTCTTTGATTATTGATTTTAAATGTTTACATATTTAATATAATTATTTAATTATTATTATATTAAAGATAAAAAAAAAAGGTCTCATCTTCAATTTTCACCTTAGGCCTTATTTTATATCAGGCCGCCCTTGTTCACAGGTCAAGGATCATGCACATGGGTTGGGCCTATTTCATGGGTTTTGAATCTTAAGTTGGTTTCTACACACATATACATGGGCTAGATCCAATTTTATGGGCTAAGTCACTTAACAACTCTAAACCCCAATTTTAAACTCCAAAATGAGCCCAAATAGTCCAATAAATCCTTTCGAGCTTTAAATACTTTCTTGGGGCCAATATTAATTAAATAGGACCCACTTGGCCATAAATATTAAATAGACTTTAACCTAATTATTGAGCTAAAAAAAAGCCCATAATCTATTATAATAAATTTTTGGGCCCCTAGTCTATTCAAAATTTTCCAATAACCTTAATGAGCTCCCCAAAATATTGGCCCAATAATATTATCCATGTTCCATCCCTAGGAATATTGAATCAAGTAGTTATGGATTAACTAGTTTTTCCAGTATATTGATTGCCAAAAATGCTTGCTCAAGCCATCTCTTGTGACAACATACTCCTATAAGAAAAGTGCCAAACAGTCAAAGTTAGGTTGACTTAGGAGTTGAAATAATTATATGATCTGGTTCAAGGCGATACCAGATGAGAAGTTTTCATTACGTATATATAGCACTTTACAAGATCATATGTATTCAAATATACAACAGAAAGATAGGCTTTATCTTGGATTACAACAATGTATACAAAATTCAAATATCAACTATATCTTCATATTCAATAGTTTGGATAGACTTGGATTGTTGAGTTTGAATCTTATGGTTAACAATTCCCTTCAAGCTGATGGTGAGGGATCAAACCATGAGCTTGTCACATAATAAGCAAATTATGGATAAAGTCAAGCCTTCGTGAAGATGTCTGAAGGTTGTGAAGTAGTGGAGATGTATCGTGCAAGAATGTCTTGGTTGAAAATTTTCTCCTGTATAAAGTGTTAGTCAATCTCTATATGTATTATCCTTGCATGAAAGACAAGGTTGGAGGATAATGAGAGTGCACCAAGGTTGCAACCCATAGACATGGAGGTGAGAGAAGGGAAAAACCAAGCTCTTTGAATAGATTCAAACCTAGTAGAGTTCAGTCACAGTGAGGGCCATATACCTGTATTCCGCCTCAGTACTAGACCTAGTGACCACTGGTTGTTTCCTTGCTATCCAATAGATGAGGCAGGGACCTAAGAAAATGCAATACCCCGTAGTTGATTTGCAATCATCAGGGCTCCCTGCCCAATCAGAGTCACAAAAACCATGAAGAGCTAGAGATCCTTTGTTGTAATGGAGTCCAAATTCAAGTGTGCCCTTGAGGTAGCAGAGAACCCTCTTCGCTGTTGTGAGATGGACAGAAGTTGGACAGTGGAGAAACTGACACAACTAATTGACATTGTAAGCAACATTGGGTCAGGCCAACATGCAATATTGTAAGGCCCCAACCATGTGTCTATAGATTGATGGATCAGGGAGTGGATCACTAGTATGTTTGGACAGTTTTCCACCTGAGGTACAACTTATGCATATGAAGATGGTTTGAGATCCTCTAAACTGGAATTCCCAGAAAATATGATAGTGCTCCCAAGTCTTTTACTTCAAATTCGCAGTTTAGTTGATGTAGGAGAGCTGAAATTGCATTAGAGAAATTGCTAACAACCAAAATATCATCAACATATATTAGAATGAAGATGGTGACAGAGGATCGATGTAGATAGAAAAGAGAAGTGTCAAAGACTTGGGAGACATTGGGAACTAGTGAAGCCAAGTTCAAGGAGACATTGGGAGAGATGTTGGAACCAAGCCCATGGTGCTTGTTTCAAGCCATAAAGGGCCTCGTGTAGTTGACAAACTTGAGTGGGAAATCGACTTCCTCAAACCCTTTGAGTTGTTCCATGTATATTACCCTCTTCAAGATAGCCATGTAAGAAGACATTAGATATGTTAAGTTGTTGGACCACCCAGTTGTGATGAACTGACAAAGCAAGCACAAGTCTGATTGTAACAGGTTTTATAACAGGACTAAAGGTCTCATGAAAGTCAACAGTGTGTTCTTGATCAAAGCTTTTGGCAACTAGCCTGCCTTTATATCTATCAATGGTGTCATATGCCCTTTGTTTTAATTTAAAGACCCATTTCTTCCGAATGATGTGCTTATCTGAGGGTCTAGGACATAAGGTCCAAGTCTTATTTTTAATAAGAGCAAAGAACACATGTTTTATGGCTACCTGCCAGTTAGGATCCTTAGCTAGTTGGTAAGTGCATGGTTCAGATGGAAGAAGGGTGGAGGATATGGCTGAGATAGGATGTTTGGAGGAGTAATAGAGATGAGAAAATTATTTTGGTTGCGGGAGTTGGTCTGAGTTCGGGTAATTATCTATCTAGGGGGGAAGTGGAAGAATTTGAGAGTGAGTCAGTAGGCTGTGTAGATTGAGAGGGAAGGGGGAGGAGAGGTTGGTGGTTGTGGAAGATGAGTCTGGTACATAAAGTGTCTTATTGAGAGACGGAGCTACAGAAACAGTATTAGTAGGAGAGGAGGAAACAAGAGGATCTAAGGGTGGGAAAAGAAAGTCATGCATGTTGTGATGGAGCAGCAAAGGCCAATTGAAGCATTCTCCAAGGTTTGAGTGGCAGCTGGCAAGGTGGCAGTGGATGTTGGAGTAGCTGGAGGCATGGTAACAGTGGGTGTAGGAAGAGTGGTGGAAGCTGGAATGTTTACATCAAGACGAGAGACAGTTTGAAAGGTGCCAGCAGGGAAGTTGTTTTCATCAAAAAGTACATGACGGGAGATGTTTATCCGACCAGTTTGAACATCAAAACATCTGTATCCTTTTTTATTTGCAGCATAGCCAAGAAAGATACATCTCTTGCTTCTATAAGATGATTTGTGAGTAGAGTTGGGTCGCAGGAGTGGAAAACAGGCACATCCAAAGGTTTTGAGGAGTGAGTAGTCAAGCTGCTTTTGGAAAAGACAGAAGTACGGGGAGTGATTATCAAAGGCAGGAGTGGGCATGCGATTCACAGTGTAGGTGGCTGTTAGAAAGGCATGAACCCAATGTTTAGAAGGTAAATGTGATTGAGCTAGGAGAGTGAGGCCAGTTTCTGTTATGTGACGATTAGGGGTGTAAGGAGTTTGGTTCAAACTGGAAAAATCGATTAGATCGAACCATTCAGTCCGGACCAAACCGAACTCCTATATATATTTTAATAATATTTTTAATAATTTAACATATTATTTTTTATATAATAATTATATAAGTTAGTGATGTAATTTTCATCTAATTAATTATCATTGACCATATAAATATTTTTTTAGTTAGTTATATAATCCACATTAATAATTCACTTAATTTTAATTTAGTAATTTAAATAATTTTTTATTAATTTATTTGAGAAAAAAATAATAATAATTGGGTCGGACCAAACGGACCGACTGGACTGGACCAATAGCTACCAGTCCGGTCCGGTCCCTATGGATGTCCGGTCTAGTCCGGTCCAAGGAAAATGATGGACCAAAAATTTTGGTTCATCACCCCCAAACCAGACCAGACCGATTTACACCCCTAGTTGCGATGTTTTCTCTCAGATATTCCATTTTGCTCAGAGGTATGTGGTATGTGAGTCGATATAAGATGCCATGTGTATCTAAAAAGGTTTTAAATGCATGAGAGAGGTATATATTCTCCTCCATTATCTGTTTGAAGTTGTTTGATTTTATAGGAGAATAGGTTCTTAGCCAAGCATTTAAATTTGATGAAACATAAAAGCAATATATGATTTTTGTTTAAGAGGGAACATACATGAAAAATGAGAGAAATCATCAATAAATAGAACATAATATTTACAGCCATTGATTGACAATTGACATAATTCACAAACATGGTTTAGCTTGTGTGAACCAGATATAGAGATGAGTGAATCATGGGTGAGATTTTGCATGGCAGATTTAGTGGGATAGCCTAATCTGGAATGCCAAGTTTGAATTGGTGCTATAATGCCTAAGAAAGCAGTAAAGGAGGAGTTGAGAGCTGACTTGTGCTTCTTCTTATTGGTCTGTAGGTGTTGAAGATAAATGGAATATAAGCCTGCTTCACTCAAGCCGTGGAGGAGGATTTTGTAGGTCTATAGATCATTCACAACAAAAGAAGAGGCAATGAGCACAAAGTAACGATTATTGTCTTGACATAGGCGCTAAATAGACAATAAATTAGAGGAAGCTTTAGGACTGTGTAATATGCTGGACAATAGAAAAGTGGTATGGTTTGTTTTGATAAGTGAGGAACCAGTGTCATTGATAAGCAAACCTCCACCATTGCCAACAGTTACTTGAGCAGGGCCTTGATATGGTTGATGTTGTATGGTGAGATTTTCCGATGCAAATGTGACATGGTTATTAGCACCACTATCTAGGAACCAAGGTTGTTCATCCTTTATGTAACATGTGTATGTGCAGCCATAGCAGCTAACTGAGAAGGGGGGTGTCTTCCTTGACATGAGAAGTCTATTTGATGATAATAATCGAGGGCTTGGTGATTTGTTCTACCACAAATCTGTCAAGGAGGATGATTGTTAGAAAAAAATGGACAATTGTTAGATACTTTATCTGTTGACTGAGCAGTAGAATTTGGAGCAGTAAACTGTTGTGGTCCATTGGGAGGTTTGCTTGTAGGATAATGCATGGGCTTCTTGTTGTTGTAAGAAGGCTTGGATTTCTTAGAGAAGTGGAATTCCTTATTTGTGAATTTCGTAGTGAGATATTTGTTTAATTACATATGTTCTTCTTTGTTATTCATTTAAGTGGTGTGAGCTAACGTTTATTTGCAGGTTGTTTTTCTTATTTTTAAGGTTTGATTTATTGTTGATTTATCTGTAATCCTTAGATATTTGTCTATTGATAAAATGTTTTAGGTTTTTTGATGCTTGGGTTTTGGTATTTTATAATTATTTGTAGCCCCCAGGTGTCTATCTGTAACTACGATTTTCCTCTGCCATAAGTGAAGGCTATCAATAAACTTGGGGTACCATCTTTTTTTTTTAAAAAATATATATTATTTTTAATTTTTAATTTTTAATTTTTCTTGTTCTTTAGAGTTCTATGGGCCAGGCTTACTGAGTCGTACGTCTAAACCAATGTTTTGAATACTGTACGGGTGACCGTTTCGGTCGAGGCATTGAAACGAGATATTTCGATACTGAAATTGTTTCGGAATAGTCTACATAGGAATAAATTATATATATATATATAAATTATATTCTAAAATAATAGTTTATGTATGAATAAATTATATAAATATCTTCTATATATATAAGTGGCTATTTAACGGAGCTTAACGGAAATTCTTGTTTTCCGTTAAGTTACTATCAAACGGTGTTAAGTCCACGTTAAAGCAGCTATCCGCATTTTTATGGTCCCATTCGAAAGTTCCTTCTCTCAAACCCAGCCCTCTCTAGAAAGTTCCTTCTCTGGAAAGTGGAAACCAGACCATCTCTCTAAAAACTCGCTCGTCCGAACCCAGCTGGGGGAAGGAGAGCTTCGGCTCCTTCTTCCTCTTCCTCTCCTCCTTCTTCTCACAGGCCTTCGTCGTCTCCGGTGGTCTCGTTTTTTTTTTTTTTTTTTTTTTTCTGCCGAATAAAGGGGTAGCCGTTTCGAGCTTCTCCAGTGACCATCTTCTGACACGCGCACCACCGGGAGAAGCCTCACCCGCCGATCTTGCGGTCGATGGAATTGGGAGCCAATCGGAGCGGCGCGTTGCGCCGACGCGCTGTTAAAGGAAACGCGTGGGGTTCTCAAACCACCGCATTTTGTTGCTTCTTGATTTGAAGATCTATTTTGAAATTTTTATTCGCTTCTTCTGTTTGTTGTATTTTTCTTGCATTCTATTGTTCTTTCTCTCGTCGAGATGGTGTGAATCCGAAAGCCAAGTTTGGATTTTTTTTCTTTTTGTTCTTCCATTCGTTGTGGGTTCCATTTTTTTTCCTTGCAGTTCTTCTTGAAGGAGCTACCAGCAGCTCTCCGTTGATTTCTGCGTAGCCACCGTGCTGTCACCGTAAGGAAGATCCATGGAGCTGCCAACCACCGTCTGCAACAGATCCAACCTCTGGTTCCTTGCTTTTCCATTTGAGCTTCTTGCTGTTGTTGGGAAATCTTTTGCAATTGCCCATTGTTGGGGATCTTGTGCACATGCACTTACCACTGTTGGGGATTTTTTTTTTCCATTTCGTGTGGATTTTTTTATTTCATTTTTTTGCTTGTTAGGTATTTGTTCTCCATTTTTTTTGGATGTAAATCTGCTTGTTGGATTTTTATTCGTCGATATGGACCATTTTTTGAAATCTGAAGGATGTTTTTTTTTTCCCATTTTGTGTGGATTTTTTTATTTCATTTTTATGGTTGCTGGGTTTTTGTTCCTCCAGCTGGCACCAGAGACTTTTAATCTTTTTTATGGCATTATTCTCCTCTCTGATGGCCAGATTGTGTATCAGGGTCCCCGTGAGCAAGTTCTTGAGTTTGAATTGGTGTTTATAATTGATTAATTGTCTCCTAGGACAATGCATGTTGTGTATGGTTTATTTGCAATTGAGAAGTGTGCATTTTTCTTTCTTTCTTTTTTCTTTTTGATAAAAAATTGAGAAGCGTGCATTTTCTCAGTCTATTATGGTCAAATGTGAAGTGCTCAGTGAACCTTGATGGGGAAAAAGATTTGGGACGAGAATTGATAGTTTATAATTGATTAACTATCTCGTATACTTTTGATTATGTCCTACTGTCATTGAATTCCTGTTTATGATGGATGATTTCATCGTTATATTTTATTCTCTGGTTGTGAAATTGCAGTTTTTTTTATGGATATGGGTATCATGGGACATCGTTTGAGCAGACATATCGATGTTTCCCTGCATCCTTTATTGAGAAGGTTGGAATGTCTTCATCTTGTATCACTTCTGACTACTAATATGCTTTTGAGATAACTTACAATATGGTTGAGCTTTGTTGAAACTCTTCAGTGTCATAGTAATTAATTATAGAGCAAATAAATTCATGCTCAAGTTGTCCTTTGATGATCTTGAAAGGCTTGCTTGACTTTTTCATTGGGAGGTTTTCAATCTTTACAGTAGTGAATTATATGCACTTGGTTTGAACCATTAGATCATATGTGTTCAAGGATGATAACTTTCATCAGTAGCACAGCTAATTCTAGGTTTCAGGCTTTTTTAACCTTTTCATTTTTAGTTAGACGACCAATCAAAAGCGGTGATAAAAGTAAGTTTTTCAAATTCATCCCATTTGCTATGATTGGATTTCAGTTTTATGTGTCTTATTCTTGATATATATATTTGTAAAAATCTTTGTTTCAGTTATAATGCCCCCTTCAGCTCTGGACCACCTAGGTTAGTTCGTCTAATTTAACCTCTAATATGCAGTCTTATACTTGCGCTTAATGTAGTTTGTACTCAAGATATCAACAATGCTAAATGTGGATAAAAAACTTGCAGCATCTTTACATATTGATTATCCAATGTTGTTTGAACTTCATAATGATGCTACTGAGCGGATGTCTCATTGTGGGGTTCTTGAGTTCATTGTAGAAGAAGGCATGATCTATATGCCTTATTGGGTGGGGATTCAAAATCATTCTCTGTTATTTGCTTGGTAAATTTACTATTAAAGATGTTTTTCGTCATTTTTTTATTCCTTTTATGTTTGTATTATTTCTATATAGATGATAGAGAACATGCTCTTACAAGAGGGGGACATTGTTCGTGTAAAAAATATGACTCTTCCGAAGGGAACCTATGTCAAGTTGCAACCCCACACAAAGGACTTTTTGGATATATCTAACCCAAAAGCTATGTGAGTTGCTGAGTTTTTTGTTATATGATATTAGTTAGTGCATATTTGGTATTTTGAGTCCGCTGTACTTTTTTTTGGGCAAAGAAAGGGATTCATGTTGTTGATCTGATTGATTATAAATGTATGCATCCATCATGCCTTGTCCTGGTTTTGACACATTTATGATATTCCGTATTCTGATAGCTCAATTACTACTCTGAACTAAATGTGTGGGTATGTGTCATTTTGGGTTTTTGGCACCTCTCGTATAAAATACATGTGTACTCAGGCATGCCCATTTATGTTTTCTACTTTGGTATTCTAAAGTTGATGATTGTGTTTATGCAAGCACCATGCAACTTGAAGTTTTTATTTTTTCGATTTATCTGCATACTGCCGTTGAGATAATTCATTATTGAAAATCCTCATTTTGTGTGTGTGGTGTTTTACTTATTGATATGCTTGACTTTATTACTTTAGTTTCACTTGTTTATGCTTGTACAGATGGAGGGCAATCTTGTTGAAGAGCTTTACTCAGAAAGTCTGAAGCTGTCCAAGATAGACTTAGTTTCTTCTTTAACTTCCGTTAGTAAAGAAAGTGATTTGCATGGCATTACTTTAATTTATATGTTTTAAGGCAAATCTGGCTGAGAAACTTATGATTAAATGTTTTTTATTAATTCAAATGTCTGAAAATAGGTACTTTTAGTTCAAATAAAAATCAGGTTGGTGAATTTTTTTAGTCCAATTGGGTTTGAATTAACTGATTTATCACTAAATGCCATATGGTTTGAATTAACTGGATTTGTTTTAATGGTTGCTTATTCGCTAAACTTGCATTAATTTATGGACTGCTTTAATTTTATATTATTGCACTTTCTACTTTATGAACAGTTTGTAATTACTTTGTATATTTATTTAATTACTTTATGCTTGGATGTTAAAATCTTGGTTATGCATTTTTTAGTGTGGTGGTAGTATTTATTGTGGTGGCAATGATGCTATTTTTATTTGTCTATGTTATTCTAATTTATCTCGACTTTAATTTTGAACTAATCTTTTCGTTTTCTAAAGTTTACTTTTTTTTTGTCTCTATGCATTAAATTATTCATTAATCAAGTTTTTCTTAACAATCCATATTATTTTGTAGAAAACCTGTTTAACCCAACTAAGCAAACGTGCTTTGCACGTGCTCCTGACCTAATATATATATATAAATTATAAATAGTCTGGTCTGAATTGGAGGGTCAAAAAATGAGCTTGCAGTTTAAAGAAATGAGGAAAAAAAAAAGGTAAAGGCTTAAATATCGGCCGGTACGGGTCGAAATTGCCAAAATTCTGACTGGTACAAAACTATACCCTTCTCTGTATTGGCTATGCCATAAAAATGGTATATTTCCACCGTACCGTTTTCACGAAAGTCAAATCCTAATAGGTGACGTAGCTAGTGATCTTGGAGCGAGCCGTATAAACCAGACATCCTTAATTTAAAGCTTTGTAAGCGCTACTTACAGTTAGGTCTTTCTCAAGTGAAGAATGCAGTAAATGCATGCCCTTGAAAAGGGATCATATAATGAATATATAACGCGACAATTCGTTTTTATCGGCCGTGTCCTACAAGTCGTTGAACAACAATAAACGGTCAAAATCTTTAATTTACAACCATGCAGTGTTAGCTTAGCAAAAACACAAGTTTAATTCCCAAATAAAAACTTTACACTAAAAAGAGGGGGGGAGATGTACATGTCATTACATTAAAAATTCATATAAAGTTGAAAGTGCGGAAATTGTAGTTTTTGTTATTTAAGTTACATATATTAATCACAGTTAATTAAAACAAGCATCCCATTCCATAATACTTCGTTTCAGTAGAAGAAAGTTTTATCAAGGAAGAGAAACCCTGAAATGTCCACGACACATGGCGCGCGCCATGTATATATGTATATGCATGCATGCGCGGTCTTAATAAAACAGAAGAAATTTAAGATTTTCCACGCCAATGCATGCATGCCGGGAAGACTAGTACTCATGCTGCCTCAAAGTGGTGCCTCTAACTAAAAACATCATTGAAGCATATTCATGTGGCTGTCTTTCGAACATAAGACAGAACCATCACAAAATCCTTGGCTGAGCTGCCCACAGATGTCGATATTCTTTCTGATATTGGTTTTGTCTGCAACCACAAGTCTACCAAGTTGTGAAGTTGCTGTGTAGAAATCAGTGGCTGACCACGCAACAAGATCTCCACCTGTAAGGATTTTTAACAGCAGACTTTCAGCAAATAAATTCCCATACTTTCTCAATCACAAGTCCATCTATATTTCATACGGAGACACCATAGAAACAGCTTGGTCGTGTCGAGATAATATGACCGAAGTACAGAAAAAGATGTTCTATATGTACACACTTCCTTTTTCAACAAAGGGGCAAAGTTAATTAAGAGTTACCTCAGCCTCACTATCAAGATCCAGTTTTTTCACAAGATACTTTCTGATATATGAAACGGGTAAACTACCATCCCTGTGACAATTTGAAGAGCAGGTCAGTAAAAATTGGGAGTATGCATGTGCTCAATGAAGTTGCAAGAGTCAAGGTCGAATTTATTTTAAAGGGTGCTCTCATTTTAAGTGATGCCAAAGCCCAACCAACAAAAGCAAACAAACCAAACACATATACTGCAGCACCCCAGAGAGCCAGTGCCAACCAAAATAGTTAGACGAACTCAAATGCACCAGTCTCACAGCTGACTTAACGACACAATAATGAGTACTAATATGATTGGCTTCAGACATTTAAGCATGTTGGCTGTCCCATTCCATTTTCGGTAAATGAAGATCTCATCAGATTCTCCAGATCATCAAGCACTCAAACGACATTAATAGATCCACTTGATGGAGATCTACAAAGTTCATCCTCAGTCTACTCACTTGGTGGAAACTGTTTGGGGGGTGATTGTTCAACCTGATTTTCTCAGACAGTCAGACTTAACAACAGAGGCTAATAGTTAACCATCTTATTCGTTCTTATTGATGAGAAAAAGCACTGAATACACACAGGAATTTCCTGCTTCTAGAATAAAAAATAGACAAGGAATATTCTTCTGGAAGAATGCAGGTTATAAACCTCTCTTCATAGGCCAGAAACATAAAAAATCAGAAGTATCTTGTATACCTTACAAAAGTAAATCACGTAAATTCAGCATCATAGTTAACAAAACAGTAGAGTTCATGTCCATTTATATGTCTGTTTACCAAAATTAATGCGCTCGCATCCACATGTATGCACAAAATATTCTATAAATCCACAAGACAGCATGTGGCTAACCAACCACGGTTTCTGTTCTTTTCCTTTTTATTAGTTGTGGCTAGAATATACTCAAGTCTCAACTTTTTTAACCTAGCCAAAAATATTTCAAAATTGTTAATCAAACTTTGGTCTAGAAAGTTGATTTTAGTAAAGGACGGTTGTAAGGTTTCTGCAGCACAGTTTGTCTGCAAATAATTGCATTTTGATTCATATCCCCTATTCCTTGGTTTTAATGCTATTAATATGTTCCTGATTGTTAGGTTACCTGTCCTTCCTTGATCAAAATGTGCCACCTTCAAATGTTCATAGTTGTTATGTCTTAAAATTGGGATACCATTCTTTTCCTTAAAAAAAAAAAAAAAAGTAGAGTGGGTCGATAAGTTGTTGGAAATTACTAAATCTATGATGATAGATTTTCTCTATTGAATATTAGCTTGGTCGAATGCCCTTAATGTGTGACTACTTGGAATACTTCCCTGTCTAAATTCTATTTAAAGAAATGGTAGAATATATGCATTCTAGAAAATACTTCAGACAGAAATTAAATATTCATATGTTACTGAATAAAAGCTTCACATGGACTGTACTAAGTCTTGGTTTCATCGTAAACCATGTGACAAAGGAAAGCATTTTTACCAAAACCCACATTAGCTGCATAGTTTCTATATACTCACTGAAAGCACTATAATATTTGAAAAGTAAGAATGTCAAGAAAAAGGATAGGACAAATTTCATGCTTCAACAGGCAACAAACTTGGACAAGAGTGTATTAAGTTTAACAAATCGATAACATAGTAGTATTTGCTAAATACCAAAACATGCCTCATGAACTATGGAACTTCTACCAAAATCGACAAAGATGATGGAGGGAGATGTTTTAACCATGGAATTTTAATATGATAAATAGAAAAGGAGAAATATTAAGCAAAGCAAAAACACAACTACATGGCTGGAAGTGGGGTCAATAATACTCACTTAACCCGCAAGTAGCACGAGGATATCTGTGGCAGGGGTGCATCTCCATCCCTGAAACCATTAATCAAAATTAAAACTCAATATATGAGATAAGAACTGTTTAACATCAATTCTTTATCACACAACAAGGAACGAAATCTCACTTGTCATTAGAAGCAACTAATGCGAACCAGATTGGACTAAATCTTCTGTCATGCTTGCTATTCACATCAAGAGCTTGTCCTGTAATATTCAAACCCTTAGAGGCAGCAGCTCTTCTTTGTCGAGAACCTTGGAACTTTCTAGGTTTCATTGATCCTGATGGTACAGAAGACGGGTCATTTCCATCACCATGGCCTTTTGATTTATAACCAAGTCTCTTTCTTTTGGCTTTAGGCACATCTGATTCATTGTCGTGAGCATCAGGCAGTGCTGGTTTGGCCAATGAACCATGTACGGTAAATTTAATAGATTTCGTTTTGTTTGCAGCTTCCACCAGGCAATTGATGGGTTTCCACAAATCAGTTTTCCCTTCACATGGTTCAGGATAGTCGTCTATACCTTTATTAGACATGTATTGCTTAGATGACTCAGCATTAGAAGGATTCTGCATCACGAAAATATAATTGGCAAGGAAGATGTTATAAATTAAAGCAAACACATACTAATGTTCAGAGAATGAAATGCAAAATGCCCAAGTTATTTACTATATATTTGTTTGGACAAACCACTAAGAAAATGTTAATATTATAATTTTGTAAGACCAACCCGAGCTGAAGTTTTTCTTCTTTTACCTGCCGCCTATTTTGCCCAATTTCACATAGTCTCAGTTGAGCTTAAACTTACATGGCGATTTCCCACTTTCTTATCGTCTTCCTCCTTCCTAACAGGCTCATCAACAAAAAGAGTAGATTCTTGTAGAACAAGAGACTTTCTTGCAACAGATTTTAATCTTCTTCCAATCAGACCAGACCGGGCTGATAGTCTAGGTATGCTGACCCCCAACGAAGAGAGAGATCTCTCCTTCCTTTTTCCTGAACATGGAACTGAGGGCATCAACTCAGGTGAATCAGCTTTTTCTCCAAAAGGGAAGACTTTAGCCCTTAAGCCTTGCAAAGTGTGGTCCGCCCTGCAGATCAGCAAAAAATTATAGCTTACTTCAAACAAACACAAACCATTTCAACGGTCAAAATCATTAACACTTTTTTCAATTTTTGTTGTCTTTCGATGTAGAGATTTTATGAAAATGATTTCTAAATACGACATAGTGAACAAACTGAACTGCAGCCTCAAGCATAGAATTGGCTTCACGTAGGCAAGCAATCAACACTCTGTACCCTTGGATTGGGGGGAGTGGTGAGGTTCATCCAGGCATCTCTGTCATAATTATGGATTTAATTAACATCAATTATTTTTCCATTAATAAATCAGAATGCTTCAGAAGAAGCCCCAAGTAGACCACGGAATTCAGTAATATCTAAAGAAAAAAAATATATCTTAAGGTCATCAAAATGGGATCTACTTATTACAAACCAAAGACACTGAAACAATAGACCAGCTATCCTGCAGAATGAACTATGTTTCAACAAGAATGAACCCTACTAAACTAGTTGATCAACAATTGAATAGCCTGCAGGACTTCCAACGCGACTAACTTCTCCCACTAGAAAAATACGCCATTTTCAGTAAAAAGATGCATACGTTCAACAAAGTATGCTCTTTCAGAACAGAGCTTTGACATGATATTCTGAATTTGTAGGAGTACTGATAAAATACCTTAATTTCTCCAGTGGAGCACAACCTAAATCTATATTGCACACGGGGCAGTGATTCAACTCCTCATCTGTTAACTTCTCGTATATGCAATTCCTGCAAACTGTGATCAAATTTATAAATAACAAAGGACCGGATATTTTTTAGTAGATACTTATAATGCAATTCATCCAACTTGCAGTGTAAGTTATACTGAAAGGAAACACAGCATTTAATGCAAACAATATGCTTCACCAAAAAACTGGTAAGGAAACCAGAGATTATGTGGAAAAGAAAATTTTATCTTAGCTTATGAACAGAGAGAGACAGATCCCAAGTCACATAACTAAAAAGCCCTACCAGCAGAAACAAATACTGGAGCAATGCATATCACATTTCTAGAGAGTGTTCCTGAACCATATTGTAATGACCCAAGAAAAGTCTAAGCCATACCGGGCCTATCCTCCAAAGGGACTGCTGAATGTTACAATTAGAGCCCCTTCAATCATTATAAAAGGCAAGACCTTCACATCTAGACCTTTACTGCAAAGAAACTAGTCAATGTTATAATTGGAATTATTTGACATCATTATTAAGGGCAGTAACTTATCCCTCCCTCCTTCTCAAGCAATATTGAAACTCCTCCACTTTTCGCATTACTCAATTTGATGACTTCATACTGGAACACACTACATTATCAATCGGAGGGCAAGAACACAATGGGACAGGATCCATCTCTGAAGCTGCCGTTCCAATTGTCAATAGAACATTCCTGCTCAAGCGGCAACAAGATTTCCAGAGGATTGCATCAAACAACTTCCTCTAGGTCCTGCTCCCCAACCCAAGGGCACAATCCAAAACTCCTGTCCATAAATTTTCCCGTCCTAGTCACAAGGGTCCACTCCCATAGCTTTGATTTGCCCAGCACAATCACTAACTTGTGTTCCCTAGGGCCTAGGGTCCTTGACATTCGCCAAACACGTTCACTAACTTATACACCATAAGACCATCCAAGTTATAAACCATAGATTCACACGGTAATCGTTCATGAAAGAAACTAGAAAAAAATATCTTATGGGAAGTCTCAAAATTTCCTCTTGCTTGTTTCCGTCTACAAATTATTATATCTCAAAGCTCAAGTCCGCCAATACTCGGATATATGAAAATCCCTACACGATTAATAACATGAAGTGCATTATTCAAGTCGACTAACAATGAACCAAAGCGACAAGAATGCAATTGATCAGGAAAAGCCGAGTCACAAAAGCAAGAAGTTACAATTCACCTAGATCAAAGAAGTGATATAGAAACAAGAATACATACAAGATAGAAGACTTCAAATGCCAAGAACACAGAACCTAAACCGCAAAGATTCAAGAATAAAAGGAACGAATCGACTACTTAAACACCCAGATAAAAGAAGTGATTTAGAAACAAGTGTATATACAAGATGGAAAACTTCAAATGCCGAGAAAACATAGAACGTAAAACATAAAGGTTCAGGAATAAAAGGAACGAAAAGACTACTTAAAACAAGTTAGAAAAACTCAGAAATTGGAGGAACATAACCTTGAAAACAGATGAGAAGTAGAGAGGCACTCACAGGTGTGAAGGCACTCAGATATGGTGGTGGCGTCTTCGAAGAGCTTATTGCATAAAGGACAGTTCATGCATACGGCGATTTTTTCCCTCTGTACCTTCACCATCTGGCTTGTCATCATCATCTTCTTCTTCTTCGTCCTCTGACCCCACACATGCACAAAACAAACATAAACACCTCCTTATTCACGTACCCACTTGATGCATGTCAACAACAGGCCACAAATCATGAGTTTTAACACCGTTATGGACGAGAAACCACGGCAATCACGAAGAAAAATCGTCCCCACAAAATGATAGTAATGGATGGGGTTCGACACTTTTCTTCTATTGGCTCTGCTTCCGTTAGGTAGGCGAGAAAAAAAAAGAGAGCGTGGAATATTTTTGGAGTCTTCGACATGGTTCTCATTCGATTTGGACAATGGCAAAGAGGTTGATGAAACGTTCGAGGCGCAATTGTAGAAACAGTATCAAAATACCACCATGAAGCCCTTATAACTAATGTTTCCTGTGTATGTTACAAGGGCCGAATGAGTTCGAGATCGAGCGTGGGACGCCTCTATGTAAAGTAAACAGGGGGGTAGCCGATAGGTTGCGCTCGTGGAGCCTACGGTGTTAACCTGCACACCATCCGTTCCTCCACGTCATATTGTTTTTTATTTCCTCGTGCCTGAGAAGCTCTTATGTGATGAGTTCTCACTGGCGTCGCAATGGGCAGCCGGCGTACGTTAGCATGTCACGAGGTGGTCACGCGAACGGGGCGTGTTACTTTGGGTTTATTTTTGGACTCGGGTTTTTTTTTTTTTTTTTTTTTTTCAAATTATTCTTTTTTGGCGCAAAGTCAAAGCTGTCAGAGGGGTGCGGCTGCCCAGCTCTTCTGAGATGGCATCTAAAAAAAAAAAAATTAAGAACCTGGAAAATACAAGGACAGGTGGAGCCCACGCCCTTATTTATGATTGCATGAACGGCTCTGATCTTATCTCACCTGGATGTGCCTAGCTTTTGCTGGCCGCTCGAGGTACAGATTATGTTATGAAGATGGCTAACTCATGCAGTTTGTATGCATTTTTTATACATGATAGAGAGAGTAGTGTGTATAGTGCATGAAAATTGTGTTTAATGGTCAAATATAAGTATGAACATAATTCTGAATCACCAAGCCCTGCAATATCTGCATGTTATCATATGCCAATGCAGAGCAGTCTACATCTGACACGAGATGCTTTGAGTTCTACAACCCTATATATATATATATATATATGCATGTCCAATTGGAAATATTGTATTATGTAACGAATGGAAAAGGCAAAGGATGCGCAAATAGATCAAACAGTTCGCATGCAGATCAGGCTTTCCGAAGAGATATTGCTGGATTCGATCACAATGCTCGTTTACCAGACCCCCCAATATTTGTCTTGCATCTTGATTTTATCAATGTACTTAGCTTGTTTGTCATTTATTTTGTTTCAGACGGCAATATAATTAGGTTGGTAATCTGCGACTTTCCCAGGAGTTTGACAACAAAACAAAGAGTTAAAAGAGTCCCAGTACTTAAAGACAAAGCTGGGTTGGATGTAAGTTGGTTGTAACATGGGAAAGACGTTTTGGTTTTGTGGAGGTGAAACTACAAGAGCGTGCTTCCAAATGGCAGGCCACTGGCTCATATTTGTCAGACTCTCATGCAATATATATGGTCTGGTGACTGGTGAGGATGGAGTTCTTCGGATGTGTTTCCGGTAAAAAGAAAAATTATTCTAAAGAAAGAAGGAAGAAAATGAAAATCTGTGGCCAGACAAGGATCCATGCATGAAGAAAAGAACTAGAACACTGAAATATATGATCAGCCAGTACTTATGAACTAAAAAAGAAAGGTTTCTGATCAGCTTCTGCTTGCAAATGAAGTATGATTTTTTTTGCTTTGAAATCCTTTTGTGCATGCTGTGCTTCCAAAATGGATTAGTTTGGTGAGCATTTAATAATTTAAGAAGAGAGGAAAAACTTGAAGGTTCATCAATGCCGGGTTTATGCTCTGATGATATCTCTACTAATTTTGGCCGAAACAAAAGAGAGAAAAGAAAGAGTAGAATTAACGTACCCGGTGTTGAATAAAATCTCTATGATCTCTAGATTGATGTCATTCTGCAGTAGTGCTCCTCCTCTTACTCTCTCATTTCGCTCGCTTGATCTTCATGCATCTTTAAACTGATCTTGTTCTCTCCTACTTTCCACCTTTAAGAAAAGCGTTTCTAAACGTATGTGCGTATACGTTTTTTGGACTCTAATGAAGCGATACGTGTAATTTGTGTACTACGTGTGAAGCTCTGGTGACTCATGCAAGAGATCATTTATTTCTATGCATGGAATTTATTCTCCTAGACCCTGATTTTTCTTGAATTTAATAAACTGATCGATGATTAGATTGTACAAAATCATTAATATTCATGCAAAAGCTGTCACAAAATGGGATTCAAGATCTGATCTGTGTTCATCCACATTAGCAATCGGTTCCTGTTAAGGAAAAAACACTTTATAAATTGGATACACTTTCACCAATCTACGGTTTCCATCTATTACAATTTTGCTCATCTTTATACTTCATAATTTCCGCCAGGACTTGCTGAACACGAAGGCTCTTCATTATCATGTCAAGAGCGAGTATGCCTCTCTCTCTCTCTCTCTCTCTCTCTCTCTCACATACACACACACACACGAATTCTCCAAAAGATATGCCCCCACATTGGATCTTGTAGAGTGTAGACATTGCATTTGCCTCCCAAATGTAGTAAAAGACAGGCTATTTTAAACGAAGACCGGGTATCAACTTAACAATTCTTGGCACCTTAAAAGGAAGAGAGAATATTGAGGGGAGGACCAGAGTGGAAATAAGAGTAACCATAACAATAAGAAGAATTGTGAATCAAAATTGAAACAATAAATTATTCTGGCGACTGTTTTTACACTTACATGAGTTAATTGGTTCTTAAAACCAATAAATCAGATTGTTGATAATTTAGTGAACTCGCCATGCTTCCTTGGCATTAAAACACTGCTGCCACAGGCGAGCGATGCTAGTCGAAAGTTCCCTCCACAGAGAGAGACAGACAGAGACAGAGCAATTAGTTCAGGATACTGCATATGAAAAGAAAGTCATGGTGTTCAAGCTCGAGACTCCTTTACAGCAGGAACACTTGATGTGTTGGTTTGGATTCTAAGAACCAATCAGTCCCTTGCGGTGAGAATAATAAACAATTAGTAGAAACAGAATAGAACAACCGATTCCTGTGACAATGACCACCTGCCAACACAAACGGGGAAATCAACCAATATTTTTTTACAGAATTTTGTGCAGAAACCTACAGCCAAATTTACCAGCAGAAATTGCAAGCATACCCATTTAAACATGAATCCATGGTTATCATTCCAAGTATACGGGATATTCATGCCAAATATTGCGGTCACCAAAGAAAAGATGGATACACAAACAGTTCCAGAACTTAGAAAGAGCTCCAACTGCAGCCATTAAGCAGGTGAAGAAATTGCAAAATTATAAAAACAATATAAGCATTCCAGGACTTAGCAATACCCCCAACTAAAAAACACATTGATATTAAGTGATACACAACATTAGGAAGATTGAATCACCTGAATCAGCTGATTTCGATGATTGTCAAGCTGCAGAATAACCAAGATTATATTCAGATCATAAAAAACTAAAACACAGCCCAATAGTTTTTTTTTTTTTTTTTTATAAGTGAAAACACAGCCCAATAGTCTGGAACAAAAAAAAAAAAACTAAAGCTTTTTAGTTGACCTGAATGTTGATGTAATCTTCTGTGTCATCAATGTATTCTCGCAGCTGCAGAAGCTCAAAATCAGTAATTAAAAAAGTACGAGGCATAGCATTCATCTTATCAATCTTCAAAAGATTTAGCTACATTTGGAAACCTAAACTATTGCAGCAGATTTGAAGTTAACAAACAGAATCATGCAGAGGAAGAAATAAGCAACACAGATCACAAAAGGTGTCCCTGTTAGTTCAACTGATCATGACGCCCGCCTTTCCATAAAGGGTTATTCTGTTCTGGTTTTTGCAGACAATGTACAGGGTATGCAGATGACATTTGGCACCAGAATATCAGTTAATGCTAAAAAGAAACCAGTGTATTGCCTTACAAAACAATAAATACTTATTTAAAATGAAACGGCATAATTCTAACACTGAAAATGTTCAAGAAACCCAGGACCAAAATCTTCATAATAAGCAAGCAATTCAGGTCCATTAAGTAGTGATTCTATTTTCTAAACCAAATTTATTACCTCCATTGCCATAATTTTCATATACTTTTCCAGAAAGTTACGGCAAACACCTTATCTTCACTACTTTTTTTAAAAATAAATCTTTATATCCCTAAATGTAAAGACATAAATACGTGAATAAAAACACAGAACACAACACACACACACAGACACACACAGCGATATACATTGCATATGTGATATGTCTGAACGTGAGCAGTAAAGATTTGTTAATTATATGAACCAATATCATGCCATCTCAAGAATGGTGGTTTCCTTGTGGTGAGTTCGCATCAAATACATCAAGATTGTGAACAAAAACAAAGAATTGTAAGGCATTGGACGGAACTTTAACAGCAGATGGATTCCACTGGCTTGCTTATTTACTAATTCAGGAAGCTAATCAACTAAAGGGAAGCAATAGTGCAAATAAATAAATAAAATGCATTTTTTTATATCTAGTTTGCATTTGTTACCACTTTCTCCTGACAACCTGCTACGGGAATTTTGAAGGATCATTCCTCTCACAATAAGAATGCGTGGGAGGGTGAGATAGCGTGTTGAAGACTCACTGGATGTTTGTGAAACTTATAAATGCAGAAATTTGAATGACAAACTTGTGTTCTTTTCACAGCAGCTTCCGGGTACATTATCTTATAAGTTTCTTTCCTACAACATTCCTCTTTTACTACAGTAAATTTTTCATAAAGGCAAGTGTGTTTAACCAAATAATGAAGTCCCGACCGTGTGACTGCGAAAAGAGCCAGAACAAGTATTACAAACTAATTGTGTAAAGAGAAATGAAGAAAAGTGTGGGGGTGTGTGCGTGTATGTGTGGGGTGTGTGTGTGTGTGTGTGTGTTAGAGAGAGAGAGAGAGAGAGAGAGAGAGAGAGAGCTCTATTCAACCTTAAACCTAAGAGAAACCCGAAACGAATTCTCCATCTATGAATGTATAGACCTACTCCTTGATACCGATGGTTTTAACATCTCTAAAAGGAAAATATTACTGACAAAAGAGAAACTTTCAAATTCACATAATTCATGAGCGAAGCCTTATTACTTGCCATTCAAAGATCCAAACACTGTTGAGAGTGCTATATTAGTTTAACTTAACTCCAAGTTGGTCAGCAAACTTAATTATCAAAAAAATAAGTTGGTCAGCAAACTAACACCAGAAGAGCTAGTTCCAGTGACAAAAACCCTCCAACTCATCTCTGCACTAATCCAATTAAAAATAACTCCTTGCCAGTCACCGACGGTAGCATCTTCCCTTCATGATTTTTTACAATTATCACGTCTCAAATTTGCCTTTACATTGTAAAGTGCATTCTACATATTGCTTCATAAAGAACCCACAATCAACAAACAAACAGTGAAAGAAAAAGCAACTTTATCACATACAGTGGTTAATCTGTTCAATGTGCCATCAATTTGCATGAAGTAAGCCTGCAAAACATATTCTTTCCCGGTTGAGACTTCAATTCAGATAAAACATGACATATAAGAGTTAAGTCAACATTACAACCTCCAGTAACATTTCAAGCTCCTCAACATCATTCTCATCTCCACGAAGTGTTGCCACACTTGCTCTACTTGCTCTGGATATCTTTGAGCCTATGGTAGGAGAGGCAGAAAACCAATTGGCAGCGCCAGAGCCACTAACTGGTGAAGATGCACCAGCCAACTTTCTTGACAAGTAAAGGTCAGCCATGTCGTCATCATCATCAAGTAGTTGTTCAAGTTCATCTCTAACCTGCAATTAGTGATAAGCAGCGGATGACTCTTTGCCTAAGAAAGCAAAGGGAATGATAGACACATTTTCTTTCATTGCAACATTGTCAAGTTATGATCAAATTCACACAAAAAACTCAGAGTGATAGTGGTCCATATAAATTTTGGAACAACATTGTCAAGTTATGATCAAATTCACACACAAAAATTCAGTGATAGTGGTCCATAAATTCAGTGATAAATTTCGATAAGATAAGTTCTATTGATTATTGTAGTCGAAGATGTAGAGAGAGAATGAATACGTAATTTCATTTACATTCAACATCCTATACATACTACATACAAATGACCATTGTATACTCATGAAATATACTAATTACAATCATGTCCTCTAACACTCCCCCTCAAGCTGGGGCATATATATCATATAAACCTAGCTTGGAACAAATAAACTTTAACCGACTACAACACAATGGTTTGGTAAACATATCTGCAAGTTGATCAGCAGACTTCACAAAGGGTGTAGAAATGTCACCACTTAGTGTCTTATCCCGAATGAAGTGACAATCAATCTCAATGTGTTTAGTCCTCTCATGGAATACAGGATTAGAAGCAATATGCACTGCAGCTTGGTTATCACAAAATAACTGAAGAGGGACAGGAGCTGGAAACCCAATCTCTTGAAGAAAGTGTTGCAACCATGTCAGCTCACTAGTAGTGTGAGCCATTGCTCTGTATTCGGCTTCTGCACTAGACCGAGCTACTACTGTTTGCTTCTTACTCTTCCATGTAACCAAGTTACCTTCTACAAAGGTACAATATCCAGTAGTCGATCTTCTATCTGAAGGAGATCCAGCCCAATCAGCATCTGAAAAAGCTTCAATTCTAAGGTGTCCATTTGGTCTATACAATAGTCCAAGGCCAGGAGCTCGCTTAAGATAACGAAGAATATGGATTACAGCATCCCAATGTGAGACCCAGGGCGTTTGTAGAAATTGGCTCACTACACTCACTGCATAAGAGATATCAGGTCTAGTGATAGTAAGATAATTCAATTTTTCAACAAGTCTTTGATACCGACCCAGATCTCCAAACAACTCACCTTCATCTTTCAAGAGTTTACGATTTAGGTCCATAGGAGTGTCAATAGGTCGTGCACCTAACATGCCAGTTTCTTCCAGAAGATCAAGTACATATTTTCTCTGAGATAGGTTAATACCTTTTTTAGATCTACCGACTTCAATTCCAAGAAAGTACCTAAGTTTGCCCAAGTCTTTTGTCTGAAACTGATCATGTAAAAATTGTTTCAACCTAGCAATTTCAGCTGAGTCACTCCCAGTAATTACAATGTCATCAACATATACAACCAACAAGATATGACCTGCATCACTGTGTAGGTGAAAGACCGAGTGGTCTGTTTGGCATCTATGAAGACCAAATGCTAATACAGCATCAGAGAACCTCCCAAACCATGCTCGAGGAGATTGTTTCAAACCATATAATGCCTTTTTTAATTTGCACACAGTACCTCGATACTCCCCCTGAGCAACAAACCCAGGTGGTTGCTCCATATACACTTCCTCATTTAAGTCGCCATGGAGGAATGCATTTTTAACATCCAACTGAAATAAGGGCCAATCCAAGTTAGCAGCAAGAGAGATCAATACCCGAATAGAAGAAATTTTGGCAACTGGGGAAAAAGTCTCATCATAATCAATGCCATAAGTTTGAGTATAACCCTTAGCAACCAAGCGGGCTTTCAGACGTTCAACAGACCCATCAGGATGAAATTTGATTGTATATACCCATCTACAACCAACAAGGTGTTTACCAGGTGGTAGAGGAACAAGATCCCATGTCCCATTATGGTGAAGAGCATCCATTTCATTTTTCATAGCTGTCCTCCATTCCGAATCAGATAAAGCATCATGAACTGTCTTAGGAACAGAAAGTTTTGAAAGTTGAGAAGTAAAGCATGAAAAAGATGGAGATAAGGCATGACAAGAGACATATTGGGCAATCGGATGTTGAGTAACACAAGAACGAGTACCTTTCCGGAGAGCAATAGGTGGAGAGTCTGAAGCACTAGGTAACTCAGGATCTGAAGATAGAGACAAGATTGGTGGAGGCATGGGAGCCGGGGGCCGCACACGAAGCGAGTACACCTGTAAAGGAACAAGGGAAGGAATAGAGGAGTGTGCAGGAGAAAGGGTAAGAGTAGGTAATGGTAGAGGATCACACTCAACAACTGAAGATGTTGTTGAGAAATAGGGTATGGACTCAAAAAAGGTGACATCAGCACTAGTAAAGTAACGTCTAAGAGTAGGACTATAGCAGCGATACCCTTTTTGAGTCCGAGAATAACCAACAAAGAAACACTTGGTAGCACGTGGATCAAGCTTATCAAAGCCTGGGCCAAGGTTATGAACATAGCAAACATACCCAAAGATTTTGGGAGGGAGAGAAAAAGGTAGAGACAAAGGGAACAAGATGGAGAATGGGGAGGAACCATCGAGGACTGATGAAGGCATACGGTTAATAAGGTGACACGCAGTAAGAACACCATCACTCCAAAAATGTTTAGGAACATGCATGTGCAATAAAAGTGCTCTGGTTACATCTAACAAATGCCGATTTTTGCGTTCAGCCACCCCATTCTGTTGGGGTGTATAAGAGCATGAAGTTTGATGAACAATTCCTTTATTACTTAAGTAAGTATCAAAGGCACTAGATTTGTATTCTTTAGCATTGTCAGAACGCAAAACTTGAACTTTTTGTCTAAATTGAGTTTTAATTTCTTTCCGAAAGACTTTGAATATGGAAAGAAGTTCAGATCGTGCCTTCATTAGAAACAACCATGTCATACGAGAATAGTCATCAACAAATGTAACAAAATACTGAAACTTGTTTGATACAATGTTGATTGGTCCCCATATATCATAGTGAACCAATTCAAAAGAACTAGATGCTCGATTATCAACTCGAGGTACAAAAGACACACGATGGTGTTTGCTAAGCTGACATGCTTCACAAGGAAAGGAAGATGCATTTTCAAGATTCCTAACTTGACGTTTCAAAAGAGTAAGAGATGGGTGTCCAAGACGGCAATGCCATTCAAAAGCAGATGATGAGGATGTGAGGGCTCGAGTGGGTGACTGTTTGACATCAAGGTAATACAGACCACCAGCTTCATGCCCCGTACCAATCTTCTTCCCCGTCTTGAGATCCTGAAAGATACATACAGAGGGATAAAATGTCACAGAACATTGAAGAGTTTGAGTAATTTGACTAATGGACAATAAACTAAAGGGAAAACTAGGAGCATATAGAACAGATGACAAGGATATAGAATTGGTGAGCTTAGTGGATCCAATGCCTGTAACTTTAGCAAGAGAACCATTAGCAAGAGTAACACTCTTTGGAGATGTCAAAGTATCTAACTTAGATAAGGAATAAGACAAACCGGTCAAATGTTCATTAGCTCCTGAATCGATGATCCATGGATCTTGAGTAGATGAGACAAGACAGGCGGACGCTGTACCTGAATGGGCATGAGTAGCTATGGAAGATGAAGTCACTCGTGTGCGAGCCAAAAACTGATCATACTCATCCTTCGATATGCTAATCATCTCTGGAGTCGGGTCGGAACTCGTTGACGGTGATGTAACATTTTGGCAAATAGCTTGATTAACGGATCCAGATGGTCTACCATGGAGATCCCAACAATAGTCCACCGAGTGGTTAGTGCGACCACAATGAGTGCACTTACGAGATTCACGACCTCGAGTGCGATTACCTCTGGCATCACGCCCCCCACGTGCACCTCTACCACTCCGGCCTCCACGCCCACCGGGAGCGACATAGGAGGCAGCTAAAGCGGATCTCTCATTACTCTGATCTGAAGAAAACTGAGATCCTTGTCCAGATAATGTGGCTCGCTGAAGTCGGGAGAACACATCAGGAAATGAAGGAAGTTGTGGACTTGCCGAATTTGAGAACGCACTGACTCATACTCAGGTTTTAAGCCAACAAGGAACCGAACAACATTAAAATCTTCCCGTTGTTTTAGCATACTTGAAACATCAGAAGTGATAGGTTGATACATTCTGAGTTCTTCACATATGCTTATCACTGAGAATAATATTCTTCTAGGCCCAAAGCACCCTGTTCCAACCCAAAGAATTGCTGACACAACTCATAAATACGGGTTATGTTCCCAGCATCCGAATACATCTGTTTGAGATGCTTCCACACCTCTTGAGCGGTGTCAAAATGTATTAAGCTGGTGCAAATATTAGGCTCAATACTGGTCAACATTAGGGACAGTATTTGAGCATCTTCTTGCTCCCATTGAGCAAATGTAGAACTAGCTGAGTTAGGCATTGGATCAATCAAGTGAGTACGACAAAGACCCTTGCCTTTCAAAAACACTTCAACAGATTTTGACCACAACATATAGTTTTTTCCATTTAACTTCACCGAAGTCATAGGCATACTAATGTTTGGTGCAAGAGACATTGACTCAAATTTAGTTGTCATGGAGAAAAGTATCACAACAATTCAACTTGGAGTCAAGAATACACACTAAATATGAAATATGGATGAAAAATTGGGATTAAAAACCCAAATTTCGGATCTGTATTGGTCAAAACAAGCCTGTTCCGGCCGAAACAAGCAAGTATCGGTTCAGAACCGGCCTGTATCGGGTCTGAACCGGCCTGTATCGGGTCTGAACCGCTCTGTTTCGGGTCTGAACCGGTATATACCGGGTTGTATCGGCCTGTATCGGGTGCGTTTCGGGTATCTCCGGTACCGGCTTCAAAACCTAACCCTAAACTGGAATAGCTTATCCCGAATGAGGATAACTTATCCTAAACAGGAATAAGTTTACCGTATACATGTTACCAAACATACGTTAAACTGGATAGGAATAAGACCTTACTCCGGATTAGGGGCATACGTAGTCGAGGACAGGATAGTAGAGACCTGCCACCAACCACTCCGAGACGTCGATGTCGCAGGCGATAAACAGGGATTCCGGCAGCTGATGACGACGGGGAGACACACCGGTGTGCACAGAAAACGCCGGCGATCTTGATTCTGGTGTCCAGTATCGGAGATGACACCTGAGGTCACCGGAAAACGTTGAAACAGATACCGGCCACCAACAACAACAACGTCGCCGGCGATAACCACCACAGACGACGGTGATAACACTGCGCCGTCGCACAACCACCACTAACTCCGTCGCACAACCACAAGCACTAACTGACTACACTTTTCTTTGATACCATGTAGTCGAAGATGTAGAGAGAGAATGAATACGTAATTTCATTTACATTCAACATCCTATACATACTACATACAAATGACCATTGTATACTCATGAAATATACTAATTACAATCATGTCCTCTAACAATTATCAAAAGGCATTATCTAAGCACACAAAGTATGCATCAGATACACCTAATGGGCGTGCTGTTGCTGATGGAAATAAAAAAATGCAGAACCACAAGAAGCATTCTCAACCAACTTCCACAGGTGGCATTACATACTTGAAAGCAACTAAAATGATATCTGTCAAGGTTTCACGATGTGTTTTTATTGCCAGCCCAAATTATATGGCCAGTTATGAAAACAATCCAAAGCCATAGATGTGAAATATTAGGCACAGAATAAAAAAATCATGTTGTTTGTATATTGATCCAAAGCCAAAGATATGAAATAAAAGTCACAAATTTCTTGGACAGGGTTTGTAAATGGATCATTATATGATAATTTACCTGTCGAGTAAAAAACAATTGTGTTAGATTAAGTACAGATGCTTCCGCTATGAAATATTGTAGATGAGGATCTTCTCATATTTTCTGAAATAGATATAAATTTTCTATTACGAGAGAGAGATTGGATGGTCTGTTTCTCAAGCGCCAATATTTTCATATTTCTTGCCTTTATAATCGAAAAATACTGATTCAGATGCAAACCAATAACAAAGAGACACAAGTTGGCTTGGTTGTATTTGAATTGAAAAATCAAAGATCAAAATCCTCCATCACAGGTAAAGATGATATGATCCAAAAATGAATACTTTTATGCTATTTACCTGAGTCTTTTTGGACATATACAAACAGCAGAAAAGAAACTGATAACGCTATACGTTGGACATAAAATTATCAAAATGGCATAGTATGCTAGAAAAAACATGATTTTGGTCAGTAACTACAGAGAATGAGAGAAGAAAAACCATCTTTCAATAACACATAATATATATATATATATATATATGTTAGGAGTATGCGAAAAGGAAATATTAGGAAGTTATTCAATTATTTTTCTCAAATAAAAGGTCAATAATCCATATTATACAATTTCTTAACTGGATAAAAATCATTAAAAGAATGGCTTTGATAATATAAATTTTCTAGTTAGGACATAGAAGTACAATGTATCTCATATGACAAAAAAAAGTGCATACCTTTTGGACCCGAGCAGTCAACCTCGTCATTGCACTCTTCAATTTACGAACCCTGTCCAAGTTACGACTACTAATCTGTATAGAATAACAATTCAGAAAAAGAAGTTACAAGAAAGAAAGAAAAAAAAAACGAGGCTTTAGAGCATTATAAGTGTAGACAGTAAAAAACAGGGATGAAGAATAAAAGCAGAAAAAGGAGTTTCCCTTGTGATTAAGAGAAGTTAATTAAGCAAATAGACTTGAGCATATGGAGTATACAGAAGAGCATACAGAAGCAAGATAGAAGCCAAAATTAAGAAAAATATAGTTGGAACTTGGAAAATGATAATCTTACAACTCTTTTCCAAGTTTATTTTCAATTGAAGGTAGTTATGTAATATTAAACTTAGTTTTAAATGAAGTTGTACAATTACATTGAATGGTTGTAGAATGAGTTGTAAAATAGTTGTAGGTATATTATTATCCATATAACTCATGTTTTTCTTTTCTTTTTTTCTTTTTTTTTATAAGTAGATATAACTCATGTTTTTCTCTGTAGAAGTTATGAAGAAATTAAGAAGATACAGATGTAAATGGCCCAGTGATATTACATTGTTCCCAAAGATTTTGGCACATTACATGCAACCCAACTACAAAAGGCAACCGGAACCATAACAGGACCACAAGACCAGGGAGAAGAGGGGTGGGGTGGGTAACTACCAAAAAAGCAAGACAAGGACTATTTCAAGGAAGAGGAAACACGCAAGTTCTCACCTTAGAGGTAAGATCATCAAGGGCAGGATAAGCAGCACTCTCCAATTCCGTTGTACGTGCAGCAAGGAAACTACAAATAGCCTCCAAAGCTACCTCCAGGGCCCGGAATTCAAAAGGGGACTCTACATTGCATAAACTAGATCATTCAGATATCAAGAAATTTAGAAACAAATGCAGTCCTAATACGGAGAATGCTTGTAAAATAAGCAGGATGAAAAATAAAACAATTTCCAAAGCATCAAGGGCAGTCCCAAGTTCCAACTCTTCACTAATCAAATACTATTTTGAATTAAATTTTAAACCACTAATCAATATCACATACCATCTTCTTCACTGGCTTCCACGTCATTTTGCCCACCCGGGTACGCTTTTATGTTGACTTGACCTTGGCGAATGACATTGACAGGAGGCAAGCGCCTATGAAGTTCCTCAACGACAGGGATAACATATTCATCGGTTGGATCCCGAAGCAGTACCTATCCCACGATAAAAATAACAATTACAATCTGCAAACGAAGCTCAAAGCCTCAAACTTAAACTCAATTGAAACTTCCCTTAGTTTATTTCCACTTATCAAGTCATGCCATCAGCAATCAGCTCATCGAGCTTGAGTCAATGGCAGACGTGTTCCACATAAACCCAACCTTTTCGTCCTCGCTTAGACAAAAATTAATGTATCACTAAACACATACTTCCTATTTTTTATTTTAAATGATTAATTGATCCCAAATAATACTATTACCAGCAAAGCTAAAGTAATTAAATTTAATGAGTTTCAATTATTCCGAGTACACTGCAAAACACCTCTGACAATGAAACCGAAGAGAAAGTCTACGGGACCTGATCAACAAGTTTACTGTGTTTACAGGAGAGAGAGAGAGAGAGAGAAACCTCTTCGGCAGTGATAATTGCCTTGATATGCTGAAAAACCAAAAAGTAAAAAAAAAAACAAAAAACTCATCAGCCTCGAAGCATTCAAAAAGAGTAGAACGCAAAAAATCAAGACAATCAACCCCACCGGGCCACCACCCTCCCCTCCCCTCCCCCCACAAAAGAAAATAATAATTATAAAGTAAAAGAGAGAGATGACCTCCAAGTTAAGAACAATGGCCTTTTCACGGCCAAGGATGGTAGAGGGGTAGGACAACAAGGGGTCGAGAATGCGGAGATCGCGGGCGTGGATGTGGACGCGGTGCATGATGGCGTACTTGTCCACGTCCAGGACCTCCCCTTCCCCCGTGCAGTCCATCAGTATCCAGCTCCGAGCCACCGTCTGGCTCTTCTTCTTCGCCACCACCGCCACACCAGGGTCCACCGGTACCACCTCCCCGTCCCGAACCATATCTCTCTACCTCTCCCTCACTGTTTCTCTCTCTTTCTCACATCACCAATACTCTCACAAACCCTAACCACCTTTCTTGAATACCCAATTACCGGATGATATAAATATGTTAATTAACAAAAAAAAAAAGAAAAAAAAAAAAAAGCGGGATTCGCTTGGAAAAGAGACTAAAGACGGGTAAGAATTTTATGGATTATTTGTTATGGATTGGTTGGAGGGATTAGGGGAAATCAGTCTGGAGGGTTAATGATTATCAGATACAGATGGCAGACCGGGCACGTTAAAACTTCTGCCGCGCGAGGACGTATCTCGATCTCAATGTGAGAAATTTCATAAACGTTGGGTTCAGCTTTTCTTTCCTTTTTTTTTTTTTTTTTTAATTAACACCCTTTACTACCCAAGTATCTTTCTCGGGAAACCTTTTAGTTTTTGAATTCCATTTTAACCACTTTCAGCATGAATGACCGGATGACAGAGAATCGCTTCGGTCACTCGATGGCTGATGTTTATTACGTGTAGGGAAAGAGGTTTGGTCTGATGACGGGGTCTGTCAACGTGAGCCTTGGTTCCTTCCCAAAAAGTGAGACCGACCGTGTGCTGGCAATAGAGTCCAATGCAGTTCTCGATGTTCGCCGGATCCATTACGGCGTGCGACATGTTGCCGTTGTAACGAGGCAAGGTTGGTTCCAACCCGGGGAAGATCGATCCGGGGAAGGACTTTAGTGATAAAGACTACTTCAGTTGCCCACAGTCTGGTTGAACCTTGAAATACTTTCTTCAAACAAATGCAGAAGATCAGTGAGAAGAAATATTTGGTTTTTTAATATAATTTGTTAAATTATATAAAATTTTGTTATTATAATTTGTATTTAATATATCATCCTAATTTATAAATTTTCTTATATATAAGATTATGTGTGGATCAAATACTCAACAAGCGAAAGCGATTTTTAAAATATATTCTTTAAAAAATAATGTAATATATGTTTTTAATAATATAACATCACAAGATAAGGTAAGTATATATTTTGAAATTACTTAATAACTAATTACTAGCTGGTGAATCTTGGTGACCCACATTTATAAAAATGTATAATAGCTTTTCATTCATTTCCTTTTTTTTAACCATTTTTAATCTCTGTAGTGGTTGACAAACAAACAAATATATAGGATATAGATCAACAATAGACAATTCCTTCTTTTTCTTTGTCTTCATTTTGTTTCTATTAGAAACAATAGCATCACTCATCAATTTAATATATTTTATGTCCAAAGAGAGGTTAGATCATTGACTTGATAATAAATATATATATCTGCTCTATTATAATAAGTGGTTATCTAATTATGAATAATAATTTTTATTATTTTTCTGTTAACTTTTCTTATTTTTCTGTTAAGTTCGTTAAGTCTTGTTTTATCGAAAGGCCTTTAAAACCCTTGATCATTTGACGTGTAGCTCCTTTGTAGAATTTAATAAAGGATCATGTTTTACCAAAAGGTCCTTAAGATCCTTGACCATTTGACGTATAGCTTATTTATAGAATTTAATAAAGGATCATGTTTTACCAAAGACCCTTAATAGTCCCACGGCGCACATGAATTGACGTCTCTTTTTCATGTTCTTTTTGTTCTGACAATGTAATCATTTTCTTTTTTTTTTGTTTCAATTTTTTTTAAATAATAATTAATAATATTTTATTATTATATAGAGAGCAAATAGATAATCCAATGTGATTGCGGACCAATGCTTATACTTTCTTGAAGTTTAGGTTTTTTTTTTTAATCTTTATTTTATACCTTTCTTTAATATTGTATTTTTTTTTTTAGACAAATAAACTACTGACTTTTTCAACTTTTTTTTTTTTTTTATTTAAATCATTACCTCAGGTCTACCCAAGACTAACAGTATATATGTATGCTTTTGTTGTCCGAAGTCACTATATATCCACGGTAGTTAACAAGACCAGCATGAGCGGCAGCTTTTTAAAAGAAAATGTTTTGATAAATTTTATATATTATTTTTTAAGCATTAATGCTGCTTGAGAAATTTGGTATGATTTGGATGATAGGATGAGATGAGATAGTTTTATATGACAGTTAAAAGTTGAATAAAATATTATTTTTTAATATTATTATTATTTTAAAATTTAAAAAAATTGAATTATTTATTATATTTTGTGTAAAAATTTAAAAAAAAATTAGTAAGAGATGAGATGAGATGAGATGAAACAATTTTATTGTCCAAACGAGGGAAAATTATATATAAATGTTGTGTAACTCATTTTATGATTTTATTTGTCATATCGTAGACATGATTAAAACACGAATAATCTTAGGGGACCTAAATACTAGCAGTACTGACTCTTTGGATGCTATCTTATGCTGCTGCTACTTGTTGACCGTTGGGTCTTCCTTTGCTTCGGTGAACTTTTCTCCCTGTGGGAATATCAATTGTTTTTCGTGATCGATACTGTGAAAGGGATCAATGGTAGCGTAATTTTCTTACTAGGAATAATGTCACAAAGCTTAAGCATTAGACCGTATCTCAAATTCTAGTAATTGGATGGGCTGGACTTCTCAAGCCCAAGTTCCCAAAACCTGCTAGAGCCTGTTGTGAATTCACCCTCTCTGGCATTATGAATAGATATTGCCTTGGAGCACAACCAGAGCTGAAGACAGCCCAGCCAAAGTGATCATGACGTGGACTCAAGTCCCACGTCCCATCTCATGAGCTGAGCTCAATTCTCTCTTCTTTAGTTGTTCATCTCAATTCATCATTATAATTTTTTCAAATCTCAATATAAAATATAATAAATAATTCAACTTTTTCAAATCTTAAAATAATAATAATAATAATAATAAATAATAATATTCTAACAATATTTTATCATCACAACTCAACTCAACTCAATTCAATTCACTTCAACATCCAAACCTACCCGTCCATGCATTCTATAGTTGATGGATGCACCACGTCATCAACACAAATTTTATTTTTTATTCATTATTTTGTATTAAAAATCTTTCAGTTTCTCATGTCAGCTTTATCTTCTTCTTGCTAGAAAAGACGTCCTTTCTTCTAATGTGATATAAACTATTCGGTTTCTCAACCCTTCCTCTACTTTTGTTGAAAAGAAAAAAGTCAAAACATTTTAAAACAATTGACATCTTATCTGATAGGGAGAAGTTTTTTTTTGAAAGTCGCAAGGTATAATATATTCTAATAGAAAATAATATGTATTTTACTTCTTTTTTCTAATCATCACTATTACAAGAAAAATGAGTTTTTATAATCAATTTATTGCGACTAAAAAACTTTTTACAACTAATTTTAATTACAAATAGTCATTTTGTTGAAATTAACTGATCGTAAATAAGTAGTTTTCTTGTAGTGTGCATATATCTTATCGTTGTGACGATGTGATATTCTTCTTCCACAATTGAATAAAAAAAAATAGAAGTTAATCTAATCATTGATGAGTAATATCACATTAGTACAATGTAATGAAAGTAAGACGATGGAGAGTGTGATATATATCATAACTTTATTCTAATTAACCCAAAAAATGTAAATGCATGTGGATTTGGAAAGAAACATGACAACATGTAGTTTGAAACCGTGAATACCATATGCAACTTACATAAATGAAAACTGGATTGAATTGTATGACCAATGTTGATAATTTTTGTCTCAACAGTATGGTCGGAACGCTAATTCATGACTTGCTTGATGATAAATGACTAAAAATAAAGAAGATGGTATTTATGTGGTTCGGCTCTAAAATCTACGTCAACGGATCTGGGGAGTAAAATTCACTATAAACATAATTTGATACAAGTCCTCTATCATCACTGTTAATGTAAAAAATTACACAAAAGACAGGAAGGAGAGAGAGTCATTCTCGGCCCGCTAAGACGATCTGGGCCTCGATCGGTGTAGTCTAGAGTTTCCGGTGTGGTTTGGTGCAGCTGTGCGTACGTCCATTGAAATTACCCCAAGTACCCCTATAGCGCAACGGAAATATCTATCAATTCATTCGACAAATTGGTTAGCCGTCAAGCATACAATTAATTTAATAATTAAGTAATAACGTAAAATAAATAAATTGTATAACACCAAAATTGGTATCGAAGGAAAACCCTTTAAAGAATTCTTTAAAGGTAAAACCCTATGGGGCAGCCAAACCCAGAAAATTCAATTTTATTATTTGAAAATCAATTACAAGTAAAGTTCAATTATAAAATCTTTGTCAATTGTCACTCGTACTTGACCAGACAAATTACCTATTTGTCTTCTACCGCAGTAGTAGCCAGAACCTCTGACGATCTTCAAACATTGATTTTTCTCCTGGAACTCAAGTGGCTGAAACTCGACCAATCAATTCTCCAACATGGAGCACAATCACACTCTTTGAGAAAAATAATATGAAAATACTTTAATGAATTTTCTCACCAAAATATCCATTGGAAAGCAATGTTTTGAAAACCGTTTCGGTGACCTTTTTGGTCGAGGCTTTGAAATGAGATATTTCAATACCGGAGGTTTATCTTTTGATGGAGAGTTCGTCGTTGGAGTTCATCTCCTCCCATTCAAGAAGCCAAAGTCGAGATTAAAGAAGAAGTCGAAGTCTCCAATGGAGTCGCCTGACCCTTTTCTTTTATCTAACCCCTCTTTTCACGTGCCTTAGGGAGTGGTCAGGATTGACTGCCTTTTCCTTGCGTGTTTGACATCATCACTCTCATTGTCCCCTTTTTATCCCCCTCTGCTCTCTCTCTCTCTCTCCTAGTGGTGGTCTTTAGGTGGGTTGAGTCTTGGGCTTGAATATTTTATCCTCTTCAATTACTAATTAGCTCTCTACAATTGTTGCGCGTGGAGTTTTATCTAGGAAAAATGGTAATGGAGCTGTCTGACTGTTCTCTCATTCCCTTCAAATCTCAAAATGAAGTCGACCTCTCTCCTATGTTGCCTCTCCTTTTTTGAATCCCTCCTCTTTGCTTTATGTCTAATATTTACTTTATGTCCGATCAAACTTTGTCCATTGTCAAACCATCTCAGCTTCCATTAGTCATCCTTCGTATCATAGCATGCTTTCATCTTCGATGAGCTTTTAGTGGGCTTTAATTACATTTTGTGTTCATTTTATCCCAACAACCGAAATGAAAAAGAAAAGACTCAAGTGGACTAAAAACAAGATCAATAGTATGCAGTCTAAAGGAAAAAATATTAATCGCTTGCAATTTTATATTAATCGCTTGTAATTTTATATTTTTTCTTTTAATTAGGTCCATATAGCTAATTGAGATATTTTTTATTGTTCTTAAAGTCTTCTTTCAGCTTGTACTTTTTAGAAAAAATGAAAATAATCTCGTGATGAAATCATTCGAATTGAAAGAAAACTAACTTTATTTTATATAGCTAGGTTGAAGATCATCAATAGTACTACTGCCCCGGTTGGAGATCGCATTCGTGCTTCGCCGAACGGAGGTCTTTGGCTCATTAAATTTCTTTTCCTTTAGATTCATGCAACAAGAAAATTATTTATTTGTGAATGATTATTTTTTATCAAAATGAATTTATTTTCATAATAAATAATTATTATCGACGCAAATAATTTGTTAATGTCGTGTTTTACACACCTTTAGACTAAACTCCAACAACTCGGGTCTTTCGAAATGGGCCTGCAAAAGATGGAGAATAGTGCAACTAGGAGAGGGTGGCCTTGGGGCCACGGAACCTCCAATGCTAAAATTAGTAAGTATTTTTGGAAGTTTGTAAATAAGTAAATGAGTTTAGGGATCAAATAGCTTTTTCGTACTTGGAACTTGCTATTTATACCATGGGTTGGGGGAGGTGCAGATCGTCTTTGTCTCTACAAAGTTCGTGCCTCTCCTGTTGTTTTTGCTGTTAGAGTTCTTTAATGCGGCGTGATTCTGCGACGACACCATAAATGTGGTGTATAGCTTGGTAGTGACGCCATTAATGCAGCATGGTTTCCTGGCTTTCCGTCTATTCCTTGTGAGCTGTAGATGGTCTGATGTCGATGGATCGAGGGCCATCTGCATTTCCTGATGTGCTTTGTGCATGTCTTTGGGCTCTAAACGCAGCCCATACTGTCAGGCTAGCATGTCTTGTCGATTACTTGACTAATTCCCTTCTTGGTAGATGTTTGGCCCCCGACGCGGACTTAGTGGCCTTCGAGCCACGTATCGGACCAGGCCCAGTAGATTTTGTGAAGCGGAGAAAATCTCCTTACATAACTCATCGTATATAAATGCTCATTTATCTTATAGTGATATATATGTAATTACTTACTTGAGGTACAAAGCTTTGGGAATTAGTTGCTCCCGCTGTTAGAAGAAAGATTAACACATTAATCGATCTCATATATAATATTATTATTGTTGTTGGTATGAGTTCTTTAAACAATATAAAGTATTTAATAATTATTATTATTATTTAATAATTATTATTATTCTTACTTTATATATTTCATAATTTATTCACTGACACTAGATCTAAGCGCTAAAGTTTCAATAATATAACTTTCAAACCTCGATGAGAAGAAAAATTAGAAGATATTTTGTTATTTTCCGCAACCATTAATCCACTCGTCAAATTTCAAAAACAATTGTTTCCAACAAAAGCGGCACATGAGCCTGTCACAGTGCTAGATCCAATAAATCCGCTTTAATCATGTTTTGATATGCTATATTTGGAGAATATTAATATTTATATATATATATATATTTGTACTAATTTTTGTTTATATTTCTTATCTAGCTGTATAGTTTCGAATAAAATTAATAATCATCGATGTATATACATATTATATAAGAGTAATGTTATATAATATCCACTGTAGTGGTGCACACAATACACACACTACATTCCACTGATTTCTTCTCTCCAGATGAACGGTTGGGATGATGCCACATAGAGTGTAAAGTGGCTGCTCCCAAACAGTAGCTTCTCCCAAGATTATTTCATTATATAATTTGTAATTTAAAAAAACCAATAGTGCAAGCGCCGGCGCCGGTGCGGTTGAAAGAGGAAAATACAGGTGGCTAGTACTATCTTTGACTCAATTAATTAATTAAGGAAAATACTAAATTCACCGATAATCAGTCCGACAGTACTGGATCTTGATAGGTATTTTTATTTTTTTACTTAATGATTAAAAATGTATTTTTAATAATATTGTAAATTTTTTTAAAATATTAAAAAATATAAAAATATATATATGAAAAAAATAAAAAGGCCTCTCGAAAGATTTTGTCGGGCTACACCGTCGGTGGGTGTAACACGACTCGCTAATTAATTAGTATAGTGATACAATAAAACTCAATTATATATGATCCAAAACCAATAACTTCATGAATCGCATGCAAAACCCAATTAATTAATTAATGCGTACAATATATATATCCGATCGACATCCCTAGCCTAATAAAGAAATCGGACCACGTTCCAATGATCAACAGTCTACATACAATAATAAATATGGATGTCTCAAACTATAGTGAACAAATTCCATAAACTAAAGGCCACAAATGAAAGCCCCATCAACATGCACATGGTCTTGTTCCCCTACATTACTTAGGTCATGGATTTTAATGTCCTTCCTTACCTAAAAACAATAACAACTTGCAATACATTAATGAATAGAAAAGGAAAAGGGACCAAAGGGTGATGTGAAGAATCTTCTGATCAGCAGGGAAAAAAAAAAATAGCATTAAATTTGAAGGAATAAAACACACAATATGAACTATGACAGCGGGACACCAACAAATTATTAAACAACGTACAAAATAGGTGATTATTAAACAAGCCATGCATTAGCAATAAACAAGGCAGACAATAGGGCTGAGTTTATTGCTTCTTGTCTATTACAGATGTCCATGCATGCATATTCTTAATCTATATTATATCTATATACGATCAAATAAAAATTACAGACACGATATTCAAAGAAAACTCTGTAATTACGCTTGCAACAAGCAGGCCTTGCCAGGCTAATTAAGCGTACGTACGTAGTTCAGCTTCGGTTTTTGCAGTACTTCTCCATGGCTCTTGGGGCTGAAAATTTAACCAAATTCACAAGATCAGTACGTACCTATATATATAGTCCTATAGATCATATATATCTACGTCTCTTTGTCAATGTACGATGGTCTGAGAAGCAGCAAAAATAATATTACACACCCACATGACATATATATAAGTACTAAATTATAAATTAGTCTATTTGAAGGTACGTACCAAGCCCAATAGCTTCTGATCCTTTCATTAAGCGCAGGCGCTTGCATGACTCAACAAACATCCTGTACGTACCGCGTGTAATTAGGGTTAATTTTCAGTACTTGAATTTTGAATTTTCTAAGCAGTAAGCTTGAAATCTGACACAATAATTTTCCATCTTGCGTGCTTTAGGGTTTTGTTTTTGTTTTCAGAGAGATGAAGTGCTTACTCCCATGGAACATCGCCCACGAGCATCCAGTCGCCGTCCTTATCTTCATAGGTTGGCACATACTCGGAACTGTTCAGAAGATCCATTAACTTGCTTTCATTCATGAAGTCAATCATTCCTTGGGCCCCATAATTGCCTTCAATTAATAAACATAAAAAGATAAATAGCAGCTAGCGCTTGTATATAATATGATCGATATATATAATAATTAACACCAGCATTAATAATAAAACGATACAAATTATGTTAGCTATAGGTACTTCTAATATGAAGTTAATCAGTTCTAATAAGTTCCTATATATATCTTGGCCTACATATTTTCAGTTCAAGATCTATATATATAACGTACAGCCTGGAAATACAACAAAATGAAACTTTTAACTTGTAATATAATTTCCCAATACTTTATGATTGAGTACTTGTCTGCCCATAAGAGTTAAGTTTTAAAACTAAGACCTATACGGCCTGAATCTGATCTTGTTATTTTCTTCTGTATTAATGCATGTGCAACTCTCTGGATTGTGTTGTCTCAAACATATATATGGATATCTACCGGAAAATGTTAATAGCTTTTCATACTCTTTTTCATTCTTTTGGCTGGAGTAAATGCAGTACGAGATCACTTGGAAAATCATTTATATTACGTCCGAGATCCTCTTCGATCGATCTCCATATATATATATATATATATATATATATATATTCGTCCATCATTGACAATTTAATTTTTCTTTCACATTTGCGACAATATATTGTAAATTAATTAACTTACGTACCCATGGTGAAGGAACTGAACATCTTGGCCAAGGCATCGGATAGCTCTTGGTAGCTCTTGTACATTTTCAAGTCCACTTTACGAAGATATGGCGCACCGTCCATGCAAACCTTCACTAAGCTGGCCGCACTGCCATTTGCCTTCTTTCCTTCCTCACTTGTATTCTTCTGAGCCATCATCATGTTCTTCCTGCATGATCTCACTGGTGGCCAACCCACAACTTGTGCCCTGAAATCCATCTCACCTTTGTAATTATTATTTCTCGTTACTAGCTAATAGAACTAAATATCTAACCCTAATAGTAACAAGATCTTTAATTTTGGTGCTACCAATGGAAAGAAGTTTGGAAAAAAATGCGTTAAAAGAGTAGAGCTTAAATAATCAGTAAACTTATTCATTGCAAAAGTGTAAATAAATATGATCTAGCTAGGCTTAAAATTTAAAATTACAAAGGGCGTTGTTCCTGTGATAACAACAATTAAGAAGAATATTATGTACGTAATTATATCAACATCCTACAAATATACTAGAGAGCATACCCCAACTAACATATGGAGTTCAACTAGATTTAGAAATAAAAAAAGTTGAAAAACTCAAAAACTTTTTCTTTTCTTGGCAAAAACCTAAAAACTTACTTGGCAGGTGGCTTAGCCGGATCCTTGGTGCAAGGAAGGAGCTGGTTATTTTCCTTTGAAGCATTCTTCATGCTCTCTTCCTTAGATTGAAGGATAAGCTTCAGGTCAACAGTCTCTGAAAACCCTCTCTTTCCAGTAGCTTTCGCAGTCTCAGGCTCGCAGCTCCCACCCCCACCAGGCAGCCCAAGACACAGCTCAGTCTCCTTAAAGTTCAAATCACGGTCGGTGCCCAACATGTTCGCCATTTTCCGGCTAACTTCCATGAGAGAATTCCGGGTGTGGCCAAGAATGATTCAGAAACTTTCAAAGGTTTTGCTTCGGCCTCTATCTATATCTGCTTTTGTTGGTGAGAGTTGCTTTGCTTGCTTCTGATCTCTCTGTGTCCTCTTCCTTCTATTATTATGTTGCTTAGCTTGAGAGAACCACCCCCCTCCCTCAATAATATAACTGCGTGGAAGTTTGTGTGTGTGGCTGCATGTGTACGTCATGTCGAGCTTCTGGCGTGTGGCGTGTTGACACGCGGAGATACTTGGGACGTTAGATCTTGGAGGAGTTATCCGATCTTGACGATTATCATGTGATTTTGCCGACGTGCATGATTGAATTATTTGGAGGGACTGGCTGTGGATCATGTCCAAATTATGCCCAAGTAGTACAGCTAGCGCTAGCTCCTCAGTCAACTATCACATGCATGGCTGTGTGGGACATGCTAAACATAAAGAGTGGGGTTAAGACTTAAGTACTACTGTCTAGCTAGCTAGTTCACCTTAAGTACGGTTTATTACAATTTTTTAAAATTCTTACATAAAATATAATAAATAATTTAATTTTTTTAAATTTTAAAATAATAATAATATTAAAAAATAATATTTTATTTAATTTTTAATTTTTATCTAAATACATTTCATCTCATCTTTTTGTGGAAAAAGTTTCAGGGCATGCAAATACATGAAATTAGCTAATTACTCACTACTAGTACTTTATATAATTAAGGTCTAAATTAACACAGGCAGTATCATGATTGTTATAATTAAAAAATTAATTAATAACTATCTGGTCAAAGTTTAATCGTTGAAAACTCAACCATTATTCTGCCTCGTTTTCCGTTAGAATCACTCGTATACGATCGAGCTTGATAACATTGCTTCCAGCACAAATTAATTAATGAATATTTTCTTCATATACTTGCTTCTTTCAGCGCTAAATAATGTCCGGCCAACGTACAAGAAACTGAATCAGCTAATTTGGATACATAATCACCGGTGAGTTGGCTGAGTTTAGACATGCAATTAGCACATGATCATGATATATTGTTTGAGCTGTATGCAATATTCTAGCTCCGGTCCTGCTAGCTGCAACAATACCCGTGCGTGACATACGTACGAATCAGTCAACAGTACTACTACTTCTCAATATCATTCGTTCTGAAACTTTTTAGGGCATGGTGGTGACTTAGAGACAGGTCACATCCTAAGAGAAGGAAACATCCCTAACCCTAGCTGTGCCCTTGCCCTGTCAACGTCCCCCCAACCCCATTCTAGCTAGTTTGTTTTTTTTTAACCTACCTCGATGATAACTATCCCATGGTCTGCAACCTTCCAAATTCCTAACCACACATACACATGTGTGTCTATATATATATATATATATTCTTATTAGAACAGTGACCGAATCAGGATTTCCCTCAAGAAAATAAGTACTAATATAACCCTGATTTCATCTTTTGGACTTGGTCAAGTCAAAATCATATAAGAATACAAGAAACCATTTTTCTTGGCTTTGAAAATCTCACACACCTGGCTCCTAATCTAGGTTAGAAAGTGACTTCCACTTCAGATAACTTTTACAATGCATGCATGCATAGTGACTAAAGTTCAAAGGCTAGCTTAAGGGAAAAAAGGGCCGAAGTACTAGTACTTCAAAGGATTTGTATTTTTGAGGTGGTCCTAATGCCACTAATTAGATGGGGTCAATAAATCAGGTCAATCCAGCTAGCTGGTCCTTAATTCGGTCATCTTTTGACCACCAAATTTCATGGCATTAACGCAAACTATAAGAAAAACAAACTTTTGCGATTAATTTATTGCGACTAAAAGATTTTTTGTAACTAATTTTAGTTACAAACAAACTATTAATTTATTGCGACTTTTTTGCAACTAATTTTAGTTACAAATAATCATTTTGTTATAATTAACTGATCGCAAATAAGTAATTTTCTTGTAGTATGTAATCATGTGCGCACTTATTTTTTCATTTTCTATAAAAACAAAGCGGTTCTTCAAGACCATGTCAACATGCATGCAGTATTTAATCTTGGAGATCATGTCAAGTGTCACTTATGGATGCGACAACTCAAAAGTACTTATCCCTTTGATCTTTGTTTCTTTTCTTTCACTTTTTACCCCCTTCAAGTTAATTACTATACTATATATGCTGATAGCGCGCATGCAAAGAGTTAAATATTACTCTATAAATGCGAGTAGTTGCTTTCGGGACACTCACTTTTAGACTAGCAAGCTAGTTTCCGTCCTCCTGTTCTTGTCCTGTGCTGGTCTACCGATCGATCAAATCAATGAATGGTGTAGATCCGGAAGTGATCCCCAATTGATATTACTTTCGCAGAGGGGGACATATATATATCGAGATTAACAATAAAGCATTAGTTAATCAACAATTATCAATATATAATATCAGTACCGATATCAAGTGACTTTAATTATTGTTCCTACAAAAAGAAATATATACGCGATAATCCTCTCTCCACAATAATAATATTCCAAATGTTGGTAGAACTTGGGACATCAGATACCATGGTGGGGGCTGGCCAGGGTACTCTTTGCTTGGAATAATATATATTCATGTCTCGTTAAAAATATGGCTGACCTTGGATGCATGCATGCAGCCTCTTGCTCTAATATATATCTTCTTTCTTCTAACTTACGCGGCACTTTATGACTATAATTGAGTAATGCTACATACAGTTGTGAAATGCGTAAACGGCGCCGTGCAGTCGTTTTAAAAAAGAGTAAGGTTCACTATTAAAAAATTAATTTATTTTCATGTGGATCACATATTTATTCACTTTTTTCAAAATGACTGTACGACGCTTACACACTCACGACTACAAGTATCATTTCTCTAACTATAATTAGCCCCTTGAAATAAAAAAAATTAGAAAAAAGATATATATAATTGAAGTCAAACCAACTTTGATTTTGTGAGCTCATCGAGGCCATCCATCCATGATATTGATCGATCAAGTTTGGTTTATATGTAATGTAGGGACAGATTGGATAAATATATGATTGATGAATCTCATCTGCTTACTGAAATCAAAGAGGATATAAAATATATCAATTCTTTTTAGCTGCCTAGTGGGTGGCAAAAGAATCAACGTCTCGACCTTTTTTAGAAAGATCATATATAATATTAGACGAATCAGATTATATTTCCCTGTAAATATAATATCATGTTAGGTAGATAATAGTACTCTTAGAAATTAAAGGTAGAGAGGGAACATGTGGTAACCAAAATTAAGAGTCACAAAAGATAGAAAATTGAGAAACATGGTTAGAGGGAGAAATAAATTATGGGAAAAGTTATTCTACTCAGAAGTCTTACACTACAGTACACCTGCTTAAAGAAAAATAAAAGTAAAGAGATAAAAAATATAAACAGATAAAAAAACAAAAGATAAATAATAAAAAAATTAAAGTGAAAAGAGACTTTATCGGATCACATTGTGTAGTACCCGATCGATATAGTGGGTCCTGCGAGCATTTTTTTATTGATATTGTGAATTTTTTTAAAACGTTTAAGGATATAAAAAAATGAATGAAAAATATAAAAAATAAATAAAAATGACCATTTGATCGGTATCCATCCTCGTGCTACACCTTCTGGCTCTTATATATTATACCACAACCATCCTGTCCTCGATTTATTTCCAAAAAGAAAAGGGGGAACAGTGGAAACATGAGTGGCATTTTCAAATAGAAGAATGTTATGCATCAGCAGGGACGGAACTAGGATTTGGTGCGTGGGGGGCGATTAGCAAAGTATATCATATATAGGGGTGAACAGTAACCGATATTTAAGGTAGCAAGGTGTGTCACCAACATTTAACATTAACCATATAAGGTTGTTATCTATGGACAAACTAAATTATTAAGGCTATGTTTGGGTATCAAACATTCCTCAACACTTTCCAACTATTCTCGTACTTTTAAAAATATTTCACATGCCAAACAACTTAAAATACTCTCAATGGGACCCACAAACCCACTTCAATCTCTACTCATAACTATTCACAAACATTCTATAATACTTATCACTATTACATATAAATAAAAAATAAAATCACTATAATATTTATCACTATTAAATATAAATAAAATAAAATCACTATAATATATAAATAAAAAATAAAATCAATATAATATTTATAACTATTAAATATAAATAAAAAATAAAATCATTATAATATATGAATAAAAAATAAAATCACTATAATATATAAATAAAAAATGAAATCACTATAATACATAAATAAAAAATAAAATCACTATAATATTTATCACTATTAAATATAAATAAAAAATAAAATCATTATAATATATAAATAAAAAATAAAATCACTATAATATATAAATAAAAAATAAAATCACTATAATATTTATCACTATTAAATATAAATAAAAAATAAAATCACTATAATATATAAATAAAAAATAAAATCATTATAATATATAAATAAAAAATAAAATTACTATAATAAAATAACTATAATATATAAATAAAAAATAAAATCACTAAAATATATAAATAAAAAATAAAATCGCTATAATATATAAATAAAAAATAAAATCGCTATAATATATAAATAAAAAATAAAATAACTATAATATATAAATAAAAAATATTTATCACTATTAAATATAAATAAAAAATAAAATCATTATAATATTTATCTCTATAATATATAAATAAAAAATAAAAACACTAAAATATATAAATAAAAATAAAATCACTATTATATATAAATAAAAAATAAAATACTATAATATTTATCACTATTATATATAAATTAAAAATAAAATCACTATAATATATAAATAAAAAATAACATTACTATAATATTTATTACTATATATATATATATATATAAATAAAATCATTATAATATTTATCACTATTATATATAAATTAAAAATAAAATCATTATAATATTTATCATTATTATATATAAATTAAAAATAAAATCATTATAATATTTATCATTATTATATATAAAAGTAAAATAAAATCACTATAATATTTATTAATATTAAAAAATCACTATAATAAAATCATTATAATATTTATTATTAAAAATCAAATCACTATAATATTTATGGGACCCACACATTTTTCAACTACCTACTCAAAAGTCAACAACTCAACATACTCCACACATCCAAACAACTCAAAATACTCTCAATGGGACCCACAAACTCACTCCAATCTCTTCTCATAACTATTCACAAACATTCTCAACACTTCTCAACACTTTTCAACATCCAAACGTACCCTAAAGCCACCCATCTAAATCTCTCATTTGAGCTCCATCGGACTCAAGTGAAAAATAAAAATTAAGATAGAAATAGTCATGTAAGTTTTTTGAAGCAAATGATAAAAATTAAGTAAACAAAGATAAATTTTTTTATTGAATCTAAGATTGAAAATTGTAAAGTCTCTATAATATAGATAGAAATAGTTATGCGAGATTTGTTGCATTCACTTATAATTGTTAACTTGATGGTAGTATATATGTATTTACTAACAAAACTAATCCAAACAAGCTAGCTAGTGGAAGAGTTAGAAGGAAAATTGTGAATAAATAGGAAAAATGAGGTTGTAAATTTACCAAATAGCTTATAAAAAAAGACCAAGATATTTTATTGCCTCTTATGAGATGTAAAAAAAAAAAAAAAGAATGTGAGATTTTATTAATGACAAAAAATAGGTGTAATTATGAAAAAATTATTAAAAAACTAAAAGAAACCTAGACAACTAAATACTAAATGAGATTTTTGAAAATATTTTGGGGGGACAAATAATCTTTATATTAGGATATCTTTGATAAAACCATGTACTAAAGCATATTTTTAAAAAAATTTGGGGGGGGAGGCCAACTACCAACGTAGGTCCGCTCCTTTGCATCAATCACTATTCACTTTCACACCCACACTTATAATTTTTTTTTTATAAAATATGGGGATGTCTTTCGTATGGTATGAGAGTATTTTTTATAAGGCATAAGATGTGAAGTAATAAATAATAACTGATGAAAAAAAAAAATCTTTACAATAAGCACAACCTGCAGGTGACCGATAATTTTTTTGTCGACTCATTCGATAATTTTTAAACGCCCTTTTTATGTTTATTTTTTATTTTTTTGCTTTTTATTCGAACTATTAATCTGGAACCTACAAAAGCTGTTTTAGGCCAGGATAGCCCATCCTACATTTGGTCCAATTCCGTAAGGAAAGTTTCAAGCCCATCTATTTCTCTAAGGGCTCTAAAAGACTTTTCAAAAAATATTCCTTGGAGCTTTTATATTTAATTATATTCTCTTTATTTATACTAATTGATGTAATTATTTTAAATAAGTTTATAAACCAATCGAATAGTTGCTTAAAATGTGTGAAAGAGATATTTGAGCCCCACAATTTGAGCTAAGACATAAAGTCAAGAAGATGACTTAGACTCATAATAAGAGATAGACATAGACTCCTAATAGGAGATGGACTCACACTCCTAAAAGGAAAAAGTTTCACAATGTAAATTGGACTCTATCATTCTAAGGAAATAACCTCTATAAATAGCCTACAAGAGGTAACAAATTCTACACTTAAACTTGATTCACTTCTTATTTACATACATTTACTCTCATATTGCTATACTGACTTTGGCATCGGAGACTCCACAGGACAACCAGTGCCGCCCCTTTGTTCGTTGCAGGTGATCCGGGTGGTTGGTGGTGTGAAACATATCCTTAACAGTGGTGCCGACTATGGGATCTTTACAGACTTCAACGTGATTTTCACATGTCAACTACCACGCAATCACATGCAAACTGCGATTTTTTTTTATGCCAAAAAGCAGAGACCCGGTGTAATCAAGAAAGGCGTGGAGGTCAAAGAACCCCACGACCCACTCGACCCGCGCCTCTCGGAAGCAACAAAATAGACATATACACCATGCAACCAAACCAAGGTCTCTGTGGAAAGCATATGTTGTTCTGTCACTACTCGTGCCAAGGCATGGCTACCCACGGGCATCGCCCACGTATCACCAGCTTTCACCACGCTTTAGCGAGGTGGCTCAGGTTCACAAATCTCAAACTTGTAATTTGTATTACACTTACCTATTTTGTTTTTTGTGAGAACTTCTTAGGACGTGGTGCAATCAAAAGTTGAGTCACACACTAGTGGTGCAGTCTAGGGGTGTACAAAATTCTGAAAATTCTGACTCCGTCCGACTTCCGCTCCGACTCCGACTCTGACTCTAACGGAGTCGGAGTCATCGGAATTCGGAGTCGGAATTCGGAGTAGCTCCGAATATCTATTCGGAGTGGGAGTCGGAGTTGGAGCTCCAAGAAGCTCCGATTCCGACTCCGAAATTTTTTTTATTGAACACTTGCGCTCGAGCGAGGTGTCGAGCGCGAGTCGAGCGCACGTTGTATTGAACATTAGCTCGAGTGACATGTCGAGCGGAAGTCGAGCGAACCTCTCTGGAAGAGTTCTGCTCGAGCGACATGTCGAGCGGAAGTCGAGCGAACCTCTCTGGAAGAGTTCCGCTCGAGCGCCACATCGAGCGCACGTCGAGCTCCGATAGGAGGTCGGAGCTCTGACCTCCGATCGAAGTCGGACTTCGACTCCAGTTCGGATTTGGAGTCGGAGTCGGAGCTCCAATTTGGCTCCGACTCTTGTCGGAATCTGAGGTCGAAAACGATCACTCCGACTCCGTCGGAGTCGGAGCCCAGGCCTAGTGCAATCGAACGGGTGTGGAGGTCAGAAGACCACACGACCCTCTCCAGTGATCTCCATTGAACGGGCATGGAGGTCAGAAGACCACATGCCCCTCTCCAACGAGGGGGTTACCTTCGGAAATGAGCCACCATGCTCTACAACCGTCTCGAGCAGGTTACCTTCAGGAACGAGCCACCATGCTCTACAACCGCCTCGAGCGGGTTACCTTCAGGAACGAGCCACCAAGCTCTACATGAACCGCCTCGAGCGGGTTACCTTCAGGAACGAGCCACCAGGCTCTACATGAACCGCCTCGAGCGGGTCACCTTTGATAATGGGCCGACGGGCTTAGCAACCGCCTAAGATGGATTCAGGGAGTTGACGGGCTCTCTGATCACTTAAGCACAGGTTACTACCAGCGAACACCAACAACAAAACAACAAAAATTTACACCAAGGAGCAGGAAATCCACTATTACCAACAAAAGCAAAAACAATCACAAAAATACACACCAAAAACCAATTAACAAAAACAGTCACTCTTCGCCGACAATAAACAATATCTGAGGCAAACATTCACACAAACAAACTCAAAATTGAGCTCCACGCTTACACCTAATGTAGTCAAGTACATCTCTCGTCTATCTCTCCAAGTTGAGCCTCTCACCACTTAGCACGAAACAAACAGAAAACTAAGGACCGAACAACAAGCCAGGGACCGAACAGGAAACCAGTGACCAATTTTCTAAGTTTATTTTGCAGATTATTGACTTGAAGATTCTCAAGGGTTTCTAAGGCTTCTAAGGCTTCACAGCTACCAGAATTGCTTTTTCTGCAGGTTACCTCCATTACGACTGACTTGAAAATTCCCAAGACAACCAAAAAGTCGAGCCTCATTCACAGTGCAACCAACTGTTAGCTAACCGAAAGGAAGTGAAGACACACACGCACTAACTAGCATGGATCCTCGGCGAGGTAGGAAAAAACAAAAGCAAGCAGGTGCCCACGAGCCAAGGGGTGAAAGGCAGGTACAAAAGATGCAAAATATTTAATTTCTCATGTGCCAGCACAAAGAAAATTAGTGGGGTAACTGGAAGAGATATTTGAGCCTCACAATTTTAGCTAAGAGATAAAGTCAAAGAGATAACTCAGACTCCTGATAAGAAATAGATATAGACTCTTAATAGGAGATGGACTCACACGCCTAAAAGGAAAATGTTTCACAATACAAACTGGACTCTATCATTGTAACGCCCCATTCCCGGAGGTCCGGAGAGTTAGCTCTTAATACTTAATATCAATTCCAATACCACAACTATAAAACCCAGAAAACTCAATAAAATATTAATTCATTTGCTCAACCCAAATATTCATGTTCCTTCACCGAAACAACAAAGAAATTCTCAATAAGATAAATTAGCAACTCCCCAAAGACTCAAAAATATCCTTAATCCAACGTATCAAAATATCCGAAAATAACCAATTTACTAACTATGACTCTCAAATAAGTACTTGTACCCTCGGGCACTTATTCCTCTACGATCATCACACCTTACTAAAACTTCATATTCTTGTTCTCCAGCTAAACCGTTAAAATTATCTGAAGAATATTTAGAGATAAGGGGTGAGTTATCAACAATTTAGTAAGCAGAGAACATATACTAGTATGTAAATATGAGCATTTTCAGAATTCAGAATGCAAAACAAAATGTTTACCTTCAGAATGCAGAAAACATAAATATTTACTTTCAAAATATAAATATCAAAACATGTTACAAAAATATCAGAGCGAAACTTTCAGAAAAAAACATTCGTATTCAAAAATCCTTTGGCATTTCAAAATCTGAGACCTCATCTTCATCAATCAGAGCATCGCATCGAGACAGATACCATATTTAACCCTCGTGGTAGGGTTATAAACCACCATTATAACCCGTGCAATGGTCATATCCACTATTATAACCCGTGGTTGGGCCGTATACCATATTTAGCCTCCGTGGTAGGGTTAAAAACCACTATTATAACCCGTGGAAGGGTCGTATCCACTATTACCACCCGTGGTTGGGCAGTATACCATGTTTAACTCCCGTGGTAGGGTTATAAATCATCATTATAACCCGTGGAATGGCCGTATCCACTATTATAACCTATGGTTGGGCCGTATCCACTATTATCACATGTGGTTGGGCCGTATGCCACTATTATTACCCGTGGCTGGGCCGTAATGGAAAACCGAACAGAACATCATAATCAGACTTAATCAGAATCAGAATCTCATGCCAAGGTTTTCAGATGCCACTTCATATCAAAAGCTAAAAATTGAATAGATTCAGATAATCTAACATGTTCGAAATAAATATAATCAAAACATCTTCATTTGTTCACAGCAAAACTTTTATGCCAAGGGATGATCAACCGAAATAAATATAACAGTGCTAGGTGGTGGACAGTGGCTACGTCGGCGGCTGGGTGGCCGAGTGCAGAGAGATAGAGTTATGAGAGAGCCAAAGTGATGATCAATTGAAAATGGCCATCTCGGTTCTGCTATGTTTTTGGACTGCAAAAATAGAGTTGTTCAGCTTCGGTTTCGTGTGGATATCAAACGTGTTTTGTGGTGCAGATCAGTGGCTATGACAGCATTATGGAGGAGCATACAGCGGCCTGACCTCTTTGGAAAGCTGCAGTTTCGGTGTGATGGTTGAGTAAAATCGTGAAGGTGTAGACTGGTTGCGTCGTGAACGATGGGGCTTTGGCTTCGGTGATGGTCACTTAAACGTGGAGGAGTAAGGTGGTTCTCGTGGCTGGCTGTTGAGGAGCGTAGATGAGGGGGGACGGTGGTGTAGGTTGGCTTTTGGCCGAGCGTGGGTGATGTGCGCCGATGCTGAGGGCTGAGGTTTCACGTTGGCTGGGTAGTTATAAAAGGCGTACGTGTATGGAAATTATAACTATAAAAAGAAAATTGCAACCCTAGAGAAGAAAAGCTTAAAAATAAATGCAATGCCATGCCATATCTATTATGCGCAGTCTTGCCGTGAAGGTCGTGGGGGTAGAAACGTGCATGCCAAGGACGTGAAGAATAACTCTAGGGGAGAAAATAGAAGGAAAAGAAAACATGCGTGAAATGGGGCTGGAAAAAGCTTCTCACGAATTTGGGCTTCGTCTCACATTCTAACTAGCCTTGTTCCACAATATGTTGGGCCAAAAGCTCAAAAATAAATCACCGCTTGATCCATAAAATATTAACTGAAAATAATCTAAATATCAAGCTCAATAAAAGTCCATAATCCATCAATACAAATTCTGGGTCCGTAACCTATTCCCAAAATTACTCGCTAAAGTCCCAGTGAGTTTTTCATCCATATAAAAAAAAAAATCAAACACAAGTTTCGTGTTAGGCTTGGGTGTTACAATCATTTTAAGGAAATAACCTCTAATAAATAGCCTAGAAGAGGTAACAAATTATACACTTGAACTTGATTCACTTCTTCTTTACATACATTTACTTTCATATTGCTATACTGACTTTGGCATCGGAGATTCCACAGGGCAACCAATGCCTCCCCTTTGTTCATTGCAGGTGATCTGGGTAGTTGGTGGTGTAAAACACGTCTTTAATAGTGTGATACATTAAATTTCTACGATCAAGGATAATAAAAAAAATAAGATAAAACATAACTCATTTCAATCTTACAGAAAATATAGTGATTACTCTAAGCTCTAAGCTCTCCTGGGCCAGATGGCTTCTCGGCAGGCTTCTACCAAGAGAATTGGAATGTGGTTGGTCAAGGTGTGGTCTCTGCTATGAAAGGTGTTATTTCTGCTGGTTCAGGTTTTGAAGCTATTAATGAAACATACATTGTCCTTATCCCAAAGAAGAAAAATCCTAGTCTTGTTTCTGAATTTTGACCCATTAGCTTGTTTAATGTGATCTACAAGATTGTTTCCAAAGTGCTTGCCAACAGACTGAAATCACTCCTTCCCCACATTATTTCTAATGCTCAAAGTGCCTTTGTTCTAGGTCGTTTGATTTCTGACAATATAATTGTAGCTTATGAAGCCATGCACTCTATGCAAAACAGAATGAAAGACAAGAAGGAAGGGTATATGGCACTTAAATTGGATATGAGCAAGGCCTATGACAGAGTTGAATGGAGTTTCCTTGAAGCAGTGTTGAAAAGAATGGGGTTTGGGGGACAGTGGACAGATCTGATTATGAAGTGTGTTAGCACAGTGAAATATTCCCTTTTGATTAATGGTTCTCCTCAACAAATTTTATATCCCTCTCGTGGTATAAGGCAAGGGGATCCTATTTCTCCTTACCTTTTCATTCTTTGTTCAGAAGTGTTGGGTCAAATGTTGGATAAGGTTGAGAAAAGAGGCTTTATTTCTGGCTTTCCTTTTGCTCGAGGATCTTTACTGGTTAACCACATTTTTTTGCAGATGATAGTTTGCTTTTTTGTAAGGCTAATCCTTTGGAGTGGAGCACACTTTTCAATTTACTCAACTCTTATGAAGCTGCTTCAGGTCAAAAACTCAATATTGACAAGTCTGCTATATTTCTTAGCAAGAACACAAGAGTTGATGCTAAACTGGCTATTCTCTCTACTACGAGAATGAAGGAAGCTAAGTCTTTTGAGAAATACTTGGGGCTCCCTTCTTATGTGGGGAAACATAAAATGGTAGCTTTTAGGCCCATCCTGGACAGTATTCGAAATAGGATGCAAAGTTGGAAAGTAAAATTCCTCTCTCTGGCAGGTAAAGAAGTGTTGCTGAAATCAGTGGTGCAGGCCATTCCAACATATTGCATGAGTATCTTCAAACTTCCCAGAACAATTTTGATGGCCATCAACAAACTCATGCAGAAATTCTGGTGGGGCAGTAGAGGAGACAGGACTAAAACCCAATGGATCTCTTGGAAATTGATTGGTAAGTCAAAACTGGAAGGGGGACTTGGCTATAGAGATTTTGAAGCTTTTAATGTGGCCCTCCTAGCTAAACAAGGCTGGAGAATTCTGCAACAACCCCTTTCACTTGCTACCAGGGTACTTAAAGCTAAGTACTTTTTTAAACCTAATTTCCTTCAAGCAAAGGTGGGTAGCAATGCTTCTTATCTCTGGAGAAGTTTCATGTCAACAAAGACTGTATTGCAAGAAGGCTTATTATGGAGAATTGGCAATGAAGAGTCAGTAAACATATGGCCAGATAAGTGGATCCCTCGTCCATCCACTTTTAAAATTCAATCTCCTATGCAAGATCAATATGTTGGGTGGAAGGTCAGCTCCCTGATTGATAAGCCTACTAGTTCTTGGAACCAGGTTTTGTTAAGAGAAATGGTGAATGCTGAAGAAGCTGATATTATTAGAAGGATTCCTATAAGTGTTAGCAATGCTCCAGATAAAATGGTGTGGAGATGTTCTAGTGATGGTAAGTTCTCTGTAAAGAGTGCTTATCACCTGCTTTGTGATATGGAGGCAACTGAAAAGGGAGAGTCTTCGCAGAGATCTCTTAGGAAAGACATATGGGCTATGATATGGAAACTTAATACTACTAATGCTATTAGAATGATGATATGGAGAACATGCCACGAGTCCTTACCCACCAACCAGAATTTGTTTAAAAAGAAGATTATTGAATCTCCTATGTGCCCTGTGTGTGGAATGGAGCCTGAGTCAGCTTCTCATATTTTATGGCTTTGCAAATCAGCTCAAGATATGTGGGGATTCAGTTTCAAAAGACTGCAGAAGGTGGTAGTGTTGGATTCATCCTTTAAAGATTTGGTGAGCTTTCTGTTTACTGCTCTAGATGAAGATGAAATGGTTGTATTTGCTATAACTGTTTATCAGTTATGGAAAAGGAGGAACTCTTTTATATTTGAAGGTAAGTTCTTGGATCTAAATGATTTATTGCAATTAGTTTTTCAGCAGAACATGGATTTCAAGGCTGCTAATCAGAAAGTTGATGAGGGCAGAGTGGTTGAAAGTCAGACTGTCTCCCAGTGTAGGGCTCCTCCTTTTCATGTCTTTAAAGTCAATTGGGATGCATTAGTTGATAAAGTCAACTGCAGAGTTGGGGTAGGGGTCATTGTATGTGATTGGACTGGGAAAGTTATAGCCTCACTTCGATCTCAACGTGATCTTTTCCCTGATGCATACCTAGCTGAGGCTTTTGCTGCACTTAAAGCTGTTATTCTTGGTAAACAGTTGGGTTTGCATAGAATTATACTGGAGGGTGATGCTCAAAAGGTGGTGAATGATATTAAAGGGGAAGCAGATCATTGGACTCCTACTGGTTTGATAGTTTCTGATATTAGATTGTTGCTGCAACATTTCCAGCTTTGGTCTGTTTCTTTTATTCCTAGAAAATGTAATAGTCTGGCACATTGTCCTGCAAAGGATGCATTAAAACTCTCTAAGGAGAGCATTATTTTGGAGGGTGTCCCTCCTTGTATCCGTTCTATGTTGCAAACTACATGAATAAATGAGGTTATTCATTTCAAAAAAAAAAGAAAATATAGTGATTAATCGTGATATTTATCGCCTCTTTTATTTCTTTTTAATTAATCAATGACCAAAGATTTTCTCTTAAAAACCTCAATAAAATTATGTCACGGTAGTCAGGCCCTATTTGGTCATGATTTGATTTGTTTTATTTCCCTTGTTTAGTGGACACGAAGGGCTTAACATAATTATTCGCTGACAGCTTTTTTCTTCCTTTTGTTTTCCACGTACACTTGTCCATCTCAAAACCAGAATCTTATGCTAACAATATCAAGTCACAAGTTTCTTATTTGATCACAAGTCAAATGGAAATGTCTTGCTTTTGAGATAAATATACAAAAATTTTATTTACATTCATTTTTATATATTTTTTATATACTCTATTAATGTAATTAGTTACCTCATATTTTTTAATATAAAATAATTATTTTAATCAATTACATTAGTACAATATATAAAAAATACATAAAAATAACTGAATATAACAGAACTATTTGAGATATGACGTTTTTTTCCCTCCCTAAGTAACGCAATTTCATCAGAATACTTTTAAAAGATAACATGTTATTTAATTTAGGGCTAGCATTTACTTGCATACAGATGGAATTCGAAATTATAAGTATTTCTTTCTTCTTCTGTTTTTTTTAGATTATTTTTGTTGTTATGGAGCAGTTGGTGAAAGACAGTACAAAAGGCTTTCACCTGGACAAGTCACAAGACACATGATAGGCCCCTTGATGCATCATCGCAGGTACCTTAGGGCCCCACCCCTCCAAAGCCCACGAATGGTTCTGGCTGAACAGACGTGGCTCAAGGGTTTTAGGCCAACAGGCAACAGATGGCTGTTTGATGGGTAGGAAATGGCAAAGGCAGCACAACTCTGTACTCCCAGGTAACAACATCCAACACCCAATGGGATGGGACCCAATACGCAACAGTAGCTCCCGTGTGGGTTCTCTCCTTCGTCCTTAGACTTGAGAGTTGAGACCCACCAACTCACACAGACACATGAGCACGCTCAAGTCTTATCGAAATCTTCCTGTCTGGAATGTCTTTTTCACACCCTTCGTGCACATGTTTCCTCTGATTATATAATCAACATGAATATGATAGAAGTTTAAGCATTCTCTCTCTTTTAAATTTGTCCAAACATATATTTTAGGAAATTTAGGTCCAATTAAAATGGATTTAATAATTTCTAAAAGCATTTAATTATTTTTCCTAAAAGCCCTCACTCGCAGATTATCCTAAAACGATATATAATATTGAAATTTGTATGTACACATCCATGCATGCATGCATATTATTATGCAAATCACAAAAACCAAATATCGATCATATATAAATTAATAATTCAAATATTGAAAGCTATATACACCTTCAAAACTTCCTGTATTTATAGCAAGAGTGACATTCTGGTATATGTAATTGTCGTAGCATTGAGTAGGCCAGCAGATGCATATTAATGTTCTCGATCGAAAGAACCCCACAAACTCAGTACCCCCCGCGAATATCTTTGGACTTGATCAACATTTCTAAATGCATGCGTACGTTCTATATATGATCAATATCATGTGCAAATATTATGAGGACATTTCTATACCACAAGAGATGTAGGGGCCGGGCCGGCGCGGTGGGTGGGTGAGTGCGTATAATGCGAGTTTCCCTTGAAACATGTGAGCTGGTCTGATATCAATATTGCAGATAAATTGATGGAGGTGCTGATGCTCAAAGCTGCAACAAATAGTGGACCCTTTTCTGCAAAAGTGGTCCTGGCATGGCCTGCCAGATGTTACACGGAAAATGGGGTAGCTTATAACAAGAGAATACCGGCCGATATAATTGGGTCCTAGCCAGATATGATACTGAAAAATGCAGCCATCCAAGCTGTATAGGGATACCCACGGATTTCATGACCACCCCCACGTACCCAAAATGAAATTCTGACACCCTTTCCCTTATTTTGTCTAGTTCTACTTCTTCTAGCTAGGGGACCGCTAACTTGGTATTACTTGTCTGTCATACTTTGTTAGACTCGTAGGGTATCCTACAGCCAAGAAAATTCTCTATGTTCTAAAAGCTCTACCACTTGTGCCATTTTTATATTAGTTTTAAGCTCTAACAGTACTGACCCCTATTGCTTAAATGTCGGTAAGTTCTTTATTCAAAAGCTGTTTAGTTTGTTTTGCTTTTTTTTTTTTTTAAAGGATTAAGCGGAAAGAGTTGGTCCTAAAAGCAGCGGGATGCTACACTAATCTTTGACATCCTGTATGGGGATCGCACTGTCGGTGTTAGTCTGCACAATAGCATGTACGTTCATAATTTAGAGTTGTCAATAACACACACATATATATATATATATATTAGAACATCTGCCTCATGTTTGTGGAATGAATTGCACAGCGATTACTGAATTGCATTTTACAGTATTAGAACTGTATATGATCATAGATTTGATCTTAAGTTTACCATTCAATGCTTATGACACAGGTCTAATCTATCACTACTACCACACGTTTCTTTCATCAGGTACTCAACACTAATCAGAATATTTGTGCACCACCAATGCCAAATAATATTCCATGTCAAGTTTTTGGTCAAAGCTTGCAATGCCAACTAGGCTTTTAGCGACACCAGTGAAGTGTCATATCATGCATATCCAACCAGGAAATTCTTGTGGACCAAAATCTGCAAAAATAGACCTAGCTAGATCTGATTCGTTTGGTTTTGCATCGCCTAGTATATATCGAGCGATTAGTTTTAAGACCGCTCGAGCAAGTGCCAAGCTGTTAGCTCTTGCACCACAAGTACAAGCTCATGATCTAAGTTACATTGCCATACATTGGCCATATATATGCCACAAACTTCAGCTAACTTTGTGGATTTAATCAATGTTGCTATCACCGCATTGCTGAAGCAATAATGACAAATTTCAGCACAGCCATCAATGTTTGGACAGATCGAGCAATCGTACTGAACATTTGGATTCCTCAGAATTAAAGATATATAATCTTTGGATTGACAAGTCAGTCTAGAACCATGCATCTGATATTGGAGTTTTAGATCATAGATAGTTTATAAATAGTAATGAGATGAGTGATATCTCATCTCATCTCCTAATCCAGAACGGCTGTTATTATTTAGTGGTTCACTTGAATGGGGTTCCCTATTGCTTTTGTATCGCAAGAGCATTGGAAATTTGGGTTCAGATAAGAAGTGCACCTGGCCATAGATATATGCGGGGCATGAAAAAACAATATTTACTTTCTACAATTTGGTAAATAATTAAGTAGCCAATTCTCGCATCCTAAGGACTGCACTGCGCGCACGGTGAAGATCACCAGTTAAGGGGTAAAGTTAAAAAATCCAGTGGTCCACGTAATTGATATTTCCTCTTGGCCACCAGGAAATGATTTTTATTTGGATTTCAATTCATTCTTTGCATATTCGGGCAGTTTGCACGTTCATATAAATAATTAATTAAATATATTTTTTTATTAATTTAAAATTTTGTAATAAATGATAATTTTACATGCTATATATCAAAATAGAGATTCTAAATTTGAATCATAACTCTACATTTTAAATTAAATATTTCACGTATTGAGTCAATTTATTGAATGGAACCCGGCCCACATGGCACACATGATGAAGGAGAGTGTTAAGAAAAAAAATATATATATATATATATATAAAATTAATTATGTATCTTTTTATCGGTTTAAATTTTATTTAAAAATCCAATTCGAGATTAAGGACGATCCCTGGCCCCGTAGTATAATTAGGCGAATCCAAGTACGTGAACTAATTAAAACAGTAGAAACTATACCAGCTAGGGGGAGGAAAAAACAAATATATAGATGGTCTGGGACGTTGGATCGATCGTTAATTTAAACTATAAACCACATAATTAACCTTGTAAATAAAACCCAGCAATATTGCTTATGCTATAAAATAGGAAATTCGAGCAATAAGGAGCTTGGATTTTTTTTCTTTTTTCTTTTTAAATTAAGCCTGTGATTTCGAGTAGAAATTGAATATTTTATATTGGAGAGGGTAGCACATACATAGTATATAGTACTATATATATATATATATATATAATTTGTCGAGGTTAATGTAACAAGTTACGTGACAAATTAAAGGACCCAAATTAATAATATTTATCATTTGTATGCTGCGCTAGCTGCTTCGAATGAACTTCCTATGGAATTATTGAATGTGGGAGACACATCACACTACTCCCTACAAGGGAAATGGTCCATATATATAGATCATGATAATGTTCATGTGCCCTAAGATATATGTTCAAACCATGACATGATTAATTACTTTGCTAATAATGCATTGATTCTTCCAACAATTTCAAACATAAGAAATGACTCAGAAATAATCTGAGGCTTCCATTCATTATTTGACCATCCGGACCCTATATATTATATGATCAAGTGAAGCCACTACAAAAGCTAGCTGTTTCCAATTATATATAGACTACTATATATGAACTGGCCAAAATGACAAAGTTGGGAAGGTTAAAAATCAAAGTAAAAGTGATTTTCTATATGGTAAAATATTTTTAATAATAATTTTTAAAAATAACATGAGCAAAGAAAATCTTGAACGTCCTCGTTAAACATTAACTAGAAATATTCTCTATTTAAGCACATTGTGGTTAAATAACTAAATTTCTAATCAATTCATTAGCGTATAAACCACCAAGGTGGAAGCCCAGTTGGCAAAGGTTAAGGGATCATTCTTCTCTCCCTTGCCTAAAGTCACAGGTTCAAAATGGTCTGTCTTAATAAAACTTGTGAACTAAAATCTTGGAAACCTTTGCATGATGCACTTTGGTGAGGTTGCGGTGACGGGCTGCTCCACCTGAAATCAATAGCTATGGCTTAATATGAATATGCCCCAGCGAGTGGGGGTCTTTATGGTCACGCCCAGAGGTTGAAGTTACACAAATTGCTCCTCATCACACAATGGCATCACAATGGCGGCCGATAGAAGGGAAAAAAAAAAACTAAAGAATTTGGTCAAAGTAATGTTAATATCAAGGTAAATACTGTCAGTTAATCTACCATTGTAGGTATTTAATTACACGATATCGGGTTTGAGTTTCAATAATCCCAATGAATTATAATCGTACCGGACCCAAAATATAAACTATATATTCTGTTAGAAATAAAAGGAAATAATAATAAATATAAAAATATAAAAAATTTAACGTCAGGGCAGACCATGTACACATGCCATCCCACGTGTGATGTACCCCACAATCCATTACCCCAATTCAAAAGAATCAAAAGTACCCTGCCAACGTTTGGAGTCCCACATGGCCATGCCATGCCCATACTATACAGCCATGTGGACCTCTTCACATGGGTATGCTCCTCTCCTTTCCTTCAAACCGACGCTCCTGATTTCCCTCCCACAACCCCCCAAAACGCATCTTGACCGTCCCAGTGAATCCCCAGTCTTCCTTCCATATGGGCGGCTAAGCTTGTCCCACACTTGTCCCCATTTTGCATGGACAGCTTGCCTAAAGGGTGCTCCTATTGCTACCGACAGCTGAGTTTGCCTTTGTCCATAATTCATGCATTTCTGGGAATAACAAAGTCATTCACATCTCTTTAATACCTTCTTTATCAGATTCTATAAAAATACAGCCTTGCATTCCCACCTTCCCCGCATTGGACATTTCCTTCAACTTTCTTCCCAAGAACTTTAGCAGCCTCCAAAGAAAATAACAAACACCTGCAAGAAGCAAGAACTTGTCAAGCCCTTATCTTTTGGCTAAAGATCATTGGCAATATGGAAAGCAAGGTGGCATATGACAACGATCTCAACCTCAAGGCAACCGAGCTTAGATTGGGGTTGCCGGGGACAGATGACAGAGAAGAACAAGCACTTTTTAGTGCTAGAAACAACAAGCGGCCACTGCCTGACACGAGCAAGGAGTGCGGATCAAAGAAAAATTCTGATGCTCAGCACGTGGACAATGAAACTGCTCCTCCCGCGAAGTAAGTTCTTATAACTCATTTTTTATCATGTATAAGTTTGGCTGAAATGGTAGAGTTCGATCGTGGAGTTTAGGTCTTAGGTTTAAATCTTGAAAAAAAAAAAAAAAACTCATATCATGTCTGACATGACAGGGCACAGATAGTGGGGTGGCCGCCAATCCGATCCTACAGAAAAAACAACCTGCAGCCGAAGAAGTCTGATCAGCCTGAGGCTGCTGGTATTTACCTGAAAGTAAGCATGGACGGAGCCCCTTACCTCAGAAAGATTGACCTAGGGATTTACAAGGGCTACCCGGAACTCCTAAAGGCTTTGGAGGGCATGTTCAAATTCACCATTGGTACGTAAGAACATTGGTTAGTTTTGCTTTTGTTGGTAAAATGCTTTGACGTTGTTCTGGTGTGTTTGACGACGTTTCTTAGGCGGTAAAAATGACCTTGGTTTTACCATTTTCCAGGTGAGTACTCAGAGAGGGAAGGCTACAAGGGGTCGGAATATGCACCAACTTATGAAGACAAAGATGGAGATTGGATGCTGGTTGGAGATGTTCCGTGGGAGTAAGCTCTCTCTCTCTCTCTCTCTCTCTCTCTCTCTCCATTTGTCGTATTTCTCATTACTTACGGATATTACCTACTCTTGCTGCAGTATGTTTATGTCATCCTGCAAAAGACTCAGAATCATGAAAGGATCAGAAGCTAGAGGCTTGGGATGTGGAGTATGAAGTACCTACAACACACAGCAACCCAGAAAAGCAGGTCGAGAACGATTTCTGTCATTAAGAGCAAATCCCTCAGCTTGGGTTCTCGAAAAAGAAAATTGGATTTGAAGTTTGGTCGCGTCGTTCACAGTCGCTACTGTTCGGCTGGAAAGCGTCAGAAACATAGTGTTTGACGGGTGGTTTGTGGCATCTCTGATGCTATTGTATTGCTTCTACTGATTCTGTCAAGCCAAAACTGCATGGAAGGAGTTATTGCTTCGAAAGTCGTATAAACTAAATGACATGTTTATTCGGTTTTGTATTGTTAATATTGATATAGTGATATAAAACTATACACCATATAAGTTTACCCAATGTATTTCTGATCTGATTGAACCTGATCAAAATTATGTGTGCCATCCAGATTTTGTTCCTCTTTCCATGGCAGACACTTTCTATCTGAAAATAGCATGTATTCTCGCTCGAGGAAAGAATCAAATCTGTGTTCAGCTTGTCATGATACAAAACCCTTTTACATGATAGATAGACATATGAGGTTCAATCCTAGTCCAGCAGCACCTACAGTGGTGCGAAACCCTCCTTCACACGAGTGTCCCCCAGCCAAGAGAAGCAGACCTGCATAAAAAAATCTCTTTAAAGGGTACTGTACTGAGGCTTTGGTTTTGGAGGATGCTTATCTTAATAAGGCTCTTTTTACCGCTACCTTTGTCCACACGCGAGAAAATCTCCAGAGAGATTCTCTACAATATTTAATAATCCTAACATTTCTATAAAAATAACTTTCATTTCAAAATCCATCCATCATACAGTATTTCTATAAATTGGACGCAATCAGTATGATCAACATGATAATGATGGCAGGTTAGTTAAATGACCGTCGTAATATTGATTAAACTATAGTGTATGACTTCAGAAACTAATAATAATGCGGAAGATGGACTCTTTGAAAATCATTTCAGAGTTAGAAAAAGCAACAGCCATTTCCCACCAGAGTCTATGAACTATTACTGTGCTAACTACTAATTCAGTCACTGACTTTAATCAAATCTGAAATATTAGATTAGAACTGAAGTTGCCATGTTTTGCTCTGTTTTATAAAAGTTGAACTCATTATATATCTATACTAGACAACAGTACTTGAGGTACTGTCAGTTTCTCATCAACCAGAAAGTGTGCCCATGATCATGTGTCCCTGTCTGCATGAAATTGAAGAACAATAGGTTCAGAAACATTTTTCACTTGCAGTTCTGTCTTCCAATTTCCAAAGGAAAGGTGGACCTAGACCAGGTGCTAAATATGCACCCAAACTGTTAGTAAAGACCAATAAAGTGAGGTAAAAGTTTATGTTAAAACCACAGATTTCTAAGTCGCTTTACCCTTTCAATCTAGCTACTAAAATGAAACATATTAGATAGCACTGCTTTAAAACAAAACCTGAGAGGGAGGGGGTGTAGTACTTATCCAAGTAGTGACGCTATTGTGTTTGGGTAAACACAAATGTGGAGACCATTATTGGTTGGCTGCAATTTTAATTAGGTATTTTTAGGTCATATCTACCTATAAGTCTATCTAACCTTACATGTTATTCTGTCAGTTGGTCGCAGCAACCAGTACTATACTTTTCTTTGGAAAATCGTATCGAGCAAAGAGAAAATTTTTTGGACTTTGTAAACTTCATTTTAGTTAGTTAATATTCTACTTAAAAGGGTGATTAGTTGGAGCCCCAAGCTAACAACTTTAATTTACTTTTAGTCTAAAGATTGTACTTAACGATATGGTAAATAAATTCTTTTCTTTTCTTTTCCCTTAAAAGATTATTAGTTAACAGTAAAAACGATAAAGGTTCATTGGATTTCAGCTATGAAATATAATTTGGGTGAGGTCTACGAAATGAAATCTTGTTGCTAAACTATTCCAACTGTTTTGTAGCAGGTTTGCAAATTCTGCTTTTCTTTAAAGATTAAAGACTAACTTCTCTTTCCCTCTGTCTACTAGCTGGTGATGGAAAAACAGAGCCTGACACAAAGCCAAGGCTTGACTCTTTACATGATTCTAAGCTATTCAGATATGTCAGTTGAGAGTTCATGCACTGAAAATATCCATGCTTGACCAATGGACATGTATTCTCCTTATGCAAATCAAAAGAGCAAAATGAAGTGTTCTACAGCTAGCATGCTGTGTTGCTCAAGTCTATTGTCAGTAAATGCACTGCCACTTGCTCGAGTCTATTGCTCACTACCCCCGTATGGGCAATTAATCAAGGTGTACGTTGCCTTACCAGGCCAAACATATGGTTGATTTAGGGCGGTAGTAGGCAGGCATTGACTACACAATGCATGGACAATGCTCTGAAAGGAAAAGTATCGGTACCAGGCAGTTGTTTGGAAGCGCCTGAGTTTAGGGCACGATTTAAGCACTCTGAAGGCACAATCAAATGGTCCTTATCAAAGAATATGTGCAATACATGGATCAAGTTTAGGATTAACTAATGGTTAGAGTTGCCAAACACAGTCATAAACAACTTGAATAGGCTTGAGAGATGGTAGAGGGCAATATAAAGGATCAATTTCTCATCAAGCCTATTACGCAAAAGTGCTTATACGGATAAAAAAAATAAATTGTATGTGTCTAATACAATAACCATAATACATGATTTTATTAACTTCTAGACCTGTTTGGCATGAGATCAATACTAAGAAGGTAAGATGCAATGTGAGTAAATATGTTAGATCTTACTGATCAACTATTCCTCAAATCCAAACTAGTTAGAGGACCTTTTTCTCATCATTTAAGAACACCTAAGGGTATGTATAAGGATTGAGGGTAAAATATACATCATATCTTAGCCAACGAGGCAATAACAAGTCACCTTCTCGGCCACATCTCACCTGCAAAGGAATCATTTAGGCACCATGCATATAGTGTTCATAACTAAGGTATTATGAAATAAAAATATCTAGTCACAAGCCAGCACTTCCATTTCTCGTTTGAAATAGTTTTGTTGTTCTATGTTTCTTTCTTTTTGTTTTTTCCCCTTCTCACATTAGCTATATGACCTGGTCTATCATGACATGTCCACGTTCCGTTCACTCTCTAGATCATGAAAACAACACTAACAAGAAATTGGGGCATCGATCAAGATGGTAAGTACTAAGTACCATGAAAACATTATGATTGTAGACCATGATGCTATCCAACAAAGCTATGAGAGTCTGAGACCCGTCACAGACATGAGAAATGGAGTAAGCCTGGTTTAAGTACGCAACAACTAGATAGAAGATCTTTTGATTAACAAGACTCCAGGAGATCGTTTTGCCCTAACATCCTCATTTTCTTCTATTTCATGTACATTTTTGTTGTGTTGTTGTAAATCATCTCCAGAAATGTTGTAGAAGACTTGCATTTTAATGCATTTGCAACAGCTGATCTAGTACTTCTTTCTATTTGGAGTTCAGTAGATAGCCCAGATCGATGCTTCATATCTTTCCGGAGCAAATCCAACATAATACGCTTTTAGAATCATAATTAGGCATATCTTAAAGGACATAGCGATGAACATCACGTCTCAATCTCCATCAAATGCCCATCTTACGGGACGAATTGATGGACATCTCAATCTCAGTCAAACCCTTATTCTTGAACTTTCAATTCAATACAGCATCTAAATTTCATGCCAAACCCAATTTATAATTTGTCCCCCACCTTTGGCTCTATTATACCAAACTAATGCCCCACACACGGATGAGATAGTGAAACTCAAGGACGGGACAGGCACACCATCCTTTCAGACGTACAACAAGAGCCTCTGAATATAGACGATACTACATTTAGAATGGCCATGAATATAGCTGTCAATGGAAAGGAGGTTTTGTAAGTAATTTCATCGAACAGCTCGCGATCATCATCAACATCTACAAGGCAAGAACGATGAAATAACGTAAACGAGATTCTTAAATACTAGGTCATATGAAGTGAGGCCCGCCAATTCTAACACGGGGGAGGAATGGACACCATGAATCCGAGCTTAATGTAGAGGATTGTCCATTTTATGGTGCCTGGAAATTGAAATATTGAGTGTCAGAACAAGGCACTGAAATTTGGAAAAAGAAAATATGGGCTTCACTTCAGAGGGCTGAAGGGAGTGTTTTTCTGTTTTCAAGGGGTGGAAGAATGGGCTGAATACATTTGGGTCCAGCTATCATTAAAGCGTAGATAAGTCCATTTTGAAGGATGTGACGAGTTACAACAGCATGAGCAAGCCACATGATTGTAGTTTAGTTGAATCCATGCTCATCGAGCACAAATCCTATCAGGTGTCACCAGCACGCAACACCGGAACCACACCAGATCGAGCAGCGACTACTCTTACACGTACTTTCCTTTTCCCTCCTCCTTTATTCAATGTTTTGTGGAGTAAGACATACATACATACAACCTTACTGTAAAAAGGTAACATCGTCTTTCTACTATTGTTGCAGACCTTCTACTTCTAGTAGTATTGTCTACTGCTTACTGACTACCATTCTCTTCTCTAAATTATCTCGCCATTACCAGTGAAGTTGATAATGTATCATCCGAGATGTCAAAGAACAAGTCCTCGCTCTTGCACAACGCGTAAACGGCATCCACCATGCTTGGCCTCTTTGATGGGTCTCTATGCAGACAAGCAATGGCAATAGTCATGACATTCATCACACTGTCCATGGAGGATGACTCCGCAATCAGGACTCCATCCATCCATTGCTGCACTCTCTTCACTTTCCTCTCTTCGTTCCCCCCCAAAATCCCACTGGTCTTTGCCCACAAAACATTCCCTTCCTCATCAATGGCCTCCTTCCCAGAAATAAGTTCTAGCAGAACCACCCCAAAAGAGAACACATCCATTTTTGTAGAGACCACCCCATCTGCTAAATACTCGGGTGCTATATAACCTTGGGTTCCAACAATGTGCATTGTTATGGCATTGCATCCGGATTTGGCCAGTCCAAAATTGGCAATTTTGGCTCTCATGTTCGTGTCCAAGAGAATGTTGCTGGTTTTGATGTCTTTATGAACAACACGTGGCCTGGTGTGCTCATGGATGTATTGGAGACCATTTGCAACATCGATGGCTAATCGTAACCTTGTTTTCCAGTTCAGTTTTTCGTTCTTGTTTCCATGCAGCCATGAATGAAGAGACCCGTTTTCAACATACTCGTACACTAGATAGCAAGTTGCATCCTCCGGGTCTATGCAGAATCCCTCCAGCTTCACCAGATTGCCATGGTTTACCTCCATAAGAGAAAACAGCGATTTTGTTATTTATAATTAAAGAAGAAAATGAAAACGTTGCTCAAAAGTAAACTCATTAAAACAAAAGAAAATAGAAATTATCAGTAGTAATTGACTGTGCAATTTATGATCTTCCAAGAGTAAACTCATTTAGGAGGATTTCTGAAGAGAGATCAATTACTACTCTCAAAGCAATACTCCCTCTCATCCCAATTCCCTCAGCAATAAATCCTATAAAAGTGAATTTTCTGGTTTAAGAATCGTTTCAAGAGTTTATAGGTTAATTTTCAGTTCCCAAGTGGATATTGAACGAGGTGCTTCATGTGTGTCAATCTTTTTACTTTACCTTTGTTGGTGCGTTTATATATATAGGAGTTTAGTATAGAAAGTCTTTTATGTTTCCCATGAGCATCCAAGGCTTTCTGCCATGATTTTTTTTAGCTTTAATGATATACTTCCTCGGCAAAGTTTTAGGTCCATCTGGCCCCCATAGAAATTTAATCCCGGACCTTCTGTTTCGTCTGTTTGCCTCTAGCAGTCTTGTTGTTTGTTCTTTTCTCCTTTCACTTTCAGTTTTTTTGAAAAGAATACCATAAAAAGGAAATCATAATGCATTTAAGAACAATCTAAACAATAAGACTGGAATTGAAAAGATTCCTAGACTCGTAGCTAAAGAACCAAATCAGATGTGACTCAACCAATAAATTAAAAAATGACTAAAATACAAATCGTAAGGTAAAGTTGGAAGTTAATGGAATAAAATTTTGTATTAAACTGTGTCTCTTCCAAAGTCCATGACAATACTTATATTTCTTATTTCATTCTTGGTGATGGTTCACTTTATAGAACCCCTTTCATCATTACTATAATATATTCGGTAGCATTTCTAAAGGGATGTATCTGCTAGATGAACGATAGATAATGGCATTTCCATGGGCATCTAAAGAATATTACAACCAAAAGGTGTGGACCATTCTGACATAACTCTAAAATAATGCTAAATAAGACCTGCACATTTTGTTATTATAGATTGGTCATTTCACCTAACCATAATCCATTCTTTAGTCTCGTATTGGTAGTAAGGAATTGGGGTTATTATGGGGGCTCCTCGACCCATGTCATTGATCCTTATCTTTTAAAATGTTTCAAGTTTTGTTTCATTTTGTAGTTCTGTATTTTCCGGCATTTCAAGTACTCCGTTTCTGTGTTGCCAAACATACTTCTTATAGTGCTAATTGGGAACATCTTGGTTATTCATTCAGAAAAGTGCTTCAGGTGAAGTGTAGAGTTGGGAGTTAAAACTCTGGATCTCTTCTTCAGAAAAAAATTAAAACTGATGGAATGAAGTGAATTAAATCGTCAAATTTATATTCTAATATGTTAAAAACCACATGAATGTTATCTATCTGCTAAAACAAATAGATGTGCTCGAAGTTTTGACATCAGTTAACACAATTCATCATCAAACACTTTCAATGTTACAACATTTTTATTCTGAAAAGCAGCTTTCCCTCACAACATGAAACCATTTATTTGCAAATGTAAACCTTACTGATTAAAATTAAAGTATCACTGTTAGAATGTCTGCCAAAATTTGATAACCTAAGTGTATTGTGTTTCTGGGGCAAAAAAGTTAGCTAGCCATAAATTATAATAGGATAGTAAAACGGTAGTTTTTAAGCCTCCTTGGCTGGAAATTTGCAAGAGTCTGTGGTTTTAATAAATGAGTGCGATACATAACATCTGCTTCTTTCCCCATACGAATTATGTGCATTATATTGTTGTAATTTAGCAGTGATACTTCAATGTTATTCACGAAAGCGTTTAGCATCAGAAAGACAGAAACTAAACTTTGGGAAGAGAATTTTGATACCTTCTGTAAAATCTTGAGCTCCTCATAGGCATTCCACTTCATCTTCTTGATGGCATAGACTTCCCCATCAATGCTCCCTTTGTACACAGACCCCTGAATCAAGCAACTCTCGCTGAATCCATCAGTGGCTTCTATCAAATCTTCAATCTTAAACACCCTGTACTTGTCCAAGCAATCTGAAACATCTGCCATCAAGTTCTCCGTTCCAATCAACCCCTTTCCTTCCTTACCCAAAAGCCGCCTCTGCTTCTCCAAATCTCGCTCCCTCACCTTGTTGCTCTTCAACCCAGACTCTCTGTAAACCCATAACCCACTAAGCAAAAGCAGCAAGAACCCGGAAATTCCCAACCCAATTGCCAAGCCTCTAACAACCCCTTCCCGCTCATCGCTCTCTACAGGAGGTGGAGGTGGTACAGGAGCAGGGGAAGAAGCCACATCAGGCTGTGAAAGTTCTGGAAGCTGAGTGACTGGAATGAATATAGTATTGAAAGGCTGGAAATTATCTCCATTGACATCAATTATAGACTGTGGTTGTACTCCAAACCTTGAAGCAACCGATGACAAGTTATCAGAAGGTTGGAAGACATAGGATACGAGGTAACTGACTTGGTTTTGCGACTGGGTACTGTTAGGACACTTGCAAAAGATAGGAAAGATGACGTTCACACCGATAGAAAGATTGGTAGGGACGAGAGTGGGATTGACAACCTCGACAGATTGATAGGTTGTAAGATTCTGAAATTTATTGGTGGAGACAAGGTAGAACGTATCATCACGAACAATTGTATAGGAGAGGTTGGCATAAGAGATGCTAGTGGAAGTGTTAACCGAGTTGCAGGAGCAGGTGAGAGGAACAAAGAGGGGTTGGCTGGCAACAAGAGGGGAGGAAGGGGAGGATATGTTGCTGGGTTTTGATATCATGAGGCGGCTGACTGAGAAGAGGTCAGCTATGGAGGCCAGGTCCAGGAAGTTGGGCGCCGTGGCTCGGTAGAAGGCGTAGGTTTGGCATGGATATGTTGTCTGGATTGCTGAGCAGGTGAAGCCTGTGGTATTTGGTTCGGGTTGGGCATTTGATGTGTGGAGAAGGAGGTGGTAGAAGAAGAAGAGAGGGAGAGAAGCAGCGTAAAGGGATTTAATTCTCATGTGGCCTTTCTGTTTCGTCCTTCTTACTTCCGCTATAAGTGTTTGTGATAGATCGTAAATATAGAAGCTCAATTGCAGAAAATGAATGAACATAGGAGCTCTCCTTGTCGAGTTCTTTGTCTGGAGTCAAAGACGCTTCCGCTGTACTGTACACCTTCTCCCATTAATGTCATATTGGTCCCACCACTCATGTTTTTTTTATGTTTGCCGAGGTCAACACGTTTGAAAATATAGATAAGCGGGGCGAGAAGCTGGACTTTTCAATGGGAACACAAAAGCACCCTGCCTCCAAGGGAACAGAGCCAACTAGGATGGCCACCGTGTCAGTAATCCATAGGATAGGAGTCCGTCACGTTGAAGCTGATGCACAATTTTGAACACCCAAAATGAATTTCAACCTCGACTTTCTAAGCTGGCAACAAACATAGCACGACATTGCATTTCCTTAAATTTACGACAGCAAAGAAAAAGGAGCAGCATTGGACCGTCATGGTTATTTTAAAGACTAGAAATTTTGAACTGTCTTGATCGTGCGTGTGGGTTGTAATCTTGTGACTGGCTTGAATTTTGTACTACATTATTCGGAGCTTGACGGGAAAATTTATGCAGAATTAGTCTCACAAACACCAAAGCAGGTGCAATAACTCAAAAAATTCTACCTCTAGAATTTAATAATGATAGGAGGGATCACCTCAGTTCACTTTCTTTTTTTCCAATGGATGACTACGCATACGTGTCCCGACTCCCTGCTCTAATTGTGTATCTGGATTCATTCCCCTCGATTGCCTTCCACTTCACATTTATCATTCTGCTGATTGGAACTCCGTACTAGTAATATTATGTCCTATAAGTTAATGCATCAGCCACACCATCTCTAATCTTGGATGAAATGAATTATTGGGCACAAAGCCTTAAGTCTATCATGCGACAAAGAAAAAGAGATTAGAGCGATTGCAATGAATAAATTTATAGTGAACGATGGAAGAAGAGTATTCATCACCAATACTAGATTTGCCCCAATACATTATGTACAAAATGAAAATCAAGTCACAGAAGCAGCAAACTTCATTTTTCCCTGTACTCACTGCAATTATGTTTTAAGGTTTAAAAGAAAGTAAATTCCTTTGTCTTCTTTCCAATGTGTCAGAATAATTACACAACTTTGATGATGTTGCAGGGGTGACATACTTTGACAACTTTTTCCAACAATCCTTGATACACTCGGGAGTTAAGATTATATGTATTTCTATCATCCAAGCTGCACAGCCTGCACCCACAAGTAGAATGTTGTTCAGTGTAACTTATCAATATCACACTCTTTAATGATGACAATAGCTCCATAATCCTAATCTTTGTGATAACTAAAATCTTAAAAAGAAGGACCAAAAACTGTATCTTTGATAAAAACCCGCTATACAAGTTACATGGGGGAAAAATTACAGGTGTTCTTGAAATAAGCTTTTAACTGTCAAGATAAGTAAGAATACTATGTATGAATGGCCGAATAAGTTGGCCTTCGAGTGATCTGTATATTATATAGAAACTTTACAAGAGAACTATACATGGGAAGAAACTAATTATCGAGTGATTCTAGCATTCTTAGCATTATAAGGAAACTATATATTCTGTACAAGCCTAAGTAACGGAAGTAAAGATAAGATAAGGAAAGAAGAATAGAAGGAAACTATATTGATGATGGACAGCAAAGCCATTGACAGCCCCCCTCAAATTGATGCGGGTTGATCAACAAGCATCAATTTGCCACTTAAGAAACAGTGTCGATGGCGAGTGAGAGCTTTGGTGAAGATATCAGCAATTTGTAGTTCAGTGGGAACATGTGGGAGAGTGATAACACGAGCTTCAAATGCTTCATGGATAGAGTGACAGTCGACTTCAATATGCTTCGTGCGCTCATGATAGACAGGATTGGCTGTGATTTGAATAGCACTCGTATTATCAGCATGTAGTGGTGTAGGATCGGTCTCAGAAAAATCTAGCTCAGCAAGCAAACCTCGAAGTCAAATAATTTCGGAACAAGCAAGAGACATTGCCCGATACTCAGATTCTGTAGATGACTTAGAGACTCTGTCTTGCTTCTTACTCTTCCAGGAGATCAATGCATTACCTAAGAACACACACCAACCAGTAATAGATCGACGTGTATCAGCACAACCGGCCCAATCAGCATCGCTATAAGCAATAAGGTGATGAGAATTGCCTGCAGGAAAGAATAAGCCACGGGCAGAGGTGCCCTGAACATAGCGTATGATCCTACGAACAGCAGCCAAATGAAGATGACGAGGGGTCTGAAGAAACTGGCTGACTTGTTGTACTGCAAAGGAAATGTCCGGTCTAGTAATGGTGAAATAGACAAGACTACCTACCAACTTCCGGTATAAACTGGGATCCTCAAGTAAATCACCCTCCTCTTTGCGAAGCTTGACATTCAATTCCATGGGAGTATCAACAAAAGTGGCCTCCTGTAGGCCATCTGTAGCCACCAGGTCACTAGCATACTTATGTTGATTGAGTGAAATACCAGATGAACTACGATGCACCTCGAAACCAAGAAAATATGTGAGAGACCCAAGGTCTTTCATATGAAATGACTCAGAGAGATGAGTCTTGAGCTGGCCAAGTAAAAGAGAATCGGAACCAGTAATCACAATATCATCAACATAAACCAAAAGAACAACAATACCCACATCTGATTTCCGAAGAAACAATGAAGTGTCATACTTGCTCTGCTTGAATGAGAATTGTAATAAAGCGGTTCGAAATTTATCAAACCAGGCCCTTGGAGCTTGTTTAAGACCATAAAGAGAGCGACGAAGCTTACACACATGTGAAGTCGAAGGAGAAATCAGTCCCGATGGTGGTTTCATATAAATACACTCTTTAAGATCCCCGTGAAGAAAAGCATTCTTGACATCCATCTGATGTAATGGCCAATCATTAGAAGCAGCAAGAGCTAGAATAGTACGAACAGTAGTCATCTTAGCCACAGGAGCAAAGGTCTCTTCATAATTGACACCATATTCCTGATTATTCCCAAGAGCAACAAGTCAAGCTTTGTAACGATCCAAACTTCCATCAGATCGAACCTTGACTGAGTAAACCCATTTGCAACCCAGAGGAGCAACTGTTGGAGGGCATGGCGCAATGTCCCAAGTATGATTGGCCTCTAGAGCGGCAATTTCTTCCTGCATAGCTTGTTGCCAACAGTCATGCTTGGCAGCTTGTGAGTAGCATGTGGGAATATCAAAATTGGATAATGCAGCAGTAAGAGCTGAAATAGAGGACCCAGGAGAAAAACCATACCTATCCGGAGGTACAGACACTCGAGGAGAGCGTCGTACCAAGGGCTCTGGAGGTGCTGCAACTGACTGGTTTTGGAGCATGTTAGGATCAGATATCGGGTGAGCCACGGTAAGAGACTGTGGGCTGGAGCGTCTCGTATACACAATACCTGGTTTAAAGCGAGAGCAGACTGGAGGAAGATTTGAGAATTGCTGCTCAAAGGAGGGGAGGACCACAGTGGAAGAAGAGGGCACAGATGACACAGGAAAGAAATGTTGATTTTCAAAGAAAATAACATTCCTAGAAATGCGTGTGCGATGTAGAGTAGGATCATAGCAAACAAATCCCTTTTGACACACATTATATCCCAAGAAGGCACATCTAACAGATTGAGCAGATAATTTATGTCGCTCATGAGGAGGTAAATGAACAAAGCATACACAACCAAATGTACGGAGATTATCATAACTAGGTTGCTTACCAAATAAGCGGAAATAGGGAGACTCCATGTGTAAGACGTGGGAAGGTAAACGATTAATCAAATGAGTAGCAGTTTTCAGAGCCTCGACCCAGAACATGGATGGAACAGAGGATTCTAACAAGAGAGTACGTACCATGTCCAGAAGAGTGCGATTTTTGCGTTCGGCTACTCCATTCTGTTGGGGAGTAGCGGGACATGAACGTTGATGAATAATACCTTTAGAAGCCAAGAAAGCCTGAAACTCATTAGACAAATATTCACCACCAGAATCTGTGCGTAATGTCTTAATAATCCCAGAAAATTGATTGTCAACATATGCTAAAAACGCAGTGAAAGTACGAAAAGCCTCAGATTTGGAACGAAGGAAATAGACCCAAGTAAATCTGCTATGATCATCAATGAAAGTCACATAGTATTTAAATTTCTCATGTGAACTAACGGGGGAAGGTCCCCAAACATCACTATGAACAAGATCAAAGCAGTGAGAAGCTCTACTAGCATGCAAAGGAAATGGAAGAGTTTTGCTTTTACCAAGTTTACAAGAATCACACTCAAGAGATAAAGACGAACGTTCTTTATTACCAAGGAAACTAGAGTTCAATACATGAGATAAGATCTGAATATTGGGATGGCCTAAACGACGATGCCACACCATACTCAGATTATGAACATTATTACAAGCAAAAGACGTAATAGAAGAAACTGGAGAAAGTGCTGGAACAGGTAAAAATAGTGGAAACAAACGCCCCACTTTAGGTCCCTTCGCGATCGGCTCCCTCGTTACCTGGTCCTGCACAACACAACCATCACCAGAAAAGTTAACAGCTCAATTGTTATCCACTAATTGACCAACAGAAATAAGATTCGTGGAAAGTTGAGGAGCAAGAAACACATCAGTAAATGTCGAAGAGGCATCTCCGACAGCAGCTATTGACAAAGAACTACCATTGGCAGTTTGAATAGCAGATTGACCAGCATAGGGTCGAACATGACACAGAGCAGTAGGCGTATTTGTCATGTGATTAGAAGCTCCCGAGTCGACGTACCAGAGTTTAGTAGAATTTTTACCTTGAAACCCCATCGCAGATAATGCTGAAATTAGCATCTGTTGCACCATTTCAGGAGTGCAATAAGTTGCTGCAGGAGATGCAAGATCAGAGGAAACACCTGAGGAAGAGTCATGTGCTGCAAAAGTCGCTGCGGGAGAAACAGACACAGAAGTCTGAAATGCTTGAGCCTGACGATTCTGGGGGCGGATACGACATTCTTTGATAATATGACCATTTTTCTTACAATAAGAACAATATTTTTTAGGACAATTGACAGCAATATGCCCATATGTCTTGCAGCAGAAACACTGCAAATTTTTAGAAGTCATAGGTGATCCGTGTCCTTGGGCAGCATAAGCCACAGTTGCCGTCCCAGAACTACCATGAGAGTGCTCCAACATAGCTTGAGTACTAAGACGTTCTTCACGAAGTAACTCACCAAAACAAATATCCAGAGAGGGAACAGGAGATCTGTTCAGTAGAGAAGAACGAACAGATTCATATTCCGGGCGTAGTTTCATAAGAAACTGATCACGCCGGCTAGTCGCATAAAGCGTCTGAATAGTCGAAAGTGCAGCAACAGGAACATCTGCTATAACCAAATCAGTATATTCATGCCAAAGAGTCAAAAATGCCGAGTAGTAATCTTGAATAGAAAGACTACCATGTTGAAACATGGCAATCGCATGTTCCAACTGAAAGTGATGAGCATCATTATCTTGATGATAAACCTTCTTCAAGTAATTCCACATGGACTGAGCGGAGCGATGAGCCCGCAAGTTGGTGACAATATGTGGCTCCATCGAACCAAGAAGCCAAGACATGATCCGAGCGTCAAGCACATCCCAAGAAGGGGAAGACACGACATCTTTGGATTTGTCAGTATTGGATGTTTGTGCAACATCCTTGCCATCAATATGGCCCCAAAGATCTTTTCCCTTGAGGAAAAGTTCAAACTGAAAAGCCCAAGTAGAATAATTTTTGCCTGTAAATTTGACACACATAGGTGTAGAATCCATTGCAAATAAATGAACCCGATACAAAGCAAAAAAAATATCAAAATAGATTAAAAGGAACTAGAATCAAAGGAAGAGAAGGACTTGCTGCCGAGAGTGCCGAAAGCACCACACAAAACACCTTTCTGAAAAACAGAGAGTGCCGATAGGCACCAAATAACCCCTCTGAAAAATAAAGGATGCTGAGGATCACCAACAGAGTGGAACACCACTTCTCTGAGACAGACGGTGCCGAAGATGGTCAAACCAGAAACAGAAGGTGCCGAAACTGCTCAAACCCGAGACAGAGGATGCCGAAACTGCTCAAACCAGAAATAGGAGGTGCCGAAACTGCTCAAACCCGAGACAGAGGGTGCCGAAACTGCTCAAACCAGAAATAGGAGGTGCCGACAACACCAACCCAGAAAGAGAAGACCGAAAACAAGAAATCTTTCACGTCGGGTTCACCGAGAACAGCACAGAACACGCCGAAACACGAAACCGAGAGAGGAAAAAAAAATTAAGCGAGAGATGAACCTTAACAACGGGCTCTTGATACCATGTCAAGATAAGTAAGAATACTATGTATGAATGGCCGAATAAGTTGGCCTTCGAGTGATCTGTATATTATATAAAAACTTTACAAGAGAACTATACATGGGAAGAAACTAATTATCGAGTGATTCTAGCATTCTTAGCCTTATAAGGAAACTATATATTATGTACAAGCCTAAGTAACGGAAGTAAAGATAAGATAAGGAAAGAAGAATAGAAGGAAACTATATTGATGATGGACAGCAAAGCTGTCCATTGACATTAACATCCAAAACATAATCTCTCTCAATCATGAGCACATAAGTTTCTTCTTCACCAAGCTATTACTCAAAGGCATCCACATTATTTTCTGAAATTATTGAATAAACAAAAACTCTGAAATGAAGATGAACATCCACAACAAATACTGTCAAAATATGACAAATAGCAGAATTCAGAAGACACGGTATAAGTTGGTAAAGATAGAATAACGAAGTCAGCTCACAGAGCACTCCTCGTGGCTCGTACAGCTACTCAACTGATAGGTAATAATCCATAGCACATTAGGAACTGCGAAATGGAAATATCCTAATAAATACCCATTCCGCATCCCTCCCTCCTCTCTCTCCCAGCTGGCAAATGAAATTAGCCCCAGTGACCTCCAATTATATCATTGCTGCTATGTTCCATCTCTGCAATATGCCTTTCGCAAATTTTATTAATTTAATTTTCTATTAATTATAAAAAAAAGTACCACCTCTGCAATAGCCATTCCACCACCATCATCCATCCACCACTTTCAATCTATGTCATCCACCAAGATTGTTAAACGTATAATTTATATAAAATACTAAAATCTAATATAGAATAATGACTCAGAAAGCTGATATTAAGAATAGAAAGAAGATAGAATTAAACCAGAAGGGAAAATTTCAGCCACATTGATAAATTTTGGCCCAAAGATAGAATGGAAAATTAAAAAAAAAAACATATTGCAACCATGTACCCTATCCTAATTAGGAAAAACGTGTCAGTACGACGAGTGTAATGCACTAACTAGCATGGTGATGCTAGTAGGTATCACGTTAGATGATTAATCACATCTATAGATGTAATTATGATTCAATCAAGATCTCTTTGAGAGGAGCAGATTGACGATGCTACATTAAAATAAATATTAAACCTTATTTGCCAGCTGACATACTAGGGCATTAGTGCCTCAAGGTAAACCAAGATGGCCAATGTGATGGTTGGGTTGTGGAAGAGATTCCAATTGGGAGGTCATAGGCTGGTCGTAACTGGACAAGGTTTTGGACCAGCATGGATCCCTCAAACACACTTACAAGCATTCTCCACTAATTACAAGGATATTATGAGTAATAAATGCAAACATGGTGAATAGAAACATGAAGATCAAAAGACAAATTTGCATCCTTTTGCACTTTTCTCTTTTTGGGGGTGGGGTGGGGGAGAGCATCAAAATCCACAAGGACTGCCACTGCTATGCACCTTTAGATCGATGCACCATGAACCTCCTAGGAAGCAGCAGAAAACCATAAAAGGTTTGATGAACATAAGGATCACTAACAAACCATCTTATCATAAAAAAAGGATCCCTAACAAACCTTGGCTTGACTGAGTCAAGTTTAATGAACAATCAAGGTCCATTAAAAAAAGAAACTGGAAATCAAGTATTATATGATTTAAGCAAACAACTCAAAGAAGGATTGGAAAATGCTAGGGGTTATCATATACATTTTTTTATAAGTACTGTTCTCAGGATATTGGGGAATGGACTAATAGACAGAAACAAGCATTTTCAAGTCCTTCTGTTCTCAGGTATCATATACATGTTTACAAAGGCCAATAGCAAATGGTATGTAATTGATTGCTTCTTCCAAACTTCTTTTTCCTTTTTTTTTTTGGGAGGAGTGGGAAAGGCTAGGCTCTGCCAAAGCTCTCTCTCTCTCTCTCTCTCTCTCTCTCTCTCTCTCACACACACACACACACACACACATCATTTAAAATTTAATGCTTCCTTCTAGAATAACAATCACTTAATTCACTCCATAAACATAACACAATGGAAGATACAAAAAGTATAAGAAAAGAGATTGAAGAAACCTGGGGGAAAGGAAATAACTATACCTCCATTCTCATCTTGATTATGAATTCTCATGACAATGCAATATGCTAAGGAGATATTATCTCTTTGTTATATCGTCCTTTTTCACAGTGAAATCCCAGAGGTCCCCATATTTCTCATTGAAATCCCATATGCTCATGGTATTGTAGTCAGCTATCAACTTATCACGAGATCCCCTATCCATATTGTATATTTGAGGTTCGAAGTTGTGAGGTTTGTCTGGCTTATCCATCTCAATTATGGTAAATACTGTCACAAACAAGCCTGTTCCGATGAACAAGTACACCATCTGAAAGACAAGCAATGAAAGAATTATTTCAAAACCATGACAAACTAAACCGTTTTGGTCATTCCAAAGTACATAACAGTGGCTTTAATAATCTTTTGTATGTGCTAATATGGATTCGTAGTACCGGAACATGCATGAACATCCCAGCGGCAATTGCTGGGAGGAAGAGCCATGAAATTAACCCTGCAAAGAAGATCAACCCAAACGATCTTTAGTAACTCCTACAGTAGCAAATTATAAAAGATCAGTAGTCATTTATACCCTGAAAACCCGTAGGAGGTTCTACTGCTGCAATATCTTCTGCTATGGCTCCCCAAAAAGTTCCTGTTAAAAGCCCAGTAAAAGCTAATCAATATAAGCAGCCTCCATGATCAGAAAACAAGGATTGATTCTTCAGAAAGAGAGATTGTGACCAAGTCTCACTAACAAAGAGGTCAAACTTATAGACCCTGAGAAAATTCATATATCTTTTTGTAAAAGAATTGACGATTTGGCAGACTTACATGTAGTTATTTCTTTTGGGACCAACAGGAAAGTATGTTGGGTATTTCCACCTTATGTCATGATTTAAGTCCCCTAAGAAGCTTGAACAATGTTTTCACCGTCTACTCCCCCAGTTACATAACAAGTTAAAAAACCCACTCTGAGAACAAATGATGCGGCTCCAAGCTGTGCACAAGCCTAACAATTTGCAAAAACGAGAAAGGTGGGGGAGAGGACACCCACTTTCATAATAGTTTCAGCTGATACTGTACTCTAGCTGCTCTTTCCCTAATATAGGAAAACTTATAAGAATTAGTGAAGGTGTGTATATTGGCATGCAGGCAAGTATCAGTTAAAAAAAGTATAGGCATGGAGGTAAGTGTGGAGGAAACTCGAGGAAATTGAGGCTTTTTAGCAGATGGACGTGAAAGAGATAGCTTGTACTAGCCAGTCATTACTAGTCATCCAGTACCATTCCCTTAAAGTCACTTCCTTTCTTTTCGTCCACGCTACTTTTTTCCCTCCAACTTTGCCGAGAAAGTTTAAAATATTGTGTTTTAGTATTATTATTGTTTTGAGATTTGAAAAATGTGAATTGAGATTTGAAAAAGTTGAATTGTTTATTATATTTTGTATGGGGATTTGAAAAAGGTATAATGATGAGATGAGATGAGAATTGTGTCTCATCCCACCCCCCAAACCTGCCCTAAGTGACCTCCTAGCTTCTTGGAGAGGCATTCGGGACAACTCTCAAATTGCATCCATATGGAAGATAGTACCAATATGCCTATGGTGATGCATTTGGAGGGAGAGGAATGATAGAAGCTTTGAAGACCAAGAGCGGTCAATGGATGAGCTTAAAACTTTGTTTTTCAATACTTAATCCATTGGTCAATTGTAATTGATTTTCATGGCATGACCTTCCATGATTTCCTTATATCACTAAACTAGCATGCTTACGCATTGCTCTTGTATATGTCCCGTATTCTTGGGCTATTGCCTACTTTTTTATCAATAAAAAATTGTTTACCGATAAAATAAATAAAAAATTGCAGCTAAAGAAGCAGGGAGACCATCGACGCTGAAGGCAACAGCTAAAAAAGAGAGAGAGCTGAAAAGATTGACTTGTTCTATTAATTATGATAACAAGGAGAGTAGTGGTGGGAGGGAAAGGTCGAAGGGGCGGGGGAGCTGTTTATTTTATAAAGCCTAGAATCTTATCGTGGAACGTTAGGGGGATCAATGATGTTAACAAGCGACTTCGTATTAGATCCCTCATTCGCAGTTGGAAGGTCGATATTGTTTGTCTCCAAGAGACTAAGCAGTGCTATGTTGACAGAAACATTTTTTTTTTTATAAGTAAAATTTTGACAGAAACATTATTCGTAGTCTATGGGGATGTTCTTGTGTGGGGTGGAGTTATTTAGCTTCTTTGGGAGCTTCGGGAGGGGTGTTGCTGATGTGGGATATGAGAGTGGTGGAGTTAGTAAAGGACTATATTGGGAATCATTTTGTGGCCGGGTCCTTCAAGAACATTGAGGATGGGTGGAGGTGGGCTCTCGCGGGCGTGTATGGTCCCAATGCAATTCGAGAAAGGAGCTCTTTGTGGGGGGAATTGGCGGGTATGCATTATTTATGGGATTTACCTTGGGTTGTATGCAGGGATTTTAATGATGTACGTTTCCCGTGCGAGAGGGAGGGGGCTACTTATTTGACAAGGTCAACGGAAGAATTCTCGGAGCTGATTTTCGACCTAAACTTGATTGACCTTCCATTGATTGGGGGGTGTTTCACGTGGTCGAATGGTCGAGGGGGGTCAAGATTGGACAGATTCCTAGTTTCTCCATCTTGGGAGACACATTATCCAGACTTATGCCAGAAGAGATTGTCACAGGTATGTTCTGATCATTTTCCCATTTTATTAAATTGCAAGGGCATTCATGGTGGTAGGCGATACTTCAAATTTGAGAATATGTTGCTGCAAACGGTTGGCTTTGTGGAAAGGGTGAGGGATTGGTGGGCTTCTTATTCTTTTTATGGCACTCCCAGTTTTAATGTGGCTGGTAAACTTAAAGCCCTTAAGTTGGACCTAAAGAAGTGGAACGTGGAGGTGTTCAGACATACGGATGAGCAAAAAAGGCTTCTTTGGAATGAACTGCATTCACTAGAAGATGTGGTGGTTACAGAGGAGTCCAAATTGAGAAAGACTGAGGTGGTGTCTGAGATAGAATAGGTGTTGTTGTTGGAAGAAATTTCTTAGAGACAAACATCCAGGATGACTTGGCTGAAGGAAGGCAACAGATGCACTAAGTTCTTCCACATAATGGCAAACTCTCACAGACGTAATAATATGATTGATGTGCTTCATTCACGTAATATGGTGCATCAAACCCCGGAGGCTATACAAGATCACGTCGTGTATTATTCTGAAGATCTCCTCAAAGAGACTACGGTGTGGCATCCTAATTTGGATGGGTTGTCTTTTGATCAGCTGGATGCTAGTGCAGCTAGATGGTTGTAGAGACCTTTTGAGGAAGCCGAAGTGCTACAGGTGGTGAATGGCATGTGCAAAGACAAAGCCCCGGGTCCGGATGGATTTTCGTTGGCCTTTTTTCAAGAGTGTTGGGACATAGTAAAGGATGACGTGATGCAGGTTTTTCATGAGTTCCATCTTTGCCACAAGTTTGAGAAGTCCCTTAATGCTACCTTCATTGCTCTTATTCCGAAAATAGCAGGGGCCATTGAGTTGAAAGATTTCCGTCCAATTAGCCTGGTTTGCGGGATATATAAGATCCTTTCAAATGTGTTAGTAAATCGTATGAGTTTGGTGATTGATAAAATTATCTCCAAGTCTCAAAATGCTTTTGTAAGAGGTAGGAAAATCTTCGACTCTGTTTTAATTGCAAATGAATGCTTGGACAGTCAGTTGAGGGATGGCATCCCGGGAGTCCTTTGCAAGCTAGACATGGAAAAGGCATATGATCACGTGTGCTGGGATTTTTTGCATATATGTTGAGAAGATGCAGCTTCAGGGATAGCTGGTGTGGATGGATCAAACATTGTGTTTCGACCGCTTGGTTTTCCATATTAGTTAATGGCCAACCTTGTGGATTTTTTTAGTGTTTGAGGGGTCTGAGACAAACGGATCCGCTATCTCCTTTTCTCTTTGTTGTAGTTATGGAAGTTCTGAGTCGCATGGTGGATACTGCTGTTAGGAGGGGTTTTCTTACTGGTTTTACAGTGGGTAACGTTAATAATGAGGCTATATCCATCTCCCATTTATTATTCGCGGATTATAATCTAATTTTTTGTGATACAGACAGCGGACAGATTCAAGCTTTAAGGGCTATACTATTGTGTTTCCAAGTTGTTTCGAGACTTAAGGTGAATTTGGATAAGTCGGAATTGGTCCCGGTTGGGGAGGTGGCAAATATTAACCTCCTAGCTGAGTTGTTGGGATGCAAAGTGGCTACTCTTCCTATGATAAACCTCGGACTCCCTTTGGGGGCTTCTATTAAAGCGAAAAACGTTTGGGACAGAGTCGTAGAGAAGGTAGAGAAAAAGTTGTCGAGCTAGAATGTCAAGTTTGCTTGAATACCCCTCAAATGAGAGTTTCCGTATATTATATAAACTGTCAAGCCCTAATTACAACCTACTAATCATCTGTAAAATAGGAAAGAATAAAGCAATACAAGAAAGGAAAATAAAACTTAAGTTGGCGCCTGTACACATATATACAACTACTGCTATTTTACAGCCATATATAGATATCATTGACATCCCCCCTCAAATTGATGCGGGTCGATCAAGAAGCATCAATTTGTCAATCATGAATTGATGACGGTGACGAGACATAGCCTTGGTAAAGATGTCAACAGTTTGGTGTTCGGTGGAAATGTGAGGAAGTGTAATCACATGATGATCAAATGCCTCACGAATGGAATGACAATCTACTTCAATGTGCTTGGTGAGCTCATGGAACACAGGATTGGCAGCAATCTGAATAGCACTGGTGTTATCCACATGAAGACGAGTAGGAGTAAGTTGCGGAACACCAAATTCACTCATTAAACCCCGAAGCCACACAATCTCGGAACATGCTGATGACATAACACGATACTCAGATTCGGTAGAAGATTTGGATACTCAATCCTGCTTCTTACTTTTCCAAGAAATGAGAGCATTACCAAGAAACATACACCAACCAGTAACTAAACGACGAGTATCCATACAACCAGCCCAATCAGCATCACTGTAACCCGTTAATTGTAAGGAATTCTCAGTAGAAAAGAATAACCTCTACCAGATGTACCTTTGAGATAACGAATGATCCGTCGTACTGCTGCTAGATGAGATTGATGAGGAGCCTACATAAACTGATTGACTTGCTAGACAGTAAAGGAAATATCAGGCCGGGTAATAGTCAAGTAATTTAAACTCCCTACTAACTACCGATACAGAGATGGATCAGATAATAGGTCGCCCTCATCTCGACAAAACTTTAAATTAACCTCTAGAGATGTAAGTACTGAGTTTCCAGATTGAAGCCCAGCCAAGGTGAGAATCTATTGGGTATACTTGTGTTGATGCAAAAGCATACCATTAGGACAAGAATGTACCTCAAGACCAAGAAAATACTGAAGTGGGCCAAGGTCTTTCATATGAAATGTAGTTTTGAGATGCTGTTGTAGTCGCTCAATCAGGTGAGAATCAGAACTTGTGATAACTATATCATCGACATATACTAAAGAACAACAAGTCCAATGGCAGTTCGCTGAATAAAGAGAGAAGAATCAAACCGACTTTGAGTAAAATGAAAATCAAGAAGAGTGGTGCAAAACTTCTCAAACCATGCACGCGATGCCTACTTTAAGCCATACAAAGACCGCTTCAACCGAAAAACCTCAGTGGAGGATGAACTGAACATACCAGGAGGAGACATATAGATTTCTTTCTTCAAATCCCCATGTAAGAACGCATTTTTCACATCCATCTGCCAAAGAGACCAACCTTTGGAAGCAGCGATGGCGAGAAGAGTACGTACAGTAGTCATCTTGGCAACAGGTGCAAAGGTCTCTTCATAATCAAGGCCATACTCCTGACAATTTCCAAGAGCCACTAAACGGGCCTTATATCTTTCAATAGTACCATCAAGCCAGAATTTAATAGTGTACACCCATTTGCAGCCAATGAGTTTTACGACATCAGGACATGGGACGATGTCCCAAGTGTGGTTATCCTGAAGAGCTTGAAGTTCATCTTGCATAGCTTGCCTCCAACAAGCTTGAGCAGCAGCCTGAGAATAAGACTTGGGCACAGAAGTAGTATCAAGAGTAGCCTGATGGGCAGTATGTACGAATCCATACCTGTCCGGGGGACGTGAAACTCGAGATGATCGTCGAGGTTCAGTTGGGATGGGATCAGATGTCGGTTCTGTGATAGGAAGGGGCACCGGAGACTGTGGACGATGTCTTTGATACACAAGCCCTGACTTATAACGTTCAAGAGTACAAGACACATCATCAAAAATAAGCAACTGAGTAGAAGTAGAATCATGTGAAACACAAGACTGGAAAAAATATTAATTTTCAAAGAAAATCACATTTCGAGAGACGAAGTTTGTGAGCATCCGCATCATAACACACAAACCCTTTGTGAACATTACTATACCCAAGAAAAGCACACCGAGCAGCCTGAGCAGAAAGCTTGTGACGTTCAGTGGACGGCAAGTGAACAAAACAAACGCAGCCAAATATATGAAGAGAATTATACTCAAGAACAACACCAAACAGACGAGAATATGGAGAGTCAAACTGTAAATTTGGAGAGGGTAAACGATTAATCAAATACACAGCTGTAGATAAGGCTTCTACCCAAAAACGAGGAGGCACAGAAGATTCAATCAACAAAGTACGAACAACATCCAAAAGATGACGATTCTTACACTCAGCGACCTCATTCTGCTGAGGGTTGTAAGGACATGAGCGTTGGGAGACAATACCCTTAGTTTTGAGAAAATTCTGAAAATCATGAGACATATATTCCCCCCCAGAGTCAGAACGTAGTGTTTTAATACAAGCAAAAAATTGAGTCTCAACAAACACAACAAAAGCTTGAAAAGTGGAAAACACATCAGCTTTGAGCAAAGAAAATATATCCAAGTGAAACGGCTATAGTCATCAATGAAGGTCACAAAATACTTGTATTGAGCATGTGAAAGAACGGGACTCACTCCCCAGACATCAGTATGAATTATCTCAAAACATGTAGAAGCGCGACTACCATGTAAAGGAAAGGTAAAGATTTGCTTTTACTAAGTTTACAAGAGCTACAATCAAAAGGCACAATAGAAACGGAATTTTTATTCCCCAAATGGCCTTGTTTCATAAGATGATTCAAAACAAAAGAATTGGGATGCCCCAATTTTTTATGCCAAGCATCACTATTATTAGTTACAGCAGTACAAGCAAAAGAATCAAAACTAGAAATAGAAACTGAAGAGGAAATAGACGTCCCACTTTAGGCCCCTTTGCTATCACGTTCCCCGACACTTGATCCTACACACAATAACCATTACGATCAAAATGAATCTCACAATTATTATCTACGAGCTGTCTAACAGAAATTAAATTCGTAGATAATTCTGGTGACACAAATACATTGTTGAAAGAGGACCCCAAAGTTCCAATTGCAGTGATAGGAAGAGTATTACCATTGGCTATTTGAATGTGCTGGTCACCCTTATATTTACGAACATCATGTAAAATATCGGCATTTCCAGTCATATGATTGGAAGCCGCAGAGTCAACCAACCAAGGAGAGGTGAGGAAATTTCCCTTACCTTGAAGACCAAGCGCAGAGAAAGCAGAAACAATCATCTGTTGGACCATCTCGGGTGTAAGAGTCGATGAAGGACTAGCTATAGGTGGCTGCCCTGGAGCAGAAACAAAGGGGACAGCAGCTAAATTAGCCTGGGCAGCAGTATGAAATCCTTGGCCCTATCGATTCTGAGGTCGCACACGACAGTCAATAATATGCCCTCCTTTTTGCAATAATTGCAGAATTTTCTGCTGCAATGCTTTGCAATATGCCCAAATTCCTTGCAACTATAGCACTGTATCTGTGTCTTGGATCTTCCTTTCCCTTGAGCAGCATATGCCACATTAACCATCTCAGTTGTCACAGTTTCTTGAGTGAGTCCATGTTGAGCAGCAAGACGCTGCTCTTCTCTCAATAATTCCCCCAAGCACACATCCAGGAAAGGAACAGGATTACGGTTTATCAAACCAACTCGTGCAGTCTCAAACTCAGGTCTTAGTTTCATCAAGAATTAATCTCTTAGACTCTCCGCATGAACAACTTGGAATGCTGCTAGGGCTTCCTTAGGAACTTTAGAATACACTATCCCAGAATATTCACTCCATAAATTCAGGAATCCAGTATAGAACTGTTCAATAGAGAGATTACCTAGTCTGTAGTTGAAAATCTCTAACTCAACTTGAAATTTGCGTGCAGTATTGTCTTGAGAATATACGCGCCTAAAATAGTCCCACATCTCCTTAGCAGTAGTAAATGATCGAAAATTGTTGACCATATGTGGTTCAACGGAACTTTTTTTTTTTGTTGACCATATGCCAAGAAACAATCTTGGCATCCTTGCTGGACCAAGAACTAAGTTCTTTGAGATCAGTAGGGGCCATAGAAGACCCATCCAAGTGACCCCATAATTCATTTCCTTTCACAAACATTCGAAACTGAAATTCTCAGCTTCCATGATTATTTTCATTAAATCGAATGATTGAATTTTCACCCGACATAATGACCACAAAATCAAAAGAAGTGAAAAAAAAAAACAAATAATTTGGTGCTGATAGACAACACAAAGAACACTGACCTGATATACTACCAGAAAATGCCAAAACCATTGCCAGAAAATGCACCGAAAACCTGAGAAAATCTCTCTGCAAAAGCCTACACAGAGAGCCCGAGAAGAGTGCACCGAAAGAGGCCAAAAAAAAACCTCTCTAATGAAACAGAAACTGCCGAAATTTCCAGTAGCAACTGACCCACTAACCGAAAGCTCCAAAAAGGCCAAAAAAACACTGCTCAGAAAAACAAAGAGTGCTGACAACTGTGTAGACAGAGTTGCCCAGAAGAAATTAACCCTGAAAGTGAAGGCAGAGTGCCGACACAAGCCAAAAAACCAAGATAAAACACTAGTGTGTGCCGATGGACCCAGAAAGCACTAGTCTGAAAACAGACAGTGCCGACACAAGTAAGGAAGTAGTCTGCCGAAAAAAAAATTGCCCAGAAAATTATAGGGCTCTGGTACCATGTCAAGTTTGCTTGAATACCCCTCAAATGAGAGTTTCCGTATATTATATAAACTGACAAGCCCTAATTACAGCCTACTAATCATCTGTAAAATAGGAAAGAATAAAATAATACAAGAAAGGAAAATAAAACTTAAGTTGGCGCATGTACACATATATACAACTACTGCTATTTTACAACCATATATATTTACTGCCATATATAGATATCATTGACATGGAAGCGGCTTTATCTTTCAAAAGGAGGGAGAGTAACTCATCCAAAGTACCATTTCCAATCTCTCAACGTACTTTCTTTCCTTATTCCCTTTACCGGTGGGGGTGGCTAATCGGATTGAAAAGCTATTTAGAGCCTTTTTGTGGGGAGGCATGGGCAAGGAAAATAAATTTTATCTTGTGAATTGGCAAAAAGTGTGCAGTCCGAAGAAGTTGGGAGGTTTTGGGGTGCCTAACTTGATCAATTTTAATAAAGCCCTACTAGGAAAGTGGGAGATTCCAATTGGAAGGGACTTCGTTGTGGAGAATGGTCATGGATCGGAAGTATGGTTGTGAATGGGGGGGGGGGGGGGGTGTTCTGAGAAGGGTTGGGGGTTGTATGGCGTGAGCCTTTGGAAATTTATCCAGAAGGGGTGAAAGGTGTTTGCAACACATATTAACTTTGAGGTCGGAGAGGGCACAAAAATTAGGTTCTGGTTTGATGAGTGGTGTAGTGAGAGAGCCCTATCTTCTATTTTTCCAGGTGTTTTCAGATTGGCTAGAAATCAGCAGGCCGCTGTCTCAGATGTACTGTGTCGAGCCAATGGTTCTATGCATTGGAATATGATCTTTTCTAGAAATGCGCAAGTTGAGGAGATGGCAGGTTTTTTCAGCTTGCTTTATTTCAGGAGGATAGGAGGTAATGGGAGCGATAGAATGTTGTGGAAACCTTCAGGGATCAAGAAATTTTTTGTTAAATCTTTCTACAAGGTGCTGACAAATTATCAGCACATTGCATTTCCTTGTAAGGGTATTTGGAGAGTTCCTGTGCCTCCCAAAGTTGCTTTTTTTATTTGGACAGCAACTTTAGGAAAGCTCTTGACGGTTGCCAACTTAAGAAAACGGGGGATGGTCATAATAGAGTGGTATTACATGTGTAAGAACAATGGCGAATCGATTGATCATCTTCTTCTACATTGCGAGGTGGCAAGGGAGTTATGGGATGACTTACTTAGTAGAGTTGGGTTGTCTTGGTTTATGCCTAAGAGTGTAGCGGAGCTCTTAGCATGCTGGAATAGGCATCATCAAAGTCCTCAACTGGCTGTGACGTGGAGGATGACCCCTTTGTGCTTATTGTGGTGCATATGGATGGAAAGAAATGAGATATGCTTTAACAACAAGGAGAGAACTCGGGGGGAATTATCAAAATAATTTTGTACTTTCTTTGGTTCAATGGCTTTTGGCTATAGTTTTAAAGGGTGGGAATGTGCATGAGTTTTTGCTTTCTTGTCAGCTTTCTAGTATGTAAATAGGTGTCTCTTTTGTATACGTCATGTGTACATGGGTTTTGCCTAATCTTATTCGATCAATGAAATTTCTTACTTATCAAAAAAAAAAAAAATTATGCTCTTTTTGCCTAACTCCCTTTTTTATTCCTTGTGAGTTTCGTGAATATCCTCATTCATAGTTTCTTCAAACTATTCTGAACTTCTGTTTTCTGAAATTGTATTTTTTTTTTCTAGGAGCAAACTTGAAGCCCCAAAAATTTACTGTCAATGGCAGGGTTTGTTAACCGTTCCCCCGCATCGTGATCCAATTTCCCATAACACAAGAAACCCAATAGTTTGGAAAATGGGAGATTAAATTCCATACTCCCATGAATTTAAAATCCTGATAAATTTTCGAGCATTATATTTGGGATATTATCCCTCTTCCTAAAAGAAAAACTCTATGTCCAAAAATAGCCGATCACCACCTCTTCAACATTAAAAAAATAAAATAAAATAAAACTTAATCCCCACTGAACCCACAGATAATGAAGTATATACCTTTCTCTTCGCCTTCGTGATACGTGTGGTGTCCATCGTACTCCCCGTACTTGAAATCATCCTGAAACACAAAAGACCGTCACAAAAAGTCACTCACACACACTGACACTGAAAGAGGAGTGGCTGAAAGTGAAAGACCATACAGGGTCAACACTGTTTATGCCCCAACGGTCAACGGGATCTTCGTTGAGATCGGGCTCGATCTCGGACAGTCCAGCACGGTTTAACTTCGTAGACCTGCGATTCTTCCCCGGGTTCCGGTAAAAACTGGAGGGCAAAGGAACTTGGGTGTTGAGGTTCAAAACCCTAATCCCAGTCCTAATAAATGAATCGGAGCTGAGTTTTGGGGTTGAAACGGCAGAGAGAACTGGGAGCGAGGAAGAGCAGACCGCCATTTTTTTGTTTTATCCTCGGTTTTGGCGATTGGCTATTTGGTTAGGCGTTAAATGCGCGCCTTGCATCCGCAACGGTACGATAATGTTCAAAGTGACGGCCGGTCTTCGTAAGTTGGCCTAATGACTAATTATATTGCGACGCGTGTTGGAAAAGAGTAGCGATTATTGGAAGAGCGGTAATACTCCCACCACTAGGAGCTCCTGCTGAGACTCTCGCTATTGCTTTTGTAATTTTTTTTTTTTGTATTTTTCTACATATATTTTTTAACACTTTTAAATATATTTAAAAAATAAAAAAATTCATAATATTATTAAAAAATACTTAATTAATCATTAAGTAAAAAATAATAATAATAATAAATAAATAAAAAACTCACAACGGTAGAAACTAACGATAAGAGTAATATTTTCCTTATTAGAATTTGGTGTCACGTTGTACGTAAGTTGTTCACAATTTATCTTGCTGCACCCGATTGATACGGCCACCGGTCATCTCAGAGGTGAATCTCCTCGCCTCACCCCACTAGGGGGTAATAGGTTTTTAATTTTTTAATTTTAAACGTTTAAATAGATTATTAAAATGGGTAATGCTACTGCCACCATTCTCCCTTACCCTTTTTACTTCCTGTTTGACGTGTCATGCTTTCTTTTTTATTTTTCCTTCCCATATCGTCTTCCCCCATTTCATTTAGTCTTCACCATTCCATTTCGCCTTCCCGAATCCCCCATTCCAGCTCACTCTCTGCATTTTTTTTTCTTTCGTTTTTACTTCTCCTTTTTCTTCCTTCCCATTTCTTCTTCCCCTCCAACCCATTTCTTCCCTCCAATCCATTACAAATTCGCTCTCCTCTAATGTCATTTCTCTGCATTTTTTTTCCAGTACAAGGCCTACTCAATTGAAGCATAATGATTTCTTGATAACAGAATACATATTTGAATAATTTGAAATTAAAAACCTCATTTATGTTATGTTCCAGCATTTTGTCAGCAACTATGCAAGAATCAAGAAAATTTACTTATTACATACAAATCAAAGGCATGCTGCAGTTGGTGTCTATTGTTTTGGAGAATCCATAAAAGGGATCAAAGTCATGAAATAGAACTAAGAGATATTACCAGAAAAATGTTCAATTAGTTCCTTCTTGAGAAGTATTCAAATATACCACCACCTTCAATTGGGTTTTCAAATTGGTCCAAAACCCAAAAGAAAAATTCCAAGTTTTTTGATGTGATCTTAAACAATTCACCGAAATGGGTTGAGATTTATAAAGGGTTTGGCATGTAGGGCTTTGCTGCAATAATAAAGCTACGCCCACCGCTTCAACATCCCGCTTCATCCATCTCGCTTGACTTGGCAGCCAATGTGAAAAGATTTAATTGATAAAAATATATCTCCTCTTCAACCTCCCTCCCAAAAACGTAAAGCAGCCCCTCTGAAGAAAATTTCTCTTCCGAAAACGTGAAGTAGCTTCTCCCTCTCTTCCTTGTTTCACTCTCTCTCTCCCAAATAAGTAGTTAAAGTCGAGGTCGTTCAAAGGATCAATTTTCGATACCCCTAGAATCTGACCCTTACACTTGTATTTTTAATAAAGTTGGTTTCACAGGAGCATTAATTCCAATACTTAGTTTGCAGTAAGGGTAATGCTACAGCCACCATTCTCCCTTACCGTTTTTACTTCCTGCTTGACGTGTCATGCTTCTTCTTTTTTTTTCCTTCCCACATCGTCTTCCCCCATTTCATTTAGTCTTCATCATTATATTTCATCTTCCCGAATCCCCTATTCTAGTTCACTCTCTGCATTTTTTTTTCCTTTCGTTTTTACTTCCCTTTTTTCTTCATTCCCATTTCTTCTTCCCCTCCAACCCATTTCTTCCCTCCAATCCATTACAAATTTGCTCTCCTCTAATTTCATCTCTCTGCATTTTTTTTCCAGTACAAGGCCTACTAGATTGAAGCATAATGATTTATTGATAACAGAATACATATTTGAATAATTTGAAATTAAAAACCTCATTTCTATTATGTTCTAGCATTTTGTCAGCAACTATGCAAGAATCAAGAAAATTTACTTACTACATACAAATCAAAGACATGCTGCAATTGGTGTCTATTGTTTTGGAGAATCCATTAAAGGGATCAAAGTCATGAAACAGAACTAGGAGATATTACCAGAAAAATGTTCAATTAGTTCCTTCTTGAGAAGTATTCAAGTATACCACCACCTTCAATTGGGTTTTCAAATTGGTCCAAAACCCAAAAGAAAAATTCAAAGTTTTTTTATCCGATCTCAAACAATTCACCAAAGTGGGTTGATATTTATGAAGGGTTTGGCATGTATGGCTTTGCTGCAAACTCAGTATTGGAATTAATGCTTCTGTGAAACCAACTTTATTAAAAATACAAGTGTAAAGGTCAGATTCTAGGGGTATCGAAAATGGATCATTTGAACGACCTCGACTTTAACTACATATTTGGGAGAGAGGGAGGGAAATAAGAAAGAGAGAGAGAAGCTACTTCACGTTTTCGGAAGAGAGATTTTCTTCAGAGGGGCTGCTTTACGTTTTTGGGAGGGAGGTTGAAGAGGATATATTTTTTAATCAATTAAATCTTTTTACATTGGCTGCTACGTCAAGCGGGATGTTGAAGCGGTGGGCGTAGTTTTATTCTATTAAAAGTAATTTAACATATTTCAATTGAATTTTAAAACTATTTTAAATGAATTTTAAAAAATTTAAAATTTTTAAAAGATAATAGACTTCACTATTTGATTAACTAATATTTAAAAAAATATTTTTCGCAAGACTTATCACCCTAGCTCGAGTTTGCACATGATATTAAAGTTGTTGAGAGTTGTCCCACGTCACATCGTATAGAATCTAAATTTATTTAATATAGTACCAATATGTTTGGTGTCCTCCATGTCGAATAGCAATTAGCAAAGAACGTTTCTTAATTTAATAGCTAATAGCCAGATTAAAAAAGAAAAAAAATGTGGGCCATAGATTAGTAGCGTTGGATGAGCGAGCATATATCCGAGAGGGTAGTGGTAGGGTAGTGATTGGTTACCATCCTATAAAATAAATAGTAAAGATGATGTCAGTAAGAATGATGTTAGAGCTACTGCTGAACTCTCGGTAAGAGCTCTCGAAGGCTTTAATATAGTGTTTTTTTATGTGTTTTTTTAAAGTTATTTTTTATATAAATTTTTTTAATTTTTTTAAATATTTTAAAAAAATTAAATAAATTTAAAATATCATTAATAAATAATTCTTTAATCAGAAAGTAAAAAAAAATCATTAAAAAATACTTCTTTAATATTTTTTATTTTACTTCGTGATTAAGGAAGTATTTTATAATAATTTAATAATTTTTTTTAATTTTTTAAATATTAAAAAATATTAAAAAAATCAATATAAAAAAAATACATAAAAAAATACAGAGCCGAGCGGGAGCCCCAGCGCAATAAGTAATAAGAAAGTACTAGCCTTCCATTTTCCTATATGAAAAAAGCCAATCCGAAGCCGTAGAAGAAAAAAATGCAAAGTCAAAAACTCTAGATGCAAGCGGGCTCGTGCAGTCGCCATGCAAACGGCTGACGTGGAAAATTGAAAACGGCGTCGTTTTCAATTTTTCACGTTTTCGCCGTTTGCCATTTCCATTTCCCCATTTCCCCATTTCTCCCTCCTTCTCTGTGTTTCGAGTCTTCGACCCAATCCCCCTTCCTCTCTCCGTGAACCTCTATGTTTCTCACCCCACCAGTCGAAGCCCACCGCAGCCCTTCCTCTCTGTTTCTCACCCCACTAGTCGAAGCCCACCGGTGCCCTTCCATTCTAGCACATCGTCTCTGTGTCGCGGCGCGGCGCAGCGAGGCGAAGATCCAGCTCCAGAAGCCCATCGGGTTTGCATTCCACTCTAGCCCATTCGTCTCTGTGTTGCGAGGCGGCGAGGCGAAGCCCTTCCACTCTGATTCCTTCCTCCCTCCCTCCCTCCTAACCCTAACCCAAACCCAGCTCATCCCCTTCATCCCGAAACCCTAACCCCAGCCAATATCCCTCATCCCGAAACCCTAGCCCTAACCCAGCCAACCCTAACCCTAACCCTAACCCTAACCCTAATCAGCCCCTTTCCCTCATCCTGAAATCCTAGCCGTGACCCAGCTCATTAAGGAAGACGGAAGAGAGTCGCCCCTGTCCGGTCCAGGTTGAAGGCAAGTACACATCATTTTAATTTCCTTTTGTATTATGTTTTTTTATTTTTATTGAGTTTCTAGTTTAGAAAAATCCTATTTGGCAAATATCAAAAAATTAAGTAAGAGTTTGGTATGTTTTTTTGGGTAGAGCATGACATTTATTCATGCAATGCTGACTGGTGTTATAGATTGCTCACAGTTGGTGCAAACTTAATATGTTTCTTGTTATTGGCTTTGTGGTAAGACACTACATGTGATGGGCACTATAGTTACACATGATAGGGTAAACATCTCAAGTTATGCTCTTAACTTGTCCACTTGAACGTTTGAGAAGTTTCAAGCTCTGTGCAAGATGACTTGTAAGGAGAGTATGGGATTTGGCTCAATGGTCTATAGGGCCGTTAGATAGCATCCTTGCCATGGATATATCCACCAACTTTTTTTTTAATACTAAGAGATGTTATTTTGGGTCTTTAGTTCTTCCTTCTTGTTGGAGTAATTAATGTTTAATTTCTTTCTCTTGTTGTTCTAAGATCATATTTTATTACGCTTCTCATGATATTTAGAATTTGTTGTGGTATTTGGATTTCATGTATGTATTGGAGTCATTGATTTAAGAAAACATTAATTTCTTTGGTCTATATGCATGCATGGTAGGAGACATTAGACTTCGAAATTCAAGGAAATTATTACTTTTATCCCTTGATAAGAAAATTAATAATGATAATGACAATTCTTGATAGGACGTACGGGTCTATACAAATTATTCATTCAAGTAGTACTCATATATAATATCATGATCATATTTTTAGAAATTCATGCATGATTGGCCTCCATGCATGAATGCATATTTCGATCAACATATTTGATTAATTTCCAATTCAAAGACATGAATTTTAAGATGCTACAACGCACTTAATGTTATTTTATTATTGGTGCATGTGAATTAGAAATAAAAACATGATACATATATATATATATATATATGAGTAGCTTTAATTATATACGAAAGAAAGTAGGTACTGATGATCATGATCTAGCCCTAAATGCAATGAATGTCTTGAGATTCCTGACATGCATGTTTGCTGATAATTGTACAAGACTACATGCATGCATGCTGATTATGATCATCAAATTAAAGATTGTTCTCATCAGCTTGGTCACTAAGTCATGCAAATCATTAAACAGTACTCTTGCTAAAAAGGTGAGAAAAAATAATATAAATGAGATGCATAATATATATATATATATTTTTATAAGTAAATGAGATGCATAATATATATCTTGTTGATTTGATCCTTTTTGTTCGATCTGGTTGGATTAATAAATGGATCATGCTAGTCGATCAACCATCAGTTCATTTACTGTTGGATGTGACTGCTAGTTCATTCTTGCTATGCGTCGTGCTTTTTTTTTTCCAGTGCTTCCCTTTATGTGTCTTTTGATATGTGTGCATTTCATTTGTGATTCTGGTTCATGTTAGAATGTCGTCGTCATCACTGTCTTCTTCATCCGTTGGCAAACATACTTTGGCATCGCCCTTGTGCTTCTGTGACGTGGAAGCTAATTTGAGATACTCAAATACTAAGGCAAATCCTGGACGACCCTTCTTAGGGTGTCCAAAGTACAACACGAAGGTATTTACATGACTTGATTTTTTATATTAGTTTAATGAATTGATTAATATTACGTACGTCTAACATTTGAATTGTTTTTCTGTGCAAATATCAGGGATTACCACACTGTAATTATTTCAAGTGGGCAGATAGTGAGCAAGACATAGAGCTAGAAGAAAAAAAAAATGAAGTGTCAAGGAAAACCGAGGAAGAGCTCCAAAAGAGACTCAGCGATATCGAAAATAAAGTAACTGAGCTCCTTAAGATAGTGGATGACATCAAGAAGATAGAGATAGTGCTATATAGTATATCTGAGGAGGTCCGGAAAAAGGAGTCGGTGCTTCTTGAGAGAGAAGCTGCCCTAAGGCGTTCACGCACGTTATCTCGTATGTACTTTGGTGTTTTTGTAGTTATTTTTTGCTATTTATACCTTTGGTAGTGGTTTATGTTACATCTTATTCGGAAGTTGTAGGTTAAGTGTTATTAGTTATTATTAGTTATTTAGTGCTGTAAATCAAAACTGAATTATTAGTTAAGTATTTTTTAAGGTGTTATAAGTTATTTAATTTGTATAATTAGATTTGTATAATTAATATAAGGCCTTATAAGTTATTTAATTGAAAAAGCCACCTGAATTGTATGTACGTGAATAAGCCACCTGCACTGGTTGGCCAACAACTAAAGAAACCATCCAATTGACCATTTGTCTTTGAAACCTGTAGCATGGCAATTTCGGGCATGGCAATTAGGGACTTATTCAAACCTGTTGTATCACTACTAATATTAATATAAGTAACAATAAAATCTGCACACCCTTCCAAAAATAACCGTGAAATAGCATCACTTTTGAAGCGATGTGAATATAACAAAATTACAAAGTCTTTAACCACCAACCTTCCTACTTATAAGATAATTACAAAAACCTGCAACAATACATTTATACCTTCCTTGTTACAAAATACTTACAAAATAAATACAAGTCAATGCCACTTAGCATACATAAATGGTAAACCTTGATTTTTCTTATTCCCGCAATCATCATTCCCAAGAGCAACATGTCTCAAGTCAAAAGGTTCTGGATGTCCCATTGCAGCTCGCATAGAACCCATCTAGAATTAGGATCACGTCTAGCAAACTCAATACTATCGAGGGCTTCCTGTAATCAAGCCATTTATCATCATAAAATAATATTATTGCCTTTTTAGCACCAAAAAGTGAGGCTGAGTTGTAAAGAACATGAATTGGTCAACTTGGAGTATCAATTTGATCAACTTAATGTAACAGGAAGCAGGTTACCCACATACTTGCACAAAAGGCCTGATGTTGGAAGTACTAATTTGATCATTAAGATTGAGACCTGTAAAAAATCATGACTTTAACTATGGGAATGCAGAATGATTTCCGAGCAATGATAACTTTAAAGAATTCAAAGTACTATCTTTGCTCAGAATGTACTTTGGTTTTGTTTAAATACTATAGAAACAGAAAACAAAATCTTGATCCATGCATTTTAACTTAATTTTGAGACACCACAAATAATTTTTAAAATTATCCCCATGCTATGTAAGTCAGAGAATTTCAACAGGCACCAACAGAGTTGCTTCATATTAGAGATCATGATATCAACTATTGCATTCGAATGCTACTAATATATATATATATATATATATAGAAGAAAATGGTCATTAATTATCATGAGCCATTAGAATCTTGTTCTACTATTCACAAAAGCTTGCAACGGAATTTAGTTTGAAATGGGAAACAACAATCAATGAAAACCTTGCATTGTGAAAAAAGGTCTTACTCTTAGTTCTGAATGGGAATGTACCTGCATCATAGTTCTGACTTGCTCTTTGGAGGGTGGATCAAAATGCGGTCCGGTCGTGTGCCATCGACCCCAAAAAAATCTGTTACGATTAATATGAAAATATTAATGTCATTTAAATATTACAATTAAATTGTGTTAAGTTTAGAAACATTACACTTTCTTGGCTACCCATCACTGTTTCTTGGTGTTGGATTCCACTACTGTGAATTACCGAGCTGTCTATAACAGTCTGTTTATAAATAACAAAATACTTAGTAAATTGTAAAGGGATGAAAAGTTACCATTTGAACTGAGGCAAAATCATTATTTCGCTTATAAATAGATGTATTTATGATACTTGCACTTGTTCAGGATTGGTGATATCCACTTCTGATTGTCCAAATAAATTCCTGCGCGTGCCAATGACTAGTGTATCTCCAACATTGAAACTCTCATCTCCCTAATAAATAACGTAACAATTAAAAAAACTTTTTCTAAGTTTACATTATAAAACTACAAGACATTCACACGTTAAAGGAATCGAACGGTTATTTTTAATTCTCCCAACGTTAAAACATTCACCTGTTTGGCTTTCCCTCTAACTTGAGCTTTCTTCTGTTTGGCTTCAACCTTTCGTATGTTTGTCTCCATCCTGGATGCTCTCCTCAGAGATGGGGGTCTTCCTTTCCCTCTGACAACAAGTGGACTCTTGACTTGTTGTGAACCAGCAACTGTAGTTGTGTCCAGTGTCATATAACCAGCATTCGAATCTGTTATGGGCAAAGAACTGTTTAAATATGACATATGGGAAACAACAGAAATTAAGTCATTTTTTTCCTTCCTTCATAAGTAGGAATTAAGTACTTATAAAGAACTAAACAAGATAATAGACTTTAAAATCATCACATTCGAACCTGTGTGGGTCAAAGATCTGTTGCGTGTTTGCTCGCGATAACATTCAGTCATCTCATTTATCTTCTTCTTTGCATCTTCGAATTGCTCATTAGAATCTGCCGCATATGTAATCATCCCATAACACATATTCAACAAAATTGAATATCTATTACCATTAGGCCTCTGATCCCCTGAGTCATAGCTAGTGCGGATTAACGTGTATCGCCTCTTAATGTCCTTTCTCCACCGGTCTAAAATGTACCGGTTTGGCAATAATTTTATACCATTAGATTTGAATACGGCCAAAATATGCCTACACAGTATCCCCCTCATATGAAATAACCCACATGAACACTTAGCATTGCAGTCTTCTTCATGAAAGTCCACTGAATATGTAACCATTTTACTGAACTCCTCAATACGAACTTCATCTTCTACCAAATAACTCTTCATTACACCATCTGATGTAAGTAGAGATGGATCCAAATCAAGCACACCTATTACTTGCTGCTGCACCTCTCTAAATTTAGCGTTAGTATACAACTCTTGGAATTTCTTTTCAATTGGAGATCTCGATACACAGGGAATGACCTGGCTAAATGATTGGAATTCCGCATGATTTTCATTCTCAATTTTCTTCTTCAGTGCATTGTCAAACTGGTCGACAAACTCCTTCAAATTTGTTTTTGAATGAACATAACCGTCAAAAAAAGCATTCATACTCTCGATGCGTTGGGTTGTACTCATTCCAGCCCAAAAGTGGTCTTTTAGGAAAACCGGTACCCAATGCTCACGCTCCGCATATAAACTTTTCAACCATGGATTCTCATGTAAGTCATATGTGTTAATAAACTCGGCCCAACATTTCTCAAACTCCTCAATAGTTTGTGTGTCGTACACACATTTCATTAGTCGAGTTTTCAGCCCACTTCTGTATGCAGCATATGACCCAAGCTTCTCAGGGACTTTCTTCAGTATATGCCATAGGCATAATCTATGTCGAGTTTCTGGAAAGACAGTAGCAATTGCATTTTTCATTGCTCTGTCTTGATCAGTAATAATAGCCTTTGGAGCTATACCATCCATACACTGCAACCAGGTTTGAAATAACCATGTAAATGTCTCCGTATCTTCACTAGAAATTAAGCCAGCTCCCAAAAGAATCAATAGTCCGTGATGGTTTACACCAACAAATGGCGCAAATGGCATCCCATACCTATTCGTCAGGTATGTGGTGTCAAATGTAACTACGTCACCAAAATACTGGTAGGCTGCCCGACTACGTGGATCTGCCCAAAAAATATTTTTTAACCTTCCTTCATCGTCTAAATCCATCAATGCAAAAAATTCATTATTATTGTACTGCATCTTCATAAAATAATCTTGAAGTGCTCCAGCACCACCTGCGCCAAGTCGTAGATGTCGTGCTTTGTCGATGTAATTGCGACAATCCTTTTCCAAAAATAGAAGGTTCTCAAAGCCACCTGCGCCAACAACAAGAGATCCGTAACTCTTATTCAGTCGGATCCCAGCTAAATCGTTTGTGTCTAGGACTCTTTTAACAGAGTCACTCACTTCTCTGTTACATCGAAAGAAGCGGGATTTCATTGGGCTGAGACCGTGATTATGTGAATTATGGACTGTTGTCAACCGCATCTTTCCCTCAACTCTTAAGGCATTAATCCTTGCCTTACAGTCCGTTTTTCCCGTCGGACGTGGGTTGGCGAGATTGGAACTCTTATTTCGGGCCTTCCCTCCCCGTGCACAACCAAGGGTGACATATCTGACACTCTGATCCTCTGACCTCTCACTCCTTTGTGTCATCACCCCAAACCCACATTTTTTACCATAATGCTTATAATAGCTAAACAACTCTTCAAATGAATTGAACTCCATTCCCGACTTTGGTTCCTCAACGATATCATCACCGTCCGACGATGGCACTACCTGTGGTGTACCAGTAGTGCCATGGTCAGTTGGTGTACTGGTAGTGCCATCGTCAGTTTCCCGTTCATCTGGTCTATCCAACAAAATTTCTTCATCTACTCTAGCAGAAGTACATGGCGCTTCAGTTTGCAGAGAATCGGGTTTATCTTCTTCACCAACTCTTGCGCTCGTTCTAGAGCTTGTACCGATAAATGGTCTCGGAGGTCCCATCCCAAATTGAAATGGATAACCAACATTTAGCTTAAAACAAAAAAACCTAAAACATTTAATTTGTTTCAAAAATTATTATCTTATAACTAAAAAACAATAAAGGAGTTGAAAAATCACCTGAATATTGCTTGGATTCTTGGTTCCATCTAGATATGGCAAGAAAGCTGGTGACCATGCAGGCACTAATCCTAAATAACCGTGCATGTAATTTTGATAATTTAGTATACCAGTTTGAGGGATGTCCTAACAAAATAATAATAATATTAATAATTATAATGTTAAACATTGAGCTGCAATTAATTTTCTTAATTATGAAACAACATACTGAGTTGGACGGATTTGAACTAGATGGTGTATGCGAAAATGAGTGTTCTTCTCCTTTTCCCATGCCCTATACAAATTGTTCACTATCTAAGGTCAGTCTTTGATAAGTTATCAAGAAAATTACTTCAATCAACTAGAAAACTAATATTGTACATACTGCTTTTAAGAAAAAAAAAACTGATAAAAATTTGCTTAGCATCAAATACTGTTTACACATGCCAGAGATGATTGATGCCTTTCTTCTCAACTAAATCATCCACCGGTTGTTTTTTCAGAACAATTTAAATTTAACTAACGTACATGAGGGAACAAAATAATAATCTAGCACCCAAGATCATTGTTTAAAGATCATTCCAAACATTTTGTATATTTAACGACAACTAAACCATAATAATTAAACCACAATATCAATATTTAACCACTAAATTAATTTTTCAGCAAACAAATTTCCACATAAACAACTCTATGCAATGCAAAAATTTTGAATTTAACAATATCAAATCTAAATCACAACAGGCTGTGTAAGGAAAAAAACTAACTAAATCACAACAGAAAAAACCAACTAAATCATAACATGTGTGGAACAAAACAACTAATCTGTGGAAGAAAAAAACCATCTAAATCAACAATAGCAATGGAAGAAAAAAAACAAGCAAATCACGACATGCTTCATTGTTTATCAGTGACCACAACATTTAATCAAATACAAAGTTAAAATTTCAGATCAAAGAAGAGATGAAGATGACCCACAGTGCGACAGTATGGGGACGAAGATGACCCGTGAAACCGACCCACGTCGCTGACCCGAAACGCTGGCCCACTAAGCTGACTCGAGCTGATAGCCCACGAACCTGACCCGCCGAATCCCACAAACCTGACCCAAACGAAGCCCACGAACATGACCCAGCCCAACGCACCCACCGACGTTCTCTGGGTTTCAATCTGCAGACCAGACTCAGACAATGTCTCCAAATCGCCACGCTCGCACGAACCAGGACGAGCGGGAAACGAAATGAATTTGGGTCTCCGCTTCGTTTCGGGTTTTTTGTTTTTTTTTAACGACTGACGTGGCATGACGCCACGTCAGCCAATTGCACGCCGTCTGCGTAAGACGACTGTGAGGATGGGCGGTTGAAGAGGTTGGGAGGGAGGTTGAAGATGATATATTTTTTAATCAATTAAATCTTTTTACATTAGCTGCTACGTCAAGCGGGATGGATGAAGCGGGATGTTGAAGCGGTGGGCGTAGCTTTATTCTATTAAAAGTAATTTAACATATTTCAATTGAATTTTAAAACTATTTTAAATGAATTTTAAAAAATTTAAAATTTTTAAAAGATAATAGACTTCACTATTTGATTAACTAATATTTAAAAAAATATTTTTCGCAAGGCTTATCACCCTAGCTCGAGTTTGCACATGATATTGAAGTTGTTGAGAGTTGTCCCACGTCACATCGTATAGAATCTAAATTTATTTAATATAGTACCAATATGTTTGGTGTCCTCCATGTCGAATAGCAATTAGCAAAGAACGTTTCTTAATTTAATAGCTAATAGCCAGATTAAAAAAGAAAAAAAATGTGGGCCATAGATTAGTAGCTTTGGATGAGCGAGCATATATCCGAGAGGGTAGTGGTAGGGTAGTGATTGGTTACCATCCTATAAAATAAATAGTAAAGATGATGTCAGTAAGAGCATTAGCATTGGTTTATCCATATGCATATGTAAAATTACCTCTTTTGCATAGCCACTTTACCATTCAAGCAAAATTCTCACATTGGCTTATGCATATTTGAGGCAAAATAATAATAAAATATTATTATTTTATTATTATTACTTTTTTGCTAAAATCAATTTTTTTATATATATTTTACAATTAACATCCACTACATACATTTGACATTAATAATACAAATGTAATAATAAAAAATATAATTTTTTAATAATAATATATTAAAAATATAATAAAATGAAAAATATATATAATATATTATAATAATAAAATGAATGTGTAAGTGAAAGTTTGTTGTGTTGTTGAAGGAGAGAGAAAATGAAATGATTGTGAGAGAGAGTGGGAGGGGAGAGAAATAATGATTAAAATATGATTTGTAGGGTGAATAGTGGTTATCCAAATTTGGATAAGCACTATTCATAGGTAGCTAAATATTTGGATATGCATAAGCCAATGTGGATGATTTTAAGGCCATATTATACAAATATGACTTTGCATATGCATATGCATAGACCAATGCTAATGCTCTAAGGATGATGTTAGAGCTATTGCTGAACTCTCGGTAAGAGCTCTCGAAGGCTTTAATATAGTGTTTTTTCATGTCTTTTTTTAAAGTTATTTTTTATATAATTTTTTTTAATATTTTTAAATATTTTAAAAAAATAAAATAAATTTAAAACATCATTAATAAATAATTCTTTAATCAGAAAGTAAAAAAAAATATTAAAAAATGCTTCTTTAATATTTTTTATTTTATTTCGTAATTAAAGAAGTATTTTATAATAATTTTTTTTAATTTTTTAAATATTAAAAAATATTAAAAAAATCAATATAAAAAAAAATACATAAAAAAATACAGAGCCGAGCGGGAGCCCCAGCGCAATAAGAAAGTACTAGCCTTCCATTTTCCTATCTGAAAGAAGCCAATCCGAAGCCGTAGAAGAAAAAAATGCAAAGTAGAAGTGACTGCCAATGGCCAGGGAGTTATTCGTCACCCCCTCGTGTTGGCGCGTGAACTTCAACTACTACTTCCCTCGCCCTCGATTCTGTCCTCTTATTTCACCTCCTCGCCACCCTCTTTGTGCACCCTCTTCAATCTCAAGGTGAATTCAATCTTCTCTCTCACGGCATTGTGTAAGGCTACTCTTCTTTCAATGATGCTAAGTTGAATGTTAGTTTTGCTGAACATATTCGCATACTGCCTTATATGAGTGTATCCGTGATATTTAATTTTCTGACCCCTGGGTCAAGGCTTTGTGTGTGTTTTTCTGGGTTCTCTTCTTATTTTGGTTTTCTGTTTGGATGAATCTTATTTGCGGTGAGGAGGAATATATGGTTTCATTGGTTTTCTTCCCCCAAAAAAGAATCTTATAGTTGTGTGCATAGTTAGAATCGGGCACTCGGTGGTCAGGACATGCAATGGATTAGAGAGATTTGGATATTGTATAATTGTAGACTGCGGTTCTGCATCAGAGTCGTATGAAGTATTGAAGTTTGTGTGTGTGTGTGTGTGTGGCTATTATTCATATTCAGCAGCTGATTTTGGTTTGGCTTTGAAGAGTGTTGAATATAAATGCTTGCGTCAAACTTTATTTGCACTGATGTGGGCCTGGTTTTGAAATAACCTCTTAAGATCTTGGGAAGCTCAAAAGCATATAAAAGTCAATGTACTGAAAGCCAAGATAATTAGTAATGGAAGCGAGATTGAAGCAGCCGGGAAAACAAAGAGTGATAGTTTGACAGGAAAAGACACAGAAAACGAAGAAATTATTCTTACATGATAAACTTATTATTGTTTGCCTGTTATGTATCCAACAAAATAAGAGATCACATCCAATTGAGATCATAAAGAGTTCAATCAAATTTCTGGCATTAAAAGCGATTGTCTTCTGTTATCCCCTTGCTCTCTGCATTCCGAATTTATTGGTGTATTGCTTCTGCCACCTCGAGGTTAATAATCAAGACATTTGGTTCATTTTCGGATGCTGTCCTATGTTTCACTCCTTAAATTTGTTATTTTACTTCCGCACTTGTACTTATTAACACCTTGAATCACTTTATTCCATTTCCCATCACCGTTTTCTATACTATTCGGTTTCCCTCATAGGAAACACATAATGCATTTGTAGGGGTGATGGGAAGAGGGTAGATATACAAGTATCGTGGTACCTTTGATTTAGTTAAGTGCTGCAGATTATATGTGCTCTGAGTTACTGTTTCACCACTCCTTCGAACTACCATGTTCGACTAATTTCTGTGGACATCTAGAACCCTACCTTGTTCTTATAGTTTCCCTCGAATTCTGTAATCTTGTTGTTGTTGTTCTCCCAGCCTAGGGCTTTTTTCATCTTCCTTTTTTTTTTTTTTTTTTTTTTTTTTTTTTTCCGTTTTCCACCCTTTTCCGCCTCGTTATTCTTGCTTGTATCCTATTTATTAATTTTCTTTTTCGTTCACCATTTAGTAGATTTTCAGCCTCTTTGGCCATGGATGATTCTAAAGCTGGCTCAATAAAGGAAATGCCCCTGGGATTAGATACAACAATGGAGGAAGAATATGCTTCACAGTCTAAGTTACTTCAAGAGTTCACTAGTATCTCCAATATTGACAAGGCTTGGATTTTCAAGTCTGATGATGGTATGACTACTCAGTTAATAGCTTTTTTTTCCCTCCAATTTCTACTCATTTTTCCCTAGCCAAAAAAGCCAACAGGAGTTACTGACAATAATCTTTGCCCTTAAAACTTTGCTGCAGGCACAGGTTCTCAGGCAATGTTTTCGCTCAGCCAAGCAAACATTTTGGCAAACAAGAGGAGGAAATTTATTGTTTCCTCTTATATATCTAATGAAAGTAAAAGTTCTGTAAACTTTAGATGGACCCCATTTCCCATTGAGATGGCGGGAGTGTCTACAATTGTTCCATCACCATCTGGCTCAAAGCTTCTTGTAATTCGCAATCCTGAAAATGAGTCTCCTTCTAAATTTGAAATTTGGGGTCCATCTCAATTGGAAAAGGAGTTCCATATTCCCCAATCAGTTCATGGCTCAGTATACGCTGATGGATGGTAACTAATAAGATGAATATAGTTTATCTGATGAATTTATTTAACTTTCAATTATAACCTGGCATACTATTGACTTTGTTTGTGTATGGTTTTAGTTATAGAAGTTGTCCATTTGTAAGTAATAATGCTGCTCAATGTGCTCATAGCTTGTAGCTGTAGTATTACCAGTTGTACTAGCAGTAATGCTTGTAATACTTCTGTTCCAAAGATATTTGTAGTAAGGCTATACCATCCTCACCTACCTGGACTCTTAATTTTACAGGTTTGAGGGGGTTTCTTGGAATTTTGATGAAACTCTTATTGCTTATGTTGCTGAGGAACCATCTCCCTCCAAGCCCACATTTAATGACCTTGGATACAAGAAAGGTGGTTCCACCGAGAAGGATTGCAGTAGCTGGAAAGGTCAGGGAGAATGGGAGGAGGACTGGGGAGAAACCTATGCAGGAAAAAGGCAGCCTGCACTTTTTGTCATCAATACTAACAGGTAAGAGTTTCATTGCTTTGTAACTTTTATAAGAGCTTTTATTTAGATGGAAGATCTTTAATTCTAAGTTAATTGCGTTGTACAGTGGAGAGGTACAGGCTGTTAAAGGAATTGAGAAATCCTTGAGTGTTGGCCAAGTTGTGTGGGCTCCATTGACTAAAGGCGCGCATCAATATTTGGTTTTCGTTGGGTGGTCATATGATACAAGAAAGCTTGGTATAAAGTACTGCTATAATAGGCCCTGTGCATTATATGCAGTTAGGGCACCACTTTATGAATCAGAAACCAAGGGACTTGAACTCAAGTGAGTTGCTTTTGTAAAAAGACCCTTTTTTTTTCATTATTACACCTTTCTTCATGTAAATTATTTCATGTTGGTGATGGGGTGTTCTGTCATCAATATATAAATCACTCATTCAGTACATGTAATGTTCCAGAGATAGCTCTACTGAAGACGTGCCCGTGTTTAATCTTACTCAACAGATAACCAGTGCCTTCTTTCCACGGTTCAGGTATACTACGAATCTCAAATGGTTTTATGATTGTGATGTTGTTTGACAGGTCAAGAATGCATTTAACATTCTAATCTTTCTTTCTCAGTACTCTTAAGTTGATTGATTTTGGGCTCTTGTTTTGATTGTCAAGTGCTATTAAATTGCCTCATAATACGGCTCTGTTATGTATTGAGTACAATTTGCTTGTTTCTACTGACATATACAATAAACTGGAAAGCTCCGGAGTGTCTGAACTATGAAGCTATATTAGTTGTTGAATGCATCTACTAAACATACTCTGAACACCAGCTTTGGGACCTGATGATTATGAGTAAATTCTTTTTTCCAGCCCAGATGGAAAGTTTCTAGTGTTTTTAAGTGCAAGAAGTTCTGTGGATTCTGGGGCACATTCCGCGACAGATTCACTTCACAGAATTGATTGGCCAACTGATGTAAAGCTGTGGCCATCTGCCAAAATTGTTGATGTGGTGAGTGCCAAAATTCCTTGTTGGGCTTTTATATAAGAATTTACATCTGAATTTTATATTGCTATCATGCACCTTGAGTGCTAATGACAACATGCACTAGACTGAGGTAATCATATGATATTTTTGGATGAGCTGAATTGTTTGATGTGTCTATGTGTTAAACTTAATTTTGATTAGTTTTGAAGCTTCCCAATTTGAAATGTGCATGCAACCTTTCTGGTCCATACTTAACTGCGAGATTTTTTTCATGAAGCTTTTGTCAAGTATTATATATATCATATTTTCTTATAGTATTTGCAATAAATTACAGAGTAAAATGCCTAATTAGACTGCAATTGTTTTCTGTAAATTCCATGTCACTGCACTCATAACTATATATCTTTATCTATAAATCTTTGAAGATTCCTGTTGTGATGTGTGCTGAGGATGGTTGCTTGCCGGGACTTTACTTTTCGAGTTTCCTTAGCAATCCGTGGCTTTCGGATGGTTGCACTATGATTATACCTTCCATTTGGGGCAGCAGCCAAGTGATACTTTCTGTGAATGTGTTGAGGTAACTTTAAGGGCTGGTTACAGATGGTATTTTCAGGTTGGCAGATCTTTATAATGTTGTTTGCACAATCAATTCATATCTTCCTTCAAATTACAGTGGGGAGGTATTACGTATCAGCCCTGCTGACTCGAATTTTTCGTGGAATGTTCTTACATTGGATGGCGACAATATTGTTGCTGGTAACATCAAATACTGATCTTTATCAATGCCCAGTTGGAATAAATGTTTTTACATTGGATTTTATTGTTTGAAGTGTCTAGCAGTCCAGTAGATGTTCCTCAAATCAAGTATGGCTATATTGTTGAGGAAGCTACTAAAGCTGCTGCATGGAGTTGGTTAAACGTATCAAGCCCCATTTTTAAATGCTCTGAGAAGGTTTACTTAAGTTTCCTTTTATTCCATGCAAATCATTTTTGCACATAGAGATTATCCCGAATGCTTGCATCTTTGTGAATGAACGTCTTCATGCTGCAGGTTATATCTTTGCTCTCTTCTCTTCAGTTCAGTGTAATGAAGATACCAGTCAAGGATGTTTCTGATAGCCTGACTAAAGGTATTAAATGCCACTTTGATTTCTTTCTTAAACCTGATCATCCATATTTAATACATTGTTGGGTCATTGGACTATAATTCTTATAGGTCAATGGAAGGAACACTACTGAAAAAAGTAGAGAAGACAAGTATTTCTTTTAATCGTTTTCTTGACCAGTATTAATCCAAATGTTCAATAAAATTGGGGTTCCATCCTCTCCTATATAAAAAATAATAATCCAGATGAATGTGATTAAGAAGTAATTATGGGCGATACAACTCGCATATAAACTTTAGATTATTACCACACCATTTCCAGAAGTGAATGATAAACTCTTCAATTCTTGTTGACCATATTTAAGCAAAATGATGCTCTTTTATTGAAAGAATTCGAGATTGCATTCTTGATTCATATTTTTTTGTGTTTTAAATTTTCAGATTATTTTTTTTCATACGATATCACCATACCAAAACAACCATCTTTAGCTGGTTTTTTTGTCGTTATGTATATTGGGTTGAATACCACTGACCCGCCTTTGAAAGGACCTTTGGGCAGTGCTGTCTTGCGCTAAGTATCTCGCTCTTGAACAAGTGATAGCGCCACTCTTACTCTTCTTTATAACCAACTTTTTTTTTTTGTTGAAAACCCTTTGAGAGGGAAATATAATTTCTAGTTTCCTGGTCCTTTACTAGTAACAGTCCGATGTGTTACTCGTAATATTCTTGAGTTATAGAGATTTGGTTTTGATGGCCTGTATGTATTTAATTCATTTCAGGTGCTAGCAAGCCTTTTGAAGCTATCTTTGTATCTTCCCCCTGCAAGGAAAGTGATGCATGTAATCCGTTAATTGTAGTCCTTCATGGAGGCCCACATTTTGTGTCGATATCAAGCTTTTCAAAGTCCTTGGCATTTCTTTCTTCGATTGGATACAACTTATTGATCGTAAACTATAGGTATTTTGTTGTAGTCGAAGTAATAAGAGAGGTGGTAATTTTTTAACGTAATAATCAGAATCTTTGTCCTCGATACACATTGGGTTTAACTATCACATTCTGCACCGATCATCAAGAATCTGGTTGAGCACAGTGGATCTCTCTATCTCTATCTCTATCTCTCTCACACACACAAACATACATGCACACCTCCCAAAAAAACTTTTTCTTCTCCAGGATGAAGTCCTTCTGTGTTGAGGTGGTGTTGCTTGTAAAGCCACAGCGGCACTACATACCTAATTGTCAGGAAAGGGAATCTGACTATTTATGAAGTTGGAAGAAAATAGGATTCAGAAATGAATATTTTAACCGTAATCTGGACCTATATTTCGACTCATTATTTTAAATTTAAAATGGCATGAGTTTCTTTTATACATTAAGAATGTCAATAAGATTCCTTGAATGGATAAAATCATGTCTTCCATTCACGTTTTGTCTATGTCAAAAGAACAATTCAATGTATGGGTTCTCTCCCCTCTCATGCCACTCGTTCTTTCATTAATTTTTGTTGGGGTCCTTCAGGGTTTTAATTGTCACATCCTTGAAAAGAGCCTCTTTTAACTATCAGATATGTGTAGTTTTGATTTTGTCTTCTAACATGATAATTTGTCTCAGAGGTTCACTGGGATTTGGTGAAGAAGCACTGCAATCTCTTCCGGGAAAAGTTGGGTCTCAGGTACTTATTACTTATCTAGTTTTGTTATACCTGCAAAGTAGTTACATTTTTTTTAAATAATTTCTTGTTGAGCAGACTAGTTTGGGAATGTCATATAAGTCCTAATCTTTAAGATGTGTTATGGACAGGATGTCAGTGATGTACTGACAGCTATAGATCATGTCATTGACAAGGGGCTGGCCAGTCCATCAAAAATTGCAGTGCTTGGTGGTTCCCATGGTGGCTTTCTGACAACCCACTTGATTGGCCAGGTGCAGTAATTCCACAAATTGAAATTTTTGTTTAGTGGTTTTTGTTAAAATTTTGTTTATCTTTTGTGCCTTCCAATTTTTATTTGTTTTGAGTCTTGCAGTTCTCTTTCTTATTGTTTTTATATTTATCTACTGCCAGTTGGTGGTTTCCAATAAAGAGATCCCTTCCATTGGGGTTTAGATATGAGAAACGTATGCCAGTCAAACTTAAAAAATGGGCCTCTTGTTTGCATATGCGGCATGAAAATGCTTAGCAGACTAGATGTTATGATTTGTGACCTTATGTTTATATTTCTTTCTCAACTGAAGGACTCACTCAATACAGATCACATTTGTTTCTAATGCTGCAGGCACCGGATAAGTTTGTTGCTGCAGCTGTGAGGAACCCTGTTTGTAACTTAGCATTGATGGTTGGTACTTCAGATATCCCAGATTGGTGCTACGTGGAGGCCTGTGGAAGCAAGGGGAAAGATAACTTTACGGAAGCACCTCCAGCTGAACTTCTGACTCTTTTTTATAGCAAGTCTCCTATTTCACACCTCTCAAAGGTATGCTTAATGGAGGCTTATTACCTTATCAGAAGGTTATTTAGGGCATTTGATAAAAGCAAATAGAATGTAAAGGAAATTCTATTTAAAGACAATGCCATATAAAAACTCAACGTAACATAGGTTTGTCCATCTTTAATGCCAGCTCTGCTAGGCGTGATAGGATTCATTCTGCAAACTTTGCTTTGTTTTCACTATTGAATGCCATATTGTATGGGGTAAACATCTTGTAGGTATCAAGTCTACATTCTTCAATCAGGAAACATAAAACTTGCATCTAGTTTCCTTTTAGGGAGTATCCATACTTTTCACAATTATGAGGGTGTTCATATTGGTAGCAATCTGGGTGGCACCACACCACTGAAAGCAGTTCAGATAAGACAAAACCTAGAAATTTGAAGCTCGATTCAGTTTATGGTTTGAGCCTCAGACCAAACTAAAGAGTCGAATTGCTCACCCCCGTACACTTATATTTAGGAGGTTTCTACTTGAAATAAATGTGGTGTCATTTACTTTAGCTTGATTGTATCTGCAGGTCAAAACACCAACAATTTTTCTTTTAGGTGCCCAGGATCTCCGTGTTCCAGTTTCTAATGGATTGCAAGTAAGATATCCTGTTCCTCTTTTAAATGATGACTGGCATTGTTGAAGTTTCTATTTCAGTTATCTCTGTTGCACAGATATTCGCTCTGATAGGCTGGAACCAAAACAAAAACTGAGACTGATTGAATATATTTTAGAGTCTGTTCTTCTGTTCTTTTTTTGGTGGGGGGTTTGGAGTGTTTGACTATAGATTGTTACCTTATATGATTACATAAAGATATTGATGTTCGAAATGTGCAGTATGCCCGGGCACTCAGAGAGAAAGGTGTCGAGGTTAAAGTTATTGTGTTTCCCAATGATGTTCATGCAATTGAAAGGTGAACATTACTCCTACATGAGCTCCTACATTCTAGTCAATACAACTTATCTCAAAGTTGATGTTGCACAATATCTTGCAGTCTGATGAATTCTCTTCCCCCCCTTTTTTTTTGGGCTTGAATTGCAGGCCACAATCCGACTTCGAAAGCTTTCTTAATATCGGGGTTTGGTTCAGGAAATACTGTAAATAAGCAGGTGTTGCCTGGCTGTGTTGTGCCTATGGGTTTGGGTTTTATGTCCAAATGTATTGAATGTCGTAGTGACTTTGAAAGGGTGTCGAATCAAACTTATAATAAAAGTATAAAACCCTTCACCTTCATCTTAGAGGTGAACTTGTAAGTTTATTATAATAAACTTTAATAAAACTTATGTCATTGTTTGCTTCCTCTAGAACTCTATTGGTTGCTATTTTTAGAGGTTTATATTTAGAGTTTTGCTTTATACAAGCAAGTTTGCGTACCAATCTACATACTAATGTTTTTGCATTCATATTTTAAATTCAAATTAGCACTGTTTTCAATAAAATCTACTTTTTGACCAATCATATTGAATGGGTGCGCGTATTAGTGTGCAGATTTTTTCTTATATATATATATATATATATATATATATATATATATATATAGCCCAAGACTTTGTGGCATTTCAAACTGAATAATTTTCCAACATTCGTTATTCCATCAAAAACAGTAAACTCAGCTCTGAGTCTCTTACGAGCTCTTGTACAAAATAAAACCAATCTAGTCTGTTCATGTACTATAAACTAATCATGGCGTGAAAATTATATGAAAAATGTTTAATTATATTTAAGAAAAATTTGCAAAAAGAATTTATTTATCTACGTGGCAGATATTGATATGCTGAAAATTATGAAATTTAAAAATAACATTAAAAAAATAAATTTTGTACGTAAAATTATAAGTACATATATTACTGCTCAAATTATATTTGTAAGTTAACATGGAAGATATATCCTCTTCTACACTGTTGTGCATGCTTTTAAATAATGCACATTAGTTTCTTCATGTAAACCTTATATATTTTGTTTAGGGATATATTAACAATAGAATAAACAAATCACGTTTTAACCGTTAGCATCACGTGTATATCACAAACTCAGATACAAAAAATTAAGAATAAATAAATATCAAACATAAAATCTTCTGATATTTGAAGAAATTGGAATTTATGAGTTTTCTAATTCAAATTGGAAGAAATATATTTTCATTTATTAATGCGTGAAAAATTTACCTTCACTCAAAACAAGTTACTACGGCGACAATTTCTTGCCCTTATACCTCTACAACTTGTCGTTACGGTTCTCTTCCTGACAAATTCCTTGGTAACGACGCATTCACACATCTTTACAAGACGCGACTGTATTGAACATTTTTGTAAAAAAAAAATATTATAATAATATTTTATTCAACTTTTAATTTTCTTATCAACTATTCTCATCTCATCTACAAAAATAAAAAAACATTAGTATATTATGATAACAAAAATACTCAATACAGTAGCCTGATGTTAACGATTGCTGATGTGGAAAAAAACCAAACGCACCGTTTCAAAAAAACTGGAGCGCACCGTATTGAGGCTTCCCTCCTCAATTCCCTCCCTCTCTGTGTTTCCTCTTTCGAACCTTCCACGCACGAAGCGCAGCCTCCCTTCCTCGACAGGGCATCCCTCCCCCTCCCTTCCCTCGACAGCACGTCCCTCCCCTCGAAGCGTCCTCCCTACCTCTGCACGTCTATCCTATATGCGTCTACACGAGGCTTCCCTCCTCAAACCCACACTGAGCTGTTTGCAATTCCACCGCGGCCTCAGTTTTGTCTCCCGCAGAAGCCATCCCTCCCTTCGTCTTTAACTTCTTCTTCTTCCCACGAAGCCTCCTTCTTGGTCAGTTTCCCTATCTCGAACCCTAACCCTAGCCCGCTCCAATCCCGTTCATCCTGAAACCCTAACCCTAGCCCACCCCTTCATGTTCATCTTGAAACCTAACCCTTCCTGTCACTTGAAGATTTTTCAATATTAGCTTCATTTGTTTGTTTGGTAATTGTTAGGTCAAAGGTAATATTACCTCTGAATTTTTTTTTTTCAAGTTCTCATTGATGGGATTCTTCTGTTGGTTATAATGTTGACAAGTATTATATTTATTTTGTTTGTTGTTCTTCTGTTTATTGTATTGACAGTTATGAGACTCTTCTGTTTGTTTGGTAATTGTTAGGTCAAAGGTAATATTACCTCTTCATTTATTGTTTGTTATTCCAAATTTTCATCGATGAGATTCTTCTATCTGTTATAATGTTGACAGTTATTGTATTTATTCTGTTTGTTGTTCTTTTGTTTATTGTATTGACAGTTATGAGATTCTTCTATTTGTTTGGTAATTGTTAGGTCAGAGGTAATATTACATTTTCATTTATTGTTTGTCGTTCCAAATTTTCATTGATGAGATTCTTCTATCTATTATGGTGACAGTTATTCTGGATTTTCTTGTTACACTCTCCTTTTGTTATCTTACTTATTCTAAAAAAAAAAAAAATTGGATTGAGGTCACAGAAGCTGGGGTGTTTTTTCTCCTACTAATGTTGTGGTAGTCTAGGTTGACATTGTTGTAATTCCATTTTGCTCCTTTTAGAAAGGTTTGGGTATAAGCACAACAAACTGGGACGGGGTTAAATTGGGCTCTGCAGTTTTTTTTTTTTTTTCCCATTTGTGAAAAGTTTACTTAGAACTTGGCTAATCATCCCTTTTTGCTACCTACTTTCCCATGTAGTTCAGTGACCATAAGGGTGGTGGCTCAATAGTCCTTAGGTTATGATGTTTTCTTGAATATGTTTCTTTTGATATGTGTGCCTTTCCACTGTGCTTCTGGTTCATGTTAGAATGTCATCATCAACTTTGTCTGCTTCATCCTCCGGTATATATACTTTGGGTCAACCATTGTGCTTCTGTGAGCTTCAAGTTACATTGAGATACTCAATTACTCCCATAAATCCAAGACGACCATTCTTAGGGTGTCTAAAGTACAACACAAAGGTAACTACATCGCTTGTAATGTAACATGTTTAATAAATTGATTAATATTATGTACATCTAAATTTTTTTTATATATATTTACAAATATCAGGGATTACCATACTGCAAATATTTCAAGTGGGCGGATAGTGATCAATACATAGAGCTGGATCTACAAGAAAGAAAAAATGAACTGTTAAGGGAGAAAGAGGTCGAGAAGAGACTCCGCGATATCGAGAAGAGGGAGATTGAGCTCCGTAAGAGGGCGGATGAGATTGAGAAGAGAGAGATGGTGCAAGTTGGTAGAGATGAGGAGTTTCTGAAGAAGCTGAATTAGACATTCACGCACGTTCTCCGGGTGTATTGGGCTTTTGTAGTTGTTGTTTGTTGTTGCTTAGTGACTTGGTTGTGGTTGTTTGTTGTTGGTTAGTCTAAATGTAAATGTCTAATTTAAGTGTTAGAAGTTATATAGGTTGTTTAGTGGGTGCAATATAATAGTTGGGGACTTTTTTTGTGGCATTTTGCCTCTTATGCTTGTGGCATGACAGATACTAAATTAGTTGTAAAATAGCAATTTTGTATAATCAATGGAGGCAATGGTTTGGGGCACTCAACCACTAGTATGTCATGGGAGGTTACCTCTGGTATGTTGAACAATCGCTCTCTGGGAAAAATTATTTCTGCAGCGACCAAGTCTTATGCATTTAGAAAGAAAAAAAAGAAAAAGAAAAAAAGCCACACACACAATATTGGAATTTCATTCACACATGAATATGCATGTCTACGGCATAATCACATGACATAGAGCTATTTCCAAATACACACAAAACGTATGCATTTATGAGCAATAAACTCAACCAATGTGCAATATTGTTCCTACCAACAGATTTTGTCAACATTGTTCCTAAAACTCCCAATAAATCATGAAACAGGAGAAAGTAAAAAAACGTGCTTTACCATTGTACAGTTTCTTCAAATTTTTACTGGGTATTTCGCAGGTGAAGTTGAATAAACTTGAGGCTTTACTTCTCGGCCAACTGATATCCACCGTGCTGGAACTTCACTCGGGTTCCAGTTGGAATCTATGAGGAACTACAAAATACCCACGACTATAGCCCACACAGAGGAGAAGACCAGTTCAGCTCCACTTGAAGATTTGAAGACTATAGCCCGCACAGCTCTACTTGAAGATTTGAAGACCATGAAAGTGATTTGAAGACTACTGTCAAATTCAGGGAACAAATATCCGCACTAATTTTATATCTTTCATGGAAGTCTGCACTGATACGAAGCCAAAGACGCACACGAGGAAGATGACCCACGCAAATGGGTGAGCACAGATCCACTTGAAGACCACAACGATGTGTAAATCCCGGACACCAACCTCTCATACCAATCGTAAGTGTGTAAATCCTGGAGCTTTCGAGAGAGAGATGAAGATGTCGTGCTTGGCGTCTTGCTGATTTGAAGCTGAAGACCCACACAAGGAAGATGACCTACACAAATGGGTGAGCACAAATCCACTTGAAGACCACAACGCAAGAAGCCAAAGACCATAACACCACGCAAGTTTACGATTTGAGAGGAACAACACCACGAAGCTGAAGATGAGATCGATGTCCACTAACTAGAGCACCAAAGCGAGAATTCGAAACAAAACTTTGTTTTGTTCTCTTTTTTTTTTTTTTTAATATCAGCTGATGTGTGCCATGTCAGCCGTTTACGCACCATTTACATGAGGCGATTGTAGATAGCCGTTTTGATTTTGTTTTGATTTTTTTTATATTATTTTTATTTTGAGATTTGAAAAAGTTGAATTGTTTATTTTATTTTGTGTGAGAATTTAAAAAAGAGCCTCGTTTGTTTTGGCAGATGAGATGAGATGAAAGTTGAATAAAATATTATCAGAATATATTTTTTAATATTATTTTTGTTTTAATTTTATTTAAAAATTTAAAAAAATTATAATGATTAAAAAAGATAAGTCGAAAAGAGTTATAAAATAAAAGAAGGCATATCACGTGGTGGTGTCTTCAAAACTCCAAAGTCGGAGTTGGGATAGATATCACGTCAAAGCGTATCGCCTCAACTACGGATTTTACTGGACTTCTCAACATTCCATCATATATTCTTTTGAAACGCTGACCTGAACGAACGAACGAACAGTAGACTATTCCAATACTTCCAAGGAGGTGAATTACCCGCCACTAGTTCCCGAAACTGTGTTGTTATTTTAACAATTCTCGACATTTTCTTCAAAATATTTGGCACACACCCTTTAGTGGAAATGCTTGTGAAGTTCCAGCTTTTAGATACCAATTGCCTCCACATATTGGCTTCCTCGAGGACCTCACCCAGCATCGGAGTCTCATTTTCGCCACTAGACCAAGTTGAGCTCATTACCAAGAAACACGGAGAACAAAGACTACTTAAATGTCCAAATGGAGAATCCAAAAGTTTTGGTGGAGTTCACAGAAAAACTGGTGTTATTCATGGGCCCGGATTGAAGAAACAGAGTTCGGCGAATAACCCAGATAGAAAGCAGAGAAGGGGCACGCGGGATAGTGATAGAATTGGGGAAAGGGGGGATTTTCAGGTTAAAATTAGGTTGGGTGGGGAAAATGGATTATTAGAGAAAGCGCATTCTAGGTGTTCGACAAAATGGGTCGCCTACGGTGGATGTATTCCAGCGATATTACAAATGTTGGATTTGGTTCAGGATTTGGACGAGGCTTTGAGGCCATGGGAAGACAAGATTGGTAATAAGGAAAGGAGCATAATTTTGAAGGAGCAGCGGAGTTGGAAGAGGGCCTTGGAGATTTTTGAGTGGTTTAAGAGAAAGGGTTGTTATGAACTAAATGTGATTCACTATAACATTATGCTTCGGGTTCTTGGGAAAGCACAAAAGTGGAACCATGTTGAGAATTTGTGGGATGAGATGAAAGTTAAGGGAATTGTGCCGATAAATTCTACATATGGAACTCTGATTGATGTTTATAGCAAAGGTGGGCTTAAGGAAGAAGCTCTTCTTTGGCTTGAGAGGATGAACAAACAGGGGATAGTACCTGATGAGGTCACTATGGGGACTGTTATTCAGTTGTATAAGAAGTCAGGAGAATTTCAAAAGGCCGAGGACTTTTTCAAGAAGTGGTCAGCCATTGAAGCTTTGAGGAACGAGAATAGTACTGCTACAACTACTACTGAAGTGGGGAGTGCTTTGCATTCCCATCGTAGTTTGAGCTCACATACGTATAATACATTGATAGACACATTTGGGAAGGCCGGGCAACTTAAAGAAGCATCAGAGACTTTTGCGCAGATGCTCAAGGATGGGATAGCTCCAAACACAGTAACTTTCAACACAATGATTCACATTTGTGGCAACCATGGGCAACTAGATGAGGTGGCTTTGCTGATACAGAAAATGGAGGAGCTCCGATGCCCACCTGACACAAGAACGTATAATATTCTCATTTTCCTTCATGCTAGGCATGATGATATAAAGATGGCAGCAAACTACTTTGATAAGATGAAGGAGGCTCACCTCAAGCCAGACCTTGTGAGTTACCGCACCCTCTTGTATGCTTTCTCAATAAGGCATATGGTTCCCCAAGCTGAAGACCTGATATCAGAGATGGATGGAAGGGGGTTTGAGATTGATGAATACAGTCAATCAGCTCTTACTAGAATGTATATAGGAGCTGGGATGCTTGAGAAGTCATGGTTATGGTTCAGGAGGTTTCATCTTGCTGGGAATATGAGTTCTGAGTGCTATTCTGCTAATATTGATGCATATGGTGAGGGTGGCCATATTTTGGAAGCTGAAAAGGTTTTCATTTGTTGCAAAGACAAAAAGAAGCTGAGTGTCCTTCAGTTCAATGTGATGATTAAAGCTTATGGGATAGGAAAGCACTATGATAAAGCCTGTAAGTTGTTTGATAGAATGGAGAGTTATGGGGTGTTTCCAGACAAATGCAGCTATATTTCTTTAATACAAATTTTGGCTAGCGCTGATATGCCTCACATAGCAAGACCCTATCTGAGGAGGATGCAGGAAGCAGGACTTGTAAGTGATTGCATCCAATATTGTTCTGTGATCTCAGGCTTTGCAAAATTAGGTCAACTGGAAATGGTAGAGGAACTATACAAGGAGATGATCAGATTTGATGTACAACCTGATGTTATTGTTTATGGGGTAATGATAAATGCTTTTGCTGACGTTGGAAGTGTCAAAGAAGCCATCGGTTATGTTGATGCAATGAAAAGCGCAGGTTTGCCTGGAAATACGGTTATATATAACTCCCTGATTAAGCTTTATACCAAAGTTGGCTACTTGAAGGAAGCAGAAGAAATATACAAAATGCTCCTATCATTAGAGGAGGGTCCAGCTGTATATTCTTCGAATTGCATGATTGATCTTTATTGTGAGCGATCTATGGTTAAACAAGCAGAAGAGATTTTTAACAGCTTGAAGAGAAAGGGGGATGCAAATGAATTTACTTTTGCAATGATGTTGTGCATGTACAAGAAAATTGGGAGGCTTGAAGAAGCCATTCAAATCGTTAAACAGATGAGAGAGCTGGGACTTCTAACAGATCTGTTGAGTTATAATAATGTGCTTGGGTTGTATGCAATGGATGGCAGGTTCAAGGAGGCAGTGGAAACCTTCAATGAAATGATAGAAGCTGCTATTCAACCCAACAATTGTACATTCAAATTACTTGGAGTTGTGCTTGTGAAGTGTGGAGTTCCAAAGCAAGCTGTTGGAAAGCTGGAAGTAGATATGAAGAAGGATGCTCAGAGTGGTTTGCAGGCATGGGTGTCAACTCTCTCGTCTGTGGTTGGAGTGGATAATTATGAAGACATATAGTTACTTCATCCTCGGCCGGTTTTTTCAATAGAGCTATATGATTTAAGGTTGCAATTCACAAGTGTAAAGCTGGAAATCAATTGTGATGTTGAAAATGTCGAGGATCCTATATTCAACATGTGATCGTAAATTTATCTGAAGGGCCTAGAAGGACCAGAAAGAAGCCCAACAAGTACATGTATCGAGGCTATGTGGGGAAACGCATGGCCTGTTCTTTGTAGAAGAAATGGCCTTGTATAGAGTTGATTGTCTGCACAGTCTATGTATAGCCAACCCCAAAGTGGTTAGAAAAAGGTTTCGTTGAGTCAAATCGGGCGTTTTGTAAGTCCACCTGTATGATAAACCTACACAACAGGATTAACTAAAGGATGCCAATGGTGTGGTCTGATGGTTGTAATATTTGCCGGCTGGGCATTTGACATGTCTCTCCTTGCTAGCATTTTTGCATAGAATGAAATCTCAGATTCGTCTGAATATTATTTGACTGCGATTTCAAATTTCTCTGGATATGGCCGGGAAATAGATTACATATTTGCACTAGATAATGGAGTATTTATCTCTATTGTGCCCGTCTTCAAGCTTTAGGATCCTCTCCATTGTTTTTAGCCGCTACCGAGCAGGTTTTGAGTGATTAAGCTGTGGATCATGCCATTGACACGGGAATTGCTAATTTTCTGTAACAGTTGTACTGCTTTGTAGCAACCATGGCAGCTTCTTAACATCCCGCGTGAGCAGCGAAGTTTGTATATTAATTTGCAGAGAGTGTCAGTACATTGTTTCTCTGTCAATTTCTCTTTTGATTCTGCTTGTTATGTCCCGGATCTTTCATAATCTGGAATCCTTATTTGAATATTATAAAGATGCGGGGCACCAGTTAGTAAATCGCTTACGTCAGTGGTTGGCTTGAAAAATCTGATTAGTAAAATCCTAGTAACTTACTGTCACCATTGCTCCGTTCTACTACGATTTCCTTTTGTAGCAATGATGTATAGACATCTGAAACTGGATTATGCATATTCCATCCTTGCATCCATGCATTCCTTTATATACCTGAGACTTTCTTTTGCATAAAAAACCCAACTTGTTTTTCTTCATGCAGCAGACCCCAAGTATGTTTGCTACTGAAACTGCGACACATATTAATCGGCAACTTTGATTGACCACAGTAAGTTCTAAAGGATAATCGTACCATTATTGTTTGTTATATATATGGAGGACTTGAGTGGGGAGCAAGACATCTGAAGAACTACTCTCTTTTACACTCGAATTTCACATATGCTGACTTAGCCGATCTTACCTGTACTGACACAGGATTGCTAGTACATTTCTGAGAACATATATATGAAATATATGCCAAACATATTTGTACAAAAAAGTAGGCCACAGCTCTGCAAATACAAGCAAGGATTCACGTTTGATTTGGAAAAGAAAAATGGCCTCCAACATTAACAAACAAAAGCTGCAAAAGGCTAAAGAAACACAGAGAAAAACAGTACTATTACTATTCTGATGCTAAAGATGATTTTCAGTGTCCGAGAAACAAAACTTAAGCTATTCATCAATCCAATCCAACACCTACAACCTTAACTGAATATTTTTCATGTACATAGATCCAACCGTCCATGTTTCCCATCCCAATCATCCTATAGCTCAAACGCATGCAATTAATTTACCCGCAGAAAATTAAAATTAACCATCCCCACCATTAAGATTATCGCTGTTCCAAGCCACAACAATGTCTTGAAGCCCAGCCTTCAAGTCTCCCCACTGATTAAGTTCCTCAAACTCCACCCCACCCTCCATCACCTTAACCTCACCCAACACCAACTCGGTTGCGATTTCTGACACTCCAATCAACAAAACCACCCTCCCTTTCCCCAACCCTAAACTACTCCCAGCCTTCCCTTCCTCTACTTTATATCCTAATCTCCCACCCACCTCCCTCACTCTCTCTATCACCACCTCCCCGGAAACCTTCGAGGTGAACCGCTTCTCTTTCCCACTCCGGCTCGACGTCGTTTCAAACAGCCCCGACAAGTCCAGCCCTGACGACAACGATATTATATCGAACGCGTTCATGCTTGTCAATTTTTCGTATTTGCAGTTACTGGCTGAATTGAATAGACTCTGGTTTTGGGATCTATCTCGTAACGACTTCTTGAACCATGCGTTCTGCATGAGGGCTTCGATGCCCATTCTCGTGTCGGGGTTCGGATCGAGGAGCTGAAAGATTACGTAGCGCGCCGGCTTGGAGAACCAGGCCGGGAACTGATAGTCTCGGTGGTGAATCTTCTTGTACATGGCTACGATATTGCTATCTTCGAATGGGAGGTACCCTGCAAGTAATACGAAGAGGATGACCCCGCAAGACCATGCATCGGCTTTGGAACCGTCGTAGCCGCGCCGGCGGACGACCTCGGGGGCCGTATAAGCCGGGGTACCGCACGCTGTATGGAGCAACCCGTTCTTGAGCTGCTCGGGGAGAGCCGAGAGCCCGAAGTCCGAGACCTTCAGGTTGCCGTCCTTGTCCAGGAGGAGGTTCTGAGGCTTCACGTCGCGGTGGGCGACGCCGTTTTGGTGGCAGAAATGCAGAGCCGATACCAGCTGCTGGAAGTACCGCCGCGCGGACGGCTCAGCCAGCTTCCCGCGGCGCGAGATCTTGGAGAACAGCTCACCGCCCGTGGCGAGCTCCACGACGAGATAGATCTTGGTCTTGGTGGCCATGACCTCGAGGATTTTGAGGATGTTGGGGTGGTCCTGGAGGCGACGCATGGCCATGATCTCTCGGATTATCCGTGGTTCCATGGCGGCGTCGACGGTTTTGGACTTGTCGATGATCTTCACGGCCACAGCTGTGTCGTCCACTATTGACCGTGCTTGGTACACCTTGGCGAAGCTGCCTCGTCCCAGCAACCGCCCCAATTGGTACTTCCCCAGTAGGGTAGTGGTGTTGGATGCTGGTGATGGTGTTGGGGTAGGCGCAACCCCTGGTTCCATGGCTCGAGAGGCCGAGAGAGAGAGAGAGAGATAGAGAAGGGAAAGAACCCAAGAGATGCACGGAACGGGTTTGAAGAAGCGCGGTGATTTTGCTTATATATAGCATAACGCAGTTGGAGCTGGCTAACTACTGGCATTTTCTCGGATCCAGGCGGGGTAGTTCTACTAAATTTCCTAAAGTACCCCTTATTTTGCTCTTCATTCCATCACTCGTCTTTATAACTGTTTGTATTATAAATCGCCCCATTAATGGTGTCTCCGTGAATGGCTCTTTTTAATTTCTATACTTAGGGGTTGGATCCTTCTACTGTGCCGACCATGAACCCCAGTTCAATTTTATTTTTTTAATATTTTTTTAAGAGTACTGTTTCATCCACAAACAAATTACACAAAAATAATCTCACAAACTGATATGATTTTATTTAATTCGTTAGATCTATTTTAAAATAAAAGTAATTTTATAATCTGACGAACTACATCAAGCCACATCAGTTTGTGGGATTGTTTTGTGTAATTCCTTTGTGACTAGAGTATTTTAATTTTTTAATATTTTTAAACAGTTAAAAAAAATAAAATTCACTTTCCAATAATCAAATTTGCACTTCACGATACGTACAGCTCAAGGTTTTTTTGTTTCTTAATTTTTGAGTGCTGAATCGGATTTGAATAGACTGGTATCTCCCTTTTATGGTAAATAATGCTCCAATTTTTCTTGAATTTGTGATTGATCATAAGATATCTATATTTCATTTTTGGATACATGAATATTATATAACTATTTTGTAATTTGGTAATAAGTTTTGGTAAATAATAATAAATAAATAAAACCTCTATGAAATGAGAATACTAAATGTTAAATAAATATGAGTGGAGAAATGGAGGAGGAGTTTGTCGAGCTCTTTCTATTCTCGTAGGGAAACGCCTTTTTTTTTTCTTCCAAAGTTGAGAGACATAAACAAAGTGCAAATCAAATCAAAATCTGAAAGAAAAAGACGGTGTGTGAAAGGTATTGGCGCTAACAATTAAGGAATTAAAGCCAAAATGAAAGTCGGCATCTACTTACAGGAACCCAAAATATCATCTTTCTTGGAAAGAAAGTAAGAATTTTTTTTTTGTTTTTTTTAAGCCCACAAAAACGAGACTTTTTACTTTTCTCTCATAAATATGTACCACTGTTAGTGGAATATGCAAATCAATAACATCATGCATCTAGTCGATGATTAACGGGCCATCAATATTCCATGCTTGCTTACGTACTCATAGATATTATCTTTAGCTGCCCATTTTGAGCCTCATATTTTAAAACTTTTTTAATTTATCTTATCTTATTATTATAATATTTTAAATTTTTATATAAAATATAATAAATAATTTAACTTTTTTTTAAATATTAAATAAAATTAATATTAAAAAATAATATATTTATTTTTTTATCTTTCATCTCAAATCAAACCTCCCAACCACCCGGCTGCTCTCTCTCTCTACTGTGATTCAACTTCTCCTCCAAGTTGTCCCCGAAATTTCACAGGCTATAGCGCAGAAATTTCATGTTTATTTTATTCCGCCATTTTTTGCATGGGGTCAAAGGGTGGAAGTCGGGAGCCGCCATAGTGGCGTTTCAGTCATTTCGGATGAGACCAAAGGTATTTGTAACCAGAAATAATTTGTATAAATTTTAAATAGATAAATTTCGTACGAATTTTTATAAAAAAAAAATCTCATTTTAAAAAATATAAAAAAATTATTATTTATTAATGAAATTCATTATTTTATAAAAAAATTTATCTAAAATTTATTTAGAGTTTTGTTAGGTACAAGCGAGTTTGTGCACCATATCGCGTATCGATAATTTTTTTTATTTAAAAAAAATATTTTGAGAGAAGAAGAAAATCTCATATATCATGAAAATTATTTTTATCTTTAATTCACATCGTTTCGTTAAATATATACATTATATATTAATATTGATACATGAATTAGTGCACGAACTTACTTATAAGTAGATTTTTCCATTTAAAATTTATATACAGTATTACTCATTTGCAATTGCGTAGTAGTTTCGTCACTCTCCCATGATACGGGTCGTAGAATTGTTGAGACGCTGAGAGCTTAAATAGGAAGTATGAAGGGTGCTCCGGGTTTCGCAACTCGCAATTCCCAAGGCGTGAGATAGGAAGTGTCTCTGTTGTATCTTAAAACCAGGACGAGGTTGTTGCATCAACAGTTGACGGCGGAAAACCTGCCACGTCAATAACTCATGACCCATTCTTAAGGGGCTGGGTCCTCACAGAAGTCAAGTGTTCCGAGTACTGACAAATTAAGCGCGCATGCTAGTCTACGCACCTAACACAAAAGGATGGCTCCACACAGCCACCGCTCCCAATCCCGCTGGGAGCCGTACAGTGTAAAATATAATATTTTTTTATTTTATTCTTTTATATATATTTTTTTTTAAACACTATAAAATATTTTTTAAAAAGATAAAAAAATTATAATATTATTAAAAAATATTTATTTAATTATTAAGTAAAAAAATATTAAAAATATTAAAAAAATATATAACAAAATCAGAAATGGTGAAAATAGCATTATTTAAGACAAAAAACCAACAATTCATCGAGGGATAGGACCGTAGGAGCTAAGGAAAAAATATATATTATTACCTTTCAATAATAATTCACAATATACAATTAAAAGATTTTTTTTATATATACAATTAAAATTTAAAACATATAAACAGATTTCAAATTAAGATATTGATTACAAAACATCATAATTACTAAGAAAAGTTATATTTATAAGTTAAAAGTAAATAACATACATAATAAAATGCTTACATATCATAATTTATTTAAAAAAATAAAATAAAATTTGAGTCGTATAAATCAAATCTTACCGTTTAAGTGATGCACTGATGGTATATGTCATGCAAATTGAGAACTTAGTCAATTTCTATTAGTTTCCATCTTGTTGGACGGTTGACAGACTAGTTCTCCATCAATTTCAGCCGGTTCAGATATCTAGCTGACCATTATGGTCGGTTGATACTTGATATGGAGGATCAACAAAAAAGTACGTGTTAAGCAACTAGACCTAGCACACATACTTAAACATAAAACAACTCAATTGCCAAATTGTCAAGATGTGTCGTGCATTGAAGATTAGGTGCATGCAATGCAATCGTTGGATGGACATAACCTTTTGGTATGTATCAATACGGCTTCTATTCATTTCTTCCTCCAACAAGAGGTTATCGTGTGTATATATATATATATATATATATATATATATATATGTGTGTGTGTGTGTGTGTGTGTGTGTGTTGTAAAGAGTCTTGAACCAGAGACTTTGTATATTTATATATGTGAAGGGAAAAATTATTCATAGCTCATAAATTGGACACAGCCCACCAAGCCATCACTAGAGACAAGTGGAGTAGGAGAGTAGTAGCTTGCGTGAAGACAAGAGAGATATGAGAGCTGTAAATGTCAAAGGTAGACAAGGGCTATAAAAGGGATTTTTGAGACAGATATGAAGAGTTCCAACATTCTCTATACAGTGAGATATGAGGATCCATGAGTGATTGTAAAATGATATATTATATTGGAGACTTCCTTCTCCAAACCCCCATGGACGTAGGCATATTGCTGAATCACATAAATCTTAGTGTCATTTCTTTTTACTTTCATAACCTTTATTTTCTATTTACCGTCATGGACGTACGAACCGCCACAGTTAACAGCACTGGAATACTGTCGGGGATTCCAAATAATTCATATCGTAGCATTGTCTGTGTGAATTTGCCTAGACCCGCGAAACACGACGTCAACAATATCAGTACTTAATATATGCTATATATATATATTTTCTAAAGTGTAATCAAATCTATGCGACTTCTAATATTCGTGGCTTAACGGTTATTGGATGTTTGTCCATGAATACGAGACTTCTTGTTTAAGCCGTAGAGTGAGTCGATAATTGGAGGAATGGGCCCTTTTCTCCACTAACCTAGTGAAGACATTTATTAGAATTGACATCCATATCATATCATTTCATGTCGTTCCGATTTTGAAAAAAAAACAAAAATAAACAGAGTTATAGAAGTATTCGTATATGAATATTTTTTTAGGAAGAGTTGAAAAAGAAAAAAAGGATATGTTTAGGGAGCAAATAAATGATTGTGACCTTTGATAAAGGCTAGGGGTTAATTTACGATCGTTGAAAATTATTGTGAGAGAGAGAACTTTATCTTGGCTTCTTTTGCGTAATAAAGAAAGGGAAGCCATTGCCATTATCAGGCGGGATATTAGTAAGAATAATGTTAAATATAAGTTTTAAATAAATAAATTTTATACAAATCTTTTATAAAATAATAGGTCCTACTAATAAATAATAATAATTTTTTTATATTTTTTTAAGGTAGAATCTATTTTTTTATAAGAACTTATATAAAATTTATCTCTTTAAAATTTATACAAATCATTTTACTATTAGCAAGAGTAGTATATGTACAGAGAATCATGTGATAAGTTGACGGGGTTTCTGTGCAGAGAATATACCATGCATTCCTGCTTGAATATTCCAATTAAATGCACCTTCCACTTGCAGTACTCCTAGTGGTTTTGGAAAGCTATAGTTTACTTCACGAAAACAATGTTGTAATGATTAAAAAAAGAAAGAAGATCTAAATCCGTGTAGTACAATGCAAGTGGGGATTTTGTATTCTATTTTTGGGCCATAGAGCTTGTCATTTTGATTGGACAAATGCCATCCATTTGGACCACTAAGAACAAGTTATTTGATGCTACCGTGCCTCGCTGGGTCACTGGGGTAGAGAGTATTTTAATATTATTTTTTTATATCAATGTCACACTTTTTTTTTATTTTTATTTAATTCACAGAAAGGACACTAGGCATGCAAGAAGATTAATCTAATCTAAAGCTCATGTTTATTGGCCGAAGCAATAAGAAGAGGATGAAAAGACATGATTTACTATCATCCACAATTTCACACTTGAAAAAATATTTACATCTGCCCCACACCGGCACACACTCAACATATTGAGTGTAAAAAAAAAAAAAAAAAATGATGTGAAGTGTGTGCCGGTGTGGGGTAGATGTATAGGATTTCCCATCACACTTTTAGAAACAACTATATATGTTTAAGCCTAATTTTTGTACGATAAACGACAAGCTCAACAAAACAAGGAGCTTACTGTCGACGCATATATCTAAGCTATTTAAAACTGGTTAAATTTAGATATTTTCATGGGGACTTTCATAACAAATGAAGAATGTATACCGACTCTTACATTCCTTAAATTTATTAAAGCTAGTGTAAAATTAGGGGTAAAAAATAGGCCAGTCTGTTCTTTTCTATCCCAACATCAAACCGAACTGACTGTTTCGTTTCGGCCTCGGCCGAGCTACGGTTAATTCATTGTTTTGAGTCGCCGGGGTGGCAATGGGCGACGATCAATGGGGGCGACAGGATGCTTACAAGGAGAATTGCTGGTCTACAATTCTAGACCGTCGTTTTATATAAATATATAATCCATTGGTTAATTGGTTTAAACAAATCGAAAACCGAGTTGATTTTTATCGGTTTCCACTTTGTTGGACCATTAATCGACCGGTTCTCCATCAGTTTCGGCCAGTTTTAATATTTAGCAGCTTGTTATGGTCTATTAATACTTAGTATGGAGAATCAACAAAAAAAAAAGTGTTAAGCAACTGGATCTAACACAAAATAGTTTCAAGATTTCTCCAAGCCTATTAAAAATATCTTAGGTTTAGTTTAATAATTTAATCAATGGTGACCCTTGAACACTCTAATCCGACCTTTGCCTAAAGCAGAATTTTATTTCCGTCCCTTGTGAAGCTAGCCCACATTCGTTTGTCTATTTTTTAAGCGTTGATTAACAACAAAATGTGTTTGGGAGTTATCGTCCACTAGTACCTCATGATAACTATAATGCATTGATATAATCATATATCTTATCTAAATCATTATTTTATCTTCTAATTAATTTGAGGCATAGACCTTCCCTTTTTTAATGGATTGAGATGCCAATATTCATGTGCCTCGTTCGACCACTTGGGATAGAGTATTATATATATATATATATATATATATATATATATATCTGTGCATATCAATGTGACACTGTTAGATAAATTAACAACGTACGTGAAATGCTTAACACCAAAAACAATGAGCTTCAAGTAAAACCATTTGCTTTGCTTAATTCCAGATTCCCAACTCTAAATATCTCAAGCCAAATAGATAAAGCACTTGACTCCTCAAAGTTTTATATTTCGTTTTGATGGGATATTTGACGAAGCCGTTTTAACTTTTCGGCCAATCTTGTTGAATTTGCTTTGCATTTTTTACGCAACTTTAGGACTGCTTTCCAAATTGTGTATGGTTCAAGTAACCCTTTTAATTAGACATTGTCCAATCACAATGCACGGTTTAGGCCTCTTTTCGGTGAGAAAAAAGATCTATTAATTCATCATTCATTTTTTTATCATTCTCTTATCATTTCATGATGTGACATTAGATGATAGATTTATAAATGAAATATAATAAATATTCTCAAATCATCTAATACCATATCATGAGATAATAGAAAGATGATGAGAATTGAGATGATGAATATTACTCTTTGAGTGAATATCTGTGCCATAAAACCATAACCTCCTAGACTGAATATGTATTAGCTAAAGCATATTTAAAATAAAACCGGAATATATTTTTAAATATATGGTTAATATTTCGTTAACAAGACATATAATTTGGTTAGATACAAACGAATAAAAAAAAATTGAATATTTTTTTAAAACGATAAATGCTGAAAGTATATGATTAAAAATAATTATTGAAGTTGAAGAGCAGCAGCACTTTTGAGACCCAGGTAGAAGGAGGCCCAGATTTATCGTGGATGTATAGGATCCTAAAAGTTGAGCCCACTAAATCTGTTAAGAGCTCATCTTAGTCGGCCCAATCTAGTAGCTACACTCGTAAGTTCGTAACTCTCCCGAAGCACCCACGTGACCACGTCGCCAAGGTTTCGTCCTCATCCTCGGCTTCAAACCCTGGGCGAAGCATTTTTCTAGACTTTCGGGTTGCGGGAGTTGAATTAAATCTTCCACGAAGTAGTTTTCGTTTAATTTAGTATTGGTATTTTGGCGGTGGAAAAATGTCCTCTCTGGGTACTTCGAAGGGAGTTCTTGAGATCGCGAAGTTCGGGATCTATGTTTCCGTGCCGATCGTTCTTATGTACGCCTTCGCTAACAATACTAAGAATCTTCAGAAATTTATGGGAAATGTAAGCCCCCCCTTCTTTCTCTCACTGTCTGAATGTTTTTGTACATGGGTTTGTTTTTGGACTTTTCTTTCCAGTTTCCGGATCAGAATTTGATTAGTTTGCGAGAAAGCAGTCGTGGTTTTATGGGAACTTTGTCTTGTGTTGTAGGAATTGCTAAAATCTTCGATTGTATAGCATTATCAAAAACATTTATCACTAGGTGGTACTGCTTGTGTTTCAGAATCAACAATTTCTGTTTAAGTTTTGCAAGAATTCAACTTTTTATACGATGGAAAAAATGTCCTCTTTACTGATAGTTGGTAATATGTATCAATTCACATGCAGTTTATGTGTGCGCGTGATATAGAGGAGTCCTTTTTTGCATAATTTGGTAGTTTAGATTTGGGCTAATATTACTCGAAAAATACATAATCCTTTTCAGCGAAATTTCACGAAGAGATTGGGTTATCCCCATTGAGATGTGGTCATACTGTATAGGCTTTTATGGTTTTTTTTTGGGTGGGGGTGTTGTTCTTGATATATTGTCAATGGCCTACATTATTGTTGATTATTTTTGGTGTGAAGCGTTCTTATGTAGTGTATCCCCCCGAGGGACCAAGGCCTCCCTCGCCAGAGGAACTAAGGGAGATGGCCCGTGAACTAGCTCGCAAGAACAAAAACCGCTGAATGTTCTTTGGGTTTGTAAGTGAGCATTTGTATCTGTTCTGTTCAGTTGTATTACTAGTGTCTCTTAAAAAGTCATAATACATGTAATGTGCGAAAATGGACCCAGTGGAGTTCATTTTTGAAGTAGAATAATTTGTATGGTTTTCTTATTGTTTATAAATCACTTTCGTTTATATTTTTATTGGCTTAAGAGATGTATGTTTTTCTTCGTGGGCAAAGCTGAGGGACTTGGTGAAAGAATTCTTGCATAATGCAATCATTCTAATGGAACCCACCCTTGAAATCTGTATACCTCAAAGATCTGCATAATTTCACAGCAATCTCATGCTGAAGCTATATATGAAACAGGGAGCTTTCTGTAACTAGCTTGAAATTGGTGAGCTTGGAAGTCAACTGTGGAACTTCAGAAACAAAAACTTTCTGTGACTAATGGTGAGTGAGAGGATGTGGTAAACTTTTAAGTTATACTTGTTTCTGTTGGGAAGCTGAAAAACATTTTGATGTGATATTCAGTTGCCCCGTATATAGTTTACTACCACTGCAACTGAGTCTGTCTCTAATTTTGTCTTATTAAATCAGCCACTATTTACCACCCCACACCCTACATTCTATGAAAAACACCCTCACATCCTATGAAAAACTATAGGTGTGGGGTGTGGAAGTGAATAGTGGTTGATGTATAATATTCTTCGGTAAGAGAAACGATGTGGTATAGTTGAACTAACCTTTTATATCAAACACTTGGTGTATGTTTGTGTGTCAAACACATCCTAACCTATCTCAAGTAGGGCTGCAAATGGTCCGGTCCGGTCCGGCGATGGACCGAATATTTTTCGGACCGGACCGGACCGAACACCCAAAGGGACTGGACCGGACTTAGTCGGTCCGGCCTAATTTTTTTTTTCTTTTTTATGTTTTCAAATAATTAATAAAAAAAATTATTTAAAATATTTAATTAAATTAAGTGACTTATTAATGTGGATCATATAACAAACTCAATAAAAAATATTTAATATGGTCAATGATAATAAATTAGATGAAAACTATATTATTAATTTATATAATTACTATATAATTAACTAATTGATATTATATATTAGTTAATTCATAGAATATTAATAAGTGTTAATAACATATTTAAAATTTTATATTGTTAATAGTGATAGGTTAGATGAAGATATATATAAAATATTATTAATTTATAGAATATTAACAACTATTAATAACATATTTAAAATTTTATATTGTTAATTGTACAATTATTATATAAAAAATATATATAAAATATTTTTTTATTTTTATTATTCATTCGGTCCGGTCCGGTCTGGAAAAACCCTGGACCGTGGACCGGATCGAAACTTTTCGGTCCTCTAAAATGTGGACTGGACCGGACGGGTCTCAGTCTCGGTCCGGACCGAAACGGTCAGTTAGGTCGGTCCGTTCGGTCCGACCGGACTGTTTATCACCCCTAATCTCAAGCTAATTATTGATGAGATTTACTACCTTTTCAATTTTTCATAAAAAGTTAAACATATCTCAACTTACTGATGAGATTTACTACATTTTCAATTTTTCATAAAAAGTTAAACATATCTCAATTTACTTCATACATTCAAACACATTCTCATTATAAATTCAAATACATTTCAATAGGACTCACAATACACTTCTATTCACAAATCAACTCAGCACCCAAACGCAGTCTTAAAGATAGCCCTTATAAAATGTCACATCAACTGGTGTAATTAAAGATGACACAAATTAGGATATTGAAAAATAGTTCCCAACAAAGTAATTATAAGATCTTATAATAGTGTGATAAGCTAATGAATATTACTGATAAATTCTTTTTATGATAAGTAATATTATGAAAAATTCTACTGGAATGAAAGAAATTTCTATAATTCTCTCTTTGAAACTAAAGATTATGTTTTAATTTGCATTTTTGTAGACTTCAAATAAAATGCCTTTGTAAGATTTGAAGAAGAATAAGTGCTTGTTTGGAAAGTGGGATGAGATGAGAATTTTGTGAATAATAATGAAGTAGTATTGAAATAGTTTAAGTTAAGATGTTTTATTAGGTTTTGAGAAATATGAGAGAAAAAGTTAAATAAAAATATTATAAAGTTAAAATATTGTTAAAATATAATTTTTATTTTCGAGTTTGAAAAAGTTGTTTAGAAGTTTGAAAAAGTAGTAATGATTAGATGAAAAAGTTGAATATTTGAAATTGAAAAGTATATATGTTTATAAAATTATGTTTAGGAAAAAAAATTAAGAAAAATTTTGAAGTAAAAACAAGATTATCTCACTTCTCAAACAACCCTTAATCACCCAGGCACACTTCATTGATATGGCGCATTCTTCGAAGAAATATTCTTATAGTTGGTTTGAAATTCGTGTACCTAATTTCCTGAAGCGTGGGACATTGAAGTTGTTTCATTGTTTTATTGAAGTTGCAACAAACTATAGAGCATTCCTAATGGGACGTTGTGTATAATATTTTCTTTATAATACATCATCAAATTTTTATTTTAACTAATAATTTTTATAATATAACATACATTAGCTTATCTGTTTTTCTTTATATCATTTAAATACTTTTTTAATTAATTTATTAATTTCAAATATTCTTTCTAACTACAAATGACTTTGCAATATCTCCATATATATATATACTTTTATATTTTCAATATCTATTCATATACAATATAATATTATTTCTTCCTAGTTCCTATATATACACAAAATTAAAAAAAAAAAATTATAAGCAAAAAATGGAAAATGAAATCAAAAAATGAAAAAAATGTGACTATATTATGAGAAAAAAAAAATTAGAAATATTAGATGGATCATTCAATTCCTAGTTACGCATGTAGCAAAATATTAAAGCCCATTTCATCTAGCAAATGTTAAAAGGAAGATAAATAGAAATGAATAAAAAAAAATTACATGGATGAAATTTAGCGGGACCACCATAGTAAAATAAAAAATAAAAATAAAATACATGATCCAATGGAGCTCTTTTTTGGATAAAAAAATGATTATTTTGAATATACATGCATGTAAAATACATGATCCATTGGCAGCAGGTCACCATGACTGCTCTCAGATAACTCGAAGTAATAGAAAATAATATTAATAATGATTCGAGAAATATGCAGTCAACGTGCAGTAATTATTGAAAGAGTTATATCATTGAAACGTGCAGTAATTATTTTTTAAAAAAATGAAGTTAATTATGAAAAAATTAATTTTTTCAAATGAATATCACATTTATTTTTTATTTTTTTTAAAGAATTACATAATACTTATATATTTTATGACTATAAATATCATTTTTCTTATTTAAAAACAAAAACGGAAGAAGAAAAATTGTTCAGGATGATCATCTATCACATATAATACCTAACCTAGCCTAGGCATATAAACCATATATATATATATATATATATATATATATATATTATGTTGTTGCGAAAATGTGGTAGACAATTGCTCGTACACGCGGCGCCCCGGGGGCAGGGGTGGGGGCAGGATTTAAGTAGACCTTAATTAAGGTCACTTAGAGCAGTGGCTAGTCTAAATTTGACTAAAACTTGAGGTCTTTGTTTTGGGGGAGGGGGAGCTTAATTAAGGTCACTTGTAGCATTGGCAATGGCTATTTTGACTAAAACTTGAGGTTTTGGTTAAACCAAAATCTTTAAAGAAATTAATACATGTTGGACTAGTCATTTTAAAGTTAAAATAATTATATAATATTATATATTTTTTAATAATTTTTTTAATTTTTTTAATTTTATCAAATACTCAATATATTAATTAATAATTTAATTTTTACTGTCCAAACAAATTATTTAACATGAAGAAGAAATGAAGAGAAATGAAGAAGAAAAAAAGAGAAAGGGAAGGAAGGGAGAGATGAGACGTGAGAGTGAGTGAGAAAAGTGGAAATATTTTTTAATAAAATATTCTTTTGGTTGGTGAATAGTAACTCATCAAATATGGCTTTGGTTTTCTATTAACTGTAACTCATAAGAGCATTAGCATTGGATTCATCATTTTCATCTTCAAAATTTGATGAAAAGTATATATTTTTCATAAATCCAAAACCTCTCTATCCATAACCCCACATTAGATTAGCTATTGGATTCATCAAAATAATAATATAATATTATTTTGTTAATAATAATATTTTTAATTTATTTTTTTTATATTTTACAATTACACTAACTATATGTTAATTAATAATTTAATTTGATACTTAAATTATTATTTCTCAATTTAAATATATTGTGGCTCAAAATTGGGAAAAAAAAATTTAAATAAATAAAATAATGATTATAGAGTGTGAATAGTGAGTCTACAAATTTGAAGATGAAGGGAAATGTACTGTAGCTAAAAGCTTGACATTTGAGCATATGGTGAATCCAATGCCAAGATTTTGATGAGTCCAATACTAGTGCTCTTATACTTGACTTGAGATTTAGCTGGTTGAGATTTAGCTGGTCAATTGCAACTAATTTTGAAAAAATTTAGTCAAAATTTGGATTTGGCTAGTGTAATGCCAGTACTCTTAGAGGGGTCCACTAGTTCAAGAAGGGTCATGCTTTCAATATTAATATTATATTAACAAAGTTTATAAATTGGGTTAGCTATATATAATAATTGCTCACTCACCCCATGCAAGCAGCTTGCGTACGCAAACATACATGAACGTAGCAATTGATCATAAATATTAGTAGTACGTACGACGTTGTTTTGATTCTTCTCTCAAGGTGGTTGAGATCTTGTCTCCATCTTTCTTTCTTTGATTATATTTATTTCATCAGTCTTTGCTTTCCATTAATCTTCTTTCATTTAACAAAAAGATAGATTAAATCACCGCGTTGATCATGTTTAATTTATACGAACTTATACATATATATACCTTATATTATATATACTTAGGGCGCTTTGATCATTTTAATTGCACATGATAGATAGCCTTCTCTTGTTTGGTGGGATGCGCGCGATCGAGGACATGAGAAAGGGAATGGGGAGGTAGAATCGACTCCCTATTTTATAGAGGCCGGCCGGGAAAAGGCTAGCTAGAGATCAGAGGAAATTAAAGCTGGATGTACATGTAGCTAGATCAATCCAATCCCACGCCACCATATATTTATATAAGAACTAACCCACCCACTTCGAATTTAAGTAATTAAAATCATGTTATATACTTACCAAAATTATATATTTATATATATATATATATATGTATGTGCTAGTACTACTCATGTCATGATTTGATATTATTAATCAATCCTAATTAATTATTTTATTTAAAAATAAAAAAATAAAAAACTAATCTAATGGTTAATAAATAATGTTACATCAACATGTAAGTAGTATAAATTGATAGAAGTGGAATGAGAAATCAAGTAATATATACCAAACGATCGTCGAAATGCATGCATGTGTCCTTCCTTCCCTTCCTCTCTCCATTAATTCCACCCGTTCTCCACCTCCATCTCCTACCAAACATATATAATCTTATAAATGCTCTATTTAATGTTCCCTTGCTTTGACCATAAACCTAATTAATTAGCCGCTTTGACTTATAATATGCCGAAATTTAAAAAAGCAGCAAATGATCTACAGGCTGACTTCTAACGACCTTACGGCCATGACGAGATCATGAACTGGAGGTCCCCTTACAATTGCGTTCTTTCTTTCTTTTTTTTTAGTTCTCCTGAGCATGAAGGCGTACGTTCTATGCAAAACATAGTTTTATTAGTATGATGATCTGGTGCTTTAGGGTTGTTTACAAAGTTTAGCTAAGAGTTTTTCCCGAAATTGATAGATCGAGTAGTTGGTTTGCCGAGACAGCTTACAAATAAATTAGACTAGCTAGCTAGATATTAGAATATGCAGGGGTCGGCAAACTTATAACCAAGTCCAAAAAGTGCTCCATCAATTACTTGTTATGCAAGGAATCCAACCAACATTACTAATGCAGGTTGGACAGGCAATATTTAGCTTAGCAACACTCAACAATCAAAAATAATTAATAAACAATTAATTAACTTTTGAATTTATAAATTAAAATGGATCCAGTAGTACGTACGTACCATATATTTATAATATATAGTACTATGGAATTAGATTTCGTGTGCGGATTATTTCTTGTCTACTGGCCTTTCTAACTTGTTGTGGACGTTCCTGATGTTAGGCTCGTACGTACCGCCCATGCACCACAATGTTTCCTAATTATTTTCAGCTCAAGCATGAGTATATATGTATATATGTGGCTCATATATACGCAGCTAGCAGCCCTTCTAATTAGCTGCCAGATCAGCGGGACGACATGCATGACTCCTGCGAATTGAGAACACGTGACGACGTAATATCGTGTGTGGTGTTCCATCCATTTTCTAATTATAGGGTAGATGTGGTTGTATCCAACCGTGTTCGGTTCGCACAAATTACATAAATTGGTAGAGATTTGGTTGGAAGTTTGAGCATTTAAGAGACGAATGGTGCTTTGATGACCAGTTTGTTTAATGTAGCTTTCATATGAATGTGCCTGATCAAACGTAACGCATTATATATATATATATATACACACACACCTGTTACCAGACCCATATATAATTTCATATCCATTTGGCCGTCTGCGTTCACACGTCGTTGGTTGTAATCTAGAAACAGTTTTGCTACTCATCATTTTCATACAGTATTACACTTATTTTTTTTTGTTGTATTCTTTCTAAACTAATATATTGATTTTTTCTACTCAACATTCATATACCACACATTTGATAATAATAAAAAAAATTATATATGATGTACTATCTAATTCTAATTTGAAGATCAAGCTATATATATATATCATGATAATATTGTTAAAATAATATTATATATGTGGATTAATTTGAAGATTGAGGGAACTTGACCGGTCGACCCCCGCCCTGATTCTACCCGGCCCGGCCTTAATGATCAATATTCATAGAATTCAATTACATGAAAATATATACTTTTTTTTATTTCTGTTTATTTTGTGGAAGTTTATACATGATATTTGATCTAGGTTACCGGCCCCCGGCCCACTACATAAATAAATGCAGCTTCTTTAAGCTACCACTTTTAAAAGGTAACCCTTTTGTTTGATCTCAACGTTCAGTAGGCTATCTAGTTGACATTTTTAATTTGTATTTAATTGACGTCTTTGATCATTTAATTATTTGTTCATTCTAAAGGTAAAATATCATGTAAAACAAGAAAGAAAGAGAATATTTCCGTATCATTTTCTTAAACTAAGAGTTCAGTTAAAGACAGGAGGGCGAGTGAGAGAGAATATTTCCCAAGTCACTACAGATCGGAGTACCAAACGTCCCATGAAAAAACCTAGCTCTTCTGAAAAATTAAGAAACATGCATGCATGTTCCAGTATCTTTCTAAACTTGATTGCCAAACGATTTTCCAAAAATGTAAACATGAATCATGATCAATATAATTTGGAGCGAGCATACACTAAACGAAGAAAAATAAATTAGAGAACCACATGATCATGCATAATTGATCACAATCACTTAAAGTTTAATTAATTTCCTACGTACGGCCTGCTCGTACGGTACGTATCTTCCATATTTTCTTTGCATTAGGAGTGTTTTCTTCTTTTACCCATTTAATTTTTATATTTATGTTTATAGTGATCATCATCAATATTATAATTTATTTTGTCATGCATAGACATATATATATATATATATATATATATATATATATATATCTGCATGCATGCATATTGTACGTACGTGTGATATAAATGCCACTTCCAAACTTTCCCCTGCATATATGTGTTATGAATGAGGCTGCTGCTCTCATTTCAATTCATATATAGTACTTGGGAACATACCGGACAGTGATCAATATATATATAGTCTTTATTTTAATTTCAGGACGGCTACCCGCGTATATGTATATATATAAGTAAGCGCAAACAATATTAATGCTTAATATTATACGTACACATGAATTGCTGATAGCAGCTAGCTAGCTAGGTTCATCGAGTACTTCAATATTCAATATAAGGCCATGAACATACATATATATATATATATTATATAATATGTACCATAAAACCAAGTAGCTAGCCAAGGAATCCATATATATATATATATATATGCCGGCGCCATTGGTTTTCCAAATAAGTAATGAGTTGAGTATGTAAGCTTGATAAATGAGATGCAAAAAGAGAAGATTTTACTCTACTACATCTAATTTTCAATTCCAAAATACATTCAATAATTTTTTCCCACGAAGACATGTCATGAGTAAACATTTTTTGTCACAACTTCTTTCCATGGAAAATGGATTTATTTCCCACTATATCATATCAGATGAAACCTTATTTGCTACGAGAAAAAAGGTTTTAACCACCACGTACGGTAGTTCATGGGAAAGTTTTTGTAGTTTGGTGGAAAAAGAATTTTTTTCCACTATTTTTATGCCACAGGTCTCCCACCATACAAATTAGTGGGAAATAGATATTTTCTCACGAAATCTACACTTTTTCCTACCACAATCTCTCCCTGAAAAAAACGAGATTTGTTGCAGTGCTATAAACAGCTAGTACTACTAACGTCCAAACATCGCATTAATGAAATGAAAACTCTAACTAGGTCGGTTGTGAAATCGAGTGATTAAGATAAGTCCGGGAGACTGTTGCATGGGGTAATTACTTTATGGTCATGTCTAGGCAAAATGCATGCATGAAGTCTTGATTTGAATATTTATATTAATTCAAGCCTCCTAGCTAGCTAGTCTGTACATACATGGATTAATGGACACCTATGTATAATTATATGCATGGTGTTGCATGCAGTACTACTACTCCTACTTGTACAAGAATCTTGAATCAGCTCTTGGAATATGCTTAATTAGTTTGGGGATGATCTCATCCAAAAACAAAACACATGAAGTTTTGGAAAGATTGGGATAGAAAACAGAAAGTGCCAGTAGATCAGAAGGCAATGGGTTGTTGACCGGCCATATATATATATATAATAGATCATAGCTAGTATTGTGTTCAGACAACAAAGTTTGACCAATTTATCAAAAACACGTAAAACTTATTATAGAAAGTGTTATAAAACGACGCAATTGCACCCGCGGCCCCTAAAAAATTACTTACGTATTTGCCTAATATATATGCTATCTCTTTAAATCGCCTAAAATCGATCGTCATTATACTTCGCACGTACTAAGTACGCCCCAACGACGGTGAAATCGTGTGGAGGTACTTACATTATGGATCTCTTTCGTGTTTTAATTAGCATGCATGCATGTAGATGATCGGTGAGAGCGATCGATCGATGGATATACAAAAAGTAAAATGGATCTCACCACGTACAATAATACTTTTAAGCTTTTAATTAATTAAATATATTCCCAAACATTCACACTCTAAATCCGAACACTAAGAGATCATCAAGCAGCTAGCTAGCTAGGTCCGGAAATTGTGGGAGATAGTACCTTGTGAGTTGCGAGTGGCAAATGGCAATTAAAAGGTCAAATGTATACTTGTTCCCACGAAACCCCCTGTATTCTCATGGTTGGCAAATTCAATGCTCCTGCGGCCTAACTATCAAAGTTCGTTGGGGGTGGTTGCATCCCCCCACTCTCTCACGCACACTCCTCATACCCTTTAAATCTTGTAATTCCCCCCTCCATTTTCGCAGCGCATTACTATCTCAGACTCCAATTCACCTTCCAATATTTAATTTAGTCCCTCGGCTTTCTTTCCTTTCCACATTCTTTTCGCTGCAATTCTGGTTGGGTTTTCCTTTTCATACCAAGTACTCTTCAGCTCAAACTCTTTTCGCTTTGGTCTCTTTTCCTTTTTTTTCCCTTTTGGGTGTTGCATGCTAGCTCCTTTGCTTCGAAAGCTTGATTCCAAGTCCTCCTTTACGTCTTTTATATTCTGATCGACTATGGCAGATGAGAGGAAACAAAACCCGGAGACTGAATCGGTTTCGGTTCAAGCTCCGGTGGAGAGAAGGCAAAACAACCTTCCCAACTTTCTCTTGTCTGTCAGACTCAAGTATGTGAAGCTTGGGTACCACTACATGATCTCCAACGCCATGTACCTCTTGCTTGTTCCGCTTCTTTGCATAGCTTCAGCTCATCTTTCAACAATCAATGTCCAAGAACTCGTCCAGTTATGGCAAAACTTAAAGTTCGATCTTGTTTCGGGGACTGTCTGCTCAGCTCTTATGGTTTTCCTTGTCAGCCTTTACTTCATGAGCCGTCCAAGAAAAGTTTACCTGGTAAACTTCGCATGTTACAAGCCAGAAGCAGAGCGAACGTGTACTCGGGAGATTTTCATGGAAAGATCTATTCGACTTGGGTGTTTCTCAGAGGAAAACTTGGCCTTTCAAAAGAAGATATTGGAGAGGTCAGGGTTGGGCCAGAAAACGTACTTGCCGGAGGCCATCTTGCGAGTCCCCCCCAACCCGTGTATGGCCGAGGCAAGGAAGGAGGCTGAGACTGTGATGTTCGGAGCCATTGATGAGCTCTTGGCAAAGACCGGAGTGAGGGCTAAGGACATTGGGATTCTTGTGGTCAATTGCAGCTTGTTCAATCCAACTCCGTCCCTCTCCGCCATGATCGTCAATCACTACAAGCTCAGAGGGAACATTGTAAGCTATAATCTTGGTGGTATGGGTTGCAGTGCCGGCCTTGTTTCTATAGACCTTGCTAAACAACTTCTACAGGTCAGTTATTATATATATTATCATCATCGTCGTCATTATCAATTATATATTGTTATTAACATCATTTTTAGCTCTTATTACGTACCGTGTTGATGGTTGTGTTATTAATTTGTAGCCTATAATAATTCCAAGTACCGTTCGTTGGATTAAAAATAAATTTATTTAATTTTTTCCATAGATATATATTAAGTTATAATATTTCTCATAATTTTTTTAACGTTGTCTTGCAAGATTAAATAATATATGTTTCGTGTAGATAAATGGTTTAAGTATAAAGAGATTCTATAAAAGTAAATTTATAAATTGACGTAATATGTCGTACGTTAGATTATAAAATTACTTTTATTATAAAATAAATCTAACATATCATAAAAATCATATCAATTTGTAAATTTATTTTTGTAAAATCTATTTAGACTATAACATTTTATCTCTTTCGTATATCATAGGAGATATTTTCGTTATTAATATAATTAGATTAAACGAAATGACCAATATGTCTAAAATACCTCATGTTTTATACTAAACAGTTGCTATATATAATATGGTTTATAATCGTAAATTGTATAATCGTCGTGTAATCGTTTTGAAAAAAATGAATAAAACATGAGATTCACATGAAAAAAATTAATTTTTTAATAGTGGACTCATCTCTTTTTCAAAGTGATTACGCGGCAATTGTCCACTTTATAATTGTACGTAAAATTACTCATATAATATCTATCTATTTCAAATAAAATAGAGATATCTTATTCTCCACGTATCAACCTGCTTAATTTGGAGTGTGACATTTTAAAGGATGTTAGGTTGGCAACAAATTAAAAAATTTCCTGGCCTCGATCCCCATTAACCTTCTGATGATCTAACGATGAATGCTGCTATGTACCATTAAGTTAAGGAAAATGATTTACCTACAACATATTATACAACACATTGTACAATAATGTATTAAATTTTATAATATGATTTTACAATAATACTCTTTATTTAACACATTGTTATACAATGTGTTGTAGGTGTATCATTACTCTTAAGTTAATGGGATCCGCGCATAAGGACTGAAGCCATCACTTTACCCAATTTTAGTAGTTGTTTTTGTTTAATGATACATATAATCGTAGAATGTGTAAATATCGTGTAATCGTTTTGAAAAAATGTAGAAATTATTATTAAAAAATTAATTTCTTTTTATATAGATCTCATATTTATTCATTTTTTTTAAAGTGACTGTGCGGCATTTGCATACTCATGCATCATTTCCCTTGTTTAATTAGAAGGTGGATTTGCTCTTAATTTGACAACTGCATGCGTACACATGACATACAGGGCCTTAACTCTGAAATAAATATTACTTGACAATTTATAATTACTAGGTGCACCCCAACTCTTATGCCTTGGTTGTGAGCATGGAGAACATCACCCTCAACTGGTACTTTGGCAACGACCGATCCATGCTCGTCTCCAATTGCCTCTTCCGCATGGGCGGCGCAGCGATCCTCTTATCAAACCGATCCTCCGATCGTCGCCGCTCAAAGTACCAGCTAATCCACACCGTACGCACTCACAAGGGTTCCGATGATAAGTGTTACAACTGCGTCTTGCAAAGAGAGGATGAAACCAAAAGAATTGGCGTTTCGCTCTCTAAAGATCTAATGGCCGTTGCTGGAGACGCCCTCAAGACCAATATCACTACGCTTGGGCCTTTGGTCCTTCCCATGTCAGAACAACTCCTATTTTTTGCGACTTTGGTGGGAAGAAAAATTCTTAAAATGAAAATAAAGCCATACATTCCTGACTTTAAACTTGCATTCGAGCATTTCTGCATTCATGCAGGAGGGAGAGCAGTGCTAGATGAGCTTGAGAAAAACCTTGAGCTCACCGACTGGCATATGGAGCCTTCAAGAATGACTCTTAATAGGTTTGGAAACACTTCAAGCAGTTCTCTGTGGTATGAGCTGGCTTACTCTGAGGCCAAGGGTAGGATCAGAAAGGGTGACCGAACATGGCAGATTGCTTTCGGTTCTGGATTTAAGTGTAACAGTGCTGTGTGGCGTGCATTGAGGACCATCGATCCGACAAAGGAAAAGAATCCTTGGATGGATGAGATTCACGAATTCCCAGTTCATGTTCCAAAAGTCGTATCCATTAATGTTTCTTGAATATTTCCAAAAGTGGCATCCATTATATATTATTTCATGAAAGTTTCAGTCGTGGGAGCAGCGGATTTGGGCTTATTACTTCCAAGTGCAATGCATCCTTCCCCCTATATATATATATATATATATTGTGCTTTAATCATAAGGTTAGACTGATAATCTGTTATATCATGAATGTATTGAATGATCGTATATTGTGATTTAATATGTTAATGCATAATCAATTTCATGGTTTTCATGTCTCGATCGATGAAGTCCCTGCAGCTACATATATATCTTTAATCTTTGTATATAATAACATGGGAAATCTCATATGGCTTGCATCCGATATAACTTCTCGATGTTAAACAAAACTGGCTAGCTTTTAATTGGAAGATCAATGTCTTTGAAGGTTGCAAAGTAAAATATTTTCGACCAGATAATTCTCCACCTTCAGTAATCTTGATGTTTGGCGACTCTATGGTACTGTATATGTAAGGATTACACAATTCAAGCGGGCTAATTTGATAATTAAAAAAAGAAAATTGTTATTTGTACTTATAATTTTACGCACATAACCATACGTATTGACGTGTTAGTTATTGAAATGGTAAAAAATTTGAAATTTGAAAATTGAAATTCGAATTAAAAAATAATTAAGAACATGATAAAATGGAATAGATATTCAATACGTATACTATTGTACGTAAAATTGTTCCTACATGTACCACTTCTCTTAAAAAAAAAAATTTGATCCACTTCCAACCAAAGATGGTAAATACTAGCAAAAACAATTTTATGAACGGCAAGAGATCATGCATTAGGAAATATTATTTAACATGCATAGGGACGACGTGATAATTTGCAGAAACAAATATGTCAGCCTCAGGCAAGGTGGCTTGATCAACTGGAGGTGGTGAACTGATGAGATCGTTTTCTGCAACCGTCCATCCTTCCTTGGTGTCTAATCAACGTGATCGTGATCAAGCTATTAAAACCAAGTTGAGATCATCTACATTATAGCTTGATGACTACTTCCCTTTTTGGATAGCTTGGTCTGCCTAAATCTAACATAAACACCGTGAAAGGTGGCAGACTTTGCTCATGCAGCGGCTGAAAGGCATGCATGCATGCCACCATTGTTGCAGAAATGAAAATAATAATAAAGATTCTTTAGGTTTCTAGCTAAGAGCACTAGTATTGACTAGTGATAGTTTAGCCAAACCTTTCTATTAAAAAAAACAATATATATATTATTGATTCAGCTTGACATTTTCTACTTCGAGAATCGGCAAACAACAGAAATCCTATGAGAGACAGACATGAGAAAAACAACAGCAAGCACCAAGTACTCAACATCAACACTTAAAAAAAAAGTACTGAACATAAGATATTAACCAAAATAAACAACTGAGAGCATTGGTATTGGATTGGCTATTTTACTCTTTAAATTTTGACTAATATGTAACTTTTTCACTTTTAACTAATCATTCAAAACATAAAGTCTACATTGAATTAGTCATCATACTCTCTATAATAATAAAATATTATTATTTTTTATTTTTATATTTTTTAATTAATTTTTATTTTTTAATTAATTCTATTTTCATAACCTCCTATAATCATCTATAATTTCTAATAATCATATTCATTTTCATTTTCACAATCCAATAAACAAAATCGATATCAATATTATCAAAACAATTCCATCGATCTTCAATACTCGGGAGAGGAAGAAGGAAGAAGAAAGAGAAAGGAGATACGGGAGAGAGAGCCAATATTAATAAACAATGTATTTGGAGGTGAAATAATACTTTTCATATTTGAAGAAAAAGATGAATTTACTATAGCTGATATTTAGGATGAAAAGTGTTTGGCTAATTCAATGTGGGCCAACTATTGATAAAGTTATTTAAATTTAGAGATGAAATGTTATTTGAAGAAACCAATGTGAATGCTCTAATATCGATGACACTCGAGTGAGCTATATTAACAATATATATATATATATATATATATATATATGTATTATATAGCTTCTGAAGTCCAAAAAGACTAGATTTGGCCATTAATAAATCTATAAATTAGGCATTGCGTTTGCACCGAATAAATAAATAATTCTTGTGGTTGACACTCGAGTGAGTCAAAGTCAGCAGATATATATACATTCAGAGATCCCAGGCCCGGATGGATGCTAATTGGGCCAGATCACCAAAAGATGTCGGTCTTCCAGTTACATGCCCCAAACACCACGAGCTGCTGCCACTTTGTTGTTGGGTCTAGCCGTTAGCTCGTACAATATCCTCGCAAATGTATCAGAATATCTGCCATCGGCAAAGAGTATCTCTGCAAAGGAATTCTCATAAGCTAGCAGCAACCCCCTATTCTGTGGTTCAGAGACCAGGCTCTCAAGTATCATTGCAGCTTTCCTGCAAATTTCTGGAACAGGGTGCGGCGACTTGATCACCTTGAGCAGTCGGTCAATTGCCCTGTATTTGGTGAAATTGTAAACAAAATTATTACCTGAATATCGGCAACAAAAGTTTCTATTTTAAAATCTTAAAAAACATAAACATAAAACTGAAATGTTAGTCATCTGAACGAACAAAACGAAAATCAATCACCATCGCTCGCTGGCGAGCTTCAATCTGCAGTCCATATTAACTTCTGCAAGGTTATAGAGAGCACCAACAGCAACTGCTTGGGCATCCAACGCTGGAAAGCTCATAAGATCAACTAAACGCTTGTGTATCTGCATTGTGCATTCGACCCATATTATAGTCTTAATGCATGCATGTGTACATGTTTAATCTACCCATACTGCGACAAAACTAACCTGTGGAACAAAGGGACGAAGGAAAGGCTCGTTATCAGGATTTATTATCAAACGCCCTAGTAATTCAGCAGCTGCACAATGCCATGCTTTGACTGCAGATCCTAGCATCCCCATGACGGATTGAACTGCACGTTTTTCTCTGTTTGGAGGAAATAACTTATGAACTATTTGATTGGTGAACTTATAAGCCAGAAGTTAGAAATCAAAAGTAGCAGGAGCTAAAGCAAAAAGTAAGGTCAGATTTCTCACGTTATTTTGATGTAGGATGGCTTTGATGAGCTAAAAATTCGAAGGTCAAGCAATGGAGCCAAATTTACAATAGTCTCAAGGGCATTTGTGACAAGTTCCTCATCCTCTGTTAACAATGGGAACTTTCAGAGATGTCATACACCAAAACATAAAGACAAACATCAAATGATCAAATATACTAGGAGATACCACTGATAAAAAGAAAATGTACTAGGAGATACCATGACAGTATTACATTTTATGACATGAAAGAAACCCTAAAGCTTTCAACAACAGCAATTCTCACCCGTGATGTGATCTTCTATGCACTGGAACGCTGTTTCCAAGCAATGACGATGCTGGGCCATAATAATTTCATTTTCAGGCATGAAAGAGAAGTTCCGGATAATGTTTGAAGCAGCAGCAGCGCATTGCTGCTTTTCTGCTCGCCCTTCTTCATCAAGATTAAACAGACCATCTTCATCAAACCACCAATTTGAAGGATGAGATTTGGAAATATTGTTCTGTACCAATGGTTCCATGACAGACGAACCAGACTTTAGGCTGCCATATGAACTTATCACATACTCAGGATCCAGTTATTCAAAGTAAGCTTAACATATTCAACACTTGGAAGAAGAAGAAAAGAACCACGTCAAGCTTACATAGGATGCAGGGGAGTACCATTTGACCCCAACGAACCCAACTCATTCCCAAATCCTGTTACGGTAGAATTTGCACCTAGTGTTCTGACCCTTGGTGTCCTTATGAGTTCTTTAGGAAGAGCTATATCGCGCCAGTCATCAATCTGTTTCATTTGATATGCAGTAAGTACTTAATTCATTATGATCAAATTAAGCATGGTAAAGACAAAGGAAACCACATACAACTTGGAGAAGAGCATCCAGCAACCCAGGAATTTTTGCAAGAGGGGTTGCATCTTTGCGCATGTCATCCTTTTCCTTGAATGAGAGCAGTGTGAGGGTATTCAATGCCCAGGTCAGCTCACTCTTTAATCCACTTTGAAGGGCGAGAACTATCCTTTTATTGTTTTGATCTAGAATGAGTGTAACAGTCAGAAGAGGTCAACAACAATCTAAAACTTAAATGATGGACAAATCTTGGAAAGCCCGTGTAATGCATAAGTGGAGTGAATAAAGTGAAGAGATAAAGCAGAATATATCATAATCACCACCAACAGAAAAGTCTAGTCCCAACATGTTTAGGAAGCAAGAGAGAAGAAAAGGGAGAACTTAGGGGAAAATATCAGAAGCATGTCGGAGGTATATGTTATTTTTTTCATTAAACTTAGATTCCCAAAATATCAGAAGACAGAACTCATGCGCGCACCGTTCTAATTTCTTTCCATCTTCTCTTAAAATGCCTACCTCGGCTTACCATATAAACTTTCTTGAGTTATTTGACAGTCCCCATCTGTTGCACCAACGTGTTCTAGTGAGATTCCAAATTCAATTTCTCACCTCACGTCACCTACACAATTCTATTCACTTTTTCTTACCTTCGTCTAGTATTTATACACAACCATTTCTGCTCCCACTTCATATCTATAGTTCAACTTGACAACACAATATAGAACATGTAGCATTGATCTGAGCCACCTATACTCTACCATGTCGATTTGAGGTGCATCATAATTGCATCCAGGCAAAAAACATAGATACCAATAGATACCACTCAATATAAGCACAGATAAATAAATCCAGGGATCTGCGGCATATTATACCATTTAAAGCACAATTACACTTTTTGCCTCCAAATGATCACTCTTGAAATTCATGGAATATTTCATAGCATTCAATCGATTTTAACTTCAGCTTTAGAAATATTACACAATACCAGCTTCACATTCAGCTCTAACTCTAAAATTAATATTATCTTAAAGCATAATTCGCGCATGCATTAGGGCTTATGAGTAAGTAGATATTAACTAAACTTCGGTAGTCTTGTCCTATGAAATCGAACTAAATTATGAGAGATAGGGTTTTGAAAAACTGACCAGCGAAGGAGCTATGAACGTGGAGAGATGGGCCGAGGAGGTTCGACGGAGCAGCCGTTTCAGATGCCGCGGCTGCAGCGGCGGAGCTGCTGCCGAATGGGCGGCCTCTCTTGGGAGTGGGACCGGCGGCGCCTCCTGCGCCTCCAGCCGACTTGCTCTGGTCTCTCTTCTGCATCGCGCTCTCACTCTCTTTCGGGTTCTGCTAGGGTGATTTGGTAAATTGGAAGATACCTGATTTAGGGCATGCGGAATTTCAGACCCGGATCCGACAATTAAACCGGAAATGGACTGATTTCAAACTGCAATATTGGGCCTAAGGCCCTCAAGAAAGCCCTATGTGAGTCTGTGGAGAGACGTATAGATTCAGTGAGTTTGGGTTGGGTTAGATTTTCGATCCAATTGCTAGGATATTCTCTCATATATTCTTTTTTTTTTTTAATATATTCCCGTATATCTGATTAGGATAATAGTACTGACCTGCTTTACTTTTAAGATTAAAATCTAAAATTTTGAAAACCTCTCATTTCATTATTATAATTTTTTTAAATTTTTACATAAAATAAAATAAATAATTCAACTTTCTCAAATCCCAAAACAAAATTAATATTAAAAAAATATATTATAATAATATTTTATTCAACTTTTTAACTTTAATATCAGCTCATCTCATCTCTAAAAACAAACCAAGCTTTAGTTTTGTGAAATGCTTTAAATATATGAGTAATTCTACATACAACCGTGAAGTGCGTAAACACCACGTAATCGTTTTGAAAAAGAGTAGAGTCTACTATTAAAAAATTAATTTTTTTCATGTGGATCCCATGTTTTATTCACTTTTTTCAAAGCGATTATGCGGTGGTTGCACAATTCACGATTGTAAATATTTTTTTCTCTAAATATAAAATGTTTTTATAAAAATAAATATTTTTTGTGTTATTTTAGATTATAAAATTATTTTTATTATAAAGTATATTTAACGTGAAATCTTATTAATTTGTAGGTTTAATTTTGTAAATCTAAAATTAGATAAAATTTTGAAAAAATATTTCAAACAAACAAAGTTCGCCTTTAATATTTCACCATTAATCTAGTGTCCTAAAGGTTCGTATAAGCAAACCAAGCTTGCCTTAGCGAATAGCGGATGTATATATTTCGTACTGCCTCGTTGTCATTAAAATTGCAAACGACACCCAAAGAAAATCAAGTTGGAAGGAAACAAAAAAGAAGAAGAAAGGATAATACAGGTCACATTGCTCTATATACACCAGCGGTGGCCTAGTGGGCGACCGAGATAGAGAGCTGAGATCTTTTGGAGAACTTCACACATACATTACATCAATATCATCATTCGCAGTGTCTTAAGCTTGCAAGGTTTGTTATAGTCATGTTGGATAAAACATCATTTCTGGGTTTGCTCTTCCTTTCTTTTCTTTTTTCTTTCCATTCTTTCTTGTTCTAGTTTTCGCCTTTTGTTCTTGCCCTGAACAACTGAACTTGGTAGTTTTCGCTTATAGGTTTGTTCTATAGAGTGAAGAATTTGTTATTTGGGTTATTTTTGCGTCGTTGATCTCTTGAGGTTTGAGGTAACACTCATGGATGCTCTGTATTAAAGACAAACAAATTGTGTAGAATTGAAAAGAAATGTTTATTTCTTGTTGTCTTGTATTGAATACAAAGTGGGTATTTATATACATCAAGTGAGAATATTCTTTGTAACAATATGTCAGAATTACAAGTAATAGAGTGACACGTATACAACAGATTTTATTCTAGAGGATTCAGGTTTGGCACGTCCTTTGTATGTGCAGATGAGGTGTCTTTCTTTGTACTATTGATACGCCCCTGCGAGCCAAGCATATCTGGAAGAATAGTGAGGCTCGATCTCAATGTTGAAAACCTGGTAGTGGACAATGGCTTTGCAAATATATCAGCAAGTTGATCTTTGCTTGATAGAAATGAAACTTGAAGTGCCTTTGCTTGAATACGATCCTGAACAAAGTGATAGTCAATGTCGACATATTTGGTACGGGAGTGCATTACTGGATTCATGGAGAGGTAAGTAGCTCCCAAATTGTCACAGTAAAGAGTAGGAGGTTTAGTAAAAAATATTCCTAACTCAGATAGGAGTGATTGCAGCCACAATAATTCATAAGTAGCATGAGCTAGTGCCTTATATTCTGCCTCTGTACTTGATCTAGCTATGGTTGATTGCTTCTTTGAACTCCATGAAACCAAGTTCTTGCCATAAAAAACACAATAGCCACCAGTTGATTTTCTGTCGTCTAGATAGCCAGCCCAATCTACATCGATGTAAGCAGCTAGAGAAAGAGAAGAAATGGGAGAAGGTGTAATCCAGAGACCATAATCCAATGTGTGTTTTAGATACCGTAAAATTCTTTTAACACTTTGCCAATGAGATAAACATGGAGCATGCATAAATTGGCACACACGGTTGACAAAGAATGCAAGATTTGGCCTTGTAAACAATAAGTACTGCAAGCTTCCCACAATACTTCTATAAAAAGAGGGGTCTTCCATAGAGGTTGAATCATAGGCAGATAACTTGGTGGAAGGGGACATAGGACTGCTAACAAGCTTGCAATTCAACATGTTTGCCTTTTTGAGTAATTCCAAAATGTATTTCTTTTGAGATAACTTCAGTCTAGTGCTGGTAAAATTACATTCAAGTCCCAAAAAATAATGTAAAGACCCCAGGTCTTTAAGAGGAAAATCAGTACTTAAAACTGAAATGATGTGTTTTAGAACATCCAAATTAGAGCCAGTAAGCACGATATCATCCACATATACCAAAAAATATACAACCACAGAGTTATGCCGATATATAAACAACGACGAATCGGATTTGGAAACAATAAAGCCCAACTCAAGTAACTGAGAACTCAGTCGTGCATACCATGCTCGTGGAGCCTGTTTAAGGCCAATAAATCTTTGTTGAGTTTGCAGACATAATGAGGAAATTGAGGGTGTACAAACCCAGGTGGCTGAGTCATAAAGACCTGTTCATCAAGTGTCCCATGCAAAAATACATTTTGGACATCTAATTGTTGTATTGGCCAGCCAGAAGAAATTGCAATTGATAGAACTAACCTTATTGAAGTGAGTTTCACCACAGGACTGAAGGTTTCGTTGTAATCCAAGCCCTCAAGTTGATTGTAGCCCTTGGCTACCAGTCTGGCTTTTCTCATTTCAATAGAACCATTTGACAGAAGCTTGATTTTGAATATCCGTCTACAGCCAACAAGATTCTGATTTGAAGTAGGGGGAACCAAGGACCATGTGTTGGTGGACATGAGAGCATCGAATTCCAGCTGCATCGCGTGTCTCCATTCTGAAAATTTTGAAGCTTCGGTGACAGATTTTGGTTCATCTGGGATGATGGTCACATGAGCTCGAGGTAGAGGCCAAGAAATGGTGCCGTTCGTTCGTATTTTGGGACAGGTTGTATTTGATTTGGCTCTGGTTTGCATGGGGTGAGTGTTTGGAAGTGGTTGCTCGATGGGTAGAGACATGGCTGGAGAAGACGAGTGAGTTTGTGCTCTAGGAGAAGCAGAGGGTTGGCTAGATTCGAAGAGTAAAGCTTCGGATGATGGGCTTGTTTCTAAGGCAGATGATGGGCTTGTTTGTAGTGCAGATGAGGTGCGTGTTTTTGAAGTGCCGAAAAGATTAATTGAGTTAATGGGCTTTGGATTGTTGCTACGGGTGGGAGTGATATAAGTAGGAGGTGAAGAATTAATTGGGCTAGGGCTGTGAGATGAAGAATTAATGGTCTGTGGATTGTTGCTAAGGGTGAGAGTGATATGAGTGGGAGGTGAAGAATTAATTGGGCCAGGGCCGTGAGGTGAAGAATTAATTGTCTGTGGAGTTGAGTTGGCAATTGGCAAGGAAATGGAGTTATGTTGTGGGGACCCATGATTGGAAGGGAACGAATTTGGTAAAACTATGTGTGATGGAGTGGACTTATTTTGAGTGGGTGGGTTCGTGGAGGACACAGAGAAGGGGAATGTATTTTCATCAAACAATACGTCCCTGGAAACATACATTCTGGCAGTGGGAACATGAAAACAAAGATAGCCATGATGAGAGGAGCTATAACCAAGAAATACACACGGAAGTGATCGAAAATTAATCTTGTGTTTATTACATGGCCGAAGATTAGGCCAACATTGACACCCAAATGTCTTTAGAAATATGTAATCTGACTTTTGATGAAATAGAACTTCAAAATGTGACTTATTGCTTAAAACTGGAGTTGGAAGTCTATTAATTAGAAAAACAACCGTGACAAAGGCATCTGACCAATATGAATAAGGTATTGAGGAATGTGCAAGGAGTGCAAGTCCGGTCTCGACAATATGGCGGTGCTTTCTTTCCACCGAACCATTTTGTGAGTGTGCATATGGATAGGAAATTCTATGAGAAATACCAAATGATTGCAACACATTATTAAGAGCTCTAAATTCTCCACCCCAATCAGATTGTAGTGCTTAAATTAATGTATTAAAAAGAAATTCTACATTACGTTTAAAGGAAAGAAAGACTGTGACTACATCGGATTTACACTTTAATGGAAAAATCCAAGTAAATCGACTGTAGTCATCTACAAAGGAAAGATGAAATCTAAAACCACCACGGGATAACATTGGTGTAGGCCCCCATACGTCTGAATACAGAAGTTGAAGAGGAGCTTCTGATCTTGATGAAGACTGACCATAAGGAAGTTGGTGGATTTTGGCTTTGCAACAGGAAGAGCATAGACCAGGTGGAGATGATGATTTAATAGGAAGACTGACTTGAGAAACTATTTTATGAACGAGTTGCATGGACGGATGACCTAGCCGAATGTGCCATTGGAAAGCAGAAACACGTTCACCAACATGTGCTTGAGGAGATGAAGGCTTCGATGGAAAGGCATACATGCCATCTTTAGTATGGCCTTGGAGAAGAACTTTCTTGGTGTGGGAATCCTTTACACAGAAAAAAGAAGAGTGAAATTCAAAAAATGCACAATTATCTTCACAAAACTTTCTAACAGAAACTAAATTCTTAGAAATTAAAAGAACATGATAGAGTTTGGAGAGAAGAAAATTGCCATTTGTGGAAGGAAGTGTTGAAGTGCCAACATGATGAATTGGAAGGGAAGTACCATCACCTACACGAACTTGTTCTTCACCTGTGTACTTAGATGGATGAAGAGAAAGGTTAGAAAAATCATGAGTGAAATGATGTGTAGCAGCGAAATCGGGATACCAAGTGTTATCAACGTGGGCTGATGGTGTTTGAGTGTAATGTGGGCCAAAGGTGAAGTTAGCCGAGAGAGAGGGTGGTGAAGGTGATTGAAAACTGTAGTTAAAACAATGGTAACAAGTATTCAGGCTTGGCACGTCCTTTGTATGTGCAGATGAGGTGCCTTTCTTTGTACTGTTGATACTCTGTTTCATAATTTTGTAGTTGTTTTCATTTTATTTCAATTTCTAGTTTTAATTATTACAATTTCGTAATTGAAGATTTTTCTTCTCCGGTGGTAATTGTATTTTTATTTTGTTTTCTTTGGCCTGTGTTTAAATTCTTAAAGCATATTGATTACAAAAGAAAGAAAATGAGGAAGCAAAGTATGATTGATATGGCCAAAATATGTTCTGCACTTTGCCGATGTTTACAGTTTGCAACACCATTTTGTTGAGGAGTTTCAATACAAGTACGCTCATGAATGATGCCGTGATCAAGAAAATAGGTTTGGAGGTTATAAGAAAGAAATTCTTGGCCATTGTCGGTTTGGATAAATTTAACCATGGAGTTAAATTAATTTTTAACAAGAGCGAAAAAATACATCAGATGTCTAAAAGTTTCTGATTTAAAATGCATTAAATAAATCCATGTGGTGCGTGAAAAATCATCAACAATAGTCAAAAAATAATGTGCGCCACAAATGGAGGCGGTAGAATAACCATCCCAAATATCGCAGTAAAGGCGATTAAAACAAATCGTACTTTTATTAGCATGAATTGGAAAAGGTAAGCGGGTGTGCTTAGAACGAGCACAAATATCACAATGAGAAAGAGTACATGGACTATCAAAAATATTAGGAATAGTAAAGCTGAAAGTAGGGGTGAAAACCGAAGCCATCGATGCGGTTTTGGTCCAAAACCGAAACCGCACTAATCCCTTAAAATGATGTAAATCTTGACCGAAATCGGCCAGTGAAAGGGGATAAAACCGTCGATATTGGTCTCAGCGTAACTATGGTCGGTTCATCGGCGTCTTCGGTTGCGACGGAGGTGACCCTACCGCTGCGTGCAAAGCCTTGGTGTGTGTGTGTGTGTGTGTGAGAGAGAGAGAGAGAGAGAGAGAGAGAGAGAGAGAGAGGAGGGGGTGGCGTGAGAAATGAAGAAGAAAAAAGAGAAACGAGGAAGAAAAGGTCCTGGTATTTTAAACCCTAGAGGCAAACGGCGTCGTTTGACTTTTATATTTTTTTTCAAACACTGAGTCTTAAAACGACGTCGTTTTATATATGTATAATTTTTAAAAAAAAAATTATCAGTTCGGTCGGTTCAGCGGTCCAACCTAGGATAAAAAAGGGACCGAACCACTGTACATCGGTTTTTGCCAAATTCAACCGCTAGTTGACCGGTTCTAAGCCGGTTCCGAGCTCCGGCAGCCGGTCTGAGTCGGTCTAGGTCAGTTCTCCTGTTTCTTGTGCAGCCCTAGCTAGAAGGATGACCTAGACGTTGATGCCATTGGGTCTTATTATCAAGATGGTGAACTGAGAAAGCAACGTACTTTTGGGGCCGAAAGATATAGAGCCCATTGCAAGTTTCACTCACTCCAACCAGCCTCTTCAAATGAAGGTCTTGGAAAAAACAATTAGAATATGAGAAAATTGCTACACAAGATAAATGATTAGTGAGTTAAGGGACAAAGAGGAGATTATAACAAACCGGGACATAAAGGACATTTAGGAGGGTGAGGGTTTCGGATAAGTTGACTGAGCCTATGCCTTCAACAGTAACAACTTCTCCCATGGGTAGCTGAATCATGCGAGCCATGGGTGGCCGTCGGAGGCTTGAAAAAGAGGATCGGCAGTGGCTCATATGATCACTAGCGCCATTGTCGATGATCCAGTCCGTCTGTGAGTAATAAAAAAAAGGGCATTGTTGAGGAGTTACCCACGAAATTAGCCGCCGAGGAAAAGGGATGAAGCAGGTTCATGAGTTGCTGGTAGCTTTCCGGCGAGAGGCCTGGGACCGGGCTTGAGGTGGATCCGGCAAGGTTGGCAGCAGTAGGTGGCTTACCAAGGAGTGAGGGCTTACGATTGTTGCGTGGTTCATAGCCGGGAGGGTAGTCGATGAGGAGCAAGCAACGATGATGGAGGTGATTGTCTTTGCCACATTCGGTGCATTTGAGAGGTGGTCGATCTGTATGGGAAGACCGAGCAGCAAGAGCAAGGTTCTCCGATGGCAATAGGGGAACTTGTAGGAGATGTTGTTGTTCCTCTTGGAAGAGGATGGAGAAGACTTTGTTTAGGGGTGGGAGGGGGTCAATGGCGAGGATTTGGGTTTGAAGAGTAGCAAACAAGTCGTTGAGTCCCAGTAGAAACTGGAACACACGTTTATCCTCGGCTCTCTTTTCCAAGGTGTTGGCATCGATGGGGGTTGGAGGTTACCGAGTTCATCCCATAATTGCTTGATGATGTTATAGTAATCATGGATGGAGAGTTGATTTTGGTGGAGATTGGATATTTCTCGTTTGAGATGGAAGAGACGGGCGTTGTTGCCATGACAAAACCGAGACTCAAGGTCGAGCCATACATCTCGAGGGTCATCATGGTAGTCCAGAGAATTGGCTAAGGGGTTATGGTGTTTAGAATCCAAGTGAGGATCATGTCTTTGGTCCTGCTCCATTGGGCATAATCGGTGGAAGTGGTGGCTGGTGCTTTGAGGGTGCCAGCAACATAATAGAGTTTGTTTTTGCTCGGCGAAGTGCACATTGGAAAATTATCTCCGGTGAGAAGGCCAGAGACAAGGACGAGGCTGGGAGAATCAGAGGAATGAAGGAGATATGGAGAGGAAAGTTGGGAAGCATCGGAAGAGGAAGCCATGGATGCTGTGCAAAGGTATGTCAGGGTCGATATTTGGCTGATACCATGTTAAGAAAATAAATTGGTAGAATAATATCTTGTATTTCTCATCGATCTCGTATACAAATATATAAACATGAGTGGATGATTTATACATGGAAGGAGAGGAAAATTAGCTACATAGAAATTGTATAACTGTCAAATGACTAAATTGGTGAGATTGCTAAAATTCAGGTATTTAGGTGCTGTAATAATTATTTCTTCGTTCATTGAATCAAAATTTTTTGTTTCTTTCATTTTCACTTCTCTTATATCTTATCAACCATATGGAGTTAAAGTATTTCTCTTTCTATTCTTTGTCAATTTTACTTTTATACTTTTATGATGTTGTAAGATGTTTGATTGATGGGTTTTATTAAGGGTTCTTTTTGCTTGATATGGTTCGGGTCTTTTTTTTTCATTCGCTTATTTATTTATATCACTATTATAACATGTTTGCTACTTATCCAAGAAAAAATCGCTTGCTTTGAAATAATGCTTCCAGTACCTTTAGTCCTGTGTCAATGCGGCCTGTGTCTTCCACTTACTCTACATCATTGTGCACACTCCCAAATCCTTTTTACACCTATGTTGTGAGCTGGCCGTCCATTGTATAATGATACTGAGCTCGTGATTAACATGGGAATTTAGATTATCAATTGCTTTTTTTTTTTTGTGGAGAAGTAAAAGATAAGAATTTGAATTCTGAAAAAAATATTTTGTTTCCTTGTTCACATCTTTGCACGTTTATTTTTCATCTATCCCTAGAACTAGATGAAGAGTAGGCATTCAGAATTTTGAGTCATTGGTAAGTGGTAGTGTCTTGTTACATGATTTGTTAAAGTATCTAGAGTATCTTCAGCCTCAGATGGAGGCTTGACTAATGGCCTCACTCAAGGCCATATACAGCTGGACAATGAAGGCAATGGAGCCTTAACTAATGCCTTAACTAATGGCATTGACAGCAGTCTACATTCTTGGAAAGACAGATCACGATGATCAGTCTGTTAGTTGACAGCAATTGATTTAGTTTATTATTTCCTTTTTTTATTCTTTCCTAGTTATGTTTGTACACTTTCCTTCTTTTGTTTATTGTAATCTTCTCAGTTTGAATACCTTGTAATTTCCTTACTTAGAGTGATACTTGTATATATATACAGCAAAGCTGTATTGTAACAATTCATTGAGTGAATAAAAGAACCTTCTCTTTGGTCTAATTTCTTACATGGTATCAGAGCCCCTCTACGGTTAACACCTTTCTCTGTTTCTTGTTTCTAGTTACTATGTTGATTTCTGGTCAGTCTTCCACTCTATCTCTACCTAGTATCACTCACTTTGTCTCTATCAAACTAGATAGTAACAACTATCTGAACTGGGTATCACAGTTCCTACCTGTGTTGCGCAACCATGATTTAATGGGTATTGTGGATGGCACTAAGCCATGCCCACCAAAATTTCTCTCTAATGAATTAGGGAATTTGACAACTGAAGTCAATCCCAATTTTTTGTTATGGCAAAAGAAGGATCAATACTTTCTTAGTTGGTTTAATACCACCCTGTCTGACAGCGTGTTATCATCTGTTTTTGGCCTACATACCTCTAGGCTAGTGTGGAACTCTTTGGCAACAAGGTTTGCCTCACAATCCAGGTCCAGAGTGGCCTATTTGAAGCGACAGCTTCAGTCCTTGAGTCAAGGCTCACAAACCTGCACTCAATACCTTGGTCAAGCCAAGATTCTAGCTGACCAACTCACTGCAGCAGGAAAAGCAGTTGATGATGATGACTTGATCTCCTATATTTTGAGTGGCCTCAACCCAAACTATACTGCATTTATCACTTCCTTTCATTTTGCCACTAGAGAGTCAGTCATGTCTTTTGAAGACTTTCAAGTTGAGTTGCTTAACCATGAGATCCTTCTAGGAAATCAACACAACCAACAGACGAGTGAGTTAGGAAATTTTGCCATTGAGTCAGGAAATTTTGCCCTCTACACTCAAAAGCCTAAATCTTCTAATTACAAAGGGAAGAACACTTGGCAGGGACAGCAAAGGCACACCTTTCCCTATAAGAAATCTGAAGGACATAGACCTAAAACTGAGACAAATCAATTCAACTCTCAGAGAGGACCTTGTCAAATTTGTGGGAAGTTAGGACACCAAGCATTAGACTGTTATCACAGAATGAACTATTCATATCAAGGAAGGCATCCTCCCTCTCAGTTGGCTGCAATGGCTGCCAGGATGAACACTACAAATGCTGAATCTGATGAGCAACCTTGGTTTGCTGACAGTGGTGCCAACAACCATGTTACTGCTGCTTTGGACAATCTCACACTTCAAGAGCCATTCAAGGGTGATGAAGAAGTGGTTGTGGGCAATGGTTCAGGTTTACCCATTCTAAACATTGGCTCATCAACTTTCTTTCATTCCCACAAACCTTTTAAGCTCAATAACATTTTGCACTGTCCAAATGCATCAGCAAATCTAATTTCCATTCAAAAATTTTGTGTTGATAACAAGTGTTGGTTTAAGCTAACTAACAGTCATTTTTTTGAGAAGGACAACCTCACAGGGCAGACTCTTATGCAAGGGCAAAGTAGAGATGGGCTCTATCCTATTCAACTCTCCAAGGCAACCAATAAAGTCAAGAAATTTACAAGTTTTCTTGGAATTTCAACCAATGCCACTGTTTGGCATCATAGACTAGGACATCCAGCTTCTCCTATCTTGAATAAAATCAAAGAATATGCTCATATTCCTGTCATTGAGTCCAATAAAAATGTTGTCATGTGCGAGGCCTGTCAATTGGTCAAGGCAAAAACTCTTCCTTTCTCAGAATCTGCTAATGTAACATTGGAACCATTGGAAATAATACATTCTGACTTATGGACCTCGCCTGTTATTTCTACCAATGGTTTCAAATACTATGTTGCATTTATTGATAACTTCTCTAGATTCACTTGGATCTATCCTCTCAAAACCAAGTGTGAAACCTTTGAATGTTTAGTCAAGTTCAAATGTTTAGCAGAAAATTTGCTGTCAAGAAAAATAAGGGCCTTTCAATCTGATGGTGGAGGTGAATTTCTCTCCAACCAGTTCAAAGAATTACTCCTTTCTAATGGCATAACCCATCGTATATCATGCCCTTACACTGCTCAATAAAATGGTCTTGCAGAAAGAAAACATAGGCACATAGTTGAGATGGGACTTTCCCATCTTGCTCAGTCCAAACTTCCAAATACATACTGGGTTGATGCTTTTAACACCTCAGTGTACCTCATAAACAGACTTCCCAGTCCTGTGCTGAATAATAGTTGTCCCTACTTCAAGCTACTCAACAAGGCCCCTGATTACTCTTTTTCTTAAAGTCTTTGGTTGTGCCTGTTATCCCCTTCTCAAGCCTTATAACACTCACAAGCTCATGTACAGATCCAAGAAATGCATCTTCTTGGGTTACTGCTCAAATTATAGAGGGTATAGGTGCCTTGACCCCTTGACAGGGAAAATTTTAATCAGCAGAAATGTGGTGTTTGATGAGCAGTCTTTTCCTGCCCAGGACTGGAAACCATCTCTACCTGTGTCTACTGCAAGAGAGCCTCCTCAACAGGTTATCCTTTGCACTTTAATGATGTTAATTTACCTTTACACCACACTGCATCAACACAAATTTCAGCTTCTGAAAATGCTGCCACTGCTGCACAGAATTTAGCTTCACCATAGAATCATATATCCAACATCTCCCTTCCAAAACCATCACAAGAAGAAGAGCCAGCAGTCTCTTCCATACCTGAGCCATCTCAAGCAGAGGACACAACAGCCACTTCTATACCTCCTCCTGAACCCACAACAGTGCCTATACATCCTATGACAACTAGGTCTATGGATGGTTCTAGGAAACCCGAAAGCTTCTCAGATTACAAAGTTTACATAGCCACTAAACATCCTCTCATGGCATTGCATACACTAGCTTCAGATATTTCATTGCCAACCACACCTCATCTTTTTTCCCAAGCTATTAAATCACCCCAATGGACAAAGGCCATGAAAGAAGAATTTGAGGCTCTTTTAACCAACCAAACCTGGACCTTATGCCCAAGACCCTCTCACAAGAATGTTATTCATAATAAGTGGGTTTTCAAAGTCAAGCAAAAGACTGATGGTTCTTTTGACAGGTTCAAAGCTAGACTAGTAGCTAAGGGGTATGAACAAAGAGATGGAATTGATTACACTGAGACATTCAGTCCAGTGGTTAAAGTGTCAACTATTAGAACCATCTTGGCTATTGCTGTCCATTTCAATTGGCCCTTGAGACAGCTTGATGTTTCCAATGCTTTCCTCCATGGCACACTTGAAGAAGAAGTCTACATGGAACAGCCATCTGGTTTTGTGGATCAAAGATATCATCACCATGTTTGCAAGCTGCAAAAATCCATCTATGGACTAAAACAGGCCCCTCGAGCCTGGTTTAACAAGCTTGCAAACACTCTCCTTGCTCTCAGTTTTCAAGAATCCAAAGTGGACTACTCATTGTTTGTCTTTCATCAATCTAACATTTACTTGTTTCTACTAATCTATGTAGATGACATCATTCTTACAGGCAACAATGTTCCAACTATGACAAAATTGGTTCACTGTCTCAAGCAACACTTTGCTATGAAAGACCTTGGCTCCCTCAACTTCTTCCTTGGTATTCATGCCCAATATATGCCCAATGGCATGCTGCTATCACAGCAGGCTCTCAACTGTCACAACAGCATGGGGATCCCTTGGAGAGTGCTACTGAGTATAGGCAGCTTGTTGGGGCATTACGATACCTCACTTTAACAAGACCAGACATCAGTTTCTCAGTCAATCAGCTGTGTCAATTCATGCACAACCCCACATCTACACACTGGACAGCAGCTAAAAGAGTTTTGAGATATCTCAAAGGCTCACTTAATCATGGTCTCATGTTCAGTAAAGGATCTCTCACACTCAATGTTTATAGTGACTCAGATTGGGCAGAGAACCCAGATGATAGGAGGTCTACAACAGGCTATGCCATATACCTTGGGCCATGTCTCATTAGCTGGAGTGCAAAGAAGCAAACTGTGGTAAGCAAATCCAGCACAGAAACTGAGTACAGATCACTTGCACTCACTACTGCTGAACTATACTGGATTCGAATGCTTCTTCAAGAGCTCAAGGTACCTATCACTATTGCCCCTACCCTCTGGTGTGACAATTTAGGGGCACTGTCTTTGGCAACCAATCCCATTTTCCATGCAAGAACAAAGCACATAGAAGTGGATTATCACTTCATCAGAGAAAAGGTTGTCAACAAAGATACCTTTCAACCATTGATCAAGTTGCAGACATTTTTACTAAAGGACTCACCTCAGCTCGATTCTTGTTATTAAGAGACAAGCTGAAAGTGACAGCTTCACCCATCAGCTTGCAGGGGGATGTTAAAGTATCTAGAGTATCTTCAGCCTCAGATGGAGGCTTGACTAATGGCCTCACTCAAGGCCATATACAGCTGGACAATGAAGGCAATGGAGCCTTAACTAATGCCTTAACTAATGGCATTGACAGCAGTCTACATTCTTGGAAAGACAGATCACGATGATCAGTCTGTTAGTTGACAGCAATTGATTTAGTTTATTATTTCCTTTTTTTATTCTTTCCTAGTTATGTTTGTACACTTTCCTTCTTTTGTTTATTGCAATCTTCTCAGTTTGAATACCTTGTAATTTCCTTACTTAGAGTGATACTTGTATATATATACAGCAAAGTTGTATTGTAACAATTCATTGAGTGAATAGAAGAACCTTCTCTTTGGTCTAATTTCTTACATGGTGAACTTCAGCGTTTAATTGATATTCTAAAAGAATAAATAAATTATTGCTTGAAAAAGGAATATTGTTTGTCTGAATTCTATATGGCATTGTGTAAGAAGAATACTCTCAAAGGTACATATGTTTATCTTTTTGTAACTTTGTACGTTGTAGGATGGGAAGCACATAATATGGAGAACACACCTATGCGCACCTCGAGAGGAAACCCTACTGGCCTTCTGAAATGCTAAGAATTTCCATAACTGGAGCTGGTGGGTTTGTTGCCTCACATATTGCAAGGCGGTTGAAGACCGAGGGTCATTACATTATTGCTCCTGATTGGAAGAAAAATGAGCGCATGACAGAGGACATGTTTTGTCATGGGTTCCATCTGGTTGATCTAAGGGTGATGGATAATTGTTTGAAGGTCACAACTGGAGTTGATCACGTATTTAACCTTGCTGCTGATATGGGAGGTATGGGCTTTATTCAGTCAAACCATTCAGTCATTATGTACAACAACACAATGATCAGCTTTAACATGCTTGAGGCTGCAAGAATCAACGGAGTTAAGAGGTTTGTTCCTTTCGGTTTCCTGTAGTCTAGACTTTTCATTTCTTTCATTATCCATATGATTTTATCATAAAGTTAGCAGTCTATTGTACCCTACTTTACAGGGGATTTTATTTCTTTCATTGTCTTTTATTTCTCATAGAAACGCCTTTTTTTCAAATTTTACTATCAATTTTTTTGGGTTGGTTGGAGAAGAGGGGGAGGGTAGAATACGTTGTAAGGGATGACACAGTTATTTTAAAAGAGATAATAGTAGTGTTGGATGATTAAAAAATGCCACTTCATGACATTTATTTCCACAGAATGAAAAGGTTTTACTTTTGCATCCTTCTAAAATGGATAAGAAATCAAATCTTTCAATTGTTTCTATCAGTTTGGTTCCAGGGAAGCATCTCATTTGCTTTATTGACTAATTAACTTTTCAATGATATACCTGTGCTTTGAGCTGCTTCTGTGTCCGTTTGTGGTCATTATGAAAATTAACTTCTCCAATATGGTCTTTAGGTTCTTTTATGCCTCAAGCGCTTGCATTTACCCTGAATTCAAGCAGTTGGAAATTAATGTACTGAGCTTGAAGGAGTCTGATGCTTGGCCTGCAGAGGTTTTCTTTTCACTAATTATAGCTTTTACATCTACTTCTACTTAATTGGAGATTTTGAAATTGATGGGATCCTATGTTACATGTATAATAGCCTCAAGATGCGTATGGCTTCGAGAAGCTCATGACTGAGGAACTGTGCAAGCACTACACGAAGGACTTTGGAATTGAGTGTCGGATGGGACGGTTCCACAACATATATGGACCTTATGGAACATGGAAAGGTCGGCTTCTGCTCGTAATTTCTTATATGACAGGATGAACTGGGGATTTTTTTCCTTTTCGGGATATTTGTTAAATGCATTCTACTTTTCTTTTCTTCACTTCAGGTGGGAGAGAGAAGGCCCCTGCTGCATTTTGTAGAAAAGCTATTACTTCCACTGAGAAGTTTGAGATGTGGGGAGATGGGCTACAAACCCGGTCTTTCACCTTCAATTGATGAATGTGTAGAAGGTGTCCTAAGGTATCACTGCTCATGAAATGAACTTTTTCTTGCCAAAATCGCTCTCACATGTGGCTTTCTTGAGGCTTGAGCTTACCTTTTCGTTTTGGCCTTTGTTAAACTCGTCTTCATTCCTTTCTTGTGCTCAAAACATGAGTAGCAGACGCTGGACCATTTTTCAAGAGTGTTATTTGCAGGTCCATTTCGTCAGGATAACTTTCAGGTTGTATTAGTGCTCTGTAGCAAAATGTTCACATGCCCCAAACTTTCAAGCATACAGTTTCAATTTGCTATCTATCCACAGCCACCACCAAGAAAAAAAAAGAGAGTAGAAGAGCTGACTATCCTACTATTGGTTTTCGGACTTGTTGAAAGGAATTCGGAATGATCTGTTAAACAAGCTAAAAAGAATTTTGTGTTGTTATAATGCCTTTTGTGGTCTTTCACAGCCCAATGACGAAAACTCTCTCTGATAAGTGAAAAGAAGTATTATTCTTCATTGCTTAACTCAGAATCGGATCGCGATAGTACTGATTTCACCTGTGATTCTCTGAGCATTTAGGTTAACAAAGTCTGACTTCCGCGAGCCAGTTAATATTGGGAGCGATGAGATGGTTAGTATGAATGAGATGGCTGAAATAGTCCTCAGCTTTGAGAACAAGGAACTACCCATCCATCATATTCCTGGCCCAGAAGGTGTCGAGGTCGAAACTCAGATAACACTCTGATCAAGGAGAAGCTTGGTTGGGCTCCTACCATGAAACTGAAGGGAAAATGAGGAAATTTTCCCCTTTGGTGAGTCAGGGTACAACTTGTAATTTCTGACTCGGTAATTTAAGCATATATTTGTGATACCCCATATGATATCAGTAAGGGTAGGTAGTGTATGGGATCCCACATTGCTTGAGAATGAGAAGTTCTTACTCTTTATAAGGTTCCAATGGGGCTCCAATTGTATCATTGACTAGTCCTTTTGGAGTATAGGCCATGTGGTTTGGGTCTTCCATTGGGGCGTTATAAATGGTATCAGAGCCTATCCCAACCAGAAATATGAGACTTGAGCCGTGCCACCTATAATAGACAGGTCCGACGAGGACGTCGGGAATTTAAGGGGGGTAGATTGTGATACCCCATATGATATGAGTAAGGGTAGGTAGTGTATGAGATTCCACATTGCTTGAGAATGAGAAGTTCTTACTCTTTATAAGGTTCCAATAGGGCTCCAATTGTATCATTGACTAGTCCTTTTGGAGTATAGGCCATGTGGTTTGGGTCTTCCATTGGGGCGTTACAATATTCCTTGTGATTTTTGTAGGATGGATTGAGAATTACATACTTTTGGATAAACGAACAAATAGAGAAAGAGGAGGCTCAAGGTATTGATTTGTCAATTTATGGGTCATCAAAAGTAGTAGGAACTCAAGCACCTGTACAATTGGGCTCTCTTCGTGCTGCCGATGGCAAGGAATGAAGCTGGTTTAGCTGCCCGCCTTGGAAGACTCGCACTATTGCTGCCAGTGAATCATATTGGTGTGGAGTATATGGGTATGCCTAACTGTTTAGGCCATAAGCTCTTGTTTGCATGTCCTCCTGTACATGTATTTTATTCGTATGGGGGTGATTTTATCCTGGAATTTTCTTGCTTTTTAGGTATTGGGCCATTGCTGTATGGCAATAAATCCCCAAGTCCTAAACTTTCTCAACCATGTTGTACCAACGCGTTATATCGTGATAATTTTCTTGCTTTTTTTTGTTCATTTCTATCTTAATTTTTGTCTAAACCTTTTAATGGCATAAAGATTTTAAAATAAGGAAACCAATCAGAATAGAGAATTATCTAAACTGCATAGGAATTAGGAGGAGTTCATGTATTAATTGAAATAAACCAGATCATCAAAAGCAAATGGCAAGTATACTTTGTCAGTTGGGGAAACTTATGAAGGTGCCATCTATTACATACAGTTTTTTAAGGGAACGATTCACATTGATGCATAGTGAGCTTATGAAAAAGAGAGGAAAATGAAAAAAGAGGGAAACTTGTGATCATTCTCAAGCTACTGTGTCATTTAAGCGACTTAACTTTGTAAAGGTCAATAGTCAGAGGAAGAGAGATAAACCTGCTCTCGTGTTAGTTGCAAAGCAAAGGATGCTTTATGCTTTAGAACGTTGGGAAAGGAGTAACATCCACATCATTACACTCAGAATGTGTGAAGATGCCCGGGTTGATGATTGGTAATAAGATTTCAGCAGAGGACTTACAATTTTCTTTTTGGACAAACAGGATCAGAGATTTGAAAGGCTGCTCCTTTTAATGAGCAGTTTGGTTCATTTGGGAAAAGAGATTTTTAAAAGCTAGAGGGCAGGCAAGAAGATTGTGGCCCAAGGTTGGAAGAAAATGATGACAAAAAGAAGAGGAAAATTGTGGCCCAAGGCAGTTTGTTCTCTATCAACAAGGGAAAAAGATTGTGGCCCTTTTTCTTTTTGAACTTTATTCCCCTAACGTTCCCTCAAGTATTGTGAAAAATGGACTCAAATGGTTGCTTCAAATAGAATCTACAGAGACTGGCCGAACGCCTGTCACCTGATTGGCATAATCCACAGCCTTCAAAATAGAGGTTTGGAGTTCAAAACCCCTTTCTTCCAACTCAAGAAAAAAAATTAGAATCCACAGAGATTGAATTCCATTAAACACAGCAAATATTAAAAACTCAATATTTTATTCAATACCGAGTAGACCTCATATTTCAGATATGAGCTAAATAAATAAATATATATATATTCAGATCCTGATGATGAGGAATGCCAAAGCTTGGTTTCGGTTTCTACCCAATTGCATGCAGATGCAGATTATATCATATATGTATGTTGAACATCTGTATATTCCAGAAATCGAACATGGGGTGTACAGTCTCTATCACTTTTGTCTTAAAAATTAGATAATGGTCCCACCAATTTGTTCATATTTATTTATGCAGATTAGTTAGAATTTCGTACCATCTTTGGTTTGATTAGTCGATACTCTTTTAATAGAATAGACCCAAATGATTATTACATTAAGACATTTTTGCAGTTGAATTATTGTAGAATACCACATAACAAGTGATTAATATATAATGTTTGTCTTTGCAAGAGGTTGCATATGATCCATAAAAGCCTCATTCAGCAACATGCCTATTGCTTGGCTTCAACTCCATCCATATCCTATTCCCAAGGAGGCTATATATATATATATATATATATACACACACAAACACATTATTCATGAGCAATTCATTTAAAAGTATGACCAAGATCTTCTGCACAATCTGTACTTAATTATATATGTAAACTACATATCATGAGTGAGAGAGCCAAGATAATTCATTTTCTATATATTACCATCTCATTTATTTTCTAAACATCAATCAAATATAATCATTACAACTTTTCCAAACTTTCAAATAAGAAATAAAAATTAATTCGACTTTTTCAAATCTTCAAACAAAAATAATATTAAAAAAATACATTCTAACTATATTTTAACTATACATCCCTTATATTTGGTTAGATATACAATATTGGAGATGAGTTCAATACCAGTGTCGTGTGATTGACTCAGCAATCAATCGCAAGCTACTGAAGAAGTTCGTGTAATAGGGTAGCTAATAAATTCAAATTTCAAACCCCAAAGCAAGCAAGCAAGAAAGCAAGCATATTCTCCTAGCATTTGTGGACTATTTACACAAGATCTATCCACATATTATATATAGCAAGTTTCCCAGAAATCCTCAAATGTCAAAGGGTAGAGAAGAAACCAAACTATCAAAAATTCAACAAAAAGCTCCATTTGAATTTCCTCACCCGAAACAAGGATAAAAATTCAAATCTAATTACCAACCTCCTTGTCCTTTTTTATTTTTGTACAATAACCTCTTATTTGTATTTGTTTATCTTTTCTTCTTTTTTTTTTTTTTTTTTTCTGCAACTTTTTCCACATATTTGAAAGAGAGAGCTGCTTGAAAAGGAAAAAACTACTTTATCTCTTCAAGTATACAGCTCGACTTGGCCACTCGAAAAAAAAATATTTTTTTATTTAATAATTAAGGAAATAATTTTAAATATATTAGTATATTTTTTTATTTTTAAAAATATTTAAAAATATTTTAAAAATGTGAATAAAAAAATATAAAAATAAAAATAAAAAACAACGTGGAATCTAAAGTAGAGCGGGCTACTCCTCCGGTGACTCGCTTGAAAATGATATCCAAAGTTGAAATCAAAGCTCCCGGAATGACTGACTTTACAGCTTTGGCATTATTCCAGTTGTGAAGAGATAGATTCGTGGCGAATCGTTTGTTCTAGCTCCAACTGCATCATAAGATGCAGCTTTAAAGCGACAAGGAAATGATGTTGTCACATCTCAAGTTAATGCTTTACTTCATTTCCAATTGGTTAATTTCTTTGCCAATAATCTTCCTTTATTGCTTTCCAAAATCCCATTCATATCCACAAGTAATGAAAGCACTTGCAGGCATACATCTCACATATCTAACATCGCCCAGTATTGTTCATATAAATCAAATATTATGTTACGTTAGAGATATATATCTACATTTTTTTGGACCCTTTGTCGTGTACGGTTTAAATCCCTGACCAGATTTCTGCAAATAACAGCCATGCTTCATCATGGCCTAGCTAGAGTAGCTGAACTTCATGGCTGCTAACTGCAGGAACCCATAATCTTTATTTATTTATTTATTTATTTATTTTGAGTTTTCTGAGCACTGTTAAATCCTTCCTGAAACAGTTCTAAGAGCTGTTCTCTTGTAAAGAATTTATTGAGATTTTTGCCTTTATATATTTCTTACTTAGATTAGGTTTTGTGTATAGACAATTAGAAAAGGAAATCAAAGTTATGAACATTCCTCAATTGAACATTTCGCCTCTATTTAGGCTGAAAAGTATGCATGGATTGTATTTGTTTATGTTCTATGGATACATTAAATGTTGTTGCTTTAAAGAAAAATCCTTTAATTTTTCTTTTTGTGATTATCGGGTGCAGCTTGGTCGGGTTGGCCCAACAATCCTCCGCGTAATTTAATAAAAAATAAGAGGAAAATGTACAGAGTATTGCTACGGTCCGAATTCGGCATCTAAAAAGTGTCCCGAATAGTGTAAATATTTTCCTTCTTTTTTTCTTTTTTTTAATATATTTTTTTAATCATCATAAACATTTTTAAAATAAATAAAAAATTCACAACATCATTAAAAAATATTTTCTTAATCATTTAGTTAAAAAAAAAATCCATTCGGGACACTTTTTGGATCCAGAATTTGAGACCCAAAGCATTTCTCAAATGTATATGATCTTGTACTTTCAAATTAGAGTATTTATATTGTATGCTTCATAACTAATAAATTTAGCACATTGCATTATTTAAAGAGTTAAAAATTGATATTTTGCACCATCTTCCGTTAGCTAGCATTGTTAAAAGAAAAATTCTTCACATCAGTCACTATTCATTATCCTACACCTCACAACCTATGAAAAAAAATTTGTAGGTGTGAGGTATGAGAGTAAATAGTGACTGATGCATAACATTCCTCTTTTAAAATTAGATAGAATATAGGTGAGACACACACTCTTGACGATAGAATTTTCAAGGGGAGAAATGACATTTCCAATTCTATAGTGTGCAAGTCTCGCATATTCATTTTGAAAAAAATGAATAAATATAATATCCACACGAAAAAATTATTTTTTTAATGGTGAATTCCACTTTTATTCAAATTGAGTATGTAGAATTTGTGTATCTTAGAACTGTATTTAACATTACTTACAACACCCGGGCCCAGTACGAAACTCGCATTCAATTTTTTTTTTAATTATTCCTATTTTTAGTTCTTATACTATCAAGACACATGCCCTTTTTTTTTCTTTTCTCGTGATGGATTCAAAGCCCTTAGGTTAAAGTCGAATACACTGCACATCTCATACACGTTGATGTTTCTTTCTTTTTTTTCCTTTCCTCATTTCTCCTTATTTTTACGCAGCCACAACACCAATTAAACCCCCACGCTATTTCGATTCCAAATCTATACTCTCTCCCTCATTTCAGTTTCCCACAACTAATTCTCCGATGTCCTCGTCTTCCCTTTTACACTGAACTCTTTTTTTTCCCGTGTCTTTCCTTCTCTTGCACAACGGTTTCTTTTATTTTGTTGTTTTTTATATGCACGCTTGCCCTCTTTACTCCGTATGCGTTTTTTTTTTCTCCTAACTGTTTTTCTTCCCAGTCATTTGTTCTTCCCCACGTACAAGAAGTTCATCGCATCAAGCACGACAATTGCATGGTAACCACTGCCCCCATGCGCGTAACCACCTTCCTCTCTTTTTTTCTCCTTTCTCATAAGCTCCTACGATGCCAGGCATTTCGATTGGCCTCCTCCGCAAACTAGACAATAGCTTTTATCCTCTACTCAACCACCTCGCAAGGCGTTGCCTCGCGTCAGAAATACCATGAAAACAACAGCCAACCACCGGAAAACACCGCCCCACGTTGAGCCACCCTCTTGTGCATGTAGCCCTGCAGTTTTCCAAGGAGACCGCTACTGCACCTTGACATTCAGACTGAGAGAAAGTCATGGCTCAACCAAATTCAACGGTTGCACCGTAACACTCCTACTTAACTGCTGCCAAGCCACGCAAAACCGTAGCCCCCTGCGCAGCTCCTCCTTTTTGCTTTCGTGCACCACCAAGCCCCATACTCATATGTCTTAACCAGTCAAAAACAGAGCAAGTTCTTGCTTAAGTCCTCTACTGACCTCCCCTCCGTCGGCCTCTCACTCTCCCTAGGCCCCTAGGTTTTTCAGCTAGGCTGCATGACGGAAGCCACCTCACGTAGCTCCCGATCGGTCGCACGCCTCCTCGTTATCCCTCGGTGAGCGATCTCTCCTCTGCACGTCTCATTCTTTCACCGTGTTCTCTCGGCTTACTCTCTCTCCCTCTCTATCATTTTCATGCTCTACCAGCCAAAACATCCACCGCCACTCACCCATGCCGGAGGTTCACAGTCGAACCCACGACTCACACCGCATGCACACTCTGCTCGTAAGACCTCTAGTCTCTCCTCCTTTTTCCATTGTTAGATTTTTAAGCCCTTAAATAGTAAATTACCTATGGGCCCTAATAGATAACACAAAGTTTCTTAATTATGATGATATTATTGTGATTAAACTAAGAGAATTTAGATGTGTGACTGTTGGAGATATTTTATAGTATAATCACATCATCATTTGGAGAGTTGATGAAAAAATTAGAATATTTGGAGTAATGAGATCTTAAGGTTTCGAAGAAGTTTGGGTTTGAGGAATTAAAGTAAGTTACTTAAACATTTTTTAGGTTTAATTACAAAGCATGTGTTCATTTAGAAATTTACGGAAGTTATGTGATTATTTTTATAGATGACGATTTATATTTGTTTGGCATTGTTGAGAAAATTTTCTGAAAAGCTAAGAAATCTAAGTAAGCGGAGTTCATATACTAGTTTTGCACAAAAGAAATGAAATGAGGTTGACTTTGAAAATAAGCATGTTTGTTTTTGAAAAGAAATCTAAAAACGACCTTAGATGTTTGTTCTGCATATGCATAAATTCTATACAAGAGAAAGTATTTTTCTGTCATGACTAGTGTAAACATATGCTAATTTTGTTCATTCTGTTTTTGAAATATGCAAAAAGAACGAATATGAAAATCTAAAAGTTTTTGCTATGAATAAATGAAGATGTTTTGATTCTGTTTATTTCGAACATGTGAAATGATCTGAAGTTATTCAGTATTCGGTTTTGATATGATGTGGCATCTAAAAATTTTGGCATGAATTTCTGATTCTGTATTTAAATATGATCTGGTTTTGATGTTGTTCTGTTCTGTTTCTATTAAGGCCCATTACAGGTACAATGGTGGTTTATAATCCTACCATGGGGGTTAAACATGGTATTTGTCCCGATGCAATGCTCCAATATAATATGAAGATGATATGATATACTGAAGGATTTTTTAATAAGAAAGTTTTTCTGAAATTTTTGGCTCTGATATTTTGTAACATAAGTTTTGTTTATGCATTCTGAAAGCAAATATGTTGTTTCTGCATTCTGAAAGTAAATGTTTTGTTTTGCATACCAAACTTTATAAATGTTCATATTTACATACTAGTATAAGTTTTTTGCTTACTGAGTTATTGATAACTCACTCTTATCTTCACAATATTTTTCAGATATTTTGATAGTTCAGCTGATGATCAAGATTATGAGGCATTGAGTGAGATGATTTAAGTATAGTGGATTAAGCATAGAAAGTTTTTATTGTGTTATGATGACTTGACATTTTAGAAAATTGGTTATATTTAGTAAATTAGTTTGAATCGAAATTTCTATATGATATTAAGAATTTGGAGTCTATTATTATATTGTTGAAATGTATGTTTAAATAATAGGAAGTAACTTTCCGACCCATGTGGGACCGGGACATTACATTACTCTTTCAAGGAATGGTGCATGGTGTCAATTTTTTTATAGTGTAATGGCGCAATATGTTATTATTTTGGCATATTATTGAGAATTTTAGATCATTGTGTGACATTTTATTTAATCCCAGTGACTTAACATAAGATTGAGTAACCGATTCAAACCTAATTTGCAATGCGTTAAATGGGAACTAAAACAGATATCATTATTCTCATTTTAATTGGATAATCAAGATGAAGTATGGCAATCCATACGCTCCCCATGAAATTGTATGCATACATGATATATGCATTGAAAATTGTCAGAAGAAGAAGAAGAAGAAAGGTCCAAACAGTAGCACATGTCATATACCCGATAGAAAATTCGATTAAACAAAGATTCCAACAATGTATCTGTACCTTCAGACATGTCAAATCATGATTGGATAAGAGGGGGAAGGTGTCTAGACTTTTTCATGAACTCTATCACACAGCTTTTGTCCCTGCTTAATGCCAATGTTCCACTTCCTCGCCATTCCTGCTCATCCACAAAGGAGTGCATATATCACATAAATAATATCCCGATCCACCCAAATGGGATCGAGTTCACTATTCTTAAAATGAAACTGTACGCATCTTAATCTTCCCTAGCTCTCCAATTATAATTTCTAGATTCCGTATGGCCCTAGGCAAACTCAACAAGCAATCTCAGAGAGAGAGAGAGAGAGAGAGAGAGAGGAGAGAGAGAGTAGGTGAGAGGTTGCTTTCATAGGTGAGAGAGTATTATTGTCAAACTTTGGGCAAATTGCTTTTATAGTTTTTGCTTTGCAACAGGAAAGAGACCCCAGTATGCGTCTTATCACCACCACCACGACCCACACCCCAAAAAAAAAAAAAAAAAAAAAAAAGATAGATAAGGAAAAGGACCCCACAACCCTTGCAACCGACCCTACCCACTTCCTAAATTATACTCCATAATGTATTATCAAAGGATAAATACAAAGCACAATAGATTGCAAGTGTCCCCACACTACAATGATTATGAGATGTAGTTTTACAAAAAAAAAAAAAAAAAAAAAGAAAAGAAAAGAAAAAATAACGTTACAATGGTAAAGGTGTTATGTGAATTAAAAAAAATCCAAGCTGATTGGGCTTTTGCTTGAAATGCCTATATCCCAAATTATGCAAATTGTAAAAATGGGGCAATTTCGAGAGTTCATTTCAGAGCTTATGCACCACCTTTCACCGTAAAAGAATAATAATACAATTAAATTATATGAGTGCAAAAAATTTATACGACGTAGTATCAAATGTTGGACTTGGACTCAGAGCACAAATAGATAACATATTTTCGCAGTTGATCAGATAAGGATTAGGCTTTATAAGTGAGCTGAGAGTGAGTCAATAGACTCGAGTCGGTCAAAATTCATTGCTGTTTTTCAGAGTTGAATAAAAATTAACTAGTCAATAAAAATAAAAATCTCACACGTGCTAATAGCAGCACCTCCTCTGCACATTCGGTCAAACTAAGGAGGATCCATTTCACGGTTCGCCGGTGGCCGTGGATCTCGAGTCATTTAACCGGTGGGTGAGCTGGGTCCAATACCAAAGAAACGCGTTCCCAATCCCTTCCTCCGAAAGCCAAAAAGCGTACAAATCGAAGAGCAAATAAAAGAGAATATCACGCAGTTCTAGTGTGGGGGCTTTTGCCTCCGAGTTACGGCGTTCGAGATGCCACGAGCCCTTTCTCTCTATCTCTGCTACGAACCAAATTCAATAAAATTAAAAAAGAAACGAGTGCCCTCTAAAAAAATGTGAAATTGGTAAAGGATTCCCCTTTGTTCCCTTCCAAGAAACCGTCACTACCGCACCCACCATGCCTTGAAGAGAACAACCAGAAAGCCACCACCCCACCAAAAATACTTGCGCATTTTGATATATTCCAACAGGTAAATAAAAATAAAAAAGCAACTCTTGTATTGTAAACACAAAACTCATTTTACGAAATCGATGAGAAGCAAATAAAATATCTTAACGATCTCAAGTGTGTTTCAATTTACAAGATTTTGGAAGTTATGTACTCTCTTTTTTTTTTTTTTTCACTTTTTCTGGTCCTATTTTATTACAACGATCATAGATTTGCTGCTTCTTAGATCATAAAAAAGAGTGGGAAGAAATGAGAAAAAAAGAAAGAAAGAAAGAGTTGTACCATTGCCCTAATTACGACTATATGTTATTTATATATTGATTGCCTTTTATACCCGTAAGTTTTGGGAAAAATATACGGGTTAAAATCCAAAAATATTTTTATGGCTTCTCCTTTAGAAGAGAAGCCAATCCGGTGACCATCTTTGCTCCTCTCTCAACGCTCTTCGGTTTTACCGCCGGTGGCTGCCACGGGGGAACCACTTTCGCTTCCTCTTCCATGCCGGGATTTCTCGACCGGCGCGAAAATACCGAATCACATGGGATAGCATCGGACGGCACCATTTCCTCTCCGAAGATCAGCTCCAACTCACCCCAATCGCTGTCGGTCGTGACCGAAGAATCTTCATTCTCGGTCCCCGAAACTGTGTCTCCAACGGTGGAGGATGATCGGGGCTGAGTGGTTCTGGTGTAAGTAGAGAGCCACTTGGCCCGCATGTACTCGGCCTTCCTCCACGGTGGAAAGTGCAACCCTTTCTTCTTCAGGCTTTGCCTTGCTGCCTCGGATACGATTGAGACGATCCGGTCCAGCCGATCCGGTTTACCCACGAAAATGTACGGCAGATATTGCAGGACCGCCTTGTAGGTTCCGGTCGATCGAGCTATCTCAAACTCCGATCGGAAATCGATGTCGAGCAACAATCTTTCCCCCTCCACTATTACATCTATGTATTCGTATTCCCCTGAACCAAAACCAACCAATTTTCTCAGTTTTCGTTTCTAATTAAAAAGAAATTGATTAAAAAAAACAGAGAGATAGAGAGATAGAATACCGGCTGGGTAAGAGGGGGATTTGTCCCATTTGGATTTGCAGATTGAGGTATCGTAGCCGAGACATGAGAGAGACTCCGTGACAATTGTTTTCAGATCGTCTTTAAGTTTGTGAGTTTTGTTGTTCTCGACGATCTTCGCTGCGTCTGCTAAGAGGTTTCTCTCGGCGACGCTAGAGCAAGGAATTAGATTCTGTTGCAAGAAACACGATTCTTCCTGATTAATTTTAGCTCATAAGATTTTTTTTTCTCAATTCTTAAAGGAAGCATTACCTATGCTCCGTTTGGTTACTGAAAATCTTTTAGAACGATCACAAAGTAGAAGTTGGCGGAGGCAGGAATTGAAGCGACATTTTACCTTGATTATATCAAAGGAATCGCCGCCGAACGATGATCCGGAGGTCATGGATTCGCCGCCAAAACCAGCGAACACCTCAAACTCGTCATCGGAGCTGTCATTGCTATTGCCGTTGAAGCAATTGCAGCGGTTCCGGCCGAACTTGGCCGCCGCGGAGGATTGTTTGTCGTTGCTCTCCTGCTCGATAAAGTTCTGCACCATCTTCGCCAAGCAAACCGAGCTGGGCTCGAACTCTGGCCCTCCATCTTTGTTGCTGTACTGAGCCTCGCCACCACTCGGCTTCTCCGCAGAAGAAATCTTCAGAACACTAGGGAACTGCCGATCAAAGAGCCTCCTGAGCCGTGATTTCAACACTGGTTTGGCATTATCGGTTCTAACAACCGGTTCCCTCACTGCTGCTTGAGAATCAACGTCAATGGGTTGGATCTTCATCGGAAAAGGCATGGTGAAGTTAATACAATCTTGTATGAAACCGTTCTGTTATTTCTGGTCCATTTTCAGAGCTGAATAATATCGGATTCGCTTGGAAATTCACAGCCTCAGAGTAACAAGATTTTAAAAAAGCAAACTGCACCTTAATCCAAATGTGCCTCCCTCACTTCCAAATATACACACATATCCATGAACCAGAGAACAGAAAAAAAAAAAACAAAAAATATACTTCAATTCAATGCCACAACTCAGTGCACAGTTTCACACACAGTCTGCATCCACTTTCATCTTTGGAAAAGTCTCTCAACAGACAAAGCATCTCTGCCGGTCGTAAATTTTTGCCGATCACCGGGTCAATCCGGTCCGAAGCTTAACTAAACAAAGAAAAAAATATAATCTACCAAAATTTTCAAACGAGCGAGAAATCGTTGTACCTTCTCCAGGAATTTTCGTGGCGAAGAAAAATGGAATAACCTTTGGCACGATGATGAAGAATATTTTTTCCAGTCAGGGTCTTTCGTGGAACACGTGACGACGATGGTCGGAAATATGAAGAGCAGATGTTTGTAGGGACGAGAAGTTCGCCGGAATATTCATTTTCCCGGCGAGATGATCTTCAACGTCAAAGTCAGGAGAAATAGAGAGAATGGGTTTGTAGGTTTCTGGTTATCTGCGAAGACTCGTGAAGTGGGTGATGTGCTGGAATGGGAATTTATAGGGAGAACGAGAGAGGTCTGGGGATGCTGAGTCGGAGTCATTTGCCACGTGTAGTCCTACATGGCGGGGTTATCCTGAAAGCGGATGTTCGCTCACATGTTAGGGGTTGCATGCAGTCGTAGTTTGTGGACGATTGGAGTGGGCGACACGTGTTGAAGGTGACGATCAAGGACGGTCTCGATTGGCTCTTTTGGGTCTAAATTACTAAACAGTCCTGCCACTAGTGTGGGATTTTCGGCCTCGTAATCCGGAGATATCGAAAACTCAACCGTCGTCGAGGCGATGGTACCAAATGCGTAAGAGTAATGTCGCTTAAGTTATGGAGTGTCAAAGTGTACAGTCGTTTTAAAAAAGAGCAATGTTAGATATAGTTTCTAAATAAAGATTATAATGTAAGTCTAAATAATTTTATCTTTAAATTTATTTTAAATTATAAAATTATCCCTCTTGAAATGATGATTTTTCTCATTTAATATAGGGCCTGCACATGCAGTCCCCAAGTGGGGACTACAAATAGAATTTCTCTTTAAAAAATAAGTAAAATTTATTATTAAAAAATTAATTTTTTTTGGAATAAATATAAATATAAGTCACTCTTAGAAGTAACTATTTTACACATATAATGTGGTATCATATAGACCACATATCTCCCAAGTCTCAAAAAAAGAAATAAAAAATTAAAAACAGTAATGTAGTAAATATAAAGTGTATACTGCTACACTGACTTCTCTTTAACTTTTTTTTTTTTTATATATAAATTTTATATTTATTTTTTTAAAATAATTATGCGATATTTGTATCATCAAAACTATAACAATCATTTCACTCTACGTAAATATTTAAAATTAGAAAGAGAAAAGTAAGATTGATAGTGGGGTTCAGTCTTTCAGAAACGGGGAGAACTTAAAGTGTGAATACTCGGACGATCTTGAGTGGTGTGCTCCAAACATTGCATGACACGTATTATATATATTAATTTTTTCTTTTATCTCTTTACGTTTTTTTTTTAAATATTTTTGTTTCTATAAAACATTGTCTTTCCTAGTTTTCTTTTTTATCATTTTTTGAACCGTTCTTTTATATACAGTCGTTAGATATAATCGGCGTGCAGTCGTCCACGTCACATCAGATTTAAAATGAATTCTTCCTCTCATCAGCTATCTCTCTCATCAGCTCAGTCTTTCTCTCTCATCAGCTCAGTCTTTCTCTCTCACCAGCTCCAGCAGCTCGGTCTCTCCCTCTCATCAAGTGTCTCCACGTCAGTCACGTTTACACCAAGCGCTTGCAAGAAGCGTTTTTCTTTTTTAACCAAGCTACCTTCTTTTATTGGTGTTGAAATTAAATACATTTCTGATAAATGGATGTAAATGATTATAATAATTTTTTTGGGTGAAGAATATATAATTTACTAATATTCTATATAATTATCGATGTAAATGTTTTTACTAAGAAAAAATAGATTATTTAATATTATTTATAGACAGTGTAAATCCTTACATTAGTCTATAATTCATTAAATAAAAAAAAATGTAGACTCATTTGTACATTTGAATGGTAATTAATGAGCATTAAGAAAGTTAGTTTAGGTATATAAAACGATTGCTTATACGCAATTACTGATTCTAAATTAGTTTATATAAATTATATTTGTCAAGAAAAAAAAAAGTAGAAATTCTAGATTGTTGAATGTAATTTTTATTTTTATTTTTTTATTGGGTACTGTCCGAATAAATGTTGTCATGCATACCAACCAATTATTGGTCTTACGCGTGACGAAGGATGCATGTGAAACAACGAATACAAACAAATTTCTGCCACATCAGAAGGGTAGTAAAAGATTCAAGAAGCAGAATTGTCTCTTTTGGTGAAATTTTTTATAGCCTGCTTTACGACACTGTCGTTTTAATAATTTATATAATAGCCAAGTGTTACTTTCTATTGCTACCTGATGTATACGACAAAAAACAATCATGCCCCATTTCCTTCCTTTGATTAACACACTTGAAAGGCTATTTTCTTTTCTGCCCATATATATAATATATGATTTTTTTATTTTGTCAAACAAAGTTATTTTATCAATAACTTATTTTTAAAATTAAATTTTAAAATTTTTAATATCAATAATTAAGGAAAAATTTTACTCATCACACAACACACCACACATTATTTTTTTTTTCTCTTACCAAATGTGTGATATATGGATGATAAGTAGAAAAATTCTTTTAATTTGACTAGAATAAGATAAAAATAAAAATAAATGTGGTGTGTTGTGTAAAAATAATGAATAAAATGACTCATAACTAATGTGTCAATATGTATAACTAATGAATAACTCTATTGAAGGCCTTTACACCACACACTATTTATATAATTTGATTTGAAATATAAATTTTATAAATTAAATTATATCTTGTGTATGATGTGAGATGTAGAATATATGTATAAAATTATAAGTATAGATAATATTTTTTATTAATTTAATTTGCTTGCTATTTATCCAGCCAGGTGGCGTAATCTTTTGACTCTTGGAATGTATCTGGTTTTTCTGTCTCGATTTTTGCCATTCTTTCATTGTCATTTTTCATGGCTCGCTGTTATTTGACCCACAAAGGGGAAGATTTGAGATCAACTGTCACACATTATAAGTGTTTTTTTCCAATTGTATTGTAAAGATTCAAGAATTACGCGCTCTTTACTTATATCTTCAAGAAGTGTAGTTCATTCTTTTCTCTTTTAGCCTCGTTAGATATAAGTGGTTTGGCGTATCAAATCGTGTATTAACGTTGACTTAATTTTTTTTATTAAAAAAATAAAATAAAATAAAAAAAATTTTGAGAGAAGAAGGTCATCTGTCTCATAAAATAATGTTCGTCTCAATTTGTACAATTTTATTAAATGGATACCTTATATGTCAACATCGATATGCAATTTAATACGCGAACTCGCTTGTAAGAGAAAACTTTTTCTTACTTCTTTTTACTTTCCGTAAGTACTTAGATCGTTAATTTCCTTGAGAAAACATAAGCGTTGATTTTTCTTTTAATCCACTGCGTTACCATATTTAGATGGCAATTTAATACAAAGTCAAGAGACTTGACCAATTAATGACAACCGCAAAAAATCTAGTCATAGGTCAGTAATCAAACTTCTCATCGTACTTTAGTGCAATTAATATTTGATGATTTAAAAAGAACGCGTTAGCGTTTGAAAGTAGTTAACATTCTGATGAAGAACTTTTAAGGTGAGTTTGGGATGTTGAAATGAGTTGAGTTGAGTTGAGTTGAGATGATAAAATATAATATTTTTTTTATAATTTATCAACATCGAAATGAGTTGAGTTGAGTTGAGTTGGATGTTGAGTTGAGTTAAGTTGAGTTGACATTCTTATAATTTTTTTTTAATTTTTATATAAAATATAATAAATAATTTAATTTTTTTAAATTCTAAAATTTCTAATCATACTTTAATGCAATTAATATTTGATGATTTAAAAAGAACGCGTTAGTGTTTGAAAGTAGTTAACATTCTGATGCAATAAATCTTTCATCTCATTTTATTATTATAATTTTTTAAATATTTATATAAAATATAATAAATAATTTAATTTTTTAAAATTTTAAAATAATAATAATATTAAAAAATAATATTTTAACTATATTTATTTATTCAACTTTTATCTCAACTAACCGTAAAAAAGACACCTAAATATAACATATGTTTAATATTATTGACGTGATTGGACTACATTTGTCAAGATGATCATGTCAATAATAAAAAGTAATTAATTTACGTGCCACATAACGGGTTTCGTGAGAATATTTTACTTTTTTGAGTAATAAGCCAGAAAGTACTTGGTTGAATATTATGGTAAACATAAATGATATTTACAGTCGCAAAGTCTGTAAATAATGTGTAATTTTTTTGAAAACAAATGAGTAAATATTAGACCTATATAAAAAAATTATTTTTTTAATAATATACCTTATTATTTTTTAAAGCTATTGCATGTTGCTTACGCATTCTATGACTATATGTAACATTATTCGTATGTAAATCCAGTACATTATTAATTAATCGATTAGTAGTGCAATAATGAAGAGTTAATATTTGAGGGGGAAGCATGAGCAGTCAACAGTTGCAAGAAGTGGACCGTTTGTTCGAGCCCACATTTGAAATCAATCAAAAATGGACAAATGTGTCTTACTTTCTTAGGGTAGAAAGAGTAAAATCATGGTTTACAGTGAGCATGACTCTTCATTGGTACGCTTGTGTGGTCATTGTCCTCGGATTTATCATTCATAACCAGGACAACAAAGTTTACTATTTTGTGTTCAATTTTGTGGGTACATTTACCTAAAAAAATGTCATCCTATTCATACAAAAGGGACAAAACAAGATCAACAATTCCACCCATTACGAATTGAAGGCAACCAAAGCCAATGAATGGTCGAGTTGAATGCACTACTGTTGGCTCTAGCTTCTGAAAAACAAAGCACCAATGAGTTTGCCTCCAACCTTGAGAGTGCATTTCTTCGCATGAAAGAAATTGGCATATGACTCTTTGTTGTCTTGTATTTAGGTGGTCAATATCTCCTATTAGAATTTTTAATACATGTTTATTTTTGTGTTATGGCCTCGGTGGGTTGTCGCCAAAAGCTTGAAAACTCGCCTAGACGTGATATATATCCCGACGCTGATAATAATTTTGTATATCTTAAATTACGTTGACGAATCTCGAAATTTACCCCTGATTTGGAGGATAATATTAACATGTTTATTTCAATAAAGCAACAACTCAATGATCTAAAATGAGTCATGATTGTAATGTTAGATATCTATGGTACTAAGCATTATGTGAAATTAGTGTGAATCTAACTCTTGCATAGGAAAAGTGGCATTATTCCATAGATAGAAGAGCATGTAGCCTTTTGCCATGATGAAAGAAAGCTGTAAAATTGGTGCAAACAGTATACCAATATTATTGAGCAAGTAACTGGCAACCAAAGTTTTCAAATACCAGCATCTACTTTTTCCCAAACATCAAGGCCCAAGTGCCTAACAACATTAAAAATTAAAAATTAAAAATTTACCATTTGCCAAAACACTGCAGCTATCTTCTCTTTTTTTTTTTTTTTTTTTTTTTATCCCGACTTTATGCTTTGAATGATGAGAAGCCAAAGCTGTACAATTAGTAAAACAAAATGGGTTAGCAATTTGTCACTAAACTGCTGGTTCACAATATCTTTCCTTGTTAGAACTTTAATGTGGCAAAGACTATTGATGCCACTTTAGTGAGAACTTCTTTTGATGATGTCTATTGAAATTATTGGATTTCTTTAAAAAAAAAAGAAAGAAAAAACTCATCATTTCCTATATATCTAAAAGCTTTAGGGAGCATGAGCTTGTAATTAGCTTTTGGGGACCCAAATGCTATAGATTTGCAATGAATTGCTTTTTGTGACTTGAGGAAAAGTTGCAGACTTTAAAGAATTTCCTTGTTCGGTGAAAGACTTGAAAGAATTCTCATGTTGGGTGGTCCTACCTTCCATAACTCTTAATAAGCCATATGGTTTCCTGAAACCCTAATCTCAAAATGTTTGTACTTTGAGTATTAATTCCCCTAGACATCCATTTTTAGGGCACAACTTTCTCTTCACGAGCCAAACAGCCTAAAAAAAACCGTAGAAAAACTAAGGAAACATCAAATTGAATAAGTTTACTTTTTAGCACAGTTTACTTTTTATTTCTGTCAATCAAGTCACTTATATAATAAGTTTTAAGCATATAATTATAAATTTCTTGCTGTAGTCTGGTGTGGATTGCCTCTGATTGTGATGGTAGTGGTTGGCACACAGTCGATCACTATATAGCCAATGCTTGGTATCGGCATCGGTCCCAGATACCAAGCATTGGCTTGTGTATGCTTTAAATGATACAAAAATCCTAGCCATACCAATTATAGGTCAATAAATAAATAAATAATGGGTTGAAAAAAATATGAACAAGAACAAGAAAAAAAAAATCAAATCAAATCAAGATAAATTATCATACCAAAACCAGGGTACCAGATAAAAAACATTTATCAGTACAGTAGTTCTTCTCCACCTTCTTGAATCCTCCTTTCTTTCAGTGTTAACGTAGCAAGGGAGGAGATCTGCCATAGTTACACTTAAATATGTTTATCTAAGAAGGAAGGTTAGATTTTTAACATTCACGTTCACATGAATCCGCATCAGTCCTGCGCCATGCTCCAACTGATCTCCACCTATGGCCTGGCGAACCCACTCATTGGCACGTGAGCCACACACGCCGCTTTGAACATGCATGAATTTCACAAGCCATCCATTTTGTTGGCTTCTCTCGTAGTTTCAAACTCATTCCCTCAACCTTGTGTTCGAGAGGGGATCTGCAGATCATTTTAATCATCTCGTTCTAACCAGATTTAATGCTCCATATTTATCATGGGTTTCAAAGTTCATGTTGTTGTTGTAGATTTCACTGGACAATCCTGTCAATGGACTAAAGAATAAAACCACCTTCTTGGTAACCATTTTCTTGACCAAAAACTAAAATATTTTAGCCAATAATTAAATTATTACGAGATTAGGACCACTCTATCGTTTCTCAGTTCCTTTCACAACAATAGTTTTTAAATTTTATTTATTTATTGTTTTTGGGTGTTTGTGAGGATCTCACCTCATATTTTGTACCCTAAACAACAACTATCTAATTTTTTTTTTTTTTTTTGTCCACGAAAACCCGAACTATTCTTTTAATTTTTACTAGGGGAATAGTGGGGGCATGAGGCTAAAGTAGATGAGTGTCATTTTCCATAGGAGTCATTACTCTTGATGGAGGTTTATAAATGAGTGTTGGATGAGGTGGGCCTCTCTGTGTTTATATTCCCTGGTAGCTGAGAGGTCAAGATCCTAGTTGAGACCCCCTCCCCCCCCCCCGCAATAATGACACGGTACTTGCATATGAAAATCTTAGCATATTAGCAAATTTGGGATTTGGAAAACCGACTTTCAGAATTGCTGTGATGGTAATTGTGATCATCATCATCATCATCATCCTCTGCACTGCACTGGATGGATCATTTGAACAAGCCAATCCCCTTTTGTGGGTCGCACGCAAATATGATCATCCTGCACTGACTTCATGATCTTCAAGACAAAACCTCTTTAATTTTCTCTTTTGGATAAGTAATCTTACATAAAATCTCACCATGATGAAAGTGAATCGTTCCATCTTTTATGAGGCTTTTTTGGGAAGCTGTTTAGGCTTTTTTTTTTTTTTTTTTTTTTTTTTCCCTTTATGAAAAGGCATCTGCTACAGAAACATAACCAAAATAGGTGCCAGATGTTACGGTCACTGTCCTTCCCATCTTCTTCTAAAAAAAAAGACCCATCTGTTGTCCTTATACCAAACGCCTAGTTTCTTATAAACCTTGTCAAGTCTATATCTTTCTTACCTCAAACATGTATTTGATAATGTAACCTTACGTGCTCTTTTATTATACTCCACATGGGTCTGGTCCCACTTCAAGATTGAAACGTTTGTTTTCCTCATATATTTGTGTTGATATATATATATATATATTCTTTAGGCACATCGATAGGGCCTCCCAAGATAATCTTTTCGGTCCTCTATCTTATCATATATTATCATCAATAATTCTAGTTGGTGCTTTCTAACTTTAAATTAAGGGTATAATTTAACCTGGCAATTTAATTATTTTGTGGGTCAAACCACATCATAGTCGGTGTACCATCCATATCAAGTTCACCCTTTGGATTGATATTTTGTTGAATTAGTCCTCAACTATCGACTAATTGTTGTCTGTTTGGGAAAATAATACTAATATGCATGTCAAGGAAAAGAAAATGCAAAAAATATAACTAACTTTTTTTTTTATTAAGTACTGTAATTAATCTTAGACAAGCTAAGAGGGAGCAGCTGCATTGATTTGGAGGTTTTGATGCCATCCAACTTGTGGATTGCAATGTCATAAACAGAAGCTAGCCATGGTGCATGGGTCGAGTGGAATTGGTAACATGAAGCTGGCTTTCTTTGCCCATTTTACTTCTAAACTTAAATCTGTCCACGTATCTAAGTTGGATTATGATCCATGATGAAGAGCTGCTTCACCGTATGAATCTCCCTATTTAAAAATATTTTCAGACCCAAAGATAGATTAATAATGATAACGAGAAAGGCTTTACTTGCTTGTTGGCATCAATTACAACAAAGTTGCATGTCTCAGCTATTAGCTTCTCGGTTTTATTAAAATGGGAGATGATGGCTGATGAGGACATAAAGGTATTTGATAGGAAAAAGCTATATATGAAATGATGGGTTTGTCCCTCTAACTCCATAACCCCTCTTGGGACTGTTTCTGTTTGGATTCTTGTTTCGGGTTTGCTTCTTCTTCTCTCTCAAAGCCAGAAAAAAATCCAGTATTCTAACCTTGTTTATCTCTTTTTCTTTACTTAATAAATAAGGTTTAGGTCACTGCGTTAAAATAATTGCATGATTGATTAAGTGTTCCATGATGATCTTTTATTCTTTCTTTTTTTCCCCTTTGTGTGAAATAATTAATTGCATTATCAACCGTTTCATCGTGATATGTAATAAGATGTTTAGTATATATATATGTGGGTTGAAAGAGTCCAGATTTCTGTGGGGTTTCAGAAACAGAACCACCATGATGATATTGATGCCAACTACTAAGATATGGGCAAATATAAAATCCATCACATATTTTCATAGATTAATACAGCATTACACGTCTACCCACATGAAGCAAATAAGAGATTAGGTGAATTAAAAAAAAAAAAAAAAAAAAGATTAGGTGAAACATATTTTTAATGGTCAATTTTTAAGATCTACTTCATCAGAAACATGACCTCACCACCTAGCTAGCGTCACATTTGATTGGAGCCGTTGCCACTTCTTTCATCCAAGTAATTAAGTAGGATGTTTATTAAAAACACTTTCTTTGGCATACCATTTTAATAATTAAAAGAATAGAAGCAAAATTATGTTTTTATAATTTAAACATTTTTATTTAAGTTGAAATCTTCAAACAATTAATGCTACACCCCCAACATACTCATATAAAAATTTAGATGACGCTTGAATAGTGAGTTGAGATAAGATGAATTGAAATGAAAATTAAATAAAATATTATTATAATATTATTTTAAAATATTAATTTTTTAAAAAATTAAAAAATTTATTATATTTTAAAAAAATATAATAATAAAATTAGATGAGATGAAAGTATCTAAAGCGGATTCAACTAATACTAAGGTTTCGTTTGTATTCGGAAAGTGTTTCATCTTATCTCATCTCATCATTATAATTTTTTTAAATTCTCACATAAAATATAATAAATAATTTAACTTTTTTAAATCTAAATTAAAAATTTTTAAATTTTTAAATAATAATAAAATTTTAATAACATTATAGTGCAGCAGCAGTGTTGTATTCAGAAGCTTTTCAAGTTGTATTAGCAATTAGGAAAACATCAGGGCTCCCACTGAATAATGGACTTGGAGGTGATGGTTTGAGGGAGCCCACCTGTGGCTTGCACTGTGAAGAAAGCACAGCAAGCTGGACCCAGGACTGTGTGATTATGACTCATTACCTTTTCTGCCAAATCCATTTAGACCATTTCCTCCGTACAAATAAAAAAAAAAATCTTTATTTATTTAAATAATATAATTTTAACATGTACAAATCTCGCAATATCTTTAAAAAAAAAAAAAAAAAACAGAACTTATTATTAAAAAATAATTTTTTTTAATATGAATCTCAAATTTACTTATTTAAAAAAAAAAAAATGCAAAACTTGAACATAAAAAATGCAAACATAATTTCTCTTATTTAAAATTTTCATAAATAATTATTCAGTACTCTCTCTATCTTTTTTTTTGACCCCTAAGCTTATATATTATATTTGATGTTTCGTTTTTGTTTTTTCCTTTGTAGTACCGAAATGTTTGTCAAAAAGGTATGAGTACATTTTTTTATACTTTAATCGCAATAGACCTTCATCCATCAATTGCATTTATTATAAAAAGAGCGATTGTTTCTTCATTTAAAGAAAAAACATTATTGGAAAGCTCAAATATAGAGATAGGTGGTGAGAGTAATTTAATGCATTTTGATTCTTCAAAGTAAAATGAATGAAAAACTTAATTTTCTCAAAAAAGAATTTTAATGTTAAAAGGACGATCGATTTATTTTTTATAATTTGATTTTTACTGTCTTAGTAGCAGGCGATTATTAAAAAAGAAAAGAACAGAAAGTAAGAGAGAAAAGAAGAAAAGAAGTTATCATATCATAGAGGTTTATAGATTAAAGTGGAAAAGAGCTCCTGGTGGAGTTTCTTGACATGTCGTAGTGACCTGAGACACTGCAACTACATTACATATGATGCGAGTTGCCAAGTAGCTAACGGCTAACCTCATGGGCATCATGCTCTTCTTACAAACCTGGCATTCTTGACTCTAAATGCGCACGACAATGCAAGCTCTAAAGATCCAGACTCTAAAAGGAATGATGGGAATAACAAGTAATGGAAAAGCAAAACATAAATTCTGATCATTCAGGTATTGTGAGTAGTGTTCATTGATGGGCAACACAACTTAAAAAGTGGATCTAACCCTCCTGACAGAAAACACATCTCAACCTGCTCGTTATGTTGCAGAAACATTAATAATATCAAGATGAATACAAACAAATGCTACCTGGTTTACACGTACAGAAACAAAAATTCAAATTCAAATGATCGGAGGATTTATCTCTGCCGTGCATGGCTGAATTCCAGAACAAATATGCATGCAAAATTATCCTACGTTACAATAGTGATCACATGCATTAGACGAGAAAAGCCAAGTTTGCATGAACTAACAAACCTAGTCAGATTCTACTGAAGCTTTAGCTGTAGCCACTGGAAGCGAGCAATCCAGGGGGAAGTGGACGGAGGAGAGGGCTGAATTCAATCATTCCTCACTTTTTTTGTTTATACGGCTAGCCATTTTATGGAACACATGGGGAAGAACATAGCAATTTAGACGTAAACTGCCATCTAGAAGAATGGACCAGTGCTTGCAAACTAAATCGATTCTTCAAGGAACATTCATAACTTGGATAGACTGTAATATGTCAGAGACAGCAATGACAAGGTCACCTGATTTGATTAAATTCCTGGCCTTGAGTAATGAGAATGTTTTATTAAGGTTGCTTTCCATATCATCAGAGAAGCTCAGACGGAAAGGTATCAGGCCCCACTGCAGGTTCAGACGCCTCCGCACGGATGTTGTGGCAGTAAAAGCAAAGATTGGGCAGTCGGGTCGGCAGCGTGAGAGTAGAGATGCCATGTGGCCTGTTTTTGTATAGACAAAAAGTGCATCTACCTCCAAATTATTAGCTGCAAAATCACAACCCACGTAAGCTGGTAGGCAAGGCAGCACTAGTAACCCACGAAATATACGGAAAACAACACAGAATATCTAATTTTTAATCACCTTCTCCAACCAAGGCAAAAGGAGCCACCAGAAAAGGTCACAAAGCCAAGGAGAAAAATAAAGTGCTACGGGGATAATATATGAAAATAAGTTTCAGTTAGTTTTGTTTAGTTGACAGCAGTAATTTGGGGCTATTGAAGAACCAGCATTTATAGGAGTTACTGCTTGCGCAGTGCTCGTTCACCCCTTCGGCTTCTTCAATTGGAACAGGAAAGTTTCCCTTAAATCCAACTACTTCCTTTGCAAATCTTGGAAGATAAATGCAAACATGATGGACTAGGGTACAACCATTGCAAAAAAAATTAATTTACCAAATCCATAAACAGCCATATAGAGAATTCTTACCCATCTTGGCAGCAGAAATGCAAATCTCTTCTGAGATAGCATCCGAAAAGGAAGTTCCAATGTCAGGGAGTTCCATAGCTTCATGGCGTTTCTCCTCCCTCCACCACCTCTCAATTCTCAGACTGACACTTCTCAGAACAGTTAATGCCTTCTCTGGGTACTGGCCCATTGCTGACTCACCAGATAGCATCAAAGCATCTGCTCGCTGCCTAACTGCTTCAGAAACATCAGCCACTTCTGCTCTGGTGGGTGTGGGGTATTCAATCATAGACTCAAGTAGCTGAGAGGCAACAATGACAGGCGTATTTAACTGCCTGCACAGTTGAACAATCTTTTGTTGGGCTGAGGGGACCTGTTCAAGCGGTATCTGAGCACCCAGGTCTCCTCTTGCTACCATAGCTCCATCTGATGCTTGAATGATCTCTTCCAAGTTCTTCAATGAGTCAATACTCTCTATCTTTGCAATAACAGCAATGTCACTGCATTATCACAGAATATACCCAGTCAGAAAAAGAATTACAGCATCTTAATTGTTGTGGAATTAGAGGCAACTAATTAAATAAAATAGTCTCAAGGTTGTTCCCTTTATCAATTGCCTTCCGACATCGAAGGCGAAACTGGATCAGAAACTTCACAAACAACAATTAAAACTCGACTTGAAAATAGGAGTGATATTCATCTAAGTAACTTGGGTCTAAGTTGCAATATTAATCTTTATACGTCTAACTAAACGTGCCATCAATTATATGAGAACCAACAACAAGCAGTCCATCCCAAGTTAAAACTGGGGTGAAAAAGAAAGATTAAGAGAAGGGAAGAATTGACACTTTTTTTTTTTTTGATAAGTACGGGAAGAATTGACACTTTCATGATGACATTCTAATGATTGAGTAAAAAATACTATATATAGAAATCAATGTGCTTACCCATCACGAGCCCGTGCTGCAATATAGCTTTTAAGATGCTTAATCACTTCAGCAGACTTGACAAATGATATGGCAATAAAATCAACGCCCTCCGCAATTCCAAAATCAATATCCAACCAATCCTAAATACATAAAAAGCTGGATCATAAGAAGAAACCACAAGATTTTCACACTGAGAAAAAATGCTTTCTAGAAGATTGTAATCCAGCTTGCAGATAATCAATTTTATGAACATTTAAAAATGTGAAAAGCGATTCACCGACTCGTATGCGCACGTAAAAAAATCATTTGTCCTACTTGGACATGTTTTTGGTTTTCTATGGATAAAAGAAGCGATTGATGATCATGATCTGACTGAAAAAAAAAATAAAATAAAATAAAAAAATTCACCAGTTCCTAGAAAAAACAAAAACACAGGTGTTGTCATACTGTGATACCCCATATGATAAGGATAAGGGTAGGTGGTGTATAGGATTCCACATTGCTTGGAAATGAAAAGTTTTTGCTCATTGTAAAGTTTCAATGGGGCTCCAATTGTATCATTAACTAGTCCTTTTAGAGTATAGGTCATGTGGTTTGGGCCTTCCATTGGAGCGTTACAAATGGTATCAGAGCTTATCCCAACCAGAAATATGAGACTTGAACTGTGTTACCTACAACGGACAGGCTCGACGAGGACGTCGGAAATTTAAGAAGGTAGATTGTGATACCCCATATGATAAGGATAAGGGTAGGTGGTGTATGAGATCTCACATTGCTTGAGAATGAGAAGTTATTGCTCTTTATAAGGTTTCAATGAGGCTTAAATTGTGTCATTAACTAGTCCTTTTGGAGTATAGGCCATGTGGTTAGGGCCTTCCATTGGAGCGTTACAAATGGTATCAGAGTCTATCTCACCAGAAATGTGAGACTTGAACTGTGCCACTTACAAAGGACAGGCCCGACAAGGACGTCGAAAATTTAAGGGGGGTAGATTGTGATACCCCATATGATAAGGATAAGAGTAGGTCGTGCATGAGATCCCACATTGCTTGAGAATGAGAAGTTCTTGCTCTTTATAAGGTTTCAATGGGACTCCAATTGTATCATTGACTAGTCCTTTTGGAGTATAGGCCATGTGGTTTGAGCCTTCCATTGGGGCGTTAAACATACAGCCCATGAAGTGTCTTTCCGAGCGTGCGCATGTACCTTCGAAACTGAATTGGCAAAAAAATGGACCTTTGAAACTGAATTCATGTTATCAACATTCTTGTAAAAATACTATTAAAAAATGCTTATATAACTCCAAGTCTTGAATCCCAATATGACTGCTTCATGTTTTTGAAGGTCAAAACAATTAGCAAAGGTATATAGTCACAAGATCAATAGATTGGTGCCTCCGCATTTGAGAAAGGGGAACTCAAATCACTCTGAGTTACCTTAGTAGGAAGTTTTCAGATGAAAGCTCTGGAAAATAAAAAATGTTTACTTATCAAAAAAAAAATTTACAAAGAAAATACTGCAAATAACGCAAGTATTTATTTGCCATGTACCTGCAAAGCAGCTTGTTGCAGTTTTAAGAAACTAATGTAACGCAAGGAACAAATAAAAAAGCTTGTAGATTCCAACATTAGGCTACAACTGAAATAGGAAAACTTAAGTGATGTTTGGCAACACGAAGTTTTTTTTTTTTAAATATTTTTTAAAAAAGGTTTCTTACTCTCAAGCCAAATGTTTTTTTTTTAATGATGGGGGAACCACCCAATGGCATGAAACATGATCTCAAGGGGAACCAACCCTGTTAGTCGGCTGTGACATGGGGCACATGCACACAAGTTCGCCCTTACCACTTGGGCTACCCACGGGTGGGTCAAGCCAAACATTTTTACACTAGAATAATCTTGAAAATAATTTTTATCAAAACATATAGCTTCACTTCCATAATAAAAAAACAAAAACAAAACAAAACAACTTTTACAAAACTCGAAAAACCTCAAACAAAAATTTTCTTCGACCGTGTTTGGTAAGTGAAGTAGTCTCAAACTACTTCACTACTATTAACAAACAGTTCACTATTCACAAATTATTCACTACTATTTACAGATCATCTGAGATTACCTCAACATTCAAACGTAGCCTAAATTTGTTTTCACACAGTCCAACTACTTTTCCAGACCCCAATAAAAACATATCTAAAAAACTTTCTCAATCCAGACATATTTTTAATGAATTCCACCACTTTCACAAAACCCCATAATAATCCATTGTTAAAAGTAAAAGTTTTCGCAAAACTTTTCAAGATTTTTCAAGAAAATCTTACATCCAAACATTCCATTAATAACAGTGGCAATCTATTTTGTAAACTGAAAAAAATGAATTCTGTAAATACACAAGGTTTTTGGGGGATGAACTCACTTGACAAATATTCAACTAAGAATCCATGTAATACCCGGCATGAGTATAGTAGGGTGGTCCAATTGTAACTTTACAGTGATAAGTTTTTGTGGTTTATAACAATTCCCAAGGGATCCCCAATTGTAACTTTACTGGTCTTTGTTAAATACGAGTCTTTATGTGGCTTGGATTTTCCTTGTGTGATAAGTCCTTACAAATGGTATTAGGTAATTTTCAGCTGGAAGTGTGAGACTTGAGCTATTACAACAAAACTTTCAGGAGGTAATTGCATACCCCATATTAACTATGGTAGGATGGTAAATGAGATCTCACATTGCATAGAAGAGATTATATAGTTTATAATGATTTTAAGGGGATTTGTTGTAATCTTGACTAATCTTTTTAGGGTGTGAGCCCATATTTTGCTTGGATTTCTCTTTGATCGTTACAATCTATGTTTATGGCCAATGCCACTTTTTTTACTTCTTCCATTATCGATATGTGACATTCAAAGTATCAAGGTGTCCATTGAAGTTTCTATCAGTTGAAGAGTTAAGTACATCATTTCACACGTATTCCATGTTTACTTTTCTCTATCTCAAAATTCTAATATCCGATGTGTTGTTACTGTCAATCTATATATATGCATTGACTTAAAGAAACTAATGCCCACGGTGTTTAGGTACCAACCTTAGAAGAAATTGTGGGAAGCATGGCATTGCGTTCTCGCACCAGACTCCCATCTCTCCAGAAAGTTAAATTAGCTCGAGGTAGCAACAGTCCCGGATCGGTACATCGGCACTTGACATCTGGACCAATTTTCTCTACCACCTCAAACCTCACCATTCCACCGTCCACAAGAAGCTCATCCCCCACTCTCACGTCTGTATATAATATTAGAATTCAGTTAAAGACTGATAGAATAGTTAATTAACATGTTCGTCAACATATAAGAACTAACTCTTTACAACATCATCGTTCGTAAATCAAATAAAAGAGGTTTTGCACCAAAAGATATATTTTTTACTGATAATAACCTTCAGCAAAACCATCATAGTTCACATTGATGGTGCGTTCGGGGAGAGCTGAATTGAAAGCTCTGACACTAAAGGTCCAGATCTCACCATCCTGTAAATATTGAACAACCAATCACAATGAGCTTTTGGGTTAAGATGGCATCAAACATGCTACATCAAACTGACCAAAGGCTCCCTAGGAAACCCGGTGTCCGCCATGATTTATGTCTTTTAAACCTACATTTGTTTTATAAAATTTGTACTTGCACAACATAAACTTTGATTATAGCATAAAATCGAGAACTAGAAAATAATAATGATAACGGAAAATAATAAAAGAATTTCACCTCAGCTTTGGCGGAAGAAGCGCCGCCGAGATCTCCCATGTGAATCTCACTGCCCTCGGTGTCCATCATAATGGCTACGGCGTAGCCCTTCTCTTCGTTGAGCCTCCTGACGCGCTCGATGACGCCACGGTGCCACTCGCGGGTGCCGTGGCACATGTTGATGCGCGCCACGTTCATGCCCCCGACAGCCAGGGCCTCCAGCTGGTCGAAACCGGACGTGGCGGGACCAATCGTGCACACTAGCTTCGTCCTACGAGTGCTCCGGAACCCGTTCTCCTTCATCTCAGTCTCCGTCACCGCGTCCACCTCGATGGAGCCCGAATCCGGCGACGGCAGCGTTTGTGTCGCGGGGGATGAAACCCCTCCAACGAAGCCTTTCCCGTTGTTGGATGCTAGAAGGACTTGGGAGGATGTCGGGTCGAGATCAGAGGAGTATGAAGCTCTGATGGAGAGCTTAACAGAGGTAACCGGGAAGCGGCGATTGGTGATGGGGAGGGAGAGTTTCGGGTAGGAATACCATTGCTTGGAAGGGGAAGAAGTGAGGTTCGGTGACCGCACTGCCCTGGTGGATGGGGTGAATGGGTGCAGAGACTGTGACATCACTGACATGGTGACCGGGATTTTACCCGGTGGCTGAGTCAGGCTGAAGGAGACGCACAGAGAGGGAAGAGAGAGAGAGAGAGAGAATTAGGGTCCAAATGCGGAGGAGAAAGAGAGTGCGCGAAGCTTTAAAGAGAGATAAAGAGAATGACGGAGATAGCGAAGTGTTTGGAGCCTCGACGATGGCGCCGACACCAAGTGGAAAGACAAGACACACGAGGGTACAAGGCGAAACAAAACGGCTATGCCCAGTATTTAGAAAAAATATATAATTATTTTTATAAATTTTTATATAATTATTTTAAATGAAGAATATTTTTATAAAATAATAATAATTTTTTTATGTAAAGAATCTAAAATAATTGTTTGCATATTATTGCTTTGAAAAAATAAATGGAACATAATAATATGCTCCTTGAGTTCTTTCTAATTTGATCGCTCAAATATTTTATTTTATTTTTTAATATTTTTTTATTTAATAATTAAGAAAATAACTATTAGTATATAGATATTTTTTTAAAATATTTAAATATGTTTAAAAAATATTTGAAATAAAAAAATAAAAAAAAGTGTAATTTGCATTTGAGGCATATCAAGTAAACAAACTTAGGTAGCATACTAGCACTACTCAAAATAAAAATAATGAAAAGAAATGATTCACTCAGTTCTATGACCTAGGGTGATGTGTTGAACTATTATTGGTTGGATATGGGTCCACCAAAGACATTTAGGCTACGGTTAAATGTTGAGATTAATTGAGTTGATTTGTGAATAATAATATTTTGTGGGTTTGATTGAGATAAGTTTAACTTTTTTAAGTTGAGATGTGTTTCACTTTTTAGGTTAAAATGTATGAAGTAGGTTAAGATGAGTTTAATTTTTGAGAAGTACTATACATCAGCCATTATTCACCCTACACCTCACACCTAACGTGGCTTTTATTTTATTTTATTCTTTTTTTTTATCAGTAAAAAGTAATTTTCATTAATATGAACGAAAATAGGCATGACCTATGTACACAAGGAGTATACAATAGAAAATACCTAAATACATTCTTAAAAAACTAAATTAGAGCTAGGAACTCATGTACACTATTTCCATTAAGAACAATGGCTGAGAACCATAAAAGTAAAGTGTGTAGAAAAAAATTCTGAAGCTCCTCCATCGATCGCTCCCTATCTTCCAAGCAGCGTACATTCATTTCCATCCAAATGTACCATGTAATGCACAGCGGGATAATCTTCTAAGATGCTGCTACTTGTGAACAAACCTTGTAGACCCTTCCAACAAGAAAGCAAGTCAACCACCTTTGCCAGCATAACCCATGCAACATCCATCCTATTAAATATCACATTCCACAACTCTCTCGTCACCTCACAATGTAATAGTAGATGGTCCATTGATTCTCCATATTTTTTGCACAAATAACACCAGTCCATCACTATGAGGCCCCTCTTTCTTAAATTATTCGTGGTTAGAATTTTTCCAAGTGCCGCAGTACACACAAAAAAGGCCACTTTGGAAGGTACGCGTGACCTCCAAATACTTTTCCATGGGAAATGTTCATTACCTTGTGATACCAGAATTTTATAGTATGTCTTGACTGAGAACTTCTTGTTGTCCTTGCCCCTCCATTGTAACCTATCATCTTGTGCCGTTAATCTTTCTGAAGAGTATATCACGCTAAAAAATTCTGAAACAATAGACAACTCCCAATCATGATTAGCCCGAGTAAATAAGATATTCCACTGATAAGAGTCTTGGGCAATCACGCATAGATCCGTTATCGAAGACTCCCTATTAGCCGCAATATTATATAGAGTTGGAAAGGTCCTCTCCAAAGAACGCTCTCCACACCAAACATTCTGCCAAAACTTGATGCGAGTGCCCTGATTGACTACAAATCTAACATTATTGTCAAAGCACTGCCATCCCCCCTTATATATCTCCACAAACCCACACCATACCCCCCCTTACTTCATTAGTGCACCATCCCCCCCAAGCACCTCCATGTCTAGAGACTACCACTTCTTTCCACAATGACTCTCCTTCTTCTTGATACGTCCATAACCACTTTCCCAAAAGCGCTTTATTGAAAGTCCTCAAATTGCGCACACCTAAACCACCACTCGAAACTGGAGAGCAAACTTTATTCCAACTAGTTAGATGGAATTTGGTTTCTTCCCCCAGACCACCCCACAAGAACTCCAGGAATGATTTCTCGATATGATGCGCCACCCCTGCCGGCAACGGGAATAGGGATAGGAAATAAGTTGGTAGGTTGGATAAAGTGTTATTGATCAAAGTGAGTCGCCCTCCCTTCGATAAATACAACCATTTCCACCCTGCCAATCGTTTCTCCACTCTCTCAATAACCCCTTCCCATATACCTCTAGCTTTGAAAGTGGCCCCCAAAGAATCCACTACACACCCCAACATTTCTGCTAGTGTACTGATATGAGGCACCACACCCATCGCCACCATCTCGGATTTGCCCAAGTTAACCTTGAGACCCATCACCGCCTCGAAGCACAACAAGAGTGCCCGTATGGCTTGGATTTGACCCACCTCCGCTTCACAAAAGAGAAGTGTATCATCTGCAAATAAAAGATGTGAGATCATGACAGAATCAAAAGTACCATTGCCTGCCGAAAAACCCGCTATATAGCCTCAATCAACAACTGCCTTCACCATCCGGCCTAGTGCCTCTATAATAATAACTAAAAAAAAATGGAGACAACAGATCCCCTTGCCTCAATCTGCGTGAGCTGCAAAAGAAACCCACCGGATTACCATTAACAAGCACTGAGAAACGCACAGTAGTTATGCAATATCGAATCCATGAGATCCATTTGTTACCGAAACCACATCTCCCGAGTAAGTAAAGGAGAAAATCCCAATTTACATGATCATAGGCTTTTTTCATGTCAAGCTTACAAAGTATACCTGATTTACCTTCCTTTAACCTCTGATCTAGACACTCATTAGCAATAAGAATTGAATCAAGTATCTACCTCCCCTACACAAAGGCATTTTGAGACTTCGAAATGATTTGCTCCATCACCACACTTAAACGATTAGCCAGCACCTTGGAGATAATTTTATAGATCCCACTCACTAGACTTAGGGGTGTAAATTCAAACCGGAAAACCGGTCTAGACCGGACCGGACCGGTTTTACCGGTTTTGAACCAATCCGGTCCGGGACCGGTTCTTAGAATGTGAAAATCGGCCGGTTCCGGTCCGGTTCCGATTTTAGGATTTTTCGGACCGGTTGATAAAAAATATATATATAAAATAATATTTGTATTATTGTATATATAAGTTTTATAAATAAATATATATATATATATTAATATATATAAGTTTTATATATTATGTATAATTATAAATTTTTATGTGAAATTTTTATATATAATATATAATTATATATATTCATATATGAAATAATTTCTTATTATAATTTATAAATTATTACATAAAATGTTAATACTAAATCACTAAAAGTTTATAACTACTAATAGTGTAATATAGACTAATGACTATAGTTATACTTATAATTAATACTATACTAGTTTATAACTAATACTAATATTTAACTTATAATTATACCAATAGTCTAATATTAATACTGTTATATAGTCTAATATATTAATAAAAGTATAAAATAGTTTTTTTTAAATCAGTTTTTTTTTTAATAAACAAATATTTAATGACAAATTGTGAAACTTACATCTTAAAAAAACTGAAAAACCGGACCGGACCGGAAACCGGTAAAACCGGAAAGTACCGGTTTAGGAGGGTAACCGGTGCGCAATCGGTTTTGAAAAATACAAAACCGGTTCGGTCCTAAATTTTGTCCAAAACTTGACCGAACCGGACCGGTTACACCCCTAACTAGACTAATGGGATGAAAATCTTTGACTTCCAACACTCCCTGTTTCTTCGGAACAAGGGCTATGAATGTCGCATTGAAACATTTTTTGAATTTTTGGAAAGCATGGAATTCAAAAAAGACCCGCATAACATCGCATTTCACTATCTCCCAACATTGTTGGAAAAACCCCATCGAAAGCCCAGGTGCTTTGTCTTTGGCCATGCTACTAATGACCTGTACCTCATCTTCTTCAAAAGGTCTTTCCAACCAGCTCGCACTCTGCGTGTCAATGGACTCAAAAGGCAAACCATCGAGCTTTGGCCTCCAACCAGTCGGCTCCGTGAGCAGATTCTCATAGTAATTCACAATATGGTTCTCTAAATCAGAGGGAGAAGAGAGAACTTGATTACCTGACTTAAGGGACTCAGCAGTGCCTCTTCCGAGGCATTTCCCCTCAACACATGTTCCTCCAAGTCCTGAAGCTCCTCTAATAGGCTAGTTTTCTGATTATCAATATTGCCAAATACTTCCATGTTCCACCTCCTTAAGTCTTGCTTTAATGCCTTAAGTTTTCCAGCGAGGATGAAGCTAGGAGTACCCGAGAACTGATAAGAAGACCACCATGAACGAACTTTCTCAGCAAAACCATCCACTGCTAACCACATATTTTTGAACTTGAAATACTGACGACCCCTATTAATGCCTCCACAATCTAACATAATAGGAAAATGATCAGAGCAAGACCGGGCCAGGCTCTTCTAATACAGCTCAGAATAGTGGGTTTCCCAAGAAGGAGAAATAAGAAACCTATCCAGTCTCGACCACCCCCTACTATTAGACCATGTGAACTCACCCCCAGCAAGGGGAAGATCCATAAGATTCAAGTCAAACATGAACTCAGAGAACTCTTCCATTGCTATTGAGGAGTGGTTTGGATTCAGAGATGAGTTAAGATTGGTTGAGATGGTTTGTGAATAGTAGAATAAAAGTTGAATTATTTATTATATTTTGTGTGGGAATTTGGGAAAGTTATTTTAGGATTTGAAAAAGTTGAATTGTTTATTATATTTTGTGTGGAATTTTGAAAAAATTGTAATGATGAGATGAAATGAGTTGAGATGAGTTGAGGTGAGTTTTGAATGCAAACGAGGCCTGAGTGGCCATTATTCCCTGATCGCTCGCTTGGAAAATGAATGATATTGAAATCCTCACCCATACACCACGGCACATCCCAAAGATAATATACACCCGCTAACTCCTCCCACAGCCTTCTCCTTTCTCTATGTCGATTTGGCCCATAAATGCCTGCAAATGCCCATTCCCACCCATCTATTACATTTCTAAATAAACAAGCCACCGAGAAAGTCCCAACACACTCCTCCACCACCTCCACAATTCTTTTATCCCACATCAAAAGCACCCCCCAGACGCTCCTTCCGACACCAAGTATGACCAGCCCACATAAGGACATCCCCATAAACTACGAATAAGACTTCGCTCAACAAATCTTAATTTTGTTTCTTGAAGACACACTACATCCACCTTCCACACTCGCAACAAGGTTTTTATGCGGAGGCGCTTGTTGCGCTCATTAAACCCCCGCACGTTCCAAGATAGAATCTTAGGTTTCATGGACAATGGTCATACCCCTCCCTTTCGTTCTATCCCTACTGCAACTTCCCTCCTTCCCTTCATAATTTATAGAGCATTGTAGTCTTTTAAGCTCCCTATCTCTCTTTGTAGCCAACTTCAATCTACTCTCTTCAAAGGCTATAATAAGAGCCCAAAATTGCTCTTCAAAACCTGTATAAGACACCCCAGCACAAACTTGCAATTCCTCCACTTTCTTTATAACCCAATCAAGAATGAACTCAGAATTGGGGCTAGGAGGAAGCACTCGTAATGGTTCAGCCTCTCTTTTATCCATGCATTCCCCTTCACAAATGACCAACTGCATATTAATTCCTTCTAAACTTGCTTCTCCATCACTATTTGAGCCAACTACTTCATTAGCCTCTGGATTTGATTTCTGCCCAACAAAAATTTCTCCATCAACCACTTGAGACATACCTGATTGATCACTGTCGATCCTCGAGAGTGTCTGAGCATCCCCCAAAATTGGTTCCTGTAGCAATCCACCCGTAAAGATTGAACCAGTGAAGGTATTCTCCTCAATCACAGGACCTTCAAGCCTCAAGGACTTCTTAAAAGTGCCGCCAGCCTCCATCATACCTTTCTGTGCCAGCTCCGAGCCATTTGCATAAAAAAAGACGGTATTATCGCACTTTTTTGGTGTCTGAGCATGTGGGAGAAACTGTTTCGTACTTGCCTTACTAGTTCGTAACTCATCCATCACTGTTACAATACTCAAAGGGGTCTGAGCATCCCCCGTAGTTGACCCCTGTAACAACCCAGTCATGAGGAATGAACCCATCTCCTCCCTCGCATGAATTTCTGGCCCCAAAGACATCGCCAGAGAGTCGCCTGCCTCTGTCGCACCTTTCTGTGTGATTTCTGAGACATTTGCCTGCACCACCACCTCCGCCGTAGGGACTACCACCTTCAGCGATTTTGTCTGCGGCAACACCGGAAGCGGCGGCTCGGCCCCACCCCCTGATGGGCCAGCTTCCTCCTCTTGGAAACGATTACACGTCTTCCTCCAAAAAGGGCCAGATTTCTTTTGGGTCTTATTGGGCTGAAGCCCAATTTCACGGCCTATTATTTTACCCTTCCCCTTACCTATGCATTCCCTAGCCCATTGGTCTTCAATATCCCATCCATGACCCAGGCCCAATCCCATTATTCCTTTTAATTCAACACACCATTTTAGCCATCCCACTTTAATTGTTAACTCTCCCAACTGCTCTTCCATTTCACATAGCGCCTTCATTATGCTTTCATCTTTCAGCACAACAACAACTCTGCCATCTCCATCCCGCAACAGATCATTACCCGAAGAAGTGACAGGACCTTGCTTCACCAGACCCACTTTCTCTACACATTTCACGTCTCAAGGCCTCTCCACCTGTCTGCTACCCCGCAGAATATCACTGTACGATTGAAAATTTGAGTTCTGCACAGTCGTGACTGGTGATAACTGTCGCCCTGAACCACCACCACTTCCAGTTTCCTTCAGCGCCACCACAAGTTTTCTCCATCCCACTCTATCCCTGTCCCTTGGTATGAAAACAAAGTTCTGACGACCCCCTCCACAATACTCCATCAACGCCATTTATTCTCCTTGCGAGTTGATACAACTTTGAGCAATATAGCCCCTGTCCCCATCCCTATGTGCAGTGTAAAAACCCTTACCCTCCCCCTTCAAGCACACCTCAAATGCATTATAAAACCAACGTACTGTCCCCAGTCCCAAGTTCATTTTTTTTATCACTTTCCATTCCTTCTCTGTAAGAATCACGATCCTCCCATCCCTCGACACCTCGAACAGTTTTGGATCAATATTGATAAACATCTTATACCAATAATAATATCCTTCAAAATCGCCCTCAAACACCCGGAAACTCCATCGGAAGCAATACGAGAGAAAGAACAAATGGGAAAATAAAGGGAAAAAAATACAAGTTGTACGGAGAGGAAAAAAAAAATAAGGAGAGAGAAACCAAAGAGGCTCTCCAAAAAGGCACTTTATTAAAACTAGTGGTGTAAATTTAAACCGGGAAACCGGTCCGTACCGGACCGGACTGGTTGGTCCGGTTTCAAAATCGGTCCGGTCCGGAACCGGTTCCTATTTTATGAAAATCGGCTGGATCCAGTCCGATTTCGGTTCCGTAGTTTTCCGGACCGGACCGAACCGAACCGGTTGGAAAAAATATATATATAAAAATTAATTTTATATATTATACAAAATATTTCTATATATAATATATAAAATATTTCTATATATAATATATAATTATATATCATATATAAAATAATTTCATATTATAATTTATAAATAATAACATAAAATGTTAATATTAAATATGAACATTTGTAATTTGTTTGATCATATGTTATTAATATAATTATATATAAGATAATATTGTTATAATTTATAAAATAAAAGTTTAATCTTAAATATGAAAATTTAATTGATCATATGCTTTAAACATATTATATATATTAAATTATTAATAACATTTTATCATAAGAAGTAACACTTTATTATATGTTTTTTACATTTAAAAAAAATCGAAAAACCGGACCGGACCGGACTGGATCTGAAACCGGTAAAACCGGAGGTACCGGTTTAGGAAGGTAATCGGAGCGTAATCGGTTTTGAAAAATGCAAAACCGGTACGTACTGGTTCGGTCCTAGATTTTGTCCAAAACCGGACCAGTTACACCCCTAATTAAAACGCACATTTTGAAGATAGACGAGACATATACTACAATCACTTGTCACAAACTCTAGAATTTCATAGAAACTTTTTGAAGAAGATTATTTACATGGAAAAATACATTACCCCTCCCTCAAATTTCACTTGTCACACTGCCGCGGGACGCACACCGCCGCTAGACTGAAGGATTTTGGGTGAAGGGAGGGGAGCTACAGAAGAAGGGTTGCGGGACTGAGGGGGCATGAAGGACTTTGGGTGAAGGGAGGGGGAGCTGCAGAAGAAGGGTCGTGAGACTAAGATGGGCGAAATCACATTGTGGAACCGAGATGGGGCCGTTTAGGCAGAATCGAAAACTGGTTTGCCACTTAGGTTGTGGGGTGTGAAGTGGTAAACCGGTTGATGTATAGATTATTTCTTAATTTTTTTATGAGAAGTTGAAAAAGTAGTGGATCCTATCAATGATTTGTTTAAGATGAGTTGAATTTAGTTCAACAACCAAACACAACCTTACTGAAAAATGAAGCCTTTTGGCCCTTGGGCAATCTTTTTTTTTTCAATAAAAGGGAGTTGGGGTTCCGAATTCAAAATTTTCATATGAAGAATTGGGTCATATGCCATCAAGCTCTTAGCTGGTTGGGCAATTTTTTAATGAGATGCTAGTGGTGGCTTTAGGTATATGCCCTCAGTTTGGAAGAATCAACAAAAATGTCGAAAATGTATCTGCGTTCTCCCGTAAGTTAGCTACACTCAGTTTGGGATTTCTCAAGCTTCTTTGTCAATTGGATTGCTCAGGAATAGGTTACTGGAGCCGTTTTAAATGCGTTGAAGTTGGAGATGACATTTATACAACTGAAATATGAAGGTCCAGACTCCAATTTTCCAAGCTTTCCTCGCTGTTTATATGCCAATCGAATTCCTCAATGAAATTATCATGCCAAAAGTAAATATCCCTTTTAATAAAATATAGTATTAGCCGCAAAAACTTCTCTCTATTATAAGAGCATCAACATTGGATAGCTCTCAAACCACCATTGACTATTGAGGTCATGCTCCAAATCCTTAATTTGAGATACACGTCAATGACCACTGTGGCACCGACAACCCACAACGAACATCCATGGAATATTGATATAAAAGTATCACCTTTTGTCCCTTGAACTGCCGAGTTAACACCCATTGATCGCAGACTATGATGGCCAAAAAAACTCATTAGAGTTTCTCAGCCACCTCCAATCTCTCAATCAGTAACCTTGGCTCGATCCAACCTTCCTTTCTTTGGTTCCACAATTCTCTTTTCGTATGAGTTCCTCTTTGAAACAGCCCACTGTAGTTATGGGTTTAACAGCCCTCCAATGAGAATTAGACACGTAGGAAATTTCATGGGATACAGACTAAGAAGGACACACCTAATTAAACCATCTAAGATTAAAAAACTCCACTTGTCCATGCCAAAGCAGAGCACTGTTGTCGCCCAACATAGTAGATGTCGCCCCGCCACCAAGCTTTGTTGCCCACCACAATATAAATCATTGCACTACCACCAAGCCGTCGCCCACCATAGGTTGTCTCCGTCTTTTCTATGCACTCGGCGTCGCCCACCAAGTCGTCGCCCACCACAGTTCCCATCGCCCACTCAATGGTTTGATTTTCACCACTTTGTAATTGTTATAGTATGCTTGTAATCTAGGCAATCGAAAGCAGAGGCATACAAAATTGACAGCTTTTGCAAAAAAATCGAACTCAACGTCGCCGTTTCACATTAGTTTCTTACCATGTGTATGATGGCATCTAAACAAGAGCTCTGCTTGGATGGACAAATGAAGCTAGCAACTTTGTCCAAATCAAAGACAATTCCGTAAGAAAAGGAAAAGTGATAGCCAAGCAAAAAAGCGCAGGCACTGAATCCCTTCATGTTTACTTACCGGAGGGTGGTAGAGAAAAGAAACCCTGAGTTGATTCTCATTGCACTGTGAGGTCAAGCTCCATCTTGGCTTGAGGTCGAGTTCCTCTTCACACCACGAGGTCGAGCTCCTTCGCACTGTGAGGCCATTGGTTTGGGTTGGTTCTAAGTTGGGATGGGGGCTTTGGTGGAAGAAGGAGAGGGCAAACGGATACGGAACAAAAAAAAAAATCACTGTAGTCAGGCGCATAAGTTTTAAGATGGGACAGCTACGTGACAATAAGTTATTGGAGGGCTGTTATTTGAATATTAACAGTTGTACCGGTGGTAAGGATTTCTCATCTTGCTATATCCCTTCTCCTTGTTTTCCCACAAAATATTTTTGCTGCTTTACTCTCTTGGCAACCAAAAAATGCATCTATCTTATCTTTAGAAGATTGAAATCTTACATAAAATATTTTTATATGTTCTATTCTCTTTCTTTTTATTTTCTCAATGTTATCCTGGCTGTGTTCCTTTTCTTTACTTATTAAGTTAATTATACTAAACTAAGGAATTGCAAACGACCTCGTATTAATTATTACTGAGTCAATAGGTCTAATCAACATTCAAAGTAATTGTTGAGTTGAAATTTTGTATTATGCATTTTATTATAATATATGTGAAACTTTAAAATGCATGAAAGTAAAAGTTGAAACAAAGGGGACAAGGTGATGGAGAAACGTGTCTAGAAATAAAAGTTGAACATTGTCAATATGAAATGTTTTAAGATAATGATACTGGAAAAGAAACTGAAAACCATGAACAGATGATTCTACAAATCTCTTAGTGGTCTTTTGTTTTTCTAGGGTGTCTGTTTTAGGGTAGGCCATATTTACAGAGAATATAATATTTTGGTATAGGAGGTTTGTTGCCCAAAATTGTAAAGTGGGAGAAATGGATTTGTAGCATTATCAAAGTAAGTTCCTGTCACTTTTATCATTCGGCGGACTTGGAAATTGACTTGATCCGGTGGCTCATGGGTGAGACTTATTTATGCCTTAATCTCTCTTTGGAAAAGAGAATTTATGTCATATGTATACTTCAAATGCTTAGCAGCTAAACATAACTGTTTGTCAACGCTGTTCATTTCAGGTGTGGGATCTTGGTGGACAAGAAACGCTCAGGACATCATGGGCAACATATTATCGAGGAACTCTGCAGTTATAGCTGTGATAGACAGCACTGATAGAGCCAGGATCTCTATAATGAGGGACGAACTCTTCAGGTTACTGGGCGGCCACGAAGATCTACAACATTCTGTTATACTTGTTCTTGCTAACAAACAAGACCTTAAGGATACCATGACCCCAGCCGAAATCACCGATTGCCTTTCCCTTCACAGCATCAAGAATCATGATTGGCACATTCAAGCTTGCTGTGCCCTCACAGGAGAAGGGCTGTACAATGGTCTAGGTTGGATAGCTCAGCGGGTTACGGGGAAAGCACCAAGTTGAACAAGGAGTGCTGGAAGTCGGGAAAGTGAGGAATTTGTCCATTCATTCATTGATTTAGGATGAGTGATATAGAAGCCTCTTTTGTGTGTCTGAGACTGAGACTTGCTTCCAAACAAATTTGTACATTGTTCAGTTTTGATTGGCCTCGGGAAATTTTTATTCTCTTCGAAAGAGCATTTCAGGGAACATCATCATATCGAATCATGTCACAGAATGCTTTATAGATTTACGCGTGTAGTGCAGCATGTCATTAAAAAAAAAAAAACCCATGGTTCGCGGGGGGAAAAAGTGCATTACTATTGTCATCTGTACCATCAAGCATTTTACGAATCATTTGCCAACAATGAAGCTTTTTGCTATAAAGTACTCATATGCACAAGGAAGCATTCGACTAAACATTTGCCAATGACAGTATTCTTACTTAATTTGTAACAAACGAATCAAAAGAAAATTTTGTTCTAAGACCGACATGTTTATAAGTTAAACCCTCTGCCAGTATCTCATACTTGAAGTAAATTCTGAGATCAGCGATGACCATCTCACAGTATCCAGCATCTGCAACCTTTTGAATCTTGTGGGCCCTCAAACCATCGATCCCAAAATGGATTTATTGGGCCATTTGTCCTGCCAAACCAGAAGAAATACGATTTTATATAAAACGTCAAAAAAACTGATTCTGGGGAAAATTTAAAAGCAATGACGACACAGGGTTGGCTTAGAAATATTACACTGGTAGCAAAGGATCAGGTCTTGTTTCCACATTGCTCAGCATTCTGGCATGCACATTATAAACATCAGCTAGTGAATCGATAGTAGCCAAACTAAAAATCGATAAATATTGAATAACTGAGTTATACTATTCTCATGTCGGTGTGTAGATCACACCATCTACATCACTTAAATGGTAATATTTGATTTGTAAGATTCAAATTTTGAAATTTATCTTCCAAATCAAATTATGTCATCCAAGCAGTGTGTGGTGTAGAGACCTTAGAATAACAGTACTCTTAATAACTGCACTATATTTTTTTTTTCTTTCTTACTCCTTGCATGCAGCTGAGGCCTTCTCCATCTTTTCAAGCTGTTCCAGCTCCTCCTGCATCAACGGAAATTCCAGTCATCCTAACAGCCAAATTATAAACAAAGGAGAAAGAGCGTACATTAAAATACTTAGAAGATAGCAAGAAGGGAAATTTTCTGATAAAGTACAGCAATTACAGACCACTTAAAAATTGAACTGTGAAGTCATTCAGAAACAGAAGGGTGCCAAAGAACCATCACATCTAAGTAGAGGATGTTTTTTGCCTCTCCAATGACCCCTACAAAACTTATGGCAATAGGCATCTAAATCCTCCCATGTAACTTTCAAGTTACATGCAAGTCATATGCCACAGGATCTATGGAAAGAATTGGGACATTGAGGTTAGCCAATATGGGAAGCACAGGCATTTGAGGGAAACAGAAGCACAGACATTAGGAAAAAAATTTATGACACAGAAATTCCACACCAAAGGAGGAAATAGAGAGAGAGATGTGTCATAAATACTCGCACTTAAAATTATCATAACAAGTTAGACTAAAAGTCTAGCCTCGTTTGTTTTCACAAGTCTTTTCAACTCATCTCATTTAATCATTACAACTTTCTCAAATTTCCACACAAAATAAAAAAAACAATTCAACTTTTTCAAATCTCAAACAAAAATAATATTAAAAAAACATATTCTAACAATATTTTATTCAACTTTCAACTTTCAACTTTCATTTCAACTTATCTCATCTCATCTGCGAAAACAAACGAGGTAAATCCAGTGGGTTTGGAAGTGAATAATGGAAAGTAGTTTCCCTACAGAAGAGAATGCTATAGTAGAGAACTTTTTCATGTAGCCATCCTTCACATTGGAAGTGTATCAAAATCAATAGAACATGACAAACACCTAATTCCTTCCCTAACTTGAATAACTTACTTGAGTCAAAAAGCCCCAATGCCGTTAACCTTCAGTGTCTCATCAAGGCAGAAGAAAATGTCACAATTATGCAATGTATACCAAAGGAGCTTTCCAAGAGCTCAATGGTAGTTGATGGAAACTCCAGTGAAATTAACGGATGAAACTGATTGGGTTGCTGGATGAGCCAACTCTACTGATTTATGACCCAATTTATCCAACAAAGAAAATAGCCTATTTTTTCCAAAAAAAGAGGCAGTCAGGGTAAGGATAATTGTCTTTTCTTTTACAGGGGAAAAAAGGAAGGTTAGGAGGATTTCAAAGTACAACTTGTTATGAAAAAAGTCCCTAATGTCCTGAACTTGTTCAGATGTTAACCTTCTCCTTTAGATCACCTTTTCTATAGCTTATAAGGTGTAGAAACATCAGGGTAACTTCTGGGTAAACAAAATATGCAGAAATCGCTCAAAAAGTTCCCAGACATACTGATTACATAAGAAACTAGCATTACCATGAGAATATGCCAGTTTGAGCAGGTGGCATAGCCCATTGAGGACTTGAGAATTGTAATGAAAATCTGATTCCTAATCTATGTTATTCCTAACCCATAATGACCTTTCTTTCATAAGCTCCCAAATTTGTAAAGACTCTTGTAAAAAAACTGTATCTTTCATCTACTCAAGCTACTTCAGCCCAATTATGCCTATACTTAAATGTAACCTCTCTCACCCCAAAAATTAATCCTTCGTTCCGTATTTCATCTTGGAGGTGTATGTAGTACTTAAAAAGTGAAGAATTGCCTCCTCTGTCTGGCTTCACTAGTACGTCTGATCCAGAAAATTCAAAATTTTCAGAAAGTCTCAGGATAGTAACTCCTTCCTTGGAATTTTGGCATACTAAGGCACCTCAAAGAGTAGCTTTTTTTTTTTTTTGCTTGAACAGCTTCCCTATGGAAGATCCTCACCATGGACTATCTAAGAAAATGTCATGTCATTGTGATAAATTGGTGCCGTATGTGCATAAAGAGTAGAGAATCTGTGGATCACCTTTTTTCTCCATTGTGAAATTGCTAAACTACTAGAGTGGTACATCTTTGGATGAGAATCTGTGGATTATCTTTGGTCAAGTTGGATGGGCTTGGGTTATGCGGCTTATGCCCAAAAGATTAGTAGACCTCTTTGCCAATTGCAGAGAGTTATATGGCAACCCACAAATTGTAGCAGTATGGAAGAGGTTTCCTATCTGTCTAGTGTGGTACATTTGGAAGGAAGGGGATAGTACAAATTTAGAGAATTGTTTGCGGACAATAGAAGAGTTCAAGACTTCTTTTCACTCCTTTGTCCCTTGGGGTAGCTTTCTATATGGATATATGCAAAAGTCATTGTAAAGTACTTGTGTAGTTCTAGCATCATCAATACATAGTTCATCAAAATAAGAACCACGCATGTGTTGATAGTCAAACTTACGAATCACCCAGAACTTGAAAAACTAGGTTGCTTGGTGTTAACTTGAAAATGAGAAAATCAGACTAATAAATAAGGTTTATATGCTGGTTTACTTTTGACCCATTCTGGTCTTAGCAGGGACAAGAGTAGGACAGCCAAAATGAGACACAGCTGCTTCAGTTCAAGAGAAATCACATTAATAGGCTGGGTTATTTTGGACCGGAGTCTGCACTAATTCAAACCAGCTGAGTGTATCATCAAACTGACAACTCAGCTTCTCAAGCCAAGACTGTATCCTGTTGGGTGCTTGAGCGAATGTTTCTCATATCAATCAAGGCTTTCCTTTAGTATTTTATTAAGACACGTTGCTTAGTGTATCAAACCTATGCATCAAATAATTGACTATGCATTCCAAAAATTCATGTTGCTCAACGCTTACAAGAAACAACAGCAACAGAGTTTAGTTGCCAAAGGGAACATGGAATGGAGACACAAGTCAAGAAACAATCAAATGCACCCGTGTATCAATTACTTCCCATAGCTTCATCATTCTATACGCTGAAATAGCATAGACTACCACTTGGATGGAGATTCTAGATCCATTCCCAACTTGACAAAAATAGCTGACTTTAAGAAATAGCTGCTAAATTAAACATAATCTAACTTCGACTAGCTTATACTACAAAAGTCCAAATTTGTAATATCAAATTTGAAATCTGAAACTAACAAAGAAGTTGGTGACTTTGAAGACAAAGCAACTAAGTAGATTCATAATTGCAGAGATTACCATCGTCTCGTAAACATACTTACAATCCCCTAATAAAGCCAACAAGCCAATAAAGAACTATACATCTAATAACACAAAATGCCAAAAACACATCATAGCAGTTAACGAAGTCCCAGAAACACTACGCTTACAAAGAAAAACAGAGCTTACCTCTAAGAATCTAGCTTCCTGTTCGAGACGTTTCAGTTCCGCCAGTACCCGATGTTTTCCTCTCGTATCAGTGGTTGACAAGGACTGAGAGGCTGACAAAGACTGAACCCGGTGGGTTATCGGACTCAAGGACTCAGAACTACCCGATTGCATCTCAGCATACAACAACCAAAAAATAATTGAAAAGCCCTAGCTTCACAAACAAACCACCTGCCAAAACCAACCAAGAAATGGAGAGATTCACCAAAGAGAACCCATTAGACAGGAAAACAAGGACGACCCAGAAATCTTCGTGGATCCCACAATCAGCTCCTTCATTAAAGCAAAAAGGGCCCTTCGGCAAAGAAGCGGATCTACGAGGAAAAAGAGAGAGAGACAGGTTGGGGTTCTTGTTTGGCTTGTTTCAGCACAAACTTTTCAGGGGAACGAGGGGAAAAGAGAACTTTCTTGTCCTTGGGGTTGGTGGTGTTGGGTTGTTTTGTGTGAAAGCTGGTTCTCTTTTGTGATTCTCATTTTCTGTCTGTTTTGGATGCCTGTGACAGTTTGGCTCTCCCTGGTTTCGACTTTGTGCAGCTCCACGCGATGTTCCCTCTGCAATGACTGCGATAAGTCAATAACTTGAAAAGTTCTTTAAACGCAGCAAAAATTTTCGAGTTCTCGGGCCCCTCCTTGTTACCGATCCCTTATACCGCTTGACGTGGTCTCGCCACGTGGCAGCCATATATTTATATTAAAAAAAATCGATTATCATCTGTTCTTCTGCCTGTCCATCCAAAATAAATGAAAATGAAGAAGCAAATCGGTCTCAATTACCGTCCAAGCTACCGCCCTCTGCAGTGTTTGCACATCCATTTTTATTTCCCAAATCGACTTCGAGTAAAACGAAAGAATAATTTTTTCCGCCCAAGCTACCACCATCTGATCATCAGGAGAGCTTTTAGATCTGTGTTTTATTCTTTCTTCTTAATTTTGTTTTCTTTTAATGTTTGGAAAATATTAATCAAATGGTACAGGAAAACCTTGATCATATCTCATGTCCAAAGCGAAACATTCCATCAAAAAACCGTCAAACACACGAACCAGCAGTTTTGAGATGTAGGTTCATACTTTTTTAGTTTTAAACATGAATAAATATAGATAAAAGTCATTATTGAAAACATCCATTTTGCACACATGATGTGGCATCATCTAGACCACACATCTCCCCAAGTGAGTGTTGGGAACAATCAACTAGAAGCAGCCACGCAGTGAGTGTAAAGTGTGCACTTCTATAATAGTTTCTTTCTAGCATTATTCTTTAAACATTGGAGATAGAGCCGAGAGAAGAAGATTGTGATAGGGATCGACCAAAATACTTTGACATCCATTTTTGCGGTCTTCCATTGGCTTCTGCCATGGCTTCCACAAAGGGCCCCTCATCATTCATTTTTGCAAATCTTTATAGAATCTTCCTTACGACTTCTTGTTAGACCCCAATGTCGAGTTGTATCTAGAGATGACGCACATGCCCTAGTCATAGTGGGGATATGCACCTTGGCTAGCCCACAAGCATGCCTTGGCTCGTGGGGAACACGCACAGGGTGCCCAACATGCATGCATACCTTGGCTCGCGCGATGACACACACAGGGCGCCCAGCATGCGGGCCAGCGAGGTTAGTGGGCGCCTGCCCATGCGCCGCACGCCCATGCGTGCAGCAATGTGCGCAGGCATGCGCCGCGCAGCGCCGCTCGCCCCATTGCGCAGGCCCATGCGCATCATCATGTGCGCGCCTATGCACAGCACAGCCCCCGCGCGCGCCCACTCACAGCCATCTGCCACACGCCAACGAGGTTAGTGGCATGCCTCACAGGCATGCCATCCAGCGCATGGCTCCAGCCCGCGCCTTGCAGGCTAGGCCAATGGCATGCCCACCAGGCATGTCATCCAGCGCATGGCTCCAGCCCATGCCTTGCAGCCTCAACGCCCAAGCCACCAGCTTGGGCCATGCAGAGTTAACGCCTAGGCCACCAGCCTGGGCCATATAGCGCACAAACATGGCTCGCCTTTAGCAAGTCGTGCCGCACCACCTAACCATGGACCAGCCCGAAAACCACCATGCACCAACCTAGCCCACCATGGGCCCATGTATGCCACGACCAAGCTTGGTCCATGCCACTATTATGTTTATTTTATTTATTTATTTAATTTGAATTATTTATTTATTTTCAAGGAATTTATTGGAGATTTCCAAGTTGTATTGCTTATAAATAGGATATCATTCACTTGCTTTAGAATCTTTTGGCAAATACCCTAGACGGAAGATTATTGTTTGAGAGATCATAAACGGTGCCTTTGCACTTGGGCTTTTTGGGTGAAATTCGTGAATCCCAAAGAGAGAATCACACTTTGCAATTCTTTGAATAAGTGTGGTTCATTTATCTTGTTCTTGCAACTTGGTGCAATTCGTGAATCCAAATTGTGTTTATTAATATATATGAGGTTTATTCAACTCTTGTGCAATCCGTAAATCAATTGTTGAATTATCATTATTGTTCATTTGTTCATTCAAGTTCTTAAGTATTTTATGATTTTGTTCTTGAGTGTTCTTCATTGTGTTCTTGGTGTTCATCACATTATTACTCTTCCAATCCATCCAATCCATATTTTCGGCCAACCCTAGTGTTCGTCACTTTTCATAAATTGTTACCTCATCATCTTTTGCCCTAGCCGAAACACATTAGCCTTACCAAGTCAAACTCATTTTCGGCAATCACTTGCCATATTGGGATTTGACCTAGCCGCCCACTCTCCTTTTCATATTGGTGTTCCTATAATTTAAGAACCCTAGTTAACCCAATCAAATCCCCATAACCGACCATATCCCATCCAAATTGAGTTCCAAGATTTTAGGAGCCATTCCTAAAATCTCCCAATCAAGCAACCAAGTCAAACCCCTTGTGGCCGTCCAACCCTAGCCGCCCATCTCCAAACCCTAAATTCTAAAACCCTAATCCTAAACTCTAGCCGTCCAACATCATCTTCCAAAACCTAAACCTAAACCCCAAAGTGGCGCCAACCCTAGTTTCACCCATTGTCGTGCACCACCTTCCACCATTGTAGCCCATACACTTCATCAACCTTTTCCACCATTCCATACACCAATACAAGCCTAAACACCTAGCCTCACCACACCCAAGTTGTCATCTTTGTGACCCTTGTTCGAGAATCAAGCAAGAGAGGAACGGGCTTTCGGTCATCTCAAGGAGATCCTAGGCGTGAAAATCATAGTATTTAGGCACTTGACCGAGGTCCCTAATACTTCTACCATGGCTTCCACAAGACCGAAATACTCTGATACCAAATTGGTCACACACCAAGCTATGTAATTGTAAATAAAATAGAAACAAGGAAATGGTTGGTGGAAATAACAAAATGGATGGAAAGACTCTAGAGTTTCGCTCAGAAGTCGATTTGGAGAAGGAAAATTGCAGCTCTGGATAGGGACGAGGGCTTCCTCCAGAGGGCGTGGGTGGTTTGCTTTTTTGCTTCCTACAAATAGGGGTGGGCTGCCCCACCCCCCCCATCCGCTCCGCCTCCGTGTGGGCTGGGTTCTAAATGCCTCACGGGCTCGCAAAAACAATTTTATCCGGGTAGATTTGGCCGATTTAATCTCAATTGATCCTAGATCGAATCGGTTTCAATACATTTTATAACCGATTTAAATTAGACCAATTATAACCGATTTCAACTGATTAAATTTTTTTTTAATCGAAAATAGACTTCATTTCATTTAATGAAACCGAAGTTACAGCTGTGACTGAGAAATACAAGGAAAAACTCAGATTACAAGCCAAACTACTCGTCTATTTGGGGCTTCCCCGCACACAAATTTCTTTGTGACGAACATTGTCTTAACTTCTATAAGCTCTCTAATGACAAAACCTTCTGAGATTTTGAGTGATAAAAAATGCCTGCTTTTTTGTAGTGCTAAAAGGGTTTCGGATTGTGATAACTAATTTAAAATTGTATTCACTTTTAAAGCCGTGTTTGATAACGAAGTTTTTTTTATGAAAAATATTTTGCATCTGCCTTCAGCCGGCACACACTTAATGCATTGAGTGTAAAAAAAAATATATATATATATATGTGAAGTGTGTGCCGGGCTGTAGGCAGATGAATAGCAAACCCCTTTTTTTATTTATTGTACAAAAAGTACGATACGATTAAACATATATTAATTTTTTATTAGTGTATTCAATAACAATAATAAAAAAAATTGAATATAAAACTATACTTATTACTTAATAGTCTTTATTGGCTTCGTATATAAGGCAAACAAATATGGATAATCGAGGCTAAATGCATCAATTGGATAATTTAGATTCATATCATATTTTTATAGAAATTAGTAAATGAATTCATATTCTAAACTCTCTAATACATGTGCTCGAATTGCATTATATGATTTTTATATATTTTATTATTGAAACATTCAATTAAAGATTGTCATAAATTACTCGATCCAGCCCGTTGAATTGATCCTTATACGAATCTGATTTCTCGATCGAACACTGATAAAAGGTGATGATACCATATATATATACACAGCCCATAATTTTATTTGTTATATATTTTAGACATCAGGAATAAATAATAAATATGGAAAATGGATAATAGCTAGGTACTAAAGAGTGCTACATGAGTTCATTCATCCGGTTGATGTTAATATATATATATATATATAAAATATTTTTAAGTGATTTCTCGTTTAAATAGTTGATAAGGATGTGTTATATTTAACATGACATTTTATATGAATAATTCTACTTATAAAATTACTTACAATAAGTCTTATGTGCGATTAAAAATGATAAAATCAATAAATATATCAAGATAATGCTCCGTCTGGTAGCATAATAAAAAAATGGATTATTTTTATTTCTAACTTTATAATAATGGAGCGTGTTACATTATGAGCCTATCGGTTGATCAATTAATTAATTTATCATTTTAGGATGACCCTTGCAAGTGATATCTGAATTATTACTTCTTTCTAAGAACATTAATTTATCTTGAAAATATTAAAGAACAGACAAAAAAGGCAAGTGTTTTAGCATTTTAATTTTCGTATAAAAAGGACAATTGAGATTGTTGCGGCGTTACTAATGGGACAATGTGATGTTAGAATATGTAACTATACTTTATATATTCATAGCCATTTTATATGAAAACGTAGAGAACCCGTTAAATATAAAGATATTTTAATCTTTGCATTCTTTCAAAAAAAACAAAAAATCTTTGCATTGACAAATGGATGAATTAGCAGTACTACTCTGTCACAAGTAGATCTTATAAAAAAAAATTTATAAATTAATATGATTTTATGATATGTTAGATGTATTTTATATTAAAAATAATTTTACATAAATCTAACTTATCATATCAATTCACGCTAATTTTTAAATTTATTTTTATAAAATTTCTTTATATAAAAAACAACCAGAAATTTTATATATATTAAATTTATTTTTAACTATAAACAACTAAATTAAAATCTAAAATTCCGGTTCTCCTGTTCCAACCTCCCATGCCCCCTTATTAAAAAAAAAAATCCTAGATTATACAAATTAATACATAATAATATGCAAGACAGGACTGATCTGAAACTCAGAATTTAAAAAAAGAAAAAAGAAAAAAAACCTTCAAAACTCAAAGGCACACGTGTTCAGCTGGGGAATTTTTAAGGGAACTGCTATAGTCCGAATTCGGAACTTAAAATGTGTTGGTTATAGATTATTTTTTTTTCTTTTTTTTATATATTTTTTTAATCATCATAAATATTTTAAAAAAAATCATAATATTATTAAAAAATATTTTTTTAATTATTCGATAAAAAAAAATTCTATTCAGACACATTTTGAGTACCGAATTGGGTACCCAAACTATTTCCTAATTTTTAAACTGATAGTTTTGTACATAGTACTTGTACTCTTGCATGACATACAGGTGTCGTCCACACTGCCACGAATCTCCACGTGTCATCCACCTTGAATATCCTTTCTGAGCAATGATGATGCTCAGCACCAGCTTCGTTTGGAAGTTGAGTACATCTCAACTCATCATTATAATTTTTTCAAATCTCAACATAAAATATAATAAACAATTCAACTTTTTCAAATCTCAAAATAATAATAATAATAATATATAATAATATTTTATCATCTCAACTCAACTCAATTTAACATCCGAACTAACTTAAATATTGCTCAATTCACGACGTACGAGCTGAAATGTCAGCTACTCTCTCTGCAATTTCATCGAACCTTATGAAAAGGACCATCCCAATTTGTTCATTCAACTTGGCCGCGGCAAAAGCCCCGCCCTTTTTGCTGTCCTACATTGCAATCTCTCCCAAGAAGCCCGTGCGTCTCTCCGTTCACTCTCTAGCCGATGAGCCTGCACGCAAGAGCCCCCCGGAGTTCCCCAAGGTGCCAAATCATCAACCCAGTGTCCCACCGGAAGTGCCACCAGTTCCTACCACTCCGGAGATTGACCCGGGGAGTATTCCGGCCGAAGTGAACACTAATCCTCCGCCGTACAGTTCTCCGAGGATGAAACCAGGACCGGAGTTCCCGAGGACTTCTATACCGCCAGATCCGGACACGGGACCGGAACTCCCGAAGCCTACTATACCGCCGCGTCCCGACCCAGATATACCGCTTCCGAAACCGGACGTAGTGCCGCCTTATCCACCCGATTACGTGCCACCGAATCCCCCAGGGCCAGATATCGTGCCTCCGCCACTGCCGACGCCGCCTCCGGGTATCAGTCCACCGACTGGGCCATATATTTTGGAGGAAGTGCTTCGTCGGGGAGTGGGCTTTTGGTCATGTTTTGAATTTGAGCTTGGCTGATGTGGGTAGATGGTGGTGCTAATCGAGTACGTGCTGGCAGTGATTGATGAGCGTCCGAATGTACTGATTTTGGAATTTTCAATGTTTTCGTACAAGTAGCGTCGATGTTGCATGATCTAGATGAGAAATGCGACAAAGTTTATGAAATCAATAGGGTCGTACAATTATACTGAGGAGAGAGATGTGAATGTGTCAAACGCTAGATCAGATGTCAAAGGACAAGTAAAAGAAAAACAAAAAATCCACTGGCAAATGCACTGGATTTACACGAGAATCTCACATAAACGGTGCCAGGAACAGTTCTTTTACTATTTAGCCGCGTGTGTATCATTGTCCTCACAAGGATTGAGTGCTGCTGCTGCACGTACAGATCAAAGTACTTCCATGTATCGGTACTGTTCTCAAAATAAGTAATATAAAAATAATAACATAAGAGGATGGAAATATATATATATATATATATATATATCAATCCCGCTACAGGCAGGTTATTTTGCGCAGGAGAGCTGCGCGGGATGCCATGTCAGCATCTATTAAAAAAATAAAAGATAAAATAAAAAATAGAAAAAGTATAGAAAATACATGAAAAAGAAAACAAGAGGAGGAAAAATGAGGGAAAGAAGCAGTTTTCGTTCTCCATCGGACGTCTAGCATTTTCGACCCCTGTTGCGAGATTTGCATGGTCTTGGGTTATGTTGGCTGGTTGGTCCCTTTTCTTCCTCTGTTTTTTGTTTAATCGCTGGGTTTCTTGATTTAAATTATTATTTTAATAAGAAATTGATTGGCATGCATACAGTACTTGGAGAACCGACAATAACTCCAAGGAAAGGCCCAAAGTATTATTGGTGGAAAATAATCTAGAGGGGAAAAGAAAAGAACGAGGATACTAATTACTAGTGTTTCTTTTTCTGGGTGCAAGTAAATTATAGGCTAAATTGATTAATACTTAATACAATATTGCATCGGGTTGGTCCCTTTTCTTCCTCTGTTTTTAGTTTAATCTTTGGGTAGCAGTACATACTATTGGGTTGTCATCTCCATATATAATGTAATACAATATTAAGAGTAATTCCATTTGTATAGAGCACCGCTAATATCTAATCATTGTTGTGATAAATATGCATCGATGATGTTCTGAAGCATCTGTTATAAAATTATTTTTGATGTTATAAAATGATAATTATTCTCTAGATAGATGGAGAAAGAGAAGGAGCATGCATATCCTATAACACCTCCTACTGCAGATCCATCAACAATTCCTACAACCCAGGTATTTATCAAGTTCATTTGATTGTTCTAATAATGTCTATATTTATATTACTACATATTTGTTTCATAATCATTATTGGTTTCCATGTTAGGTGCTACCAATACCATTTTGTGATAGTTTCTCAAACTATATGTATGGTTGCCATCCACCAATGCAACATGTGTTACCACCATTTGTCCCTCGTCCTAATGCCAATCCATCGACATGGACTACTCAGGTGATAAGTTTGTTCCTTAAATTGTTCTCTTAATTTTCACCATTTTTCTAATCGATTGCAAAACATGTATGGATTTGTGGATGTAAACTGCAGGAAAATCCAATGCCCCAATTTCACTCATCAGTTAACCATTTGATTGGTTTACACTTTGCAAGTTCAAGCAATGTTGAAGAGATACTTAGTGCCACACCTGACTCTAGGGAAGTTGAAAGTTTGTCTACGCCCACTGTTCTTGATACTGTTGAATCCAAAGATGAAGATGAGTATGAGACACAGAATATAGTGCATACAGAGGTGAGTGATACTATTAAGGAGCCCAAGTTGGGGATGATGTTTAAATCCGAAGAAGAATTACTTTTGTATTATAAGAAATATGGAAAACAATGCGGTTTCGGGGTAAGTACGCAGAGTAGTAAGAGGTTCAAGGATGAGACTTTCAGATATGTCACACTTGGTTGTGCTCATGGAGGGAAGGCACGGAATCGGACGTCAAATGTCGCCAGGCCACATTCGACATCAAAAACAGAATGTAAGGCAAAGATAAATGCTACGTTTGTTGATGGGATGTTGAAAGTGTTAAGTGTACACAATGAGCACAACCATGGCCTAAGTCCACAGAAATCAAGGTTTTTTCGCTGCAATAGAGAAGTGAGCGAGTCTATAAAGAGAGTCTTAGATACAAATGATCAGGCGGGGATTCGAATGAATAAGAGTATTGCCTCTCTTGTGCAAGGAGTGGGTGGGTATGAAAACTTGTCATTCTTAGAGAAAGACTGTCGTAATTACATTGACAAGGCACGTCACATTCGAGTTGGGAAAGGTGGTGCTGGAGCCCTCCGTGAGTATTTTGCTAGGATGCAATACAAGCATGATGCATTTTTTGCACTAATGGATTTGGATGATGACGGTAGGTTGATGAATGTTTTTTGGGCAGATGCACGGAGTGGGGCAGCCTACAAATATTTTGGCGATGTTGTCACATTCGACACCACATATTTGACAAACAGGTATGGGATGCCCTTTGCACCGTTTGTGGGTGTAAACCATCATGGCCAATCAATCCTCTTGGGGGCAGGATTGATTTCTAGTGAGGATATTGAAACGTTTACATGGTTGTTTGAGACTTGGTTGAATTGTATGGATGTCAATGCCCCGAAGGCTATTATCACAGATCAAGATAGAGCAATGAAAAATGCCATTGCTACTGTCTTTCCAAATAGCCGACATAGATTTTGCTTGTGGCACATATAAAAAAAAGTACCTGAAAAGTTGGGTTCCCACAATGCATATAAAACTGGGTTGAAAAGCCAGTTGCTCAAGTGTGTGTATGACTCACAGACCATTACGGAGTTTGAGAAATGTTGGGACATGTTACTTACGACTTACAACTTGCCGGAGAATGCCTGGTTGCAATTTTTATACAATGAGCGTACCTATTGGGCACCGGTATTTTTTAAAGATTTTTTCTGGGCTGGAATGAGTACCACCCAACGAAGCGAGAGCATGAATGCTTTCTTCGATGGGTATGTTCATGCTAGGACAAATTTAAAAGAGTTTGTTGATCAGTTCGATAATGCATTGAGGAAAAAGATTGAGAATGAGAATGGGGCAGACTTCCAGTCATTCAACTTCAGAATCCCAGTCGTAACTGTCTCTCCATTCGAGAAGATATTTCAGGAGTTGTACACAAACTCTAAATTTAGAGAAGTTCAACAAGAAATAATGGGGATTGTTGGTTGTCTTCCAGTTCTACAACAAAAGAATAGTGTAATTGCAACGTACCATGTAGAAGATGAAATCCATGTTGATGGTTTCATCAAAGAGGTTACCCATTCTGTGTACTTTAATGAGGCTGAGTGCGAGGTGAAGTGTTCATGCGGATTGTTTGAGATGAGAGGTATATTGTGTAGACATGTATTTGCCACTCTGAAGGTTAATCGAGTTCGTACGCTGCCCGAGAAGTATATAGTGGACCGATGGAGAAAAGACATAAAAAGAAAGTACACCTTGATAAGTAGTAGTTTTGACGTAGTTGATGCGAGGCCAGATGTGAGTAGATATTCACGTATAATGAAGATATGTGGTGACGTCGCAAGTAATGCAGCTTCATGTGATGAACATGCTCAAGATATGATTGACAAGTTACATGCAATGAACGAGGTCTATCTCACCAACAAGTCGCCAATCCAAACTTGTTCCAACGTTGCAATTCCAATAGTAGATACAACTAAATGTACGAGTTCGAAAAAAGTACTCAGCCCCCTTGTTGTGAAAGGCAAAGGCAGACCACCATCTCTGAGGAAAGCTTCCATAATGGAGAAAGTGTGCAAACCCAAGACCAGAAAGGCTATGCAAAAGGGAAAACGTAGACATGTAATTAATCCTTAACTGTTTTTGCTATATTGCCTTACGTTGTTTTTTAAATGTAATATGGGTTTTTTTATATATATATATATTTTTATTTTTATATTCGTAGCCGCATGGAAGAGATACTGAAGTTGTTGACACGCGTAAGAATTTGTTTGGCAAAACATTGGTTGGGACTCAAGAGAGTATTCCTATTCAGGTTTACAAACTCTTCATATTTAAATTATATTCTATTTTATTTGTATTTAAAAAAATATTATGTGTACTCGGGTTACTTTCATATTTAAAGTGTACTTAATGATTCCATTTTGTTTCATCTCTAGATGCATCTTGGAGTGGATGAAACACAGCTGGATAATATGGATGGAATACAGCTAGATGTTGGAGATTTTGCATTATGATTTCGAGATGTATTAAGTATATTTTGGATATGTATTGTTATTGTAAACAATATGTAAACTAGTCAATTTGTACAATATGTTCAAATCAGGTATTAATCTGTGAGTAGTTAGACCAGGAAAGTACTCCATTTTCCCCACTTAATGCATTTAAATCAATCTGTATCCAGTGACACAACAACATTCCAAATAGTTTCATAATACATAACATTCCAAATAGTTTCATAATACACAACATTCCAAACAGCTCCATAATACACAACATTCCAAATAGTTCCATAATACACAACATTCTAAATATGATTTTGCAGTTTAATGGCTTCTGACTTCAATGGCTTTTGACTCCAGTTTAATGGCTTTTACAAGCACCTCATTCCTTGAAGCCTCAGCTTGTATCCTGGCTTCTGTTAGCTGACTATACAAGCCCTCTTCCTCAACCTTTGGTTCGAAAGTTGAAGACACAATTCTCTCAGCAGAATTATTTTCTGAACCAGTGCTTGTAGTTGTTGGAGAAAATGAATTTTGGAGATAGCGAGATGATGGATGGATTGCATTATTCCTGCTGCAGTGAAATGACTTGGAGTAGAACCATGAAATATTTGAACAAGAAGTTACAGGTCATGCTCATGTATCAAGCAATGTAACTGGCCTATTTGATGTGGAGCAAATCCTTTTATAAAACCATCTTCAGCTGTAAAATAATCAGGCATCAAACGTTGCCAGTAGCCCATCATTTCTTTCTTCACCATCTAAGCAAATCCCTACCCAAAATGGAAAAAAAAAAGAATTCTTAATTAAAGCAGAGAACATTCATGGGAAAAAATAGGGATAAAGAACAATCTAGATTTTGAAGTTATAGCACTAAAGCCAATACAAAAATTTGCACAATTGCCAAGTTCCCCGCTGGTTCTTTGTCTAGTGTTGTAACACCCATAGAAAATATAAGAATTAAAAAGTCTAACAATGTGAACCATCAAACTAGTAACCAACACAAGTGCCATTACACTTTCAAGGGCCAACCGGTTCTCTCAAAAGGCAATAACATTTAAACATTCAGTGCAGAATAATCACATAAAATTGAATAAGAGAATCTAAATATAAATATATTGAAAAAATCAGAGCAAAAAAAAAAAATTCTAGGCTTTTCATTTAATCAGAGGATTATCACAAAAAATGTTCAAAAGAAAAAAAAAATGCAAACATGTTCATTTAATCTCCCAACCAAATACTTATAAAAAATAGAAATAAAAAAAAAATCTCCCAACCAAAGAAAAAAATTCTTAATCAGAGCACATCGGTTGGACCACTAGATTTTCAAACACTATCACTCAAATTTCAAATAGGTAGGATTTTAAGCTCATGATTTTTATTTTTTTTAATGCTTGCAATTTACAGTTGGAAATGGAGGCTTACCTACAGTGTGCAAGGGTTCCAAGTTCAAACTTCCAATGGTCTGATGGAGGCTTCAAACATCCCAAAAGCAAACACAAATTCTCCAGGCTGCTTCCAAACGAGACAAGAAAGAGAATGTGAGGAACCGAACGAGAGATTGGGGAAAGGGGAAAATTCAGAGAGATGGAGGTGGGAGATGGGTTTTAGAAATTGGGATGGAAAAAATAGTAAAACGCTAGATGGGTTTCAGAAATTGGGAAGGAAAAAATATTAAAACGCACCGTATTAGTTTTCCACGTAGACTCCCGCGTTGATTCGTGCGCATCACCTGCGAGAAATCTCCTGCGTATAGAGTTTTCCTATATATATATATATATATATATATATATAGGACCACACGATAAGATAAGAGAATGAGAACGAGAATGAAAATGAAAACCCAAGTTCATGTAGAATTTTGTTGATAAAAAATTTTGGTAGCGGGCCTCCATATTTAACCCTTCACTACACGATAATTACGATAGTGTGCATAAGTTTTGGTATAATTTGAATTTAACTTGGAAAAGAGTGACTAGCATGAGCGTAAAAATACTTTTGTAGGCTAAGCAATTGTCTCACTGGCGTGTATTAATCTGACAATTTGAATTTGAAAACAAACTTATTGATTGTTTTTTGTCCTTGTTTGCACATCATGACTTTGATCGATTACAGTACTTAGGGTGGTTTTCTGATGATATTTATGATCCCTCTCTTAATTCCTATTTTCCCTTCCTTTGTCCTGCGGTCATTTTGGGACTAAAGATACCATAACAATCATGCAGAGAGATCGAAACGTTCTCTGCTAGACATTCATCTGTTGAAGAAAATTATTGTGCGGGTACAATAATTTGAAATTTTTTTAAATTAAATGTAATTTTGAGATGTAGAATATTATCTTTAAGGTAATAATTGTCCTCACTCGAAAGAGTTTGCTACCGGGTTACAAGCAATTTACTTCCAGAATACAACAAAGTTACCAATTGCAGATAGTACTTCTAAAGTTTTTCTTTAAGAATTTATCTACAAAATTGTGTAAATGATTGAAAATATGGGAGAATATAATGTATAAATTCGTGGGTCTCATTCTCTATTTATAGAGAATGAAATGACACTATGTGAAAAATTACAACTTTTAACTTGTGACTTTTCAACTGGTAGTTATAGTTTAAAGGTCATGTTGTTTCATTTAGAGTCCAAAGAATATGCCTAGTCAAGTGGTTGGACACCTCCCTTCTACAAGGGATGTTACTGATTCGAAACACCTATTCAACATTTTAGTTGAATTTATTTTGAAGCATTACACTCATCCAAGTGGGTCTTCACAGGAGCCGGTTCGGCCCACGCCATACATTGTGTCTGTTCGGCCCATGTATGGTGTCTCTTTGGCCCATGTGTGGCACCTCTTCGGCTCAAGCATCATGTCTCTTCAGTCCAAACATTGTGTAGCCATGATGATTTGAATACATATCTTTTCATTTGAAACAACACATTCTTACTACTTAATGAATGCATTTTTTTGAGATAGTAGTTCACGAAAATAAATAATAACCCACATTCAATAAATTTAATATCAAAATCTATAATAAATATAACGATCTCCCACTTAGATTGCGATATTAAATTTTCAGTCAAATATTGATATCGTCATGCATACAAGAAAGTATCTTTCGACTTAAACTTTCAATTAGTGTAAGTATCTCAAATTCTTAACAAAGTCAATGGTGGCCTAGGCTTAAACCAAGACTCTATACGTCAAGAATGGAAATATCACACATATGATTCCATCCAATTTTAGCGAGATAACTCACCAACCATTTGCACTAATCCACGTGTGTCACCCTGACATTCATGAACATTTACAAAAGTAAACCTTAAACTTTTGCTAGAAGTTGTCCCCACCTCTTATGTTCACATATGTAAAGTTTCTTTTATGTCTCTGTTACTTCAGACACTTATACAACTATTGAACTTCACTAATAATATAATACTCATCCTACATTTAGCGTAACAACCAGCACTAACCATCCTGGAAATGTTTCTCATATTAAATTAAATTTCAGTGCTATCCCAGCCACATAAATGTAACTTATTATTACCCATTAAACCTTAGACTATTTATTAATAGTGTGAAGTTGGGTTCCTATTATAGGTGACATTTTTTAAAAGAAATGTTTCAAACACATTCCATTAGATGTACTATTTACCAAATCTCTCGAGAGACCATTTGTTAAAGGACCCGCCAAGTTTTTACTTGACCGCACATATATAATAGTGATAATACCATCATTTATTAATTGTTTAACATATTCATGTCTCAAGCTAATATGTCTAGATTTTTCATTATAGACTTTACTATAAGCCTTAGACATAGTAGCTTCATTATCACAACGCAAAGAAATGGCTGACATCGGTTGTGACTATAACTTTATGTCAAATAACAAATTCCTCAGTCATTCTGCCTCCTTGTCAGCAGCTGCCAAAGCTATAAATTCAGATTCCATTGTATAATGTGAAATACACGTCTGTTTCTTAGAAGCCCATAAGACAGCTTCACTACCAAGGGTGAAAACCCAACCAAACGTAGTCTTATTATCACTTATACTAGTAATCTAACTAGCATCACAATATCCTTCTAGTACAATAGGAAAATTGGTATAGTACAGTTTTAACGAACTAGTTCTTTTAAGGTACCCAAGGACTCTACCAATTGCTTTCCAATGCTCCGTATTAGGATTACCCATATATCTAGAAAGTTTATATATTGCAAAGGAAATATTTAGCCTAGTACAATGCATTGCATACATTAAATACCTATTGCACTAGCATATTATAACTAAGCAACCGTTTTGCCAGTATTCTCAGTTAATTTAAATGAAGAGTTATATGAGATATTTGCTTCTTTAATTTCTAAATGTTGAAATTTAAAAAGTATTTTCTCAATATAATGAGATTGACATAAATCATAACCCCCACTATATTTCTTTACTTTGACACCCAAAATAGTGTCAACTTCATTAAGATCCTTCATTTTAAACTTTGAAGATAAATACTTCTTAGTTTCATATATTTCTTCCATATTTGTTTCAAATATAAACAAGTCATTCACATGAAGACATATTATAACACCATAACAATCTGTGAATTTAGAATAAATACATTTCTTAGCATTATTATGCCTAAATCCATGAGATAAAATCACCGAATCAAATTTCTTATACCATTGTTTTGGTGCTTGCTTTAATCCATACAATGACTTAATTAATTTGTAAACTTCATTTTCTTGCCCATGCATAACAAATCCTTCTGATTTTTCCATGTACATCTCTTCATCCAGTTCACCATTTAGGAAAAAAATTTTAATATCCATTTGGTGTACAAATAAGTTATATATTGAAGCTATTGTCATAAGCACTCTAATGGATGTAAATCTAGCCACCATACGCATCAAAATAGTCTATGCCCTCTTTTTGTTTAAAATATTTGGCTACTAATCTAGCCTTAAAAGTTTGAAGAGACACATTTGTATTGTATTTTCAACTAAATACCTATTTACAACCAATAAGTTTTGATCCAGGAGGCAAGTATACTAAAACTCAAGTATTGTTTGACAATATTGAGTCCATTTCATCATTTATCGCCTCTTTCCAAAATGCAACTTCTCTAGAAGTCATAACTTCTTTAAATGTCTTTGGATCTTATTCTATATTTAATAGAATGAGTATCTTATTTAAAACATTATCTCTATTTCATTCCAAAAGGAAAACAATAGTCTAAGATGATACAAAATCTGGATCCAAACTTTTCTCTTTTCTGACTCTTTGACTTCTCTTCGGTTCAGTCAATGTGTCAGGAATTATACAATTCATTTTTCGACTCAAGTTAGATTTTGATGTTTGAGTAGGATCTGATACTGCTTTAGAGTTATTATAGAATTTATCTTCAATAAACTCCACACCCTTTGATTCTACTATAACGTTAAAATCCAAATCCAAAGGTCCATATGCTTTTGAATTCTGATAAGCATATCCTACAAAACACTCTTGTTTGCCCTTGGACCTAATTTTGCTCTTTTTGGGTCCGAAACTCTATAAAAAGCTAAACAGCCTCATACCCTTAGGTATTCCAGATTTGGTTTCCTACATTTCTACAATTCATATGGTGAAATTTTGAATTTCATAGAATGTATTCTACTATGCAAATAACATGCCGTGAACAATACTTCTCTTCACAAATTAAAAGATAATTTTGCATTTAAAATCATAGCATTTAAAAGATCAACTAGTGTCCTATTTTTTCTTCCTGTTAAACCGTTTTGTTGTGGGGTATAAGGTGCACTAGTTTGATGTATTATGCCATTCTCCTCGTAGTACGAAGAAAATTCAGTAGGAAAATATTCACTACCTCCATCACTACAAAGTATCTTAATTTTATTTTCCTTTTGATTTTCAACAACAGGCTTATAAGATTTGAACATATTGAATGCCTCATCCTTACTTTTCATTAAGTATACATACGTATATATTGAGAAATTATCAATAAAAGTAATAAAATATATATTGTCTCATCTAGTCAAAATACCATTTAGTTCACAAATATCATAATGTACAAGTTCTAATAATTGTGTATTTTTGTCTGTTTTAGGAAAAGGTTCTTTGTCATTTTTGCTTGAATGCAACTTTCACATTTAGCACCATGTCCATGATTATATGGAATTAAACTATGTTTAGACATCAATTTTAATGATTTAAAATTCGAATGTGCTAAACGATTATGCCATGGAGTAGAAGACTCAACAATATAAACAAGATCAGAACTTATTTTATTAATACTTAGTTTATACATGCCATCACAAGAGTACCATTTTCTAACAAACACTTCCCCTTTAAAAAAAATTACATTATCAGACTCAATTACGGTCTTGATACCCTTCTTACAAAGCAAATGTGCAGATACAAGATTTTTCTTTATTTTTGGGACATGAATTGATAAGAATAAGTTTATTCTCAGAAGTGAACTGGAGTTCCACAGTTCATTTTTCCATAACTTTTGCAGAGTTGTGATTTCTCATTAGTACTACATGTCTGTCTGTTGCATTTTCATAATTTTTGAATTAACATCTTTGATTGCAAACATGAACGGTAGAACCTGAATCATACCACCAATCAGAAGACTCGGTTATTGTAGCCATATTTAACTCTGTAATCATACTAATGTGCATTTCAGAGACCATGACCACAATTTTTGAAGTCTCATTTTCGATCAGATTTCCACTATTGGGATTGCTACTTTCTTTCTTGTATTTCTTCTTGTACCTACATTCACGCTTAAAATGCCAATTCTTTTTGCAATTGTAACAAGTTTTTATTTTCTGGACTTGTCACAATTGTTGAATAGTCATTATATTTTCGCTTGTTTCCTCCAAAATTACCTTAAAACTTATTTTTCTCATCAACAAAGTTTACTTCAGAGTCATTTTGAGAAAATAATTCCTTATCACGAATTCAAGTTTCCTGCTCTATAGTAAAATCTCCTGTTGTGTGCATAAATTTCTTTCTATAATTATTCCAGCTTGGAGGAAGTTTGGCAATAATAGCTCTAACTTGCAAAGGTTCAGAAACTTCAACATTAAGATCTCGAAGTTTATTTACCAAAACTTGCAATTCATGGACTTGATCCATCAAAGAAGTATTATCATTTTTTGTAAATTCCAAATATTTCATAATAAGGAATTTATCTGTACCTTGCTTTTTGGTTCTATACTTGAATTCCAATACCTCCCAAATCTCTTTTGGTGACTTGATTGATGTAAACAAGTTGTAGAGACGATCAGAAAAGTGTATTTAGAATGTGTCCTTTACATATCACTTCATCTTCTTCGCGCTTCTTGTGTTCCTCCTTGATTTGATCATTATTGTCAGATTTGAGTTCTGGAAGTATCGGCAAGTTCAAATCCAAAACATATGAAATCTTCAATGTAGTAAGAATGAACATCAATTTATCTTTTCAACGAGTAAAATTCGTTCTATAAAACCTATCTAGTTTGACAAAGTCTTGATTCATCATCTTGAAAGTCGCCATATCAGATTCTGATCCCATTGCGCTTATCGCCTTAAAATTGTTGAAGAAAATTGTGCGGATATAGCAATTTGAAAAAATAAATACAACTTTGAGGCGTGTAGAACACTATCTTTAATGTGATAATTGCCCCCACTCGAAAGAGTTTGCTACTAGGTTACAAGCAATTCACCTTCAGGATACAACAAAGTCACTAACTGCAGATAACAATTATGAAAATTTTCCTTCAGAGTTTCTCTACAAAATTGTATAAGTGGTTGAAATATGGGAGAATGAAATATATAAGTTCGTGGGTCTTATCTTCTATTTATAGAGAATGAAGTGACACAATGTGAAAAGTCACAAGTTAAGAAATCACAACTCTTAACTTGTGACTTTTCAACTGGTAGTTATAGTTTAAAGGTCATGTTGTTTCATTTAGAGACCAAAGAACATGTCTGGTCAAGTGGTTAGACACCTCCCTTCCCAAGGTAGGTCACTGGTTTGAAACACATATTCAACATTTAGTTGAAGGGAAAAGCTCCCTTCAAATTTGCAGATTCTCCCTCCCCCACCCCGCTGCAACTTTCCCCTCTCTCTCTCTCTAAAATACACTCTTTCTCGCTCTCCTCATTTTGATCCTATCAATACTCGCACAAAGAAAGTGAATACCGAATAGCAATACCATCATCATCATCGTAGCCTCTGATCGGAAGAGAAAATGGGCCAAGTGGATTTGGCGCTGCCTAAGGAGTATGGCTATGTGGCCATCTTTCTCGTTCTCTACTGCCTTGTCAATTTCTAGATGCCTGGCCAAGTTGGCAAGGCTCAAAAAAGGTAACTCCCTTTTCCTCTATTCTTATGGCGATTTTGTTCCACACAATTTTCTTCTTCTTTTACTTTTTTTTATTTATTGTTATTCTGTAATTCTATAAGTATATTTTATTAAATGAAGAGAAAAAGTTCTATTTTGTTGTGATTGTCAACAGGTTCAACGTGCCATATCCTACCCTTTATGCTCTAGATTCTGATAACAAAGATGCAAAGCTTTTCAACTGTGTTCAAGTTTTGGTCATTCCAGATTTTTTTTAGGAGTAATTTCCGTACCCACTCAACTAATAAATTCACGTGTGCTGTGCATGGAGAGAGGGTATCAGAACTCGCTGGAGATGATGCCAATGTTTTTCACGCTGATGATGTTGGGAGGGATGAGGCATCCTCGCACATGCGCGGCGCTTGGTTTACTCTATGCCGTGTCTCGTGTTTGGGAAATATGACTTCTTGGCCTTGTTGGGAGAGAGAAAGAGAGAGGAGGGGAAGAGATGAAAATAAGGAAGGAATCTCATCCAAGTGGGTCTTCACACTGGCTGATTCTGCTCATGCATGGTGCCTCTTCGGCCCAAACATTGTGCCTCTTTGGGCTTTGCCCACATGTGCCCCTTGGTGTATTCCATAGCCTTGTTAAAATTAAAGTATCAAAGTGTAGCTATGGTAATTTGAACTTATATCTTTTCTTTTAAAACAACACATTCTTACCACTGAATCAATGCATCTCTTTGAAATAGTAGTTCACGAAAATAAATAATAACCCACATTCAATAAATTTAATATCACAATCTATAATAAATATAATAGACATTCATCTCCCTCTAATCAATCTCTTTATGTATCAAGTTGGCCAATTTGATCTTGTTTTAGTTGAATTGTTTATTATATTTTGTTGTGATTTTGTGTGGAAATTTAGAAAAATTGTAATGATGAGATAAAAAGAAACACTTCTTGTATCCAAAGGGGCCTCAATGTTTTGTAGTCTCCAATTTTCCTTTGAAATATTATTTCTTGACTTCCTTCCTTAGATTGGATTGCACTAAGCACTACCTTTGGCGCGCTACTTTGTTTTCCCTTTTTGTTTTTTTAAAAAAAACTTTTATGGTAGTTGAATGATAAGGAAGATAAAAATAATAATAATAAAAAAAAAAAAAACTGAAGGTTGATAGATTTTTAAAAATGATAGCATTAATGGTCAGTTCAATAATGTGGAAATTGAGAGAGAGATATATGCATGCATGATACCCTTGACAAAGATAATAGTGCGGCCAAGCCGCTGGAGTTTTGAATTAGCCAAAAATGAAATATTGACTGCTGACATTAACTTGGAAGATTTGAAGTTAGGATTAGGAGATTGATGAAATGCGAGAGTTCAAAATGGTTAAAATCTTCAAGTTTTGAAGCTCTGGGGATTGATCCAACTTGGGACTCATGTGAGTATTGAAATGAGCCAATTTCGTCCCTCTTTTTGCATGTTATTTTACTTTAACGGTTGGCAAGTATGATGGTGTGTTAAAATTAGAAGTTTGTACACACACACATATAAGCATTATTTATAGATAATTATATATAATTTCAGTGTTATAATAAGCTGCGAGATCCTCTTCATTTGTTGTTCCCCTTTCAAGGCTGGAAGAGTTTATTAATCAATGGAAATTAAGGCTGGCCATATTTATTTATCACCACGTGTCCACATACGACTTGATGAAAAAAATCATTCATAATCTATTTTTTCATCGTTTTATGATGTGATATTAAATAATAAATTTATAAATAAAATATAATAAATAATCTCTAATCATCTAATACCATATCATAATATTATAAAAATATAATAAAAATTAGGATGATAAGTACCGTATCTTAATTACACGTATTCACACAAGAAGGTTCACCTATCTTCGTCGACACAAAAAAACAGAAACAAAAGTAAATCCAGTACGTGTTCTTGTGGCCCAAATGCCCAACAACATCAAAACAGCATCTCAACCTTCCTTGAATCACACGAAAAATCTCTCTTTACGAAGCCCATCTACATTACATATAGTACCACCCATGACCCAGCCTGAGCTCAACCTCCATTTCAAGAAGTCCAAAAATCCTACCGCTAGGCGACATTCTCCATCACTCGCCTTTCACACTTGTCACTTGCTCCCTCTCTGTAACAATGGCGTCCCATCTCGGCGTCAATCCACGCCTCGCGCACCTCCATCCATACAAGCATGAGTACAGGCACCCTTTTCATCAATTACCGGCACTAGAGAAAGTGCTACTGGTCCAGGGAGCAAGAAAGAGGAGCGGAGGAGGACGGTTGAGAGCTAAGGTTCCTGATGGCGGGGACTCGTACTTGGACATGTGGAAGAATGCAGTGGATAGAGAGAGGAAGGCCATCGACTTCCAGAAGATCGTCGAGACCTCCGCTGGGACTGATAATCGGAGCTTGGAGGAATTCGAGAAGAAGAGCGAGGAGTTCGAGAAGATTCTGGAAGTCCCTAGGGAGGAACGGGATCGGGTCCAGCGAATGCAAGTGATCGATCGGGCGGCCGCAGCCATTGCCGCGGCACGCTCGATTCTTGATGAGACCGGGTCTACGCCGCAGGGCGGGAGCTCCGGCGATTTCGGGACTTCGGGGGTGAGTGGCGATGCTAATCAAGAAGGTAATCGGACTTCCCGTTGAGTGTTTCGTTTTTGATTTTGAAGTCTGAACTTGGATTGGTGCGAGGAATTGTTTAATTATGTCTTTCTAATTAGGAATTTTTCAAATGTGGCCCGAGTATTCGAGGTCAAGTAATAACATGAGAAATTTGTGGGTAATATATCATCGTTGGCGCTTGGTCGGTGTAAGTGTATGTATGAACATATTTTATCAAGGCCATGCTTCCGATAATGTTCTTCATCATGAACTCATTCCGTAAAAATGTAAGTTGACAACATGGTGTTTGGTTGTTGGAGATAATAAGAAATTGAACATTGGTGAGAAGCAATACTTACAATTAATATATAAAAATAAATAAAAGAATATTAGAGGCACATTTGGGTTGGTCTGTAATTGGATCACCCTACATGTTGATGTTGTCCTATTTGTGACTCATGTTGACACTCTCTCCTTTATAAAAAAAAAAAGAAAAAAAAAAAAACAACGATTTCATAAAGAAAGACTTGAAGCCAGAAACTATCTGTATCACAAACTTATATGGTCTCTATATTTTGCCGAAGGCGATTATCAGTGACTCTCTAATGACTCTCTAATGCAGGCAATTCCATTGTAGTTTCGATGGTGGTATTTTCTTGTGCTAACATTTGAGCCAATGTTCTTCATAATGCAAATTGTTCCTTTCAATTTAACCAGGTACTCGGGGTAGGAGCATATTCGTGTCTCGAGCAGAAAGTTCTGGAATTGGAACTCCTGGTCCAGATTTTTGGTCGTGGTCACCTCCTGTGGATGGTGATAGAAGTTCAGATGGTGTTAATGACACGTTGATAGCTGGACTATCTTCTGTGTATCCAATTCCAACCAACCCGATTGTTGAGAAAGAACGGTCTGTAGGGTTTCTCTCAATCCCATTTGAGAGTAAACTCTCTGAAAACAGCCGCAACCCTCCTCTTCCACCCCTTCAGTCATTGATTGAGGTTGAGAAAGTTGAAGCCTCTGAGTCTGGTCTGGTGACACCTTCCTTAAAAGAGGAACAGGAACTTGGCTTTCAATTTTTTGCACATGCGGCAGAAGCAGCTCATGCTCTTCATAAGGTGGACGAGCCTGCATCCCATGGAGTGAATCCTGATGGGTCAAAGTGGTGGAAGGAGACAGGAGTTGAGCAAAGACCTGATGGTGTGATTTGCAGGTGGACAATGTCCAGGGGTGTTAGTGCTGACCAAGTTGTTGAGTGGCAAGAGAAGTTCTGGGAGGCTGCCGACGAGTTTGGCTGCAAGGAACTTGGTTCAGAAAAATCTGGACGTGATGCAACAGGAAATGTTTGGCGCGAATATTGGAGAGAATCAATGTGGCAGGTTAGAAAGAATCTCTTCTTTTTTTTGATACATGGGGGAGGGAGGATTCGATCATTGGTTCTCTTAGTGAGAAACCAAGGTATTGCCAATTGGTCCAAAGGACCTCGGTGAAAGAATCTCTTCTTGAACTACGACTCTCTTACAAATTTAGGATTATTCAAATTGAATTTGCCTGCCTGATTTATGGCAGCAAGGTAACCCTAGTTTGTGTTAGATGATGGCTCCAATGGGTTACCTTGCAACAATATGTAGCTTAATCAAACTGTAGGCTACATCAGTTGTTTCAAGTACCATGAGAAGCATGCAACAGGGATTGAATTAAGGCCATTGGTATATAGTGCAGCGTTGCAAATTTAGTATTTGTACAAATCAACATGTGAGTGGACCCCAATTAGCTGATGAGCCAACCCAAACTTTAATTTAAATCAATACTTAGCTGAGTTGAGTTGATTATAGCTTTAATTGGTGGCTCATACTGCATGATTATTTGCTGCCTTCACTAACATTGAACCTAGTAGAACCTGTTGAAAGGTTTTTAATATTATTTGCTACCATCTCTAGAGATATTTTTTTGTGGGTTTTACTTTTGTTCTTCACTTTTTCCATTTTTTTATTTTCTTTAAATTTCAACAATATAAGTTGCATGGACATGGATTGCATTCTTAAATGATTTCTTCTGTTGTTCCCTATTTTTTCTGCAGTCTAAAAGATAAAACTGTTTTGATGCTGATGTTTGTATATTTCCTTTTGAATCTGGCAAAATAGAGTGGAGAGAACTGAATCTTGATTTTAATTTGTGCAGGATGGTGGGCTTGTTCACCTTGAGAAAACTGCAGACAAGTGGGGAAAGAATGGAAAAGGTGATGAATGGCAAGAGAAATGGTGGGAACATTACAGTGCCTCTGGCCAAGCAGAAAAATGGGCACACAAGTGGTGCAGCATTGATCCGAACACACAACTGGAGGCTGGACATGCCCATGTTTGGCATGAAAGGTATTGAACCTCATGTTTAAATTGCATAAAATTTGATACTCTAGTCCTCTAAACTTATGCACTTATAAAAATGACAATCCTAGAGTGGCCATAGACATTTTGACCCGTTGAAGATTCTTTAGAGACAAAAGTAGATAGCATTTGGATGAAATTTAAAAACCACTGTTAGTTTGCACAACTTAAAAACCATGTACTTAACAGTGAATGGTATAATTTGCCCTACTTTTTTTTTTTTATTAAATTTCTGAGAATTTGAACTGTTGGAGTAGCATTTTTTTGGAGTTGGTTCTTTTGGGGGAATCCAGAAGAGCATGCTAAATAGAGGTTGTTTCGATTGCTTCTTTAGAGGGTGCAACATGGAAGGTGGCCAGGTTAAATAGTTACAACCTTCATCCCTTGAGATGTAGCTCAAAGCACATGGCATGTGCTCACATTTCTCATATGTCATGTTTCATGTTGTCTTCCTATCCGGTCAAATTCTGTGATATCCCATTCTGATAAGTGATAAGGGTAGGTGGTGTATGGGATCCCACATTGCTTGGGAAGGAGAAGTTCTTGCTCTTTATAATGTTCCAATGGGGCTTTAATTGTATCATTGACTAGTCCTTTTGGAGTATAGGCTATCTGGCTTGGGCCTTCTACAGGGGTGTTACATTCTCATACAAGGAGTTTATAGTAGCTCGCTAATTCAAAATCTGCCAACATATGGTTACCTCTCAAAGATCACAACTTATTTTGCTAATTTCCAGGTAAAATTGTTCCCAGATTTATATGTGGTCTTTTGATACAATTGACAGGTGGGGCGAGACTTATGATGGACATGGTGGCAGCATGAAATACACTGACAAATGGGCTGAACGTAGTGAGGGTGATGGTTGGACAAAGTGGGGTGACAAATGGGATGAAAACTTTGATCCCAATGGTCATGGTGTCAAACAGGGAGAGACTTGGTGGGAAGGCCAGTACGATGAGAGGTGGAATCGAACATGGGGTGAGCGCCATAATGGCTCTGGATGGGTTCACAAGTATGGGAAGAGCAGCAGTGGCGAGCACTGGGACACTCACGTGCAACAAGATACATGGTATGAAAGATTCCCTCACTACGGTTTTTATCACTGCTATGATAACTCTGTCCAGCTGCGGGAAGTTCGGAATCCATCTGAGCTGTCATAAACTATATACTTCATTTTATTTTGTTATTAGCATTACTAGTTTATGCAATTACCTTTGTTGCTGCAAAGGATGGCAGTATATGTAATATGGTTCATGGTTCCTCCGTACATATGTTCATCACAAGTCACAGAGCCCTTTCCCTATATGGTCACGCTATGAGGTGCTCTAACTTCCTTGTCAATACGGGTTTTGAACCCCTGTGATCTGCTTTGTAAGTTTGCAACCCACTTTACTTATTAATAATAGCTAATCTTGTTTTGCAAGAGAAAAAGCTCTGTCAATATGATGTAGCTCTGGGTATTAATTCTGGTTCAAAGAAACAAACAAGTGAGGCGGAAAATAAGAGCTCGATTTATTTTATTCAAAGGATGGGATAGGAATTGAGTATAAGTTTAATCCAATCAACAATGATTACTGAGTTTTGGATGATTGTGCAATCAGGAGGGTAAATGGTATAGAAATATACACCATACCATTTTCCATTTTAGTAATTGGATGGTGTAGTGTGTCAATATGATCTTTTGAGGGGTGAGGTTTAAAATGCTTGGTAGTTGAAGGGTGCAAAATGTATTTTATGTTCTTGTGAAAGGATGATATTTTTTCGAAGAATATAAATAAAAAGTAATTTTAAAACCACAGGTAATTTCGAGGAATACATTGCATTGATCATTTCTAGAGTGTTTTTTTTTTTTTTTTTGGGTGTGTGTGAAGAAAAAGGAAGTAATTTGAAAGGGTCAAACAATTTAGAAAGTTTCAAGGTTTCAGGTATTAGGAATGGTATGCGTTTCCAAGTATTGGGGTCAATAATTGTTTATGCATGCAAGAGGTTTCGATTTTGCAATATGAGCTAAGCACTGATGTAAATAACTCAAGGATTTCGATGTTTCATAAAGTATATGACTTAGTAAATGATGAAGTATGCCTGAAGGTGACAGTCCTATAATTATTTCCCCATTTATTGATAGATGACTTTAGTGTAATTACATTTCCATAAAGTTTCCAATCAAACATTATACTCTGTGCATCAATGATCTTGTAACTTGATGGAATTTGTCTATCTTTTTTTATTTATTTATCTATTTTTTTTTAGTGAGGGATAAAGAATGCAGCAGATGATGAAATATGTATTCATCCTAGGCTTAGCCAATTTATCATACCAAGGGAACTTTTAATTTTCATTCATCATTAAGGAACGAGGGAAGCCATTTTCATAGATGGTTAGGGTCCTCCCTCCTTTTCTTGTTAATCCATTTATTTGTCAATCATTTGATGTTATGCCAGACCAGAAGATGATGATGAATGGATGAAAAGACAACAAAGAAAAATCTCGTCTCTGTAAATCTAGAAGAAAACTTGTATGCTCACTGCTCATACTGCAACAATTCAGCTGTTCACATCCCGCGACAAAATGTTCCCCAGAGCGTAAACGCCATGGCCTGGGATTTGAGATTTTGATTACCAGATTATCAATTTTCTTAACATTTCACCTAACTTTGTTGATTTACAACGACCCAGAGACCTTCTTCCTTGAAAAAAAAAGAGGGACTATATTCCATATTAATTAAGGATTTTCACGCAAACCTTTGAACTGTTTAATGCCTGCCTTCAAATGTTGCTGGTCAATACCTCTGATTCCCAGTCTCCTTTTTGAAGGTTGAAAGTCCAGTTTATGAACCATGACTCTGCAACGTGTGATCATCTGTCCATTGTCAGAGAAGATAATCGAGAACTAATTGACTCTGTCAAAACTAAATTATACCTTAAATCACTCCCTCCAAAACCATTGCACTACGGCAACGTTTCATCGAATCCGAATGAGAGGAGGGATGTGGCTAACCCAATCAATAGCTGCAATAACATAAAAGGAAACCGCGTGGACAGCCAAGCACATTAATATCATTTGTCTATACCATTTATGAAGGAAATAGAGACTCCCCCACCTTTCATTTGCTATTGTAGTTTATTGGAAGATTTCCTTATCATAGTTATGTCTCTCTTCTTAAGTAAATTACATGATATTGACCATTCTTTTTCACGGAACTCATGATGAGTTTTAATTAAGATTCTCTTTAATTACTTGATTGAATTAAATGATCTAGACATGATATTAAATGCTTATATATTCAGAGTCTACACTAGTACTCAAAATTTTTATGGGGACAACATTAAATATTATAAGGTCTACATAATATATTTATTTCTTTTTAAATTTAGACAATCCAATTCAACCAGATGATATGATTTTCGAGAATTTTTCTTCGATGGAATCAAGTTTTTAAAATTTATTTTTGAAATAAATTTAAACATATTCTATATATATATTATTAGCCTTGTATCTGGCTGTTACATCTAGAAGTCTTAATTTAAAATTAGTGCAAAACATATTTAAAAATTGTAAATAAGGTTTTGTACAGCACACTTGTTATAGAAGCGCGTAGAGAGTGCTTGACAAAGTATAAAAATTGCATATGATATTAAGCTCTCATCTCGTGCAAGCAACGCAGCGTGCTCTCTGGGGCTTGGAATTTTGAAAGCAAAGAACACTTCTCCCCATACCGATACCCTCTCTCTCTCAGTCCATCTTACTTTTTGAATGCTATTTGTCTCCTAAACACCAAACCCTTACAGCTGTCCAAAATTTATTATAATGTAAATTATTAATAAATATACAGAAAAACCAGATAAAACTTTTAACTAATTAATTAATTATCTTGTGTTTAATTAATTCCCTCACAGAATGAAGTCCAATATGTAGAATGAAACATGATTATTACGATTCTCTGGTGCAATAATAATAAAGCAAAAGTCTATAACTCCAAACTATAGTCACCATGCACCTTATAAATTTGACTCTTAATGTTGGACCTTCTTTAATATTGATTTGAAAAGAAGTTGCGAAACCCTTACCGTATCAAAGTTCTACTTAAAGCCCCACCTAAGCTTCAGCTATACTCAACATACTCTCTCTCTCTCTCTCTCTCTCTCTCTCTCTCTATCGTTTCCTTTGTGTGTAAGGTTCTTAGAGCGTTCTTGAGATTCAATGGCAAACACCATGGCAGATCATGTTCTGAGTGAGGAACAGATTGTCGAGTTTAAAGAAGCCTTTAGCCTATTCGACAAAGATGGAGATGGTGAGCATTTCTCCCTTATGCTTATCGTTTATGGGTCTACCTTGTTTATAATTAATTATAAGCACTTTATGATTCACTAGCTATATATATATATATATATATATGTAGTCTATATTTACAACAGGTTTTCAAGAATATGTATCTAAATATTCATGTTGTGGTTGCATTTGATCGTGTAGGTTGCATTACCGTTGAAGAACTGGCGACTGTTATCCGGTCACTGGATCAAAATCCGACCGAGGAGGAGCTTCAGGACATGATAAGCGAAGTTGATGCCGATGGAAATGGTACTATAGAGTTTGCAGAATTCCTCAACTTAATGGCCAAGAAAATGAAGGTAACGGATTATATATAGTTAAGGCCTTAACTCTACCAATGTACACCCGTTAACCAGACATGTCATGTCAATGTGTCGGAACACAAAAAAGGAAAATTAATGATTTTGAAAATTTTTCATTTTTATAATGTTTTTGTACTTGCTTGCTTATCCACCCCACCAAACAATAAACATATAGTTTAGTCATCAATCTTGATTAAGGTTGGATATGTTTGTGCTCTTTTATAGGAGACTGATGCAGAGGAGGAGCTGAAGGAGGCGTTCAAAGTTTTTGATAAGGACCAAAATGGCTATATATCAGCTACTGAGGTAAGTCGGCTTGCCCCTTATCATTCACTTCACACCATGTGAAAGCATAACTTTATGAAAGTAAAAGTGAGAACCTCATTTTTGCTACAAAACTGAAACTTTTGTTCTGTGTCCTCGCCGTGTGTGTTGACCTCCACAGCTTGAGAATTTCTGACATTCAGAATACAGCTAAGCCTATGATATTGTACCAATACAAGTCTACATCTGTGACCCACAGACACATCATTGAAAAATAATGTTCTTTCATGGAGAAAAAAGTGAAGGTTCAGCTGAATTCTAACATTAGAAATCAGACACTGCAGGGATCATAGACACGGATCTCTATGGTTTGGTCGTGTCTGATCAGGGCCTCAGTGGTGAAATGATTAATGCTAAAATGTATTACATGGACAATCATGTGTAATAGACTAAAATGTTTTATGCAAGCGTTTCACATGTTCCACCCAGTTTACATTAATTTATGTGGGGGCGGGGGGGTATCAAAATGACAGTACCTGCAGGCAGTACATCGCTCTCTGCATGCAATGAACATTAGCACATTCTAATTAGAAATGCAATGCATCTATATATGTTTGACAATCGGGTCCCAAGAGAATCTAACTGCCTAAAACAACTAAACTGTGATTCTCTTTGTAATTTCTTCTGTGCAGTTAAGGCATGTAATGATCAATCTGGGTGAAAAATTGACTGATGAAGAGGTGGAGCAGATGATCAGAGAGGCAGACCTGGATGGTGATGGACAAGTCAACTACGAAGAATTTGTCAAAATGATGATGACCATCGGATAAGCACCTCCTCGATCGACAATATATGATTGAAGAAATTTCTTATTCAAATTCATTAATTTTCAACCTCATTTCCTCCGAATTAAGATCAATAAGTGGGATTAATTACTAGTCCTCATCCTCATGTTCTTGTCTTACGTTGTAGTAGTTTTATGATGTGTCAATGACCCAAAATTATTAGAATGACTCCATGGACAATCATTACCATTTGATTAGTTCAAACCTAAATTGTATTCTTTCTTTTCAAGTAGTTGAACAATATTAATGTTGTCATGTGCGTCAAGTGTTCAGAAAAAAAAACCTGGAAAAATTTATATTAGTTATGTTCTTTATTTTTATTTAATTAATTTCCTTATCCTCCAAGTCATTGGTACGTACCCGGTGTACTGATATGAAATTAATTTCCCAACTTTTCGTTCTAAAGTTTGAATTTGACAGATCAATGGTTTTCAAATGCATGCATATTAACAACACATATATAGTACTGCTGTGTGGGAAAGCTGGATCAGATCATAGGTTCAGTTGTCTCTTTCATGTTAACGTGTTGAGATTTTTTCATATATATATATAGATATGTTTGGTGATAACCTTGTCTCATGTTCCAATATATGGGCATAGAAGTCCACTCTTGCAAAGTCTGAAAAACCGCGTTGAAGTATTAATGGTTTTCTTTTTTAGATGCGCGTAAGAAAAGAATGGAGGTTTGCATGCACATCATCTATCTCTCTCATGTATACGAACACACGCATTCCCATTGGTTTCTCTTTGATCAGCTAGCGAATGCGTGTTTTGCACAGTTTGAGAAAGGTTTTCAAACGTTGAGACATGATCAAGAGATTGTGATGGTTTAGAATTAGCACTTGCTTTGTCCCAATGGAAATTTACAAGTAATATTACGTAACTCATCAAGGCTTGATTTGTTTTTACAAATAATCTCATCTTATCTAATTATTACAATTTTTTTAAATTTTGAAGCAAAAGACAATAAACAATTCAACTTTTTCAAATCTTAAAATAAAAATAATATTAAAAAAATAATATTTTAATAATATTTTAGTCAATTTTCACATCATCTCATCTGTATAACCAAATAAGGACAAAAACAAAATAAATATAAGGAAAAAGTAGAATATTTGAGAAATCACAATTTTACATCTTTGAATTACTATTATTGTTATGTCTCTGTGTACCATATATTGCTAAAACCAGTCAATTGAGAATTGTAACAATTTGAAGGAGGAACTAAAAAAATGTACTTGAGGGAATAAAAATGTAGCACTCTATTCTCCATTAATAATATTATCTAAGTTTTTTTATAAATAAATAAATAAATAATATTACCTAACCTTGCCTAGGAAAATGCAACGAAGGCACAATTGAGGCCAGGGTAAGTTAGTAACTTAACCTAGCCACCTAATTGGCTTTTAGGCCAAACTAAATAATTATATAAAAATTTTATGTGTAGTCACTTTTACGTATTATTTATTTTTTTCACTAATGTGATTGAATGCGTCATATTTTTTTAATATAAAATAACTGTTTTGACTAATCATATCAATAAAGTATATAAAAATACGTAAAAATTACAGGATATCGAAAAACCCATAATTATTTAAGTGAGAATTTCCCATTGAAAAGATTATTAATTGGCGAATTTTAATATAATACGATAGATTATAATTTTTATTTTATCAAGTGCTTTATTACATTATGAAGAATATTTGATCGTTGCCATTGGTGGATGAAGCCCAAAAACAAGCGTTAGGTATGGGTTAGTGGGTTTCATTTTGGTGAGCATTCAAAACCAATCAAAAGGCCCGAGGTGGAATGAGCTTCAGCCTTCAAAATTTTAAATAGATAAGCAGGCCGAGACTAGGCGAGCCCAAAACCACTCAACGTCTTATTTTCTTTACCTTAAACAATTTGGTTACAGGTACTAGGTAGCCTATTTCTATTTCATTTCTAGCATGAACATAGTAATTCATGATGAACACATGGATGGATGATCATGATAAATAATGACTTGCAATCAAAGGCAGCAAAACTGCCTAATATTACAATTTCTTGTTCAAACCATGCCAATTATCTCTCCTCAACAAACAGAAAATAAATAAATAAAAAAATGAAAATAATTACACCATACATCACACTATTTTGAGTCTGTATATGAGGGGAATGGTGGAAAAAAATTAAAATGAATACAAACGATGGACTCGAGCTCACTCTTTGCTGGTTTATCTCAATATACAAACTAACAACAGTGTCTGCGGGTCAAAACTCCATTTTTCGAAAGCTTGAATCAGAAAGAAAATCCAACCCCAACAAATCAGAAAAAGAAATTAAAGAGAAGAACCAGTAAGTGATTAATTTCTTAAGGATGTTTAATTAATCGCAGTTGCACAGCACATGCAGTTGCCAAAGAAGGAAGACCTTGGTTTGCGCTGCTTCTCTTTACCTTTATGTAGAGTTGATGCAGATGCAGCTTCCTTGGTAGACGAGTCACACAATTCTCTGGTTGCCTTCTCGGCAGCAGCAACGTTTTCTTGTTTCTGTGGTGTTACCACAATTTGAGCTTCTTCCTCTTCTTTCAAGAAGCCTAGGAATGGAGTTCTCGACTTCTCAGACTCCCTTCTTTCCAATTTGATGACTTTCTCCTCCACGGCCATTGATTCATACTGTAACACGTCTTTATTGTACCCAACATACTCAACTGAGTTTCCAATATTAACATCAGACTGGCTCGATGAACTCTCCGTGGTATCCTTTTCCTGAAACAATAGTGGGGTTTGATCTGACTCTTCCCCTCTTGCTTGATCAATTCGGAGATCAAGATCAAAACTTGGGGATTTTCGCATCTGAACGTGGGGGGTGTTCATGTAATCGGGATTTGATTCAGTGCTAAGCCTTCCTCCACTTTCCCTTCCGCCAGTACTGCCATTTACAAGCGCAGATCCTTCAGTTTTTATGCCTCGTACACTGGACAAGCTTGCCAAAGTCGTAGTTTCTGTCACTGTCTCTGGAGTTGTTTCTTCGCATTGTGATAGTTCTCTGCAACTTTCCTCAAGTGCAGAAACAAAATTTTCTGCTGTAAATCTCGTGGAATTGAAAGTGGAAAAGTGGGCTACAAAGAGTTCATTGCAGCTTTCCTGCCTCAGTTCAGGATTTGGCTCATCGGTGCTTTGAGTAGTTTCAGGTGCCACTGTACTAGGCCAATTGTGATCATGAGACTGGATTGTAAAAGCAGGAGACTGTAAGAGAAACGCTTCTTCCTGGTCAATCAGAGGGGCTTGAGACATGCATTGCTTTGCGGTTTCACTTTCGCGTGTATCCTTTACAGTGGCAAATGAAGCTTCTGCTTTGTCGTCTATTTTTTCCAGAATTTTCTTCTCCTCTGGTTGCTCCTCTTCACTTCTGCGATCTGTGAAAATCAACTCTGCTGGAACAGGAACCAATCCCTCCGAAACCACCAGAAGCTCTCCTTCTGAGTCCTTGTGGCCTCCCTCGAAAGTGCTATTCTGGTTTCTAACAACTACTTCGACGTTGTAAGCATTCTCAGCAGTCTTTTCCTCCTCAATTCGAGAGTGTTTGATACTGCTAATATCAGTAGAAATGTCAAGCGGACTTCTCATTTCGCACTCCTCATTTTTAGACTCAATCTTCCTGAACTGTGATTGGGTATCATTTGCCTCATCAGTCTTTAGTTCTTTCTCTGGGTTTTCACATAACGGACCTAGATTGGACTCATGTGACACCTCTTCAATTTCTGATCCACTTCCTACTATTTTGGTTTCTCTAGTAAGAATCATCCATTTGTCCTCAGGTTCAGAAACTTCTTGATGTGAGTTCAATAGCTTATCCAGCACAACATTAAGTTCTGAATTCAAGGAATCTTTCCTAATTGAATCAGCCTCAGTAGATAACTCCCCATTGCAATTGTTCCTAATAATTCTTGGGGGGTCTGAGGTCGTTGTTGTCAGATTGCTCAAATCAAACCGTACCCCATTTCCGATTATAATCTCATTTTTCTCTTCGCATGGAAGCTTTTCTTCTTTGAATGTTGCTTCTTTTACTAATGAGTCACTCCTTTTATTTTCCGCACTAGAACTGACACCAAGATTGTTTGATATGTCAGCATTTAAAAGGTGACCATTCTCCTCATTCGCACATTTTACGCTTGGTCCTAGAATATCCTCGCTTCCTTGCAGCAATCCACTACCATCTTCAGAAAGGTTAGCATTGACTTGATCCAGTTCATGTTGATCGGACTTTAAATCTGAAGATCGTCGAGGTTCTGGATCATCTGGCGTAGGTAGAGTGTTAGAAGTTGTATTCCTAATTTACTCTTCCTCTTTTTTTTTTAAACCAGAAACTTAACATGCTAAGTATATAAACTCCATTCCAGACAACAAATAGAAACCACCAGAAAAACATTTCCTTAAACAAGCCTAACATAGGGCAAGCCAAGCTTGTCCATTCTTAATCTAATCTTCCTCTGTTGCAGTTTGTAGCAAACAAACGCATAGGTCTTATGTTGGGTTTCAGTATGTTTGTATGTTTACTATGCATCCTACTAGTACTAAATAAAAATGTGAGGAAGCAATGAAAAATAATTAAACACCTAATATGACTAATTGAAATAAGTTCTTTTAATCAGTGGGTGGACTGAGTATGCTGACCTTCACAGGTGGAAGCCTGCTTCTCAAGCTGATGGTCATATGTTCCTAATAGATTCTCAGCCAAATATGAATCTGACGGCTTTTTGTGAACTTCTGAATCATTTGGTGAAGCTGGTTTGATTTCACCATCTTCACCGCTTGCTTCAATTGCGTCTACCATTGATCTTAAAGATTCAGTGGGAGTTTGAACAACACTTTTTTCTTGCTCTACAGAAGAAAAATGCTGAGTGAAAGTCTGTGGATTGGAATTAGAGTTCTTAAAGCAAAATGGACTATGGACTGAGTATGCGAACCTTCATTTGGGAAAGCTTGCTTCTGAAGCTGAATGTCACTTGTTACCAATTGATTATCATCCAAATTTGGCCCTATTGTCTTCTCATGAACTTCAGAATTTTTCTGCGAAGAAGTTGGTCTGAACTCACTATCTTCATCGCTTGGATCAATTGATTTCATTACTGTTTTTGAAAGTTCAGTGTGAGGATGGACTTCGTTTACTTCTTGCTCTATAGAAGCAAAGAGGCCGAAGTTAATGTTTATGGACTTATCAAATGATCGACAGGTAAAGCACGATGAATTTCAGCACCAGTTATAGAAAAATCAAATTACCAACCTCTTCCACCAGATGTTTCATTTTCAATATGAGGATCTTTTGGTCCTGTTGGTTCATCAGAAGACAGCCCTGCAACTTTTTCGTAAAAATCTTTGGCTGGAGAGGTTGGAACTGTTTGATTTTCCACTTTAACATCATCTGCATCATCAGCTTCTAGTAACAAGTGTTTTGAATCTATAGCATTTGTGTTGTCTTCTTCTGTATTTGTACAAGCAACAATATTATTTTCAATGAAAAACACATTTCGATCAGTAAAGTCAGAAAGAACAAAATATCAAATTACTTAGATTTGCCTTACCTTTTAAACCAGATGTGTTATTGTTACCCATCTCGTTGCCCATGTCTATATTGCCAACTTCTGCAATACAATGAAGCAAAAAGACAAAGTCACGAGAAAACAACTTCGAGGACCGGGAGTTTTCAGCAGCACCACAGAGCTTAAAGAGGGCACGAACACAAAATGTGCAAGTCTAAGAACTTCATACCATGACGAAGATGATTATATTCACATGCATATATAGCTATAAAGATTTGATGACAGCTTCATTCCTCTCAGACTGCCAGAGCATTAATACTTGATTAAAACGTCTACTTCATTGTTATTGCTTAAAGCACAAGCCTCATTGGGTCATTTGTCAGCCAAACATGAATACCTCTAAAAGCAGTGGAACATATACATCTAATTCTCCCATTCTTTTATCTGACATTGACATTCTGTGATCATGAATTTCACAGATTCCTTGAGGACATTGTTAACTAAATAAAGTTGAATCTGTCGGCGACTCAATGCCCATAGCCCTATCAATAATTACGTTTTGCTAAATTCCTAACTAATATGCCAAAAGCTAGGCATTTTTTTGGAGAAAAGTTATGCCAGTCTAACCTAGCTAGCCTTCTAAAGCAGACCATAATCTGCAAATGCAGCACTGACACAAATGATGCGTACCGATCTTGTTTTCGAGTTTGTTAATAAACCCTGTTCAGAGCACATTATGCGGCTTTTAATTTTTAGAAGCGCATCTTCATGAGTACTGAAAACGAGTTGGATTAATTTTCCAATTTCAATGTCAAAAAGATGGTCCATAAAGGACCGTCTCGTGTTGTTCGAGTACATGTGGGAAATACTATAGAGAAAGGTCCATCTAGTCTAGCTGTTCATACCGGAGAAAGACATTTGGACAAGGACCTACATCGGTACCGACCATGGCTGATAAAAAAAGGGTAATGGGATATGGATGGAATGTGAAACACGACTGCAAATGCAACAAGATAATGCATTTCTTTTTGGTGTAGATGATGGTTTAATTGAGCCACATGTAGAATAAAGATTGGCCAGGTTGAGGTCTGCATAACAGGCCGGTGCAGATATTAACTTTATTCTGCCATGGGGTATGGATTAATAATATTTTTGATAAGGCCATGAACAAGTAGGTCTCTCTTCAAGATTTTTTTAGGTCTTAAAAGGCCAGTTCCATTATCTGTATGCGGTGTGGGTAGTAGAAGCAGATATATTTTTAAGGCTAAGTTCATCATGGCTGAGCATTTTGCTTTGGAACTCCCTACCTGTCCACGGCTCAAAAGTAAACTTGTTGGACCCTCCCCCCTTCCTTTTCCTTTTCTCAGAACCAGAGGAACGTAAAGAAAAGTTGGTTGAAACCACCGCACCCACTTTTAAACAAAATAAATTAGCCATGGAAATGATTATACCATATTGCATCCTTCTGAGGCAGCAACTTTCTTATTTCTTGTAACCAAACCCATCTCTCATCTCCCCTGCTGTGTTTGTACTTGGTTTATCCCATGGATGAACGTACAAATCAATAGGACCGTCACATCAAAACAGTGGAGATCTAAGAAGCTAAGCATCTTGGAGAACCAGTAAAGCTTGAACCCATTGAAGGTATCGTGGGTGTGGCCACAATATTGCTACATGCAATCGCTGCTTAGCACCTCTTATCTTCACTGTTTTTATCTTTGAGAAGTGGTTTTTTTTTTTTTTAGGGGAACCTCCGGACTTTATTGAGTGCCCTCACTTATGGAAGAGAAAAACCGTAAATACAAAGATACTAAAATGACATAACATCATCACTATAAACAAAAAAAGTAAGCCCTTTAAAATCAAAATCTCAAATAAGGAAGACCTAACTTATCCGTTTTAAGTAGAGGTTGCAATATGTGACACGGCCCGTTATTCCAACACGAACACGATATGATAAAAGCGAGTTAGGGTCTAGTCTTAACGAGCTCGGGACAAAACGGGTTGACTCGTTAAGACACAATTGCTTAACGGGTTGATAACGGGTCAACTCGTTTTGACCCGTTAAGAAAGTTAAAGTTATAATTATATCCTTATACCTAAAAATAAAATTGTTGGGATTTTAATTTTGATATTTTTATTGTTTGGATTGTAATTTTGGACTTGTAGTTAGTTTTATATTTTTTTTATATATTGTGATTTTAACATTTATATAAAATTATACTAAATTTAACTAGGTTAAAAGGGTTAATTCGGGTCTGTTCAATCCATTTACATAAACGGGTCAAAATGGGTTAACACGATATGACTCGTTATGTTAATGGGTCGTGTTAGGGTTTGAGATTTTGACACGATAAGCTTAACGGGTCGGGATTGGGTTGATCCATATAGTATAATATACATGTCTTGACACGACCCGTTAACACGATTTGACACTCTAATTTTAAGTAAGCCTTTTAGAAGAAAAGGAAGATCAGAAAAATTATTCCAAGTGCAACTACAACCATTAGCACCCATGCATGTCAAAAAGTCTGCTGGAGCATTACCTTGCCTATAAACGTGTGAAATTGTAAAATCCAAACCTGCCAAAATAGAAAGAATTTCCTCCCAAAAATCTTTAAAGTACCAAATACCACAATCATTGAATCCAGCTCCAAGTCAACATGTACAAGTCCCAAGTTTGCAATAATGCGTAAGCCATGTAGAAGACCCGTTCCTTCAGCCAGGTTATTAGAGCCGTGCCCCAGATCAACCACAAAAGCAGTAATAAGATCATCATGTATTACATTATGAAAAGTTTTGCTCTGCACTGGACTTTTGCTGAGAAGTTTTAGCTTGTTAAATGTATTTTTTTCTAGTTATTTAGTAGGTATGGTTGTTTTACTTCTTTTCAATAACACTATAGAAGCCATTTCTTGAAATTAGGGAAGAAATTTGCTCCAAATTGGACACTTTTGTATGTGGTCAAGTAAGCAGCAGCTAGGGCTGTATAGCAAACTGGCAAACCGATCGGGACTGACTCAGACCGGCCGCCGGAGCTCGGAACCGGCCGAAACCGGCAGGGAACCGGTCGGCCGTCGGTGGTAATTTATCAAAACCGGCATTGGCCGGTTCGGTCTCGGTTTGAACCAGCCAAAAACCAAAAAATCGGCCGACGTCGCATATATATATTTTTAAAATATATTCATTCATTAAACAACGCCGTTTCACTTAAATAAGTGAAACGGCGTCATTTGCATCTTAAGGTTAGAAAAAAAAATAAAGGGAACGGCGCCCGTTCCAAGTAGGGCATATTAATCCCCAGCCCTGTTTCTTTCCCAGTTTTCCCCTCCCTCTTCGATTTCGACTCGGGCTCTCACTCGTCACTCTCAGCGCCGTTGCCTCCACTCCACTCACGGCTCACCGACGCCCAGCGGTCCACCGTCCAGTAGCGGCGCAGCCTCCACCGCTCAACGTTCTTCCGGCAAAAGGCGCAGCCCGAGAGCTTCCATTTTATTTTTTAGGTATGAACCATTGAACCATATGATTTTAATTTTTGTGAGATTTATTTATTTTCTTTATAAGTATTTTGTGACATTTATGTTTTAGAAGTATTTTTTTTGTGAGATTTATAAGTATTTTTTTTATAAGTATTTCAGCCCGAGAGCCCTGTTTGTGTTTTCTGGTTTGGTGCCGTGCATTCACGGATTGAAGATGTTTTATAGATTTTGTAGTTTGTACAATGAACAATCGGTGGTTTTTGAAGATGCAGTGTGCATTTCAATTTTATAGATTGACAGTTTTGTTGAAAATAAAATAATTTGTGATGTTTATTGAAATTTGAAAGTAAAAGTTATGATGTGTTATAAATAATTTGTGATGTTTATTGAAAGTAAAATTTATGATGTGTTATAAATAATTTGTGATGTTTATTGACAATCAATGTTCATAATTTATTGAAAGTAAAATAATTTGTGAGATTTATGAGCGATCTAAAATGTAGATTAGAATCTTAGATTTGTGATGTTTGCCACGTTGCAAACTACCTGCTGTGTAATTGACAATTGTGGTGATTTTTTGTTCTTTCTTAGTTTTACATGTTAGATGGATTTTTCGTCAAGTCCAATTGATCTTGATTCGAACTCCCAAATACCAAAACCCCCAGCTTCAAGTGCCCCTAATAGTAGTAATTGTCCACTTCCTAAGAAACGGAAGGGGAAGGATCCGTCAATTGTTTGGGATCATTTTACAAAAGTTAAGGGTTGTTTCGTAGATGATCCTAAGGCTAAGTGTAATTATTGTGACAAGATATACGCTTGCCACTCGAAGAGGAACGTAACTTCAACCATGCAAAACCATCTACCTTCATGTCCCAAAAATCTTCATAAACGCGGGCCTTTAGATAAATACCAAACAATATTGGCAGGTGAGGTATCCTTGGAGGGGTTTGGAGAGACTGATAATTCTTTAAGAAATATTGTAACCTATAAATATAGTGAAGAGGCTGTGAGGATAGCACTTGCGGAGATGGTAATTCTCGATGAATTACCATTTAGAATTGTTGAAGGGTAAGGATTTAAGAAGATGGTTTGGTTGCTTGAACCTAGATTTAAAATGCCATGTCGAGTGACGGTTGCAAGAGATTGTATGAAACTATTTGAATCTGAAAAGCCAAACTTAAAAAGTTATTTAAAGATGGGGGAATGAGGATTTCATTAACTACCGATACGTGGACATCGGTACAAAATCTTAATTATATGTGCCTAACTGCTCATTTCATTGATAGTGATTGGAAATTGCAGAAGAAAATCATTAATTTTTGTTTAATCCCTAATCATCGAGGGGATACTATTGGAAAATATGTTGAATCGTGCCTCCTTCATTGGGGCATTGATAAGATATTTACTGTTACTGTTGATAATGCTAGCTCAAATGATACTGCAATTGCATATTTGAGACATTTTTTGACAGAGAATATGTTTGAGGGGAAGTATATGCATATGAGATGTTGTGCTCATATTCTGAATCTTGTCGTGAATGAGGGTCTTAAGGAGTGTGATGATGCCATTACAATGGTTAGAAATGCGGTTAGATATGTGCGCTCCTCCCCTGCAAGATTAGACAAGTTTAAGAGATGTGCAGAAAAAGAAAAAAGTGATTGTAAAAAAATGTTGTGCCTTGATGTGCAAACCCGATGGAATTCAACTTATATGATGTTAGAGGCTGCTGAGAAATTTGAAAATACTTTTAGGCGAAAGGAGATTGAGGACTACAATTTTCTTTCTTACTTTAAGGATGGAAACATTGGACCTCCTAGAGCTGACGAGTGGGAGACAGTGCAGGTTTTTGTGAAATTTTTGAAGGTGTTTTATGATGCCACTTGTCGATTTTCTGGTTCTTTACATGTCACGGCAAACACAAGTTTTTTAGAGATTTGTAGGCTCCAAAAAGAGTTGGTTAGACTGTGTGAGAGTGAGAATACTTGTTTGATGAGCATGACCATTAGCATGAGAATGAAATTTGATAAATATTGGGGTTCATTGGATATGATGAATTTGTTGTTGTTGATTGCAGTTCTCCTTGATCCATGTAGCAAGTTGGGGCTTCTTACTTTTCACTTGAAAAAAATTTATGATCACAATTGAGCTGAAGATTTGTTGTCAAGGGTGAAACAATTATTATTAGACATGTATGCGGAGTATAATGCTACGTTCGGTTCTTCCTTGAGTAGCAGAGAACATGTTTCCCCTTCGTCATCTGCCCTTCCAAATGATGCTGAAGACAATCATGAGTTACAACTTTTTTATGAGTGGTTGCTAGCATCGACTGCCTCTGGATCTACAGCTACCAAAACAGAGATTGACCGATATTTATCAGATGGTTGTGAGGTATTCAGTCAATCTTTTGACTTGTTGAATTGGTGGAAAGTGAATGAGCCTAACTATCCTATACTTGCGAGAATTGCACGAGATGTGCTAGCCATGCCTGTTTCCACGGTTGCATCAGAGTCCGCATTTAGTATGGGAGGTCGTGTACTTGATCCTTTTCGGAGTTCCTTAGCTCCGAGAACTGTTGAGGCACTTATTTGTACTTAGAATTGGTTGCGACATCCGTCAACGCCAATTGATATTCGAGACTCCATGGATAATGTTGAGAGCTTTGTAGTAGAATCTGGTAATGTGTTTTTCTCATTCAATTTCCATATTCATTTATTTTTATAATTTAATTTAATTTTTTTTTCATTATCCTAATTTATTAATATTGATTATTTGGTGTTTTCTTATAGAGTTAGGAGCATCATACATAACAACTATTGATGATTGAATACTCGAAGACTGCAATTGAAGAATGAAGATTTTTTGGGTTTTATTCAAGAACAATTGTTATTTGTTCTTACTTGCTTAAGACAATTTAGTTTTGTTTGTAATGTGTATTAAACATGATCTAGTGGAGTTTTTTTTATTTATCTACTAATTAGTAATTTAGCATATAAGATAATAAGACTATAAAATATAAGTAGTATATATGTACTAGTTATTAGTTACTAATAATATATACATGGCATGATTAAAATTAAAAAGAAATTGTACTAATAATTGCAAAAATAAATTCTATAAAAAAAGTCTAAATGTAAATGATCTTGAATAACAAATTGAGCCCAAAAAGAGCTTGAATTGGGTCTTAAAATGGTCCAAACAGAGTGGTTCAAACCGGCCCAAAACATGTGGCCCAAAACCGACCAACCGACCGTGAATCGGCCGGTTTTCCCCTAATGATCGGCCGGTTTGGTCTCTCCAGAAAACCGAACTATCAATTTCGGTTTGGGCCCAAAACCGAACCGATAGTTCAGTTTTTCAGCCCTAGCTGCAGCCAATCTGATGTTATTGCAGAGAGCTACTTTAACAACTTGAGTGATCCAGACAAAATTGACAAAATCTATGGGGCTCTTCTAAATTGTTATGCCAGAGAAGGCCTTGTTGATAAGTCCCTTTCCCACATGGGGAAGATGAAAGAGATGGGATTTGCTTGTAGTCCCCTCACCTACAATAACATCATGTGCCTATATACAAACAATGGCCAGCCTGAGAAAGTCCCTATTGTGTTATAAAAAATGAAGAAGGATGGCATCTCCCCTGACAATTTTAGCTATGGAATTAGCATAGATTCCTATGGCAAAAGATCTGATCTTAAGGGCATAGAGGAAGTTCTAAAGGAAATGGAGAGCCTACCTCACATCTCTGTGGGCTGGAATACTTATGCAATGGTTGCCAATTACTACATAAAAGCTGACATCCGTGAGAAAGCACTGATCTACGTTTAATGTCATTCCTCCACCTATCTATAATGTACTTTTTCGGCAAATCTCGGACATTCCTTGCAGCAAAAATTGAAAGAATGTGCCTACATACAATTCCTTTCATCTCAAATAGTCCACACATGCACTTCACCTCGCACTCATCTTCATTGAAGTATGCCTGCACAATTGATCGTTTGATGCAGTCTTCAACTTGCCTCTGGTCATTTACTTGATATGTTGTAATCGCCCCCTCCGTTTTTATGAGAACACAACGAGAATAGATAATCCCCATTACTTCTGCATGTACTTCCTTAAATTTAGAATTTATATACATTTCTTAAAATCTCTTCTCCACAGGTAAATGGGATATGCATGGGATTGTGCAATTGATTGAGTGAAAGTCCGCTGCTATTTCATTCTCTACTTTTTTCCTCAGTGCATTGTCAAATTGATCGATGAATTCTTTTAATGTAGTCTCTGAATGTACAAATCCATCAAAAAGGGCATTCATGCCTTCACTCCTTTGAGTTGTGCACATCCCAGTCTAGAAGGTATCTTGGTATCTTTTAGGTATACAAGAACCCAAAACATTCGCTCACTATAGAGATTTTGAAGCCATGCATTTTCGTGCAACTTGTAACTGTCAAGAAACACCTCCCAAGACTTCTCAAACTCTTCAGAAGTCTAAAAATCATAAACACTTTTATGCAATGTACTTTTCAAACCACGCTCATATTCAGTATATGACCCTAACTTCTCTGGCAGTTTTTGCATTATGTGCCACAAACATATCTGTGCCGGGTGTGTGGAAAAACTATTGCAATCGCATTTTTCATGGCTCTGTCTTGATTAGTGATGATAGCTTTTGGCGCTCTCCCATTCATAGATTTCAACCAAGTCTCAAATAACCAAACAAATGTTTCAGTATTTTCACTTGATATCAAACCTGCTCCCAAAAGAATTGTTTGTCCATGGTGGTTAATACCAACAAACGGGAAAAATGGCATGCCATATCTATTTGTTAGATATGTTGTATCAAATGTCACAACATCTCCAAAATACTCATATGCTACTCTGCTACGTGCATCGGCCTAAAAGACATTTTGCAATCGTCCATTATCATCCAAATCCATCAAGGAGTAAAACTCATCATTCTTATACTGCATTCTCTCAAAATAACCACGAAGTGCATCAGCACCTCCTTTGCCAAGTCTAAGGCGTCAAGCCTTATCAATATAATTCCGTGCATCTTTCTCAATGAATGGAAGTTTCTCAAATCCACCAGCCTCGACTGCCAAGGCATTAAAACTTTTGGATATGTCGATGCCTGCCTTGTCGTTGATATCTAACTGCCTCTTTACGGAGTCATCAATAGCTCGATTACATCTAAAAAATCTTGCCTTTTGTGGACTTAGTCCATGGTTGTGTGCATTCTGTACAGTAGTTATGCGTAAGACATCACCAACCAAGTGTGCATTAATTTTCGCCTTACAATTGGTCTTCGTTGTTGGGTGTGGTTTAGAAATGTTGGTAATTCAGTTCCTTGCATTACCATCACGCACACAACCAAGTGTTACATATTTAACACTTCCATCAACTTTCATTATACTTCTTTGGGTCATTATGCCAAATTCAATATGTCTCCCATATTGTTTATAGTAGTCAATGAGTTCTTGCTCAGTTTTTAAAAACATCCCAGCCGTTGGCTCTGAAACCCCATCATCATCATCATTCTCAAGCGTTGGCTCTAAAACTTCATCATCATCATCATCATCCCCCAGCTTTGACTCTAAAACTCCATCATCATCGTCATTCCCTGGCGTTAGCTCTAAAACCACATGATCATCATTTACTTTCTCACCATCTCTCACATTTGGGGCATCCATATAATTACTGCTTTTAGAAAAAAATAGCGATTGCTTCCTAGATGTGCTTTTTTTCCCTTTCTCCATAAAAAAACAATATTGATATATTTACGCACAACATGAAATCAAAAAAATTAAATAAGTTAACACTGATTATGTAAACAAACAAACATAAAAAATAATCGGAACATGTTTCAAACTACAAACAAACAATAAAGAGCATTGTTTCAAAGCCCCACTTGTTTTTGCATTAAATAATATTAATATCAAAACCATTAAATCATACACACGTACACCTTGAATATAAAATGCCCCCACACACCTTTGAATTACTTGTGTTAATTCTCATATATGCAACTCAGTAATGATAGAAACATGACGTGAAAGAAATAAGGGTTGTATACGATTGCTGGAAAATAAAGATATCCATGGGTTGTAGCGATTCCTGAAAAATAAAAAAAAACAACCTAAGCTTTGTAAATGGCAGTGGACCCAGATGCACGGCAGTTTGCAGATGCCAAGACGCACGGCACAGAGAGGGAGAGGGAAAGAAATGAGTTAAGATTTCTGATTTGTTATTTATTTAAAAATAAGGGTGTTTTGGTCAATTTTATGATAAAAATAGGGACCTTTTAGTCTATTCCTAATTCTTGACTGCGAATGAGTCCTATTATGCGGACTGTACATAGCGCTACCCTTAATTTTATACAATGACCTAAAGTAACATGACCGTAAGTAAATAACTCTTTGACTTCCTTTAAAATTAAATAAATTTTATGAATGTAGTAGTTTATAAAATAAAACTAAAAAAGGCACGAGTTGAAAAAGAGTAAGAAATGATACTTGCAGTCGTGAGTGTGCAGTCGTCGTGCAGTCGCTTTGAAAAAAATAAATAAATATGGGACCCACATGAAAAGAAATTAATTTTTTAATAGTGGATCCCACTCTTTTTCAAAGCGACTGCACGGCGTTTGCGCATTCTACGACTGTATGTAGCATTACTCTCGTTGAAAAATTCATTTAAAAAGAGGCCAGGTGTTAACGAAACCATAGATCAAGACCTACTAATTAATGCTAAATGAAAATTACTAAAACTTGATCATACATATTAATTTTCATTTAATAAATTTAACATAATAATAGATATTATCATATTATTTAATATTTTTTAAGCTTATCAAAACTTATTAATTTAAGATAACTCAAGAGTCAACATGATATCGTCGAAGTCCTAACTTCAAACCTGTCATAATAACATATGTCCACACGGAATATATATTACCAATTTATCACTTTAAGCTAAACTAATAAAAATCCGAAAACAATTTTTGACTGAAGCACACGTACACTTTCAAAGAAAATTACTAACTTGACCAATAACTTGGCTTCGGAGACAAAGATTAAGGACATGTTTGAATGCTTAGAATATTTTAGGATTTTGTAAATAGTAGTAAAATGATTTAAGTAAAAATGTTTTTATTGTATTTTGGGAAATGAGAAAAAATAAATAAATAAAAATATATTTGAAAATAATACTACATTAGAGTTCTTCAAAGTGAATATAGATCATAAAATTAAAAATTGGTTTGAATATAATTTTTTTAGAGTAATGCTACATACAGTAGTGGAACGTGCAAACGTCGTGCAGTCACTTTGAAAAATAGTGGAATCCACTATTAAAAAATTAATTTCTTTTCATGTGGGTCCCATGCATATTTATTCACTTTTTTCAAAGCGACTGTACGACACTTGCACACTCAAAACTGCAAGTATCATTTCTCAAATTTTTAATATAATTTTTGTTAAACTTGTAAAAGTTAAGTAATAATTATATAATTATTAGTTGAATAAGTGGAAAATTTGAGAATATAATAACTTATTTTAAAATTAGAAAGTGTTTTGTATTTGAGTGATATATGTTTGAAAATGAAGTTACGAGAAATTTTAAGAATTTTGAGAGAATTCCATGTTTGCCAAACATGCCCTATAATCAAAATAGTCTGAATAGATACTTTGACCTAGTATTTGGGGCATGCAATTACATCGTTCTTTCTTATCCATTGCCATCGTCATAACTGAGACTGGAAAATTATTCCATTCTTCGACGTTAAGTTCATTTTATAATTTGCATGAACCTTTTGGGTATTGACTTGAAAAAAAAAAAAAATGTGATGAGTGAGATCATAGATATATCGTCATACTAATTTTCCAGGCTTGCGTATGAGTGATGGCTGCTTTAAAGTTGTGAAGGCAACGCAAATGGGTGAACAAAGCCGGGTTTATACACTAGGTACCCTTTATTTGAAGGAAAACTAAACATATCGTGTGCTCCAAGGGAGCATTAGACATGCATACATACATTTATATTATAAGAGTAATTAATCAATATTTTTATTAAACTCTTTTGAACAATATTAGATATAGTTTTAGAGTGTGCAAATCTCGCGCACACCTTTTGAAAAATAATAAAACCCATCATTAAAAAATAGATTTTTTTAACGTGAGTCTCAAACTTATTCACATTTTTTAAAAGAAGTGTATCGGGTTTGCATATCCTAAAACTATACAAATCATTTCTTATTCATCACTTACTATTTCTATTAATAAGTTAGCTTCTTTGGATAAATGGTATTATTTTTATCATGCATTTAGAGAGTTTTTTCCCCTGCAATTGGTGAGAAGGTTCTTAAACCAACTAAAACGGCGATTGACCGTTGACAAGGACTGTCTAGAAGGAAATTGACGAGGATAATTGCCAAAATACCTTCATGTGGATAAAATAGAAAAAATAATCTTGGAAATCAGAAAGGATCATATTATGGATGTGAGAGTTTATTATGAGGGAGGGTGTGAAAGGGAAAGGTTGTTGCATGCCCTTGAAGAAAGTACTATATATGGAATATTGAACATATGGAAAATGCTACTTAGACCGATAAAATTGATCGATTGTGATTTTTATTTTTAGTTTTTTAACTTAATAATTAAGAAAATGATTATTAGTGAATTGATATATATATATTAAATGTTTTAAACTATATAAAAAATGGTTGAAAAAAAAATGTATTTGCAGTTGTTGGCCAACTTTCTCGGTTAGAAATGTCGGTCCATTAGCATTATCCTTGAACATATAGGTCAGAAGAAAATAAAAAACAGAGATAAGTGTCTGAGAGCATTAGCATTGGTTTCATTAAATTCATCTTCAAAATTTGATGAAAAGTACATGTTTTTCATAAATTCAAAACTTCCTTATCCATAACTCCACATTGGATTAGCCATTAGATTCATCAAAATAATAATATAATATTATTTTTTAATAATAATATTTTTAATTTTTTTCTCATATTTTACAATTACACTAACTATATATACATTAATAATTTAATTTAATACTTAAATTATTGATACTAACTAGAGGGTCATTTATATTGTTAAGGCCAGAAAATGCATCAACACCCACCATGCAATAGTGTTAGTAAAAAAGGTATTCAAAAGAAAAGATGAAAGAATTACATTACACAAATTATAGGAAATGTAAGAAATATATTTTATAATAAAATAATAGGAATAGAGAATGAATAGTGGATCTTCAAATATAGAGATAAAGATGAAGGTACTGTAGCTCAAAGCTTGAGCTTTGATAGTATACCGAATCCAATGCTAGTATTTTAATCCCCAAATCATCAAATTTTAATGAAAACTCCCTTTTGATGAGACCGATGCGGGTGCTCTGAGTCCTTTTAATATAGGCTAAGGACAGAGTACTCAAATATTTAAAAATATGATCCTAGATAATTGTTCTCATACTTCAACGGTATCTTCGATGAACGCATTATTTTTGTTTTCGTATTAAGTGAAAGAAGCTAACCCAATTGTTAGAAATACAGAAATGCTAAATCCACTGAAAAAATGTCTCGAAAGTGTGTCCCGAAAGTAATTTTTTTTACTTAGTGATTAAGGAAGTATTTTTTAATGATGTTGTGAATTTTTTATTTTTTTAAAAAAATGTTCATGATGATTAAAAAAATACATAAATAAAATAAATAAATAAAATGCACTTATTGGGACACTTTTTCGGTGAGTGTAGTGTTACTCTTAGAAATATTAGAAGCAAAGATGAATAAGCTACCTAAAGACACTCCTTCGATCGCTTTATGATATTCCTGTAACCCAATTGGAAACATTGAAGACTGTTTCGCATCTCTTCCACAATTTTGGATAGAATTTTGTAGGATACTTGGCAAAGACCAATGGGTTTGAAAATTGAAAGTAAAACAAAACATAACGTGGGTTTAACTAATCAGTAAAGCACAAAGAAAATGCTGCCAACATAAAGGGAAATTCAGTGAGCGACGAGGTCCAAAAAATAGGATGTTTTGTTAACCTGCATAGAAAAGTAGCACAGATATCTGCACTTTGCTGGCCTATAAGTTGCTGGCCTTCAAGCTTTATATCCATGTCTTGGTTTTATCCATTACTCTTACGTTGTTTCATTTCTTCCCAAGAGCATTTTGTGCGCACTTATATCCTTGAGTTTGATGATATTTCACTTACTGAAGAAAAATACACACAAACATTGTTGCTATATGTTCAATTAATTTCTCGCTTTCCTGTAGTGACCAGCTTTGTGGCATCGAAGGCTATACATAAAAACACCGGGACTCCTAGTTTGTATCCAAGTTATTTTATCCATTTGGCATTGCAGGCTTGCAGCGCATATCTTTATTATCTGCACTTTGCTCCTTACGTCCTTGATTTTTTACTTGTGTGTATTCGAGTTATTTTATCTATTTGGCATTGCAGCATACCTCCATTGTTGTCTTCCGCTCTGCCACATTTATTTTCCAATAGCCTTTTTGCTGTCTGTCATCCTTGCTATTTTGCTTAATATATAATCTACATTAGTCATCTGCTTCTTTTACTTTTGATCCTCTGCTTTCCAAACCAATGTCTAGCGTTCTCTTAGCAATATTGGACCCCATTGATTCTTTACTTCTTGCACCAGGCACCCTTAGCCAACCCAACAAGAGATGGCACTCCGCTTTTGTGACCATATATTGTTCTAGAGCCCTACTATCTTTCTTCAACAATTCTCTACCCCATAAGAAAAAAATTGAGGTTTCACGCATTCCTTCTTTCCTTACAGTGGATTTCAAAGCGGAGTCTATTTTCAAAATTGATCAAACAAGTCTCACTAAGCTTGTGAAAGACAAAAAAGTCGACAACCTCCAAAACATTGGAGGAGTTCTAAGAGTAGCATCTAGTCTTCAAACCAATATTGAATTCGGGATTCCTGCTGATCTTGTAGACATTGCTCACCGTCACGAGGCTTTTGGCCAAAACACCTATGAAAGACCTCCTACAAAGAGCTTCTTCAATTTCATAGTGGAAGCCTTCAAGGATCTTACCATTTTCATCCTTTCAGGATGTGCTGCATTATCTCTTGCATTTGGCATAAAAGAGCATGGAATAAAAGAAGGATGGTACGATGGTGGAAGCATATTTGTTGCTATATTTCTTGTCATTGTTGTTTCTTCCACAAGTAACTTTAGGCAAAATAGACAATTTGACAAGTTATCCGAAGTCAGCAACAACATCCAAGTTGATGTTGTGAGAGCTGGGAGACGTCAACAGATATCGGTGTTTGAAATTGTTGTTGGAGATGTCGTTTGCTTAAAGATTGGAGACCAAGTACCGGCAGATGGGCTATTCTTAGACGGGCACTCATTGCAAGTGGACGAATCGAGCATGACAGGGGAGAGTGAACCCGGAGAAGTAAATTGCAGTCATCCATTTTTTATTTCCGGTACAAAGGTTGTGGATGGATATGCTCGAATGCTTGTCACTTCAGTTGGCATGAACACAACATGGGGCGAGATGATGAGCTCAATCAACCGAGACACCAATGAACAGACACCTTTACAAGCTCGCCTCAACAAGCTAACTTCATCAATAGGCAAGGTTGGTTTGGCAGTTGCATTTCTAGTTCTCGTAGTCTTGCTGGTTCGCTACTTCACAGGAAATACAGAAGATGAGAAAGGCAATAGGGAGTTCAATGGCAGCAAGACCAAGGTCGATGACATAGTGAATGATGTAGTAAAGATAGTAGCTGCTGCAATTACTATAGTCGTGGTTGCAATTCCAGAAGGATTGCCCCTCGCTGTCACGCTTACACTTGCTTATTCCATGAAGAGAATGATGGCGGATCAGGCAATGGTTCGGAAGCTTTCTGCCTGTGAGACCATGGGTTCTGCCACCACCATTTGTACTGACAAAACAGGCACTCTCACACTAAACCAAATGAAGGTGACAAAGTTTTGGCTTGGGAAAGAATCTTTTTTGGCAAATGCTTACTCGTCAATCGCTCCATATATTCTTGAATTGTTCCACGAAGGAGTTGCTTTGAACACAACTGGTAGTATTTTCAGGCCTAATTCAGGATCTGAAATCGAGTTCTCAGGTAGTCCCACTGAAAAGGCAATTCTTTCATGGGCTGTTCTGGAGCTAAACATGGAAATGAAGCAATTGAAGCAAAGTCGAACGATTATTTTCATCGAAGCATTCAATTCCAAGAAGAAAAGAAGCGGGGTCCTGATGAGGAGAATGGTAGACAACACAGCCCATGTACACTGGAAAGGAGCTGCGGAGATGATACTAAAGATGTGTTCAAGCTATTATGATGCTTCTGGAATTATTAAATATCTAGATGACAGTGAGAAGATTAAATTTGAGCAAATTATTGAAGGTATGGCAGCGAGCAGCCTCCGATGCATTGCTTTTGCGCATAAAAAAGTTTCAGAAGAATATAATGGAGATGATGAAGAATGTAAAAAGCTAGAAGAAGATGGTTTGACCCTTTTAGGATTGGTGGGAATTAAGGACCCATGCCGTCCAGGGGTGAAGAAAGCTGTGGAAGATTGTCAATATGCTGGTGTCAACATCAAAATGATCACTGGAGACAATATTTTCACGGCTAAAGCTATAGCCACTGAATGTGGGATACTAACGCCTGGTCAGGACATTCTCGGCGGAGCAGTAGTAGAAGGTGAGGAATTTAGAAACTACACACCAGAGGAGAGATTGGAAAAGGTTGATAAAATTTGTGTGATGGCAAGATCCTCTCCTTTTGACAAACTTCTGATGGTAGAATGCTTGAAACAGAAAGGGCATGTGGTTGCAGTTACAGGGGATGGCACAAATGATGCACCGGCGTTAAAAGAAGCTGATATAGGACTTTCAATGGGGATTCAAGGAACCGAGGTGGCCAAGGAAAGCTCAGACATCGTCATTTTGGATGACAATTTTGCTTCCGTGGCCACAGTTGTCGTGTGGGGAAGGTGTGTCTATAACAACATTCAGAAGTTCATCCAATTCCAACTCACCGTAAATGTTGCTGCTCTGGTGATCAACTTTGTGGCAGCAGTTTCAGCTGGTGAGGTCCCGTTAACAGCAGTGCAATTATTGTGGGTGAACTTGATTATGGACACTTTGGGTGCTCTGGCTCTTGCAACTGAGAAGCCAACCAAGGAGCTGATGGAAAAACCGCCTGTCGGTTGGACTGAGCCACTTATTACCAACATTATGTGGAGGAACCTCTTAGCCCAAGCTTTATATCAGATAGCCATCCTCTTGACCTTACAATTTAAAGGTCAGTCCATCTTTGATGTGACTGAGAAGGTAAAAGACACCCTGATCTTTAACACTTTTGTTCTTTGCCAAGTCTTTAACGAATTCAACGCGAGGAAGCTCGAGAAGAAGAACGTATTCAAGGGAATACACAGGAACAAGTTGTTTTTGGGGATCATTGCGATAACCATAGTTCTCCAGGTAGTCATGGTAGAGTTTTTGAAGAAGTTTGCAGATACAGAAAGGTTGAATTGGGTGCAATGGTGTTCATGCATTGGACTGGCAGCAGTAGCTTGGCCAATCGGTTGGATTGTCAAGTGGATACCTGTTCCACAGAGACCAATTTTCAGCTACCTAAAGATGAAAAAGATATAAAATACTGCCACTCAAATGCGCATCTGGTCTCTTTTTATACTAGTTTAGTTCTCCCATTCTATACCAAATATGATATGTGAGCACTAATGTCGTTTATTCAATAACATAATTCTCTTTACTCATGCATCGAGGGAAGTTTCAATAAAAATGTCTTTTGGGAATGTCTGTTTAAATGCTTAAAACGTAAATACAGCCTGGGCATTAGTTGAATCAGCATATGTTTTCAGTTCTCTGTTTTTCTTTTTACCTTCGTCTAATTAATGGGAGTCCAACCCACGATCTCATCTTTCGTCCTGCTCTGATAGAGGTAAAGACTTCAGTTAAATTAGAGCTTATTGATCCATGGGAACCCATTCGTACAATAGATTCGGACAAAAATAAACAACAATGTAATTTCAGCGAACACATATGGTTCGATTCTGTAAAAAAGGGATCATGAAGGTAGTCTGTATTTCATTCATGGACATGGTTTCGTGCGGGATCAATCTCGGTACGGTAATTAAAAAGTAACCCATCTTGTGGTGCGAAAATCGAGAACACAACCTGATCTTCTGTTGACTCTAAAAAGAAGAAAAAAAAAAGGATCATTTAAGCCCATGCATGAATATCATAGTCACAAGACGACGGGGGCTTCCCTCACCCACCCACCAAATCGGGGGTATGATTTAAGTTTGTAATTATGGCGAATGCGAGTACATGGTGTAATGGAACTAAATCCTAATGGATCATGATTCATGAACGTTGGTTGCTTTTCGTTGATATCGGACAGGATTTGTTCGTGGAAAAGCTATAGAAGAACTTCAAAATTATGAACGTTGTGGGTAAAAAGTCTACAAATGTTCTGTGAGAGCTTAAATTGATTGAAATATCTTTATTCTGATGGAATTATAAGTAGTGGTTAAGTACTCGGAGTTGTTTTTATTTTAAACAGTTGTTCAAGAATTTTTCATTCGTGATAAAAAAAACTGTGTTCTGTTATTTTTTTTTAACTTTTTTAGATTTTGGTTTAATATTTTGTTAGGTTAGATATACGTAGCCCGCTCCACTTTATCGCTTATTCTTTTTCAATTTTTTTTTTCATTTTTTTATTTACATTTTTAATAGATTTAAATATTTTAAAAAAATAAAAAAATACATTAATACACTTAAAATTACTTCCTTAATCACTACGTAAAAAAAAAAAAAATCATCACGTTATACATTTGAGCGGCATGTTACGGGTGGCGCCGCGGCAAAGTAGCCTTTTTCTAGATATATATAGCCATTATTACTTTTAACTTCTGCATTTTTTTGTTCAAATATAATATTACTCCTTATGAAATAGTGAGTGTTGGTAGTGTATGTGATTCCGAATTTTTTATGAGAGAGAATTTATTGCTCTTTATAATGATCTAATGAGATTACAATTGTAACATTGACTAATTATTTTGAAGTATAGCTGAGATATGGTTCGGATTTTTTCTTATAAAGTCACAAATGGTATTAGAATATATTCTAACTAGATGTAGGATTTGGATTTGAATTTGAATTCTACGGTCTTTAAATAAAGGTGTTATACTTGAACTTGGATACCCGTAAGGTTTATAAAAAGTGTATTTTTTCTTTAAGACTTATTATATGTATTATATAATTCATGAGTTTAATGTTTTTATTTTTGTGTACTTATTAATTATTTTAGTTTTGGACATAACCATTTGAGTTAAATATGAGCTTGTTAATTTTTATTCATTGAAAAATATTGGGTTCAATTAGTATAACTAACTTTATTTCGTTTTAGAATATGTGAACTTTGCATGTGGATTTTTTGAAAGTGATAGAAAGCTTGGAGAGGGAGCTGATTGAGTGCAGTAGTGGGTTATTTAGATTGGCCGATAAACTGAAGAGGTCAAAGCATAAGCTGCACACCTGGAACAAGGAAGTTTTTGCTCAAGTGGATGGGATTATTCGGGAGTTGGAGGAGCGTTTAGAGCTCTTGGAGGCAGCATTGCAAGCTAGCTTTTCTGAGACAGTGGAGGAGGATTTATTGGTTACTAAGGCAGAGCTTGAAATGGGTAAAAAGGGAATAAACGAGGTTGGCACTATAAGCAAAGAATAAATGGTTGTTGGAGGGTGACCAGAAGTCCAAATTTTTTTTCATATTGTTATTGGTCAACGGAGAAGGAGTTCATGTGTGAAAGAGATGAGATTATCTGATGGCTCGACACTGGATTCTCCAAAAAGGGTGCATGACGAGGTTGTGAGGTATTTTGAGGGGTTTCTTTCTCAAGAAGGGACGGGTTCATTGTCAAATCTGGATCATTTATTTCAGCATGTTGTTTCGGATAGTGAGGTTAGGAGTTTGAGAGCAGAGCCTTCGGAGAAGGAAGTGCTTGAGGCGCTTTCTTCTATTGCGGCGGACAGTAGCCCGGGGGCGGATGGTTTTGGATCAGTTTTTTATTTAGCTAGCTAGCATTTTGTTAAAGATGACGTGATGGAGGCAGTGAAGGAGTTCTTTAAAGGTAATGATCTTCTCAGATTTTATTCGTCCTTGTTCATTGTTGTTATTTCAAAGGTGAAGAATTCGCAAAGTTTTGACAAGTTCCAGTCGATAAGTCTTTGCAACGTTATTTGTAAGTTGTTCTCCAAACTATTGGTATCTAGATTATCTTTGCTGCTTGAAAATATTATTTCGCTTGAACATGGAGCTTTTGTGAAGGGTACAAATATATTTGAGAATATTTCTTTTACTCAAGAGATGACGAAGATGTTGTATCGGAAGGCTAGGGATGGTAATATTATGATGAAAATTGATATGAGTAAGGCGTACAATAGAGTGGATTGGTGTTTCTTGGATCATGTTTTACATACTCTTGGGTTTCCTAAATGTTTCTATAAACTGATTAACAATTATGTCTCGCCGTCGTGGTTTTCTGTTATGATGAATGGTACGTATAGAGATTTTTTTTAAGCCTAAAAGGGGTCTACGGCAGAGTGATCCGTTGTCGCTGTATTTATTTATAATTATGGAAGAAATGTTGTCGAGGATGATAAATAAGAAAATTTTTTAGGTTTAAGTATGACTATTGTATTACATTGACCTCCTATATAAAGGTTGGCCTATGAGGCTAAGACAATCCAAAATAAAACTCTAATGAGTTTAAGTTCCTTTTGTATTTATAAATTTTAATTTATAATTTTAATTATATTATAATTTTGTTCTAAAATTTTTTTTTGACCCAAAAATGATTTTTTAGACCCAATGGATTGGCCTAGGCGGGGGGCGAGGTGGATGACATTTTTCCCCTAGTATCTTGCTGTAATTGTTGTATGGCGAGGCATGTGGAAGACTTGGAGCATGTGCTTTGTAAAGGGAAGTTTGCCATGGCCGTCTGAAAGAAGGTCTCGGGAGAGGTGGGGATCCCATTTGTAGCTCAATAGAGTTAGCGAGAGAGGGTCTAGGTTTGGTTTAACAGGGCATCTAGGCAGTCATAGTGTGGGACATTAATGGGTTTGATTTCTTGCATTGTGGTATGGAGATTTTGGCTTAGATGTTGTGCAGCGAGGATGGAAGGCAGATACGAAAACCTGTTGGAGGTTTGGAGCTTGATCAAGCACTGGGTGCAGGTTCTTGTGAGCTGAATTTCCAAGGTAAAAAGGCTTTCACAAGGGGACTTATGTGTGCTTCAAAATATGGAGGTTTCGGTTGTGGAACAGAGAACTATGAAAGTGCAAGTTGTCCGTTGGTTGAAACTGAGCCCAGAGAGGTTAAAATTGAATTTGGACGGTAGCACTCTTGGCAATCCAAGGCCTGGTGGAGGAGGGAGTATTTTACGAGATCATGTAGGGAATCTTGTCTTTGATTTTTCTCATCATTTTTGTCACTATAAGAAAAACAAGCATTTGTGACGGATTATTTACGACAATAACGACTATTTACGATAAAAACAGACTCATTTTGGTAGGAAATAATCATTTTTGCTGGAAATAACTAGTCACAAATAAGCAGTTTTCTGCACATATTCCAATAACGAAGCTGAGCTTCGGGCAGTTATAGAGGGAATAAAGATGTGTCGGGAGTTGGATCATTTTTAAATTGATATAGAGTGTGATTCTTTGGTGGTGGTTTCATGGCTTGTGGATGGAGATTGTACAGTGTGGTATCTTTAGGATTATTGGGACCAGTTGATCGGTTTGTTGGAAGGTTTTGACTTTTCTATCAAACACTTATGTAGAGAAGGAAATAAAGTGGCGGATGCTTTGGCTAGGTGTGGTGCATTGGGGGAGGATAATTTGTTCACGGATGTTTCTCAGCTTCCACGTTCTTTGATAGGCTTGTATAGATTGAATAAAATGGGCACGACTTATGTTAGACGTAGATGGTGAAGTGTTAGAATTTTTATTTTTTATTTTTTAATGTTTTTTCTGTTTGTTGGGTGATGTTGGTTTTTTGGTTAAGGTGGATTGAGTTATTTATTTGAAGGTTTTCCTCTGCCATAAGTAAGGGTTAATAAAGTTTTGGAGGTTTCGTCCTCCTTTTTTTTAAAAAAAAAAAATTATTTTGTGGTATAACTTAAGTTTGACTATTTTTATATGTACTTTGAGTTCTATTATATTTTTCGAGACATGCTTTGCTTAGATTATAGAAACTTAAAATTTCAATCATAAATTGGTCGTTAGAAAATTATCTTTACTAAGATATTATCTGGCTCATAAATAAAGCTCCCGGTTTGGTCCTCGTTTATAGAAGATGCTTTTTTTCTTTGCTCCTTCGTAAAAAAACTAGAGTTTTCTTTGTTTGATTACGTGACATTTTTATATGATTCCAAGTTATTTATTTTGACAAATGCTATTATGTTATTTAATTTATATTTCTTACTTTACTTCCTTGATGTGGAGTGTCACGTGACTTATTAAAAATAAAAATATAAAAGAATATAGCTTTCATCATTTTATGTTTTTGGGTGTCATTTTATTTTGAATATATATTTTAAATTTTTTAATAAGTCACGTGACATCACATTGCTCAATTAAAAAGATAAAGTAAATGATATAAATTAAGAGATATAGTTTCATTACTCTTTTATTTTATAGGCAAGCACTACTAATTACATAAACATTCTAAAGTATAAAAGGACAAGTGTTTTGGGTTTGCAAAGTCTTCGTTCAAATTGAATTGGGATGGGTTGATAAGTACGTGATAAGTACATATTCAATGACATTAAGAAAATATATGGTATTAAAAAAACTTATGATAAATTTATAAATAAAAAAATCTGTTAGAAAAACTAGATCAGAATGTACAACGGAAGCGATATTACATCGTCGGAAATATTTAGGATCTAGTGCGGTTGTTTCACAGATTTTTTGGCGTTGTTGTTCATCCAAAATTCTCCCGGCGATGGTGGAGTATGCTACGTGGTAATACTAGAGCAACACCCACAAATTCTACAACCTAGATGTCAGGATTAGAGAGAACTACTTTGAGAGAGAGAGTTCTGTTTTGATGCTACCCACACACACACACACCTCTCATCCAAAGGGGGGAGGGGTTATGTAAATAGTCTCTCTAAATGTAACATTCGGTTGTCCATTAAGGGCTAGCCATCAAGGCTCATGAAGTGGTTTAAGAGCCATTTCATCACCCTCAAGAGAAGGTGAAGGGGTGCCCACTATGGGTGTCATTTTCTTACATCTCACTCACACATAGTGGGCAAGACCCCATGTCTGCATCTCTCAATATGTTCTCAATTTTGTTCATACTGGCAAATAGGTCGTGCGACCATCGAGCACAAATGTAAAAGAAAAATGGGAGCATTATACCAAATCTTTCTGAGAGAAGACCAACATAGCAATATCCCTAAAAGTATCTCGTTTTGTCCCGACTAATTTGGTCACACCAACCTAAGCATCCTTAATCCCTCTCGAGTCCAAATGACTCAGAGCAATGCTCAATCTCCATAAAATATGATGTACGCATAGCTATGTTGCAACTCCCAAGAAGTAACATAACTTGCTGGCAGTGAGTACACACAATTATCGATGTATTACCAAATAGTCTTCCCTTCGCCGTCATGCCATTCAATTTCAGTCCAGTCGCTTTCCCAGCAATGCCTCTTTAGACTGCATCATTTATGACCATAGATAACATGCCAAAGTAGTAAACACTGAAACATCAACCTCGTGACATAGTCAAAGGTCTCCTAAGGGCATAAATAAATTAAGGTCATCAATTATAACCAATAGGACTCACACAGTGAGGAAGCAGAGATACATTCACTCACCTCTATTATCGTCGCAAAAGCACATGTAGTATGAAATACATGTTACGGTGTAGTTCTCTTTCCATAGAAATAGGGTATATCTAATCTCAACACACCGTACAGATCTTAGTTGAGTAGCTATCTTAGCGCCTAACCCAAGTCCCTCCATTTGCTCACTATTCGAAGCGCCAAAAAGGATCTCGCATCTACCTAAACCACAGGCTACATGGATTGTGGATAATTATGCACAGTCCTTGCAAATATGATGGACCTCATCTTAGCTCTCACTAAGGTGACATATCTTTTGTGTCTTATAACTTATCACTCTCTGGACGAATACCGAGTAACACATTGTCTCATCTTTACTCACTACCCCTTTGTAGCGCCAAAGGCAATCACTCGTGTGAGTGAGCTGATGTAAGCCCGTCGACATACCTTTTTCACCATAGATCCCAAATCTATGGTGAATGTGTGTGCTTATATATAAAAACAAGACTTTCAGTCACACCACATGATCATAAAATACATCAGCGTCTTGTGCACAAAGAGTAAAACCATGACAGAGAAAAAACACATGGTCAACTAATAATCAATCCACAACTCTCAAGTGGTGTATGACCATTTCTCTTCATGCACCATCTCATGTGTAGTAACTTTCCAAAAACATGCTCATACCTAGAGACTCTATTTTAAAAGCTCTTTGCACAACCATGAAGTCAACGGCTCATCGCGAATCTTATTTAAGGTCAAACTCACAATATAAACCTTAAATTCTAGTCAGCAAGTCCAACTGCGACTTTTAAGAAACTACAAGGTAGCCACAAATGTCATTCAACAAACTTAATTTGTGATTTCAATGTTTCATATAAATGTCTTGTACTTAACAAAAGTATATGAGATAACCATCATTTATTTTTCATGAAGGTAAAGCGATTAGGGCATTTGCCCCCAAAGACAATCACAATAGTCTAGTCATTACTTTTAACGACAATCGCATCACAAACTTACTTAATCAAGTAAGGCATATTTACACTCTAACAAAATCTCAATTTTTAACTCCCATGAGCAAACCATAATGAAAACATTAAATAGAAAATTAGATTCTTTAGTATTTTCCATATCATTAATTGTCTATGAATTTTGAACAAAAGCTTCTAGAAACTATTTTTCTTATACACAGTCTCACAAAACTTGAAGCCTTAGCTACTTTTCACAAACTCATGTCCATCACCTTGTAGTATGGAAAACCTCTCATTAGGCGAAAATTATAATTTAAGACAACCAGATCGTCATATTTTTTAGGAGGACACTTTTATAAAATTGTCAACAGCGTTCAAAGAATCTCATTTTATTCAATAAGTCATTAATAAAAAAAAACGACCAGACACATTGGGTATCTTTGAATAGATGGTTCATTTAGACCGTATGTAAACAGTAACAGCAGCATTCATTTACTTTTTGTACTAAAATAGTACAAGCAATAATCATGTGCTCAAAGTACTTTGCGCCTAAATATCACGAAAAACTAACCATCTAATTCTCCTATGAGAATCAACTATTTGACTCTTTCAATAAAAGTTTCAATAAATGTGCGATCAATGGTTATCTAAATGCAACTCAATTAGTGCCAAGAGATGGATCTATACCTCTATCAACTCCACTTTTCCTTTATCAATTGGATTAATAACACCAGATTGGATCATATAAGTGAAGCGAATCTAAAATTCTATGTTGAGATTCCTACTATATGAATTCAATACTTTTAGCGGAGCCATATTATAAATATTCTATTCTAGTCTCTAAATGACGAGAGAATACTGACATAAAGCTATCGTGATATTTATGAGGATCCTTATATTCTATGAATTTTTGGAGTCACTATCACTAGTGGTACACCATCACTCAAAGGTATACTCATACTAGTTGTTGAATTACTCCCACTATTTTTCAGCTATCTTTCATAAAAAAAAAAAACAAATTAAAAATATTAAGGTTGAGGTAACGTGGAATGAAACGAAATGAAATGTTCTTTCCAAAAAATAAGTGTTTACAAAAATCCACAATTCCTCACCCTCGCCGAAAATACGAGTAATTTTCTTGACTCAACCAAAAAATGATCAAGTTTAGATCTTTTAGATTTGTAATAGAACTTACGTTTGCACAAAATGGTCACTCAACCTTTCTCAAAGGCAAATGAACTCAAAGCAAGAACGACAAGTTAAGATTAAGGCTGTAACCCCATATTACATCAACCCAAGTGTGACGTAACTACTGTTTTGTACCATAATTCATTTATAACTTTATTCTCAGCAAGTCATTAAACTACGAGATAATTGTACTCATCATATAACTCATACGATTTCGATTTTGAAAAAAAAAATTAACTAAAAAAATATATTTTCCTAAAAAAATTTGGAATCGTATTTATATGATGAAATGATATTTTTATTATCACATTTCCTTAGTGTGCACGTCTAGGAATTTTCACATAGAAAATGTTCATATTGCATTTTCTCTTTGACTTTTCTAAATAACGGATTGGGATCTCATTAGTGAGAAAACCTTCAATTTCTCAAGTTTCACACCCATCAACCTATATCTCCACGACACATTTTTAGCATATCATCTTTCCATATGAGAAATAACATCATTGAGTCAATGAATGACCATCGAACTTTCAAACTTTTAGAATTCTCACTAACACCACTATTTGCAAGGAGTCTTAAATCAAATTAGATATAGACTTCGTCAATATTGCGTTAAAAATGCCAAAACATCTCTTTGTGCAATAAATGCAGTATATGACGTTTTAGCAGCTAACTAGCGATATCCCAATTTCTCACTTACTCAATATTTTTTCGTATTCTCCAATCCATTATAGGAGAGTAAAGAAAAATTTTGCAAGAAATTATCTCAGCCTAAAACTTATCTTGCATCAGTGTAATCACGAACAAGATTTTTTTAGGCTTAATTAAGGCGTACCTAATTATTCAAATTTTTGCCTCAGTTACCATGCAAACCTTCAAGATGCTTGGTATTACTCTAAAGGAGTGCTCCAAAATTCATATATCTACAAGAACCTATTTGTTCTCACTAGATATGAATAAAACTTGAGCAAGATTACCAGTGCTAATACACATAAAGGTGCACTAATAAAACCTTTAAAATGAATGTGCCTATCAAGAATGCCATCGACACTCTTGCACATTCAGATTTTAACTTCCTTATTTGCCAAACATACTAGCAAGTTTTAGAGATTATGTACTTCTCTATGAGTTAATCTAAGTTGCTTTAAGATTATAATGCTTAACCTCAAATATAGGGGCAATTAATCTTTGCGTTGCTAAAACAACACGCAACTTCTGTTATTACCCACAAGTTTCACAAAGGCTACCCACATCATTAGCATAAGGGACATAAACCATCTTTTCCATTTCTCTTTGTGTCTTAGGACAGCTCTTCAGAAAAGTTCTCGCTTCTCGCAATAGGGGTGTCAATGGGTTTACATTCACTCATTTGGAAGCGCTCAAAAACTTTCTTAATGTAAGTCTGTTGGGACAAACACAAAAGTTTTCTTGAACGATCTCTGTAGATCTTAACTCCCAAAATGTATTCTACCTCACCTATATCTTTCATCTCAAAATTGAAGGATAACCACTTTTTTGTAATGATTATCAACCATTTTCCATTTCCAGCTAGTAGTATGTCATCAACATACAATGACAACATAATGAACCTCCTATTCGACCTTTTGACATAGACACAATGGTCCTCCGTGATTATCGTAAACCCATTCGAGAGAATTGCTCGATGGAATCTGAGATATCATTGTCTAGATGATTGCTTTAGGCCATATATAGATCGTTTGAGCTTGCATACTTTGCACTCTTGACCTTTGACCATAAAGCCCGTGGGTTGATCCATATAGATTTCCTCATCTAGTTCTCCATTGAGAAATGTTGACTTAACGTTTATCTAGTAGAGTTCCAAATCCATGTATGCTACAATAACTAAAATCAGGCGAATTGAGGCAAAGCTCACCACTGGTGAAAAAGTTTCCTCATAGTCTATACCCTCATGTTGGGTATATTCTTTCGCCACTAAGTGAGCTTTGTACCTTTCTATTGATCCATCCGACTTGCGCTTGACCTTTAGAACCCATTTGTTCCCAATAGCCTTGCGCCCTAACGGTAGATCTACCAGATCCCAGACCTGATTTGTCATCATAGACTCTATCTCAATTTTTAGTGCTTTCATCCACTCATATTTAGTAGAAGACGAGAGAGCCTCATGAATTGTTCTAGGCTCATCATCATCTTGTGAAGCTATCATAAAAGCTTCCCCTTCAATCTCATAACGACGACGGGGAATACTTTCACGTATGCTTCTACACAGCTGAGGCTGCTGTGGTTCATATACAAGTGGTGTGCTCCCACTCAGAGACAAGTCACTCTCACAATTTGTAGGAGCTCGAGGAATTTTTTCCTCATTCTCAACTAAACCTCTTGGAGCGCCTTTCTCTTGACCCACAATCTCATGAAGTTCCAAACTCCTATCAACCTCACCCCTAGTTGGAAACTCATCCTCTATGAAATCTACATCTCGTGACTTAATCTCAGTAATAGTTCCATCAGATTGTTCACCTATTAGCACATACCCTTTTGAGTGTTCTGAGTACCTTATAAAGATACATTTCTTTCTTCTAGGGCCTAACTTCCCATATTTATGAGAAACATCGTGAACAAAATCCGTTGAACCTCATGGCCTCAAGTTATTCAAATTGTGTTTCTCGCCGGTCCATAGTTCATTTGGGATGGAAGATACTGATTTGGAGGGTACTCGGTTAAGAATATAGGCAGCAGTCAAAAGTGCATCCCCCAAAAAGAAAGTGGTAGGTTTGCTTGCGTCATCATTGACCTAACCATCTCAAGCAGTGTTCAATTTCTCTTTTCTGCTATGCCATTTTGTTGTGGCGTACTTGGCATCATCAACTGTCTTTTGATACATTTTTCATCACAAAACCTTTTAAATTGCTCAGAGAGATATTCTCTTACTCGTTCAGTTCTTAGAGTTTTTAAGCTCTTGTCTAGCTGATTCCCAACCATTCTGAGATATCACCTAAAGCATTCCAATACTTCAGACTTATGGGAGATTAAGTAGACATGATCATAACGTGAAAAATCATCTATAAATGTGATGAAGTAGACACATCCGTGTTTTGCCCTCACACTCATTGGACCACAGATGTCCGAATGGACTAATTGTAATAGAAAAGATGCCCTAACGGCTTTTTCAAATGGTTTTCTCTTGGTTTTTCCCATAAGACAATGTTCACATGTGGGCTAGATGACCTTAGCGAGATTGCCTATCAGACCTTCTCTAGCTAATCGAGTCATTCTATATTGCCCTATATGGCCAAGCCTAGTATGTCATTTATATGAATCCAAATTATCAGATATAGAAATAAAAGCAATAGACTCATTCATATTTGAATAATCCAAATCCAATATCATAAAACCGTCTGATAAAAAAACATAACCATAAAACACATTGCCCAAATAAAATGAAACACCATTGTTTTCAAATACAATCCGAAAACCAAGTCTCAAAAAAGTAACTACAAAAAGTAAGTTTCGTCGGATCTCGGGAGTGTATAGCACGTCGTGGAGAAATAGAGTGTGACCACCCTGCAAGTCTAGCTTGTAGGTACCAAGTCCCAGCACCTTCACGCTAGCTCCATTCTCCACCTTGATATCATGACTTACAGCTGGAATTCAACGATACTCCACAAAGCCGACTCGATCTCGCGCTATATGTTCAATCGCTCCTGAATCAACAGTCCACACATAATAGGAATGAGCAACCATCACATGGCTAGTTACAAAAACAATGCGAGAAAAATCAGAGTGCACCTTTTTCGGCTCAGTGCAGTCACGAGCGAAGTGGCCTTTATTTCCGCAGTTAAAACACTCTAATTTTGACTTGTTCTTCCTGCACTTGCCCCTCTTACTGCACTGAGAAGTTCCTGACACTTTCTTAACTTGTCCATCAACTACCCCTATTTTGGACTTCTTGCGCTTAGGCCTAGATGCCTTGCGCGAACTAGACTTAGCCATATAAGCCAAATGTTTGGGCTTAGCAGCCTCTAGGCGCTCTACCCGCTCAGCCTCCATCTCCAAGTGTCGCGAGACATAATCAAAGTTCTTGATATTCTCATTATGCGTCAGATTCTAGCTCATATTCTCCCAAGAATTTGGTAGTGATCGTATCAGTGCCTGTACTTGATGTTCATCAGTCAAGTTGTTTCCTGTCATTTTAAATTTGCGGATCATGGTCGACATAGCCCTAAGATGTTGCTTCATCATGTGGTCAAAGCGCATTTTATAGGAGTCAAACCTCATGGTTAATTCACGTAACCTCGTGGCTGAAGTTTCCCCAAACTTCATCTTCAAAGCTTGCCACATGCTTTGGGCAGGGTCATAGGTTTCGAACTCGCACATGAGATCATTGTGCATGCTGCTCAACATGATTATGCGCACACATTGGTTCTTATTAGCCCATGCAGTATAGGCTAGATGATCTTTCTTGTATTGTTCCGAGTCCCCTTCCTCGAGAGCAGTAAGGGAGTAAGATAAGGCCTCCAAGACCTCTTGCTCATCTAAGACATATTGGATCTTGCGATGCCAAATATCGTAGTTCTCCCCTATGTTTAACAGTCGTGACAGTTGTTCGCACTAGATCTACGATTTCAAGGTTTTATATAAATATCTCCAAGAGATGACCAGCATAACAACATCCATAAAAGTGTCTCGTTATGCCCCAACTCATGTGGTCATATTAGACTAAGCATCCCTAATCCCTCTCGAGTCTAAATGACTCAGAGTAATGCTCAATCTCCATAAAACATGATGTACTCACAGCTATGTTGCAACTCCCAAGAAGCAACATAATTTGCCGGTAGTGAGTACACACCATTATCGATGTGTTACCAAATAGTCTTCCCTTCGCTCTCATGTCATTTAATTTCAGTTTAGTCGATTTCCCAACAATGTCTCTTTAGACCGCATCATTCATGGTCATAGATAACATGCCAAAGTAACAGGCACTAAAACATCAACCTCGTGACATAGTCAAAGGTCACCTAAAGGTATAAATAAATTAAGGTCATCAATTATAATCTACAGGACTCACACGGTGAGGAAGTAGAGATTCATTCACTCACCTCTACAGTTGGTCGCAAAAGCACATGTAGTATAAAATACATGTTACGATGGAGTTCTCTTTCAAAAAATAAAGAGTGTATATCTAATCTCAATACACCGTATATATCTTAGTCTAGTCCTTATCTCAGCGCTTAACCCGAATCCCTCCATTTGCTCGCTATTCAAAGCGCCAAAGAGGTTCTCGCATCTGGCTAAACCATAGGCTACATGGTTTGTGGGTAATCATGCACGGTCCTTTTAAATATGATAGACCTCATCTTAGCTCACACTAAGGTAACATATCTTTTGTGCTATTACTCTTTTATTTTATAGGAAAGTACTACTAATTACATAAACATTCTAAAGTATAAAATGACAAGTGTTTTGGGTTTGCAAAGTCTTGGTTCAAATTGAATTGGGATGGGTCGATAAGTACGTGATAAGTACATATTCGGTGACTTTAAGAAAACATATGGTATTAAAAAAACTTATGATAAATTTATAAATAAAGAAATATGTTAAAAAAACTAGATCAGAATGCATAGCGAAAGCGATATTACCTCGTCGGATATATTTCAGATCTAGTGCGGCTGTTCCACAGATTCTCCGGCATCGTTGTTCATCCAAAATCCTCTCGGCGATGGTGAAGTGTGCTACGTGGTAATATCAGAGCAACACTCACAAATTCCACAGCCTAAATGTCGGGACTAGAGAGAACTACTTTGAGAGAGAGATTTCTTGTTTGATGCTACCCGCACACACACACACCTCTCATCCAAAAGGGAGAGGGGCTATGTAAATAATCCCTCTAAGTATAACTTTCGGTTGGCCCTGACCATCAAAACTCATGAAATGGTTTAAGAGACACTTCATAACCTCTAAGAGAAGATCAAGAGTGCCGACTATGGACACCTTTCTTACAAAATAAAAGGAAACTTCCGGAAAACTTCTGTCCTAAGAACAATTCGGTTTATAGAATCAACGATGAAACATTGAAAGAAGTCAAAAAGTCCCGTGTCCCTTTATCTTTCTGCGTGCTTTGAATGTGAGTCGTGACAATATAAGACTTGGTTACTAATCATTTCTCAATTCATTTCAATTTATTATTATAATTTTTTTAAATTTTAATATAAAATATAATAAATAATTCAATTTTTTTAAATCTCAAAATAATTATAATATTAAAAAATAATATTCTAACAATATTTTATCATCTCAACTCAGTTAAACATCTAAATACAAACTAAGACCGACCGATCACCATCGCATTCCTTATCTGATACAACACAGGGTGAAATCAAGTGGTAATATTATATTGCAAAAGCAAAACCTCAATGCAAAGACACGTCACAACACTTGGAAAATCCCAACTCTGGTGGGGTAGACTCCATAATTTCGAGCAAAATTAACCAGAAGTTGAATCTTTCCCTCCCTTTATTTTTAAAAAATCTTTTCTTTAATTTATTATAAAGAAGTCTTGTATCACATAATTTTATTTAATTAATATATTTTTATATTTTTATTTAAATACATATATATATATTTAAATATTCATATAAAAGAATGAAAATAACAAATTACATATTAGCCAAATGTGTACGCAGATGTAAAGCTTCTTCTAAAATTTTTCTTCATTTCTACTATAACCAAGAAAATTTATATTTATTACCCTTTTATAACCTTTCTCTCCATATTTCTTAAATAATTAACTTATAAATAAAACATAATAAATAATTTTTAATTATTAAATATTACGGCTTAAAAAAACAGTGGATAGCAATATTACTCATACAACATTTAAGACAAATTAATATTATTGGATGATTGGGTCGAGAATAAAATAAGATGAGAAATTTGTGAATAATAGTGAAATGATTTAATTTATAATATTTTATAGAGTTTTAAGAAATGAGAGAGAAAAAGTTGAATAAAAATATTAAAAAGTTATAATATTGTTATAATATAATTTTTTAATATTATCTTTGATTTAGAATTTAAAAAAATTGAATTATTTTTTTGTGTTTAATTTGAAAGTTTGTAAAAATTATAATGATTAGATGAAAAATTTATAACTTTAAAATGAAAAAATATATGATTGAGTGGTATTTAATTAGATGTTAAGATGTAATGAGATGAGATAATCAGATGAAACATTCTCAACATCCAAACAACCCAAGTCTTAAAAACACCAATGGCGCGCTAATAAAAAACCTTTAGAGATAACACGTACTGAGCATTGATGAGAATAAAAAACTTATAAAAAGAAAATAAAACTTAAAACAGAAATCTAAACAAATAAATAAATCTAAACAATAGTATACTAAAAAGCTTTTTATTTAACAAGTTGAGTATCTAAAAAAAAATTAGAATATAATAATATTAAACTATAAAATCTAAATTTAAGCAAAAAACCATAAATCTCCATTAAAAATATATAAAAAAAAGTCATAATAAAAACAAAAATTAAAAAATCCGAGTGTTAATCCATTTTTTCTTTGAGCCATTGAGAGTAAAAAATCTAATTAAAAAGCAAATTGAGTAATTATTTGACTTTTAAGACAAACTATATGAACCCGCGCGCTCTGTTGTATTTATAAACTGTAATGATAATGCAGGAACATCTCGAATAATCATTCCATGGAGGCAAACTGGGAATATTGATTGTCAAAGAAGAACATCGGAAATGAACACCTTCTATGGAGGACAAATTGGTAATATTGTTAATGCAATATAATTATGGAAGAACATGATTTAAGATGAGTTATATCATATATATATATATATATATATATATATATATATACACCACACTCCCATCTCACTTATTATAATGCTGTCATTATCCATCATCTGTTATATCAACTCTTATATTTTAAATTAACAAATTCTAATATTTATGAAAAACGTTATATTAGCATAGTAAGATAAGAATGTAATATTATATAGTATTTTCTTTCATGCATACACTTTTGTGCAGATAGGGTACTAAACTCTCATGAAGGGTAAAGTGGTAATATACTAATATCAACCATTAAAAACTTATAAAATGATATAATTTTATATAGTATGTCATATATATTTTATAATAAAAAAAATTACAATTTAACATATAACACATCTTAATTTGTAAACGAGTTAGTTTGTAATTCTTTTTGTAAATGAATCATTTATCCATCTTAGGTGAAAGAACGCCTTAAATGAATAACTTTCATTGAGGACAAAGTAGTAATATTATCAGTAATGTAAGAAAGTCTGTCATTTGGATAAAGATTTTCTATAATTTAATGATCAGCAAAACAGCTTCAACAATTTGGAGAGAAATGCATGCAGCATGCGGATTCTAACATCAAATACAATATAATATATTTATTTGAGTAATGCTAGATATAATTATGGGTTGTATAAGTCTCGCGCATTAATTTTGAAAAATAGTGAAGTTTAAAAAATTAATTTTTTTCATACAAATTTTATATTTATTAATTTTTTTCAAAAAAAATATACGACACTTGTGTACTCTATAACTATAAATATTATTTTTTATTGAATAAAGCTGGGCATTATAAAGTGTATAGGAACTTAAGAAAAGTTGTTCTAATTTTTTGGTCATGATTTATAAACTTTAAACAGAATAGTAGGTCAGTTGATGTGAACCAAAGGCACGTATAGATATTTAAAAGAATAATGGGAACACTTTTTAGTGCTGCTATTTCGAAGCCGAGAGAACTTACGAATCTAATACATTTTTTGTGCCAAAAAGTAAAAACATAAGCTGGACCGCAAGTTTCCAATTCAAAATAATAAGAAAAAAATAAGAGAAATAATATTTATAATTATAAGTGTATAAATACCGTACAATCATTTTAAAAAAATGAATAAATATGATATTTATATAAAAAAAATTAATTTTTAATAAAAGATATTATTATTTTTAAATGAGTGCATGAGATTTATACACTTCACGACTGAGTATAACATTATTTAAAAAATAATTGGTTGCGTTTGAGGCCCCTCGTTAACTTAACCATATCATAAGGTTACCTAAGGGACGTCGCCTAATCACCATCTACCTTATATGTGAAGCCACCTGTTAATTCTAACCATACCATGAGGTTACTTCAGGGCATTGAATCAAACTACCCCACTCTGACTCCGAGTCTCCCACGCTATAAATCCCGATCCACTTGCAAGCGCATACGACATATTCGCCACGTACTCACACCATTATATTCTGCCCAAAACCGTCGTCGAGTGTTTGCAGAGCCATAGCCACTTCCTGTGAGAGTTCCAGTCCCAGTGGATGAACTCACAAGTGGAAGGGTTCTCACAGACCACCTCCTCCTTTCCGACTTCACAAACACGCCTTTAATTTCCGAGTTCACGAACATGTCTCTCGTTTCCGACTTCACCTTCTGGTTTCCGAGTACAAAAACGTACCTCTCGTTCTTCTGACTTTGGTTTTATTGTACACCATAAAAAGGTAGACACGTTCCTCTTTCATATATAGTTCCATGGGGAGATTCTGAAATTGTTAAGGCTCGATCGGTTTGATCGATCAAGCTGCTGATCAGTATTGGGAACGAACAATAGCGTTCAATCCAGGTAATTAATTAATAAACTGGATCAAAGTAAAGAATTGTTTGAAGATCAAGGCGTTTCGAATGAGAGCCGCTCTGTTGATTTCTGAAACGAAAAAGCCCTTCCTCCCCGCCTCTCTAACGTACGTTTACCAAAGCAAAATTTGATTATCTTAACAAATTAATTCTCTTCAATCCGATTTTGAGAGCAACTTCTCTCAAATTCGATTTTGGACGTCTTTTCCAATTTCCAGGTAGGTCACTCACTCCTCCTACTTCGGTCTCCACCACAAGTCCACAACGACGACCGGCTTCAGTATATATCACCACCTCTGCCACCAAGTCATGAGGCTTTGCCGCCAGTATCTGCTACCAAAACGGCAATCTCAGAGAGATCACTTAGCTGTCCCAGAGGCGCTTAATTTCCGCGGTTGTGCCTAAAATCTTTATCATCGGACTGAATGAGATGGTACGATCAGACCTAAACTCTTCACTCTACTTATAACGTACCATGCACGTTCATAAATATTTTATTCGCAGAGGTTCAAGGTTGTGTTCAGTTGTTAAACAAAACTGTTCTCGCCTTTTTTATGCAGGGATCCATTACTTTTTCTATTTTTTATAAAAAATTAAATTTATTTTAACTTAAAAAATTAAATTCATCTCAACTTAAAAATAATTAACTCATTTCAATGGAATCTACAAAAAATTATTATCTCAACGTCGAAACGTAAGCTAAAGCTATTATCCCCAAGTTTTTTGGTAAAACACATACCTTATTCTTTTTAAATAATCCATCTAAAATTTTTAAAAATAATCTGTTACAGACATATATACTTCTAATATCATATCATGTAAACAAAATGATATGATATTAATAATATTAATTCCGTTCCTCCTCGAAAGATAACTCCACGTACGTTTGTTTAACAAATTATTTTTCGGAATTTTTTTCAAAACTTTTCAAAAAAATTTTTAACTTCAATCCAAATATTTTTCAGTTTAAGAAAAGAACTATTTCAATTTTTTATACAAAAATCAAAATAAGAACTACTTTTAATAAATTATATGCAATAAGTTTTCAACTTTAACTATCTAATTTTATAGTGAAGTGATACAGCCACAAAGAGATTCCATAAAAATAAATTCACAAATTGAAATAACTCATATGATACACGTATTACATCAAGTTATGTTAGTTTGTAAGTTTACTTTTGTGAAATCCCTTCGTGGTTAAAGCATTTCTCACTTTTACAATCTCCAATACAAAACATATATATGTATTTTTTTAATTGTTCGATCAAAATCTCCTACCTATTTGCACAAGAGTATTACTATTGGGTCATCAAAACTTATCACTAAGATGGTCTTCTTGAAGTGGTACCGCGCTACGTAGTTTATTAAAAAAAAATAAAAAAAATTATTTAAACTAAAATTAAGGGCCTTAAAAATATAAAAAGATGAAGACTGGAACTCTAACTTCCACCATCTACCCCTTATGTGCTTGTATTTTTAATTTTTTTTATTAAACCACATGACATTACATGATAGTACCACGTCAAAATAGTCATGAAATGTAAGTTTCAGATGGCTAAGTAGTATTATTCATTTGCACAAAGCTAAAAATCAGGAAAAATGATTAACTTACAACTATTTTTCAATTATATTAATACAACTTTATATTGAATTTCATTTTAAATGAAGTAGCATGTGTTTACCTTAGTTGATTGTAAAATTAGTTGTTAGAGAATTGTAAGAGAGTTGTAAGTGCATCGATCATTACCCTTTTACAAAAGAAAATACCAAATAGTTCTTATGATAGTTGATGTGAAACACTTAAAAATTAGCAATGTACTAGATGTATCAATAAAGAGACTTGCAAGTAAATATTTTCGTAACTAATCTAATTAAAGAAATCATGAAAAAGTTATATACATTCTCAAAATTTATCTTGACCAAACATTTCCTAACTTTCTAGATCTTTCACTACAGTGTTGCTCACTCTTTTTCTTTCTCTTCGGTATACCATCATACTTTTCAATCATGCCATAGAGAAGAAGAAATAAATACGGGCTTTGGGTGGTCGTAAATTTATCGGATTATGGAGTTAAAGTTTATACAGTTTGTTTCTGGCGTACGTACGCAACGAACTCAAAGGAATTTGCTCCAGTATTGCTCCAGTACTTGCATGCATGTAAATGTTGGATTTTTATATGATGCTTTGAGATAGTGCCATCCATACATTTTGCCTGGTTCTCGATACCTTTTTCTGCGTCTTTGAAAATGAAAGCTATGGTTGTGCATGATTAGTGTGTCATGAAGAGTTTAGGTCCTACCGCGGACAAAAGCAAGTGGGGGCAGCATGCCACGAAACTACTGGAGCGAAACGGTGTTGTTGGGAGGATGAAAGGGACCTTCCAGAGAGTATCGTTTCAGAAGCGGATACCGAAGGCGTCGAGGCCTGAATTCGGTGGCCGTGACGGGGATGTGATTGGCGAAGATGAGGTAAGTGAAGTTAGGAGCCGAGGCGTTATGCACACCTGCCGCAAACGAGACGAGAGAGAGAGAGAGAGAGATCGGTGATTTTTTTAGTGTTAAATCACGTTCTGTTTCTTTCCACTTCCCCACAGGTGTGTCCTCATTGCGTACGTAGAATGTGTCAAATCAATTTTTGGGTCAACTTTTGTTTCAACAAGAAATTAATTTAAGAATATATAAATGCTAGACCCTCGCTGGTAGCTCCTGCTAGCTCTAGGACGTTTTTTTTTATATAAATTTTTTTAATAATTTTAAATATTTTAAAAAAATAAAAAATTTATAATATTATTAAAAATATTATTTTAATCCGAATTAATTTTTTATTTTATTTTGTGATTAAGAAAATATTTTTTAATAATCTTTTTTTATTTTATGATTAAAGAAGTGTTTTTTAATAATATTACAAATTTATTTTATTTTTTTTAATATTTAAAAATATTAAAAAAAAATTATAAAAAACAACTGAAAAAAAAAATATGAAAAAACACGAACGAGCGATAGCTTCCGGCTGGAGCTACCAGCTGTGGCCCTAGCGCTGTGGCATGCAGTACTTACGTTAGTACAGTGGCTCTAGCAGTAATCTTAATTTAAAGGGTAGTGGACGAGACGAAATAGAGATAAGAAAAAATATTTAGTCACAAATAAGTTAATACAGTGAGATGAATAAAGATAAAAAATTAAAAATACATTAATTATATATTGATTATATAAAAATAATCATATAAATTGATTTAATATGATGTAATTTATCAAATTATAAAATTATTTTTATTATAAAATAAATTTAATAATGATAAATTATAAAATTATTTTTATTATAAAATAATAAAATTATTTTTATTATAAAATAAATTTAATAATGATAAATTATAAAATTATTTTTATTATAAAATAATAAAATTATTTTTATTATAAAATAAATTTAATAAATTACATAAAATTACGTTAATTTATAAAATTATTATTTTTTAATTTCATTCTAGTACTCTAGAAGAAATATATTTTAATGTTTTTCACGTTCAAATTATCTCATGCCAATTAATCCCACCTCTTCTTTTCTTGTCGAGTTTTGCTATATAACTTACATCACATTCCACACTCTATATTATTTTAAATTTTTTTAAATTTTTTTAATTTTTTTTGAGTTTATTTTTTTAAAATTATTTCAAATCTTCTATTTATTATTTATATAATAAATATTTGATAAAAAATAATAAAAATTAAAAAAAATGTAGAGTATCGAATGTGAGGAAATTGTGAAGATTTATTCTAAAAAACGACTATGGTATAAAGACGTTGAGTTGAGATCGAAAGATGTGCGGAAAGAAAGAATAGATCTTCACAATCTCCTCATTAGGTTGCTCCGTCTTTCTACTACGTACCTACTCTTTTCTTCCGGACACTAGGTTATTTTAGTATGTTGGGATAATTTTAAATGATTTGTAAATAGTAATAAAAAAAAAATAGTTATTAGTTTATAAATAATAGTAAATAGTATTGAGATAATCTCACCTAATCATACTAACCAAACATATCCTAAATTTTCTTCTTTGCAGAGTAACTTGTCATCATCGATCGTCATCTAGGCCGCGAAGGGTAATGTGTTTATGCGCAGTACTGTAAAAAACAAGTTTTGAGACGTTGGCCGTATTCATTAGCAATGGGTATATATACCAAAATGAAGACAAAGAAAGTACGGAAACCACCCACTGACAAGATCGATCAAACTAGCCTAACGGCACTTGTCAAGTATAAAGATATGTGTCTGCTTAAAAATTTTGGAGGGGTTCAAGGGGTAGTTTCCGCTATTGGAAGCTGTGTGGAGAATGGTATTGATAATGATGCTGAAGATATTGCTCATCGACGAGAGGCATGTGGCTCAAACACGTTTGAGAAACTGGCTGCAGAGAGCTTCTTCCGCTTTGCAGCGGGACCCTTTGAGTATTTCACCATCTTCATCCTCGTAGTCCTTTCGGTTTGCGCAGCTCTCTCTTTTGGCCTTATCACTAAACGGCATGGATTAAAAGAAGGATGGTCTGAAGTTGGAAGCATATTTGTCGCTGGTCTGCTTGCTTTGATCTCTGCAAATTTAAGTACGTTCCCACTGGGGAGATCTCTCTACAAGTTAGACGGAGTCAGCAACAACAGCCTAGTTGATGTTGTGAGAAGTGGGCGGCGCCAACAGATTTCCATACTCGAAGTTGTTGTTGGGGATGTTGTTTTCTTAAAGATTGGGGACCCAATTCCTGCGGACGGGATATTCTTAGATGAGCCGTCATTACAAGTGGACCAATCAAGCATGACAGGAGAGAGTGATTTCGTTCATGTTAATTGCAGCGAGAATCCCTTCTTGTTTTTAGGCACCAAGGTAGTTGATGGACATGGTCGAATGCTTGCAACTTCGGTTGGCATGAACACTTTCTGGGGCGAGATTATGAGCTTAACTAATCATGATTATCATGAACAGAGCCCTTTACAAGCACGGCTCAATAATATGAACTTCCTTCTAGTTAAGGTTGGCCTGGCAGTCGCTTTCCTAGTTCTTGCAGTCTCGTTGGCTCGCTACTTCACAGGAAAGACAGAAGATGAGAATGGAAATCCGGAGTTCAGTGGCAGCCAGACCAATCTTGAGGACATTTTGAATGCTGTGGTGGGGATCGTCGCTGCTGCAGTTACTGTAGTCGTCGTTGCCATTCCAAATGGATTGCCACTGGCTGTCAGGCTTACATTAGCTTATTTCAGGAAGAGAACGTTGGCTGATCATGCAATTTTGCGGAAGCTCTCCGCTGGTGAAACCATGGGTTCTGTCACCACCCTTTGTACTCAGGAAACGGGCACTCTCACGCAGAGCCAAATGAAGGTGATGCAATTTTGGCTTGGCCAAGATTTTGTGGCGGTTGGTGCTTACGCATCTATAGCTCCCAATGTTCTAGAATTAATCAGAGAAGGAGTTGCTCATAACACAACTGCTAGCAGTCCCACCGAAAATGCCATACGGTCATGGACTGTTCTAGAGCTAACGATGAATATTGAGCTGGAGAGTTATACCATTCTTCATGTTGAAGCTTCTAATTCACAAAGGAAGCGGAGTGGTGTCTTGATGAGGAAAAAGTCTGACAACACAGTCCATGTTCACTGGAAAGGGGCAGCAGAGATGATACTCGCAGTGTGCTCGAGTTACTATGATGCATCTGGATCAACAACAGATCTGAATGATGATGAAAGGATTAAAATTGAGCAAGCAATTGAAGGTATGGCAGCAAGAAGTCTCCATTGCATTGCTTTTGCACATAAACAAGTTCCCAAAGAGGAGTGCTTCAAGAACAATGGAAACAGGATGCTAAAAGAAGATAGCTTGTCTCTGTTAGGAATTGTAGGTTTAAAGAGCCCATGTTGTCCGGGTATGCAGGAAGCCGTGGTAGAGTGCCGTAATGCTGGTGTGGGCATCAAAATGATCACTGGAGATAATCTTTTCACAGCAAAATCTGTAGCCACTGAATGTGGTATACTCAGGCATGGCGGCCAGGATATGCTAGATGGAGAAGTAGTTGAAGGGGTGGAATTCAGAAACTACACGCCTGAGGAGAGAATGAAAAAACTTGACCGAATTTGTGTAATGGCAGGATCCTCTCCGTCGGACAAACTTCTGTTGGTAGAATGCTTAAAACAGAAAGGCCATATAGTTGCAGTAACTGACGATGGCACGAACGACCCACCGGCACTGCGTGAAGCCGAAGTTGTACTTTCCATGGGCATTCAGGGCAGCAAAATGGACAAAGAAAACTCAGATATAATCTTTTTAGATGATAATTTTACCTCTGTGGTATCAGCTTTGCGGTGGGGAAGATGCATTTATTACAATATCCAGAAGGTTATTCAGTTTCGGCTTACTGTAACTGTTTCTGCTCTGATAATCATCTCTGTTGCAGCAATTTCAGGCGAAGTCCCATTGACAGTGTTTCAGTTACTGTGGGTGAAGCTAGTAGTGGAGGCAATGTGTGCTCTTGCTCTTGCTTCAGAGCAGCCCACCTCGGAGCTCATGGAGAAGCCACCTGTGTGTCGGAGCGAGCCACTTATTACCAACATCATGTGGAGGAACATATTGGCACAGGCGTTGTATCAGACATTCATCCTCCTGACCCTACAAATTAATAAGGGCGATTCGATCTTTAGCATTAAGAAGAAGGTGAAGAACGCCTTCATCTTCAATACTTACGTTCTGTGCCAAGTTTTCAATGTATTAAATGCAAGGAACCTTGAGAAGAAGAATGTCTTTAAGGGGATAAAAAGGAACAGGTTGTTTTGTGGGATGTTTGGGATAACCATTGTTCTTCAGGCTGCGGTGGTGGAATTTCTTAAGGGAATTGCCGGAACAGAGAGGTTGGATGGGCGGCAGTGGTTCATGTGTGCTGCGCTTGCAGGCATCTCTGGGTTAATTGGATGTGTAGTTAAGTTGATTTATGTTCCGAAGAAATCAATTTTAGGATTTGTTGGTGTGTAAAATGTTCCACCAAGCGCGCTTGGGAGAGAAGGCAAGGAAGGAGCTAGCTAGGGAGACAGAACAGCTAGCTGTACAAACTTAAGATCATCAACTTTAATTTTCACTTGTTGTAATTTGCTATTTTTCTATATATTTTTACGTTTTTTTTTTTGTTATTTCCTTTATTTTAGATATATATATATATATATATATATATATAGTCTATTAGGTTTTTATCTATAGAATGTGTCATCTATTTCGTCTTAGACAGAGTGTGGGGTTGTTTCATTCTGTCTTAGGACAGAATATGAGGTTTGTTAAATCTGTCTTAGGACAGAGTGCTATTTCTCAGACGGTTTGTCTATAAAGAGTTGTAGTAATAGACTAGACCATGTCAGTCACAAAGAAATTTGTGTATTAGAGAGCGTTAAAATCAGTAGTTGACTTGTATTCTGTATGGTTCAAGTCAAACTTATACTGTCCTGTTATGAATTAATGAAATTTATTCTACCTCAAAAAAAATAATAACTTTCACTTTCACTTGTAATATTGTTTGTAAGATAAATTGTATATATAAATGCGAGTAATTCCTAATTCTAAAAACTATTATAGGAGAAACCAAGAATTAATTAAGTGGAGCAATGCTACTCAACTTCTCTAACCTCCACACATCACATTTTTTTAAATTTTTAATATATAAAAAAAATGAGTTTATTTTTCTTAAATTAATTGAATTTTTTTTATTCATTATCTATATATTAAATATTTGATAAAAGAAAAAAATAATAAAAATTCAAAAAAATATGATGTGTAGACTCGAACTACCGGCCAATTGCTAGCTGCATGTGTTGAAGAAAGAAAGAGAGTAGATGTCATGGAGATTGTTATGAACCCAACTAAATTGTACCGGACTTGATGGCCACCAAATTAGTTGTTATTTTTTTATTGTATTTGAATTGTTAAATTGTTAGTGGCCGTGGGCTTAGTTAGTGGAGTAGGAAATTAGTCCATGCCTTACTTTGGTTAGAGTTGATTAGAGGTGTTGACTCTGAGTATATGTACTGGGGAGTCCTTGTGGGAGGGGCATCTTGAATCTGAAATATTTTGTAGCTTGAGTAATTTTCTATAATGGAGGTTTGGGAGCCTCGAAGTAGTCCCGTAGTAATTTAGTGTTTCTTTAGCATATTATCAAACATATTGTGTGCTTCTGTTTTTATTACAGTAGCTGTAGATCTCTATTTTCCATCATCTTCCTCATTACAATAGAAATCACAAAGAGTCCAACAGCAACCGTAATCCCTCCATTTCCATCATCTTCATTATTACAACTGTAATCACAAGTGGTATCTAGAGCCGATGATCTATGGAGGACGAAAAAATTTCTCGAGCAACAAGAAGAAGCCCTACAACTGAGGATAGACTCTAATGCAAAAGTCTTCAGGAGTTGAAGAACAACTTGAACGAGTTGACAGATATGCTGCTTCATTGGGTTGTAAAGCAGAAAAATTAAGAGCTAAACTGCCTTTGAACTAACGCAATAATTTAACATTATTTGTAATGTTAAATAATATGGTCTAGAATATGTTAATATATTAGTACATTTTTAATTTTTTCTTTCTCTAAAAATTTATATAATGTTGGAGAGAGTTAGATGAGATGAAATTTTATAAAAAATAATTGAAAGAGAGAAAGAGTTAAATAAAAAATATTATAAACTTAAAATATTATAAGACACTTAGGTTATAATTTTATAATATTATTTTTGTTTTGAGATTTAAAAAGATAAATTATATTTTATTTGAAATTTGAAATTTTGAGAAAGTTATAATGATTATTTTAAAAGTTTTGTATTTCAGTTATGTTTAAAAATGAGATGGGATATGATATGGAAATTTTGGAATAAAATCTATTTTCAAATAGACTTTTATTTGAAAATAAGTAAGGGATAAACAATGTTCTAATCAATTTCTCTCTCTTTATTTTCCTGTTTTTTTCATCAAATCCGGTTATCTTATGTTTTTGCTCTTTTGCCAATTAAGTGAGTTTGGATACTGAGGTTTTTTTTTTTTTTGATAGGTTAGATCCTAATTGAGATGAGATTAGTTGAAATGAAAATTAAAAATTAAATAAAATATTGTTATAATATTATTTTTTAATATTATAGAAACATTAGCCTTTTAAACAAGAGATTTTGGTAAGCTTAACCAAACAATATTTTATTTTTAGTAAAAGAAATAATCTTAATTTGCTTATGGATGTTACATTTCATTTAAGTGCATTCAATTCTTGAGTTTGCTGCCTAACAAGATCCAAAATTCTCATTATATGTTATTTTATCTGGAACTCATAAAAATACTATTGGATATAATCATTGATATTAGAGTTTATAATATGAGATAAAAAGGGAAATGATTTAGTCAAAAATCCTTACTCATATGCTGCTTGTGATAATATGATGATTTGCTTTACACGATGATTCTATCTAAAGTTGATCATATTTTACTGTCTATTATACATCTCGCAGCATTTAATGGTAGACAACTGGGCATACATGCAGCGCACGTTGTCCTAACTAGTATATATATGATTGTTGAGTTGTTGACAAAGAAAATGAGAGGTAGATAAATGATCATAAGCATTTAATTAGATTATTAATTCCTTGTATGTTTATGGATAACGGCTCGCAGTTTTTTTTTTTCTTTTTTTTTTATTGGGGAGAGGGGTCGAATCCAAGACTTCAATTTTGAAGGTTGGGTGTTATACCATCATGCCTATGGCCTTCGGCGACGGCTCGCAGTTAGTAGAAGAATTTTATAATAATAAAATTCGCATATTTACGAGTCTCTGTGCTAGTAGAAATACTTTTTTTTTCCTTAAATTGTAAGAACTTCGAAAAATATTATAGATTATATTCTTATCTAAGTTTTATTCCATTGTACATGCTGATCATATGGTACTACCCATAGCTCTTGGATCAAATTTTCTTCTTTAAAGAAAGAAATTAAGGGTTAATATTGGACATGAATTCCGTGTGGATCCGGAACAGTCATCAAATGAGAATAGAATGTACATGAAATTAAGTTGCGTATAGTATAGCTCAAAATGTCTGAGCTCGAAAATTGTAACAAAATCTAATTCACCAAAGTCTGCCATTTTCGGAGATGATTCCTAAACATGGCAGAGGGGATAAATATCCCAGCCTAATATAATACTCCAGCCCAGTCCATGAGGGAGAAGTCATTATCAGAAGTAAGAAGGTACAAGAGACAAAATTGAAGCAGACTCTCTCACTAAAGTCTCCCTGCACTTCACAGTGCTTTCATCCATTCCTCATGAAGTAAACAACAGCTCAGTTCAGTAAACCCAACACCAATAACAATTCACCAACAAAAAAAAAAAGCAAATGGACATGGAATCTCTCATCTCACAGACAGAAGCACTCTCATGGCAAGACTTAAATCTCGAACCTGTACCAGAAACAGCAAAAACCATATCAGATTCAATGCTGGTAGGCAGACTAGTTGCTGACAAACCTCTCAACAAATTTGCAGTTCACTCAAGCATCAAGGCAGCATGAAACTTCATCCAAAAATTCATCATTGAAGATTTGGAAGCCAATATGTTTCTATTCACTTTTCACTTTCCTCATGACAAACTCAAAGTGCTCAACCAATCTCCTTGGAATTTTAAAGGTCATCTCCTAATCCTTAAGCCTTGGTCCCCTGGATCCACACTTCAAGAGACTTGGGTCTCCTTCAAATATAAAAGACTCTGATTTTTGCTATGCATGTGGTAGATTGGGTCACTCCCAAATTTTCTGCAACAACCAGAAACCCAACACACAAAGCTAAGCTACGGACCATGGCTGAGAGCTTAATTCACAAACCCCACCACCACTCAATCATTTTATCAAACATAAGGCAGCCAAGAATCGAAAACGAACATTTCGGACCACCACACTCAAGCACCCGAGCCTCAAGAAAGAAACAGAAAAGGGAAAGAACTTCAAATTACAAACAACCAGCAGCAAAGAGGCACCCAAATCTCGTTTCTAAACCAGAATATGCTTACCAACAGCGGCATAGGACAACCCGCAACAGAGCCATCGGAACTCCACCATTTCTTTCCATCGCCGGTAACGCTCCAGGAACAAGCATTGATTTCTACTCACCCGGCTCCATTCAGCTCGCGTCCACTGTTTAGGTACAGTGATTCGACAGCATTAAACATAGCATCAACAAAATTCAATTTGTTCACTGTAGAACCAACCCCCCACTTCAAATCAGCCGAACTCATCAGTCAGGAGTAATTTCTCCCTCTCATCAACTGGAACAGGGATTAAATTTGTTGATAAGATGGCAACGGCACTGCAAAGAGGTTCCGGCCTCACATCAAAAAACTCATCACTGTCAGCTAGAAGATACACTCCATCGAAAGCACAGTGAAGATAGATCTACTCAGCCATACAGGGCTTTAAAACTCAACAAGAGAAACACAGGGCCGAGACTCTAGAAACCCATCTCGGTGAGCCCAGCTTAAGCCCCTCTCCATTTATTAAACAAAGCCCTCTTTTCATAGACGAAAATGAAGAAAGCATATTCACTATAAGGCCCATAACCCTCTGTCCGCTATGCCCACCCCCTCCTCTACTAGGAACCCAATCGGACTCATCCCTCTTGCCCAATAGATCCACCTCAAACCCACGTCTAAACAGCCCAAACCAAACCCCTCCCAACCCCACAAACCCCCCCTATGTAGTCTATTCCATCTCTGGAAAGGAAAGCCCACAAAACCCCAACCCAACCCAAGCCGACACAACCAATCCCCACAAGAACAAACAGAGCCCACTAACCATCCCCACCCAAACATCCTCCACGACCCCACTCTCACCCTCAGCCTCACTCCCATTCAACATTCAGCCTTACCTTCGCCCCCACCACAAACCCCCACATAGCCAACCCAGCAGCAATCCCACCCAGCCCACCCACGACAACCAACTCCATAAACCTCCCATCCAAAAGACAGAATGCTTCAGTCACCCTTGACTTCTTTCAACCACCTAAGAAAAAACTCCAGCCATCAATGAAGTCAGAGACACCAAGCAGGGTCAATGTCACACCAACGCGTACCAAACAGAAGAGTCTACACTGGCTCTTACCCTGCTGGAAATGCAGTCAAGCTCAATGTGTAAAACACAAAAACTCAAAGGGAAAGTCCGCATGTCACTTATAGTAGACCTTCACCTTCTCTCCAGAAATGTCCAAACAAGCTAGAGGCAAGTTTTAAAATGTCTCATCCCTCTGGACGAAGACAATGGCTTGGAATTGCAGGGGTTTAGCCCGACCCAATACAATCAGAAATTTAAGGGCTAATATTAGAAACTATAACCCAAACGTAATCTTTTTGTCGGAAACCTTGATGTCGGAGTAGTGCACCATATCTATTGTAAATAGTATAAGTTTTCATCATTTTGTTAGCTTTCCACTTTTTTTATAAAAATGGGGCCTCTTACTTATGTGGCGTCCGAGTGTAGAATTAGAACCTGTCCATATTAATATGAATGCTATTTCAGTTTTAGTTTATTCAGATCCTCCACATCATCCATGGTTAATTACCTATGTCTACGCGCCAGCTAAATGGAATTACAAAGCTTACAAAGCAAATTTCTGGACACATTTGGATTCAATACACCAAACATTTCCAGGACCTTGGATATGCATGGGCGATTTTAACAATCTCCTAACTCAATCAGAGAAATATGAATGGCGCCTGATCCCTTTCAATCAAAACAGAGGACTCAAAATTCTAATGGAAACAAATGGACTCGTTAACATAGGATACATAAGTCCAAAATTCACATGGTCAAATAATAGGCATGGAAAGACGCTTATCAGAGAAAGATTAGACCGAGCAATTGCTAATAAAAAATGGAGATTACTTTTTTCAGACGCAACACTACAACACTTAGCTTCATCAGCCTCAGATCATCATCGACTTCTACTACACACAACAGCAGATCATTGAAGAGTCTTGTCTTTTAAATTTGAAGAATTTTGGATCCATAGACCACTCAGTCGCAACATCATCAAAAAAGCATGGAGCAAAAATTACCGGGGCAACCTAGCCTACATACTATGCAAAAAAATCAAATCAACAAAGGATGCCTTCAAGCTATGGAACAAAAATAATTTCGGGAGAATTCAGAACAATATACAAAAAATTGAAAGAAAGCTACTTGAAGTGCAAAGCAGCCCCATGACTTTTTACAACCAAAAAAAAGAGAAGCTCCTGCAACACAACCTCCAAAAGTAAAGGGAAAATGAAGAAATATCATGGCGATAAAAATCAAGAATTGCTTAGCTCACATCCTCGAATCTCAACACAAAATTTTTCCACCTTTCAACAACAATTCGGAGAAGAAGTAATGCGATAGACTCCATCAAATCGGGACCAGGTAACTGGTTAATGGACCCAATTGTTATTGAATCTTCTTTTATTAATTACTTTAAATCAATATACACTTCCTCCAATCCGCAAATTCCAGAACAACTAGACAATCTTTTTGAGAAGCAAGTTTCGGATCAAGACAATGAACTACTCAATGCGGTGCCAAGTGAAGAAGAGGTTTTTGGAGCTCTAAAACAAATCCCAAATCACAAAGCTCCAGGTCCAGATGGAATGACGATACTTTTCTATAGACACTATTAGATCATCATAAAGAAATAGGCCATCGAAGTAGTACATAATTTTTCAGAAGTGAGAGACTCTTGAAGCAAATAAACCACACCAACATAACTCTCATCCCAAAAATTCAGAATCCAAGTACCCCAAGCCAAGCTAAGAATCCATGATCGTCACAAGTTGTTATTATGGAAATTACTCTAGAACATCCTCCCCACCAAATCAAGAGTGAGCGAAGTCATCCCTCAACTTAGATCTAAAGAATGTCCACTGTGTAACCAAGCAGAAGAAACCCCACGACATCTCTTTATAGAGTGTCCAATAAATCGGATATTATGGATACAAAGCACTTGACCACTAAATCAAGCAAATCTGTCAATACAATCCATATCAGATTGGATAAAGATGATTCTACACCCAGAAAAGGAATTGGGACTACGGGATACAAAAAAGACACCATTTCCAGCTATTCACAATGATTATCATGGGCTTCATTTGGAGACAAAGAAATGACACAGTTCATAATCACACTTCTCTATCTTTAGAGACAACAAGAAACATATTGAACAAGATTTATCAAGAATACAAGAATGCATGGGAAGGAAAGAAAAAAAATTAAGATGATGTATGGAAACCTCCACCACAAAATTATAAAAGATTCTCCTTCGACGCCGCAGTTAGAGATTCATTTTCAGCAGCAACATCAATATGCAGAGACCATAACGGGGAAATCCTAGAGATTAGAGCAAAAAAAATTCAAACCATAAATCCCTTGGTAGCCGAAGCTTCAGTAGCACTTCTAGCTTCCAAAATGGCATCCCAACATCAGCAAATCCTGGCAATAATCGAAGGAGACGCCCAATTCGTCATCACAGCCATTGAAAGCACACACTCGACCCGGCATTGGCAAATCTCCCCTATCATCGAAGACATTCAAAAAAATCTTTCGCCATCACTAGGAATGGAAAGTAGCCAAAATCCACCGATCCTAAAATCGATGTGCGCACTCAGTGGCCTAATGGACAGCAACCAATCTTATTTTTGGATGCATATCCTTAGATAATCTCGCTGGATGCTTTTTATTTATTGATAGTGAAAATGATCCACCTTAAACACTTTGTATTCTGGGTTTTTATAATATAATGCATGCTTGATTAGGAAAAACAAAGTACAAGAGACAAGGAGAGGACAAGATGAGGAAGAAAAAGTAAAGTGTCAGAGGGAAATGGGTGACTTGAAGTGATATAAAGCCGATTCTCCATCTATCACTAATAGGGGCTCAAAAAAACAGATCAGAACACTTACCGCGACTTGAGGAGGCTTATTTTCTTTCAAGAAAAGCAAGAGTATTGTTTGATTCATTCAATTGTTTTTTTCTTTTAAATTTATATAATTGGGTTATTGTGTAGTTGTTAACTATACAACATTACATTATTTCATCTTTTAACTCAAAAGATTATCAGTTCCTTTTGTGCATTAATGATGCGATCGATTAATGCTGGAATTTAATGCTCTCACGAATGATCGCCACCTAATTACTAATAGTTAAAAAAACTTGTCAAACTGCATACCATGGTGTCGTATATTTTGGATATTGCGCCTCTTTTACATGGCATGCAGATCATATATAAAAGAAAACAGTGAAAACTTCGCGAGAAATCCTTGTGTCATTGGTTTAGGGTTCTTTTGGCATTTCATTGATGTTCTAGTCATGCATGTGCTTACATAAAGCAATTGTATTTTCCTTAGGACGTGGAAAGGTACTGGTTTAGAACATCCTTAATTTATAGAATTGGTCAATTTCTTGCTAAATATCTCTAGTATCAAGTTTAGGGGTGAAAGATTTCCAGTCTGGATCGAAAAATCGACTGGATCAAACCGATCAGTCTGGATTAGGGTTGTACAAAAATCGAGGAAACCGGCCGTCACCGACATGAACCGATCGTCAGAGTACGGAACTAGCAGAAACCGGCGTAGAATCGGTCGGCCGGTAGTAGAAATAATTCAAAACCGAAGTTGGCCGTTTCAGTTATGGTTTGAACCACCGCCGAACCGGCCGATTATATATATATTACATTATACATATATAAAACAACGTCGTTTTAGTTATAACTTTTATATAAAAAAAATAAAAAAATAAAAAAACTGAAACGGTGCTGTTTCGACCTGGGATTAATAAACCTCACTTTCTTCTTCTTCTTTATGCTTCTTCTTTCAAAATCGGCGCCACTAATGGCACAACTAGCAGCTCCCCTCCTCCTTCACAGCGGCACCAACAACAAATCGATGAACCACACCAACTCACACTGACACTAAGGCTGTTGATTTTCTTCTCCCTAATAGGCCGATTTGACTGGTTTTGAACATCTCAAAATGTTGGACCGAAACCGCACCAACAACAACGATTTTCACCCCTTGTTTAGACCGGACTGAAAATCATGTTGGTCGATCTCGGTCCATGGTATATGAGAAATTTGGTTTTCGGTCCGGTCCTATGGTGTGGTTTTTTTGGACCGGAATGGACCAAATCGAACCGAAATATTTACATATAAATTTTTTAAATATAGTATATTATTTTATATAGTAGTAGTTGTATAAGTTAATTATGTAATTTTTATCTAATTTATCACTATTGATCGTATAAAATGTAAAATAATATATGATATCAATTAATTAATATATGATATGATAATATATGTTATTATATGTAGGTACATATAACCCTACTATTTACATTTAATTAAATTAATTAGGTAATTTTTTTTAAGATACATAAGTTGCAAGTAAGCATGAATAATCTATAGACAATGAAATTATTTAATATTCATTAACTATATATAAAATGTTAGAATTTTAATATAGGCGGCCATTATGAATACTAAAGTACTAATTTAGTAACTATTAACATCTTAAATATAATTATAATTAATTATTTTTTAATGAATTAGTTACATAATCCACGTTAAAGAGCTTATTTCATTTCATTTTACTAATTTCATTAATTTTTTGTATTGATTTATCTTCAAAAAAAAAAAGAGGAAAAAAATATTCAGAATCGATTGGACGGACCGAATCGGATTGCGATAGTTAACAGTCTGGTCTAGTCTATAGATGTAATCGGTCCTGTCCGGTCCTAAAAAAAAAGGAGACCGAAATTTTCGGTCCGTGACCTGGACCGGACCAATTACACTCCTAAATTGCATGGTTTATTCTTATATAGGACAATGTTTTATATATGATCAAATTTTATTTAATTGTTGAAGAATAAACAATTAATTTAAGTTAATTTTGGCGGAGTTTCCTTGATTTCAGCCCGATTGTTTCGAGTTCATTTACAGTACTCAGAAATTAGAAAACTAGGACTTAGACAAGTCTGGGTTCCCACAGAAAAATTAAGAATAATAATTACAAAAATTAACTTGAACCAGTATTGGGGGTGGGGGCATGCATGCAATTACATCGTTCGTTTTCAGAGGGACGGGAAATTGTTGTGTTTTTTTAAAGGTATTTGCTGAACTCGGTATTAGGAATTAATTGAAGTTGTATATATATTACTAATTTATTTCATCCTATTTGCAATGAACATTTTACTTCTTTGACCGAAGCGTTAATATTCTCCCAAGAAAGTTCAGGAAGTATCCCAGGGGCCAAGGCAGTCACGAAATATATATATTTAAAAAAATAAAAAATAAAAAATAAAAAATAAAATCCAAATAAATGGGTGTCAAAGTTTAAAAACCTCACTTCTCCAACTGATCATTTAGCTACGTTTAATTGGATAGCGAAGTGATTTCAAATTATCTGTAAATAATAGTTAAACAATAGTAAAAAATAAAATAAAATATTAAATAATAATAAAAAAATAATATAAAATAATAATAAAATGTTGAATACTCCACTGCCCAAATATTGTGTTTCGGAGTAAGAGTTGTGCTAGGCTGCCACCCAACTTTGACTGTTGGGCGTGTCCGCCTAGCACAAATGTGTGTTTTTATTTTTTTTTTATTTTTTATTTTTTATTTTCCATATTTTTTTAACATATTTAAATATTTAAATATTTTTAAAAAATAAAAAATATACTTATACATTAAAAATTACTTTCTTAATCATTAAGTAAAAAATTAATCAAAGACTTTGTGCTGTTTTCTCTCTCGCTTCCGAAAACAAATCGCCGCTTCCAGGAGTTTGATCTATTCGCTGGGGGGAGGGGAGTTGAAGCTTTGGCTTCACCCACCTCCCTCCCTCGTTAACCTCAGTCTCTGTTTAGGTTTTTCTTTCCCTAGCTTTTTTGTTAGTTTTTCACCGGTAGCACCGAAACTAGTCTATCTGCTGCTTTCCGGCGAGCAAAGTCGGACATGCGCCCCACCATCAGCCTCCCCAGGCGCCGATCTTCAAGATGGCAGAAGAAATATGCTCATTCGAGTGGCGCGTAAACCTCACGCACGGTCTATGCCGTGCGCGAGTTTCACTCGCCGCCACGCCTGCGGAAGCTTCCTGTCACCATGCGACGCACCGTCGGGATCAGCGGTGTCGGATTTTCCTGTTCTATCCTTTCAACCCTCTCCAGGTGTGGCGCGTGTACTGCACGCACTGCCACAACCAGTGGTGGCCCCTCGCCGGAGATTCGTCTCAATTTTTAGTTGCTACACTATGTTTCCACTTTCCCTAACCGAAGATCGAGTGAAAGTGGATGTAACAGTTCCTTCCAGCCAGTCCAGACGTTACAACACACCCCTTTGTACTGTGGCTTCTAGCTGCAGTTTAATAGTCTGTTCATCAGACTATATAAAAAACGTCACCAAGCGGTCTTCCCTTGTGGGAATTGGGTGGGAGTCAATTTTTTAGCTCCGATCACCCCTTTTGTGTTGTAATGTGTGTTGGCTTTAGGAAGACTGTAGGGGACTCCCATCCCACTGAACTTATGTCTTGTATCTGTTAATTTATCTATAAATACTTACTTGCCGAGAAAAATAAATAAAAAATTAATCATTTCCCTTCGGAGTAAAGGCAACGCAAACTACTGCGGGTCAACCATCCCCCACCTTTAGACAAGCTTGCAGACTTGCATGCAGTTGTATCTGACTTGCCTTCAGTCTGTGAAGGAAAATGAGATGAGTATGAGGGCGAGGCCATTTATCTGCTTCCTATGATTCCAAGTCCTTTCATTCAGGAAAATTATAGGGAGACAGAGATGGTGCCCCATTTTAACCGATTCTTTATTTTATTATTATTTTTTAATAATTAATTAGGAAGTAACTATTAATTAATTTATGTATTTTTTATATGTTTAAAGACGTTTGAAAAATATTCGAAAGAAAAAAAACATAATTGCACTGATCGGTACAATGGGGGCATCACCTTCGGTACCCCTAGTATTGTCCTTCATACATCACAAATTTTAGATAGATAAAACTTCTATAAAAAGATTAAAAATTAAAAAATATTTTTTGTTTAAATAATATTTGAATAAAAAAATTATGAAAAGTTGTGATAATTTCATACCTGATCTCTATGTCTCAACGTTCTCTTAAGATTATGATAAAAGTCTCTCAAAGCGCTATTTTTAATGCTCAAGTATGCTTAGGTTTTGATAAAACTTACGATTTTTCGATCGAGTATGCTCAAGTGCTCTTAGGGGATGTTGGTAGAATGGGATTTTGTGAAATAGTAATAACATGATTTGTGAATAATAATAAGATAGTTTGATTTAAATATTTTTTGAGATTTGGAAAAGGAGAGAGAAAAAATTAAATAAAAAATATTATTAAGTTAAAATATTGTTAGAATATAATTTTTTATTGTTTTGAGATTTGAAAAAATTAAATTATTTATTTATTTTTTCCTAGAAAATTTGAAAAAATTGTAATGATTAATTTGAAAGTGTTTGTATTAGAGTGATGTTTGAGAAGAAAATAAGATGTGATGAGATGAAAATGATTTCCAAAATATTTCCAAAATGAGAGGGCCCCTAATACTAAATAGAATTGAGTAATGCTACATACAGTCGTGGAATGCGCAAACGCCGTACAGTCGCTTTGAAAAAGAGGAGGGTCCACTATTAAAAAATTAATTTCTTTTCATGTGGGTCCCATATTTATTCACTTTTTTCAAAGCGACTGCACGGCGCTTGCATACTCACGACTGCAAGTATTATTTCTCAATAGAATTTTATGATGTGCAGATATGTTCCCTTTAAAAAATAAGAAATATCTTAAACCCAAGTCAAGTGAGAGGAACCTCATTTTTTTTTTTTGGAAGAGAATACGAAGGCTTGTCTCTTAAAAGTAAAACAACGGCCACAAACAAGACGCGAAGAAAGTCATTTCCGCTCATTGCAATTTAAAACAGAGGCTATCAAAAAAAAAACATAAAATATTTCAATTTGGATGGAGAACGAGGCCAGCGCTTATATCATGCTACGATTCTACATCGAAACCTCTCGGTATCTCTTGGAACAAAAAGAAAGAAATGCAGCAGCAAATTACGGCCCCCCCCCCGCCGCGTACGTACACATGTTATTATCCTCCCGGAGCTATACTGCTATATAATGAGAACGCCGTTACGCTGGAATGCCATCATCAACTTCGTATCCAAGTCATTTTTCGGTTCTTTAAAAAAAAAAAGTGATTTTTCCATTGTTCATTGCAGCGCATCTCATCCATTCCCTACATAAAAACCTTATGGTTCATTGACAACTGTGCTATTTGAGCCAGAGTTTGTAGCCAATATACGCGTCTCTACCATTTCGCTTTGCAACAATCCTCCGTTATCCTTATTTTGCTCCATTTCATCCCCATAAGGAAAAGAAAAAAAAAAAAACTATGCTGCTCTTGTCTCTCTAATTACTACTTTGTCAATTTCTTTTCTTTCCAAAGCAAAATTGTCGCTTCCTTCCTTTCCTAAAGACCACATTTTTCAGTTACCTGCTTCTTTTACTTTCCTCTCGTGTTTTCCAAACCAATGTCTAGCATTGTAATAGAGTCTTTACTTCATGCATCAAGCACCCTCGGCCAACCCAACAAGAGATGGCACTTGGCTTTTGTGTCCATCTATTGTTCTAGAGCCCTACTATTCCCTACTTCCAAGGATTCTCTACCCGAGAAGGCCAAAGTTTCACGCTCAACATCTTTCGTACTTTTGGATCTGAATTCAGACTACAGGTTCAAAATCGATCAAACAACTCTGACTAAGCTCGTCAAAGAGAAAAATGTTGACAAGCTCCGAGAAATTGGAGGGGTTGATGAAGTAGCATCCAGTCTTGAAATCAATGTTAAATCCGGGATTCATGGTGATGTTGAAGACATTGCTCGTCGACATGAGGCTTTTGGTTCAAACACGTATAAAAGACCCCCAACAAAGAGCTTCTTCCATTTTGTAGTAGAAGCCTTCAAGGATCTTACCATCTTCATCCTTCTAGGCTGTGCAGCACTTTCTCTTGCATTTGGCATAAAAGAGCATGGACTAAAAGAAGGATGGTATGATGGTGGAAGCATATTTGTTGCTGTATTTCTTGTCATCATTGTTTCCGCCATAAGTAATTTCAGACAAAATAGACAATTTGACAAGTTATCCAAAGTCAGCAACAATATCCAAGTTGATGTTTTGAGAGCTGGACGGCGTCAACCTATTTCAGTTTTTGAAATTGTCGTTGGAGATGTCGTTTGCTTAAAGATCGGAGATCAAGTTCCAGCAAATGGGCTATTCTTAGACGGGCACTCATTGCAAGTGGACGAATCTAGCATGACAGGGGAGAGTGATCACGTAGAAGTAAATTGCAGGCATCCATTTTTAGTCTCTGGTACTAAGGTAGTCGATGGCTATGCTCAAATGCTTGTCACATCGGTGGGCAAGAACACAACATGGGGCGAGATGATGAGTTCCATCAACCGTGAAACAAGCGAACAGACACCTTTACAAGCTCGCCTCAACACGCTAACGTCATCAGTAGGTAAGGTTGGTTTGGCAGTCGCTTTCCTCGTTCTCGTAGTCTTGTTGGTTCGCTACTTCACAGGAAATACAAAAGATGAGAATGGAAATAGGGAGTTCAATGGCAGCAAGACAAAGGTTGACGACATAGTCAATGCTGTCGTGGGGATTGTAGCTGCTGCAGTTACAATTGTCGTGGTAGCAATTCCTGAAGGTTTACCACTGGCTGTCACGCTTACACTTGCTTATTCTATGAAGAGAATGATGGCTGATCAGGCAATGGTGCGGAAGCTCTCTGCCTGTGAGACCATGGGCTCTGCCACCACCATTTGTACTGACAAAACAGGCACTCTCACGCTGAACCAAATGAAGGTGACAAAGTCTTGGCTTGGGAAAGAATCTTTTGTAGCTAATGCTCACTCAATTGCTCCACATATTCTTGAAATGTTCCATGAAGGAGTTGCTCTGAACACAACTGGTAGTGTTTTCAAACCTAGTTCAGGATCTAAAATCGAGTTCTCAGGTAGTCCTACTGAAAAAGCAATTCTTTCATGGGCTGTTCTGGAGCTAAACATGGAAATGGAGCAATTGACGCAAAGTTGCACGGTTCTTTTTGTCGAAGCATTCAATTCCAAGAAGAAACGAAGTGGGGTCCTGATGAGGAGAAAGGTAGACAACACAACCCACCTACACTGGAAAGGAGCTGCAGAAATGATACTGAAGATGTGTTCAAGCTACTATGATGCTTCTGGAATTATTAAAGATCTAGATGAAGGTGAAAAGATGAAATTTGAGAAAATTATTGAAGGTATGGCAGCTAGCAGCCTCCGGTGCATTGCTTTTGCCCATAAGCCAGTTTCAGAAGAAGATACTGTAGATGGCGAAGAACATAAAAGGCTAGAAGAAGATGGTTTGACCCTTTTAGGACTGGTGGGACTTAAGGACCCATGTCGTCCAGGGGTGAAGAAAGCTGTAGAAGATTGCCAATATGCTGGTGTGAACATCAAAATGATCACTGGAGACAATGTCTTCACAGCAAAAGCTATAGCCACTGAATGTGGAATACTAAGGCCGGGCCAGGACATTCTCGGTGGAGCAGTAGTAGAAGGTGAGGAATTCAGAAAATACACACCAGAGGAGAGATTGGAGAAAGTTGAAAATATTTGTGTGATGGCAAGATCCTCTCCTTTTGACAAACTTCTGATGGTAGAATGTTTAAAACAAAAAGGCCATGTGGTTGCAGTTACTGGTGATGGCACAAATGATGCACCAGCATTGAAAGAAGCTGATATAGGACTTTCAATGGGGATTCAAGGCACCGAGGTGGCTAAGGAAAGCTCAGACATTGTCATTATGAATGATGATTTTGCTTCCGTGGTCACAGTTCTTAGGTGGGGAAGATGTGTCTATAACAACATCCAGAAGTTCATCCAATTTCAACTCACTGTAAATGTTGCTGCTCTTGTGATCAACTTCGTGGCTGCAGTTTCAGCTGGTGAACTCCCATTATCAGCAGTACAGTTATTATGGGTAAACTTGATCATGGACACGTTGGGTGCCCTGGCTCTCGCAACAGAGAAGCCCACCAAGGAGCTCATGAAGAGACAACCTGTGGGTCGGACTGAACCGCTAATTACCAACATTATGTGGAGAAACCTCTTAGCCCAAGCTTTATATCAGATAGCTATCCTCTTGACCCTACAATTCAAAGGTGAATCCATCTTTGGTGTGACTGAGAAGGTAAATGACACATTGATCTTTAATACTTTTGTGCTTTGCCAAGTCTTCAATGAATTCAATGCGAGAAAGCTTGAGAAGAAGAACATCTTCAAGGGGATACATCAGAGCAAGTTGTTTTTGGGAATCATAGCAATAACCATTGTCCTTCAGGTGGTCATGGTAGAATTTTTGAAGAAGTTTGCAGATACAGAAAGGTTGAATTGGGTGCAATGGTGCGCATGCATTGGAATCGCAGCAGCCTCTTGGCCAATCGGTTGGATTGTCAAGTGGATACCTGTTCCACATAAACCATTTCTCAACTACCTTAAGATGAGAAAGATATAAGGACTCGCATTAATCTTCAATCTTATTGAAGATGGCTGCACACAGTGATACACTCTTGCTGTCAAATTTGAATCTGGTTAATTACTGTAGGTGTTTAATCTTTTTTATTGTATAGCATATATATCATATATGATGTGTAATTATTGTTGTCGTACGCTGAGTAATATAATTCTCTTCACTTGTCATTTTCATATATCGAGGACAGTTTCAATAATGTACTCTTCAGGCAATGTCTGCCTAAATGCAACTTGTAGTAAGAAGTCATGGATAAATCTATCAACTTTTATTAGCAAAGGCGAGCCAAGGTCTTAGTACCAGACAACATATATTTGGAAAATTCAACGACAGTACATGCACTAATTAGAGATAAAAACCTAAACAAAATCTGGGTCATCAGTTGAAGCAGCATATATCTAAAAGATTATTTGGCTTGCATCAAGACTTATCGCCAAGCTTGGCCTTAAGGCCTTTACGGACAATATGAAATCCCAATGTTTTCTTCCGTTCTTGTTTCTTCATTTAAAATACCAAGTTACAGTACCGGTCCAATTGGATTCCGATCTTAAAGATGTAAAGACATCATCTAATTTAGAGCTTGGTCGTCATGGACTTCCATGTACACAATAAAGTCAAGAATGAATAAAAGACTTACCGATAATATGAAATTAAGAAAATAGAAGCAAACGAAGAAGAAGAAGAAGAAAGAAAGATAATTTAAGCCATGCATGAGTATATGTAGCGGGGATTTCATTATACACCCACCGTGGGGAATATGGTCAGATACGTTGATCAGTAGTTTCGACGAACATACAGCGTGCAATATGCGGTAATGGATCACGAATTTAGGCTGTTTTTTCATCGACCTGTTTCATGCGGCACAATCTCTCTGGGAAAAGAAGGCAGCTCAATTATTGGTCTGCTTATCCAAAGAGGTGCATGAAAAGCTTCCAACTTCCCCGACATGCATGTCTTATCGACCTGCTCAACCTCGGTACGAGTCGAATGAAGTATTATTGCCTGGCCTTCTTTCAACTGTATTGTTTGACATAGTCCGACGTAGCATCATGTCCCTTTGTTCGCCAAATCAAGGGTGTAATGAAACTTCGTGCACGTTTTTTGCAGGTAGCATAATCTACGTGTGAAGCTGTCAGTTGTCAATGACTACACATGGAGTAAGATGAACTGAATAAAATAGTTCTTGAATAGTAATGAAATATGTTGAATTAATATTTTATAAAATTTTAAAAGATAAAGAAAAAAAATTGAATAAAAAATATCATAAAGTTAAAATATTATTAAAATATAGTTTTTTAATATAGTTTTTGTTTGGAGATTTAAAAAAGTTAAATTATTTTGTATTTTTTTTAGAAAGTTTGGAAAAATTGTAACAATTAGTTTAAAAGTATTTGTATTTGAGTTATGTTTAGGAAATAGATGGGATAAAATTAGATGAAATTTTTTTCCAAACAAGCCCTAAAAGGTCTGGCTTGACTCTACTATCATATTTAATAAAGAGTACTGCTACTATGTCTACCAGTTATACCGTTCACTTTATTCTATTGATGTTACGTGACTTATTAAAAAATATATATTTAAAATAAAATATTCTCCGAAAATACAAAAAGAGAAAAAATAAATATGCTTGATTTGCAACATGATTCTTTAATCTTGTCTCTCCTTCCCTCTCTCTCGTAAAAAATCAAGACTCCAGATCTAATTTTCGTCGTAGGAGGAGGCGGCTTCCTCCTCTTTCTCCCTCTCCTTCCCCTCCTTCCTCCGTCCACCCACCTTGTCTATCAAGGTAGTTCTTTATGCTTCCTTCAAGGTCAAAAAAGATAAATTTACAGCTTTCCAGCAACTCTCGAAAGTCACACGCGGCACAAGCAGACTCCTAGGTCGTAAATCATTAGGAGGAAGGTGGTGGTTTGCGAAAATCATCGCGAGTGGTCCTTACGCGCCACCCTTTCCTGCAGCTCTTCTCGCCACACGCACCAAATCACTGAACTCACCACCACTAAATCTTTTAGATCTGACTTTTGTAGTTGAAAAGAGACAAGCGCGTTGCCTTCACACGCCATCACATATTCTGAAGCCTACCGAGGTTGGTCCAAACTGTTATTCGTCCTTTTTAGCATCTATCTTTCTATTTTCCATTTTGATTTTCTTATTGTTAATTAAAATATAAAAATAGTTTGTCTTTTAGACTTTTGTCTATAGAGGTTGAGTCATCTCCTTCTATGATTAGTGAGGTTGAATTGTCTTTTGGATGTTTGTCTATAGAGAGTATTAGCAGTAGTGAAGATCGGACTAGTCATAAAAGGAAATAGTGTACCAGTGGAGCTCCAAATGCATTATTTTGGTTTATGATATCATGTTTGATATGGGGACATTTCAAAATATATCCGTTGATGGATGTAAGTTTCTTGATGAATGAATTATGACAATTTCTCTTAAAAAAAATCCTAAAATTTCTCTATACCTTTCATGTTTTTATTTTTAATTTTTTTAATGAGACAAAATAAACGGTATAACTAGGACGACACAGTAGCATTACTAGCAAATTTGCAAGAGTTTTTGTTCTCAAACAGAGACTTTGCGAGTATGTTCATAGTATAACACGTACTATCGATGTCATTAACTTGGTAGGATTACAATTTTTAGCTTGTCTACCTTCTCCTACACATATAGGGCAAGGAAATGTTATTTAACTCGTTATTTAACTCCTCCTTGTTATCGCTCAAAATTATTGTTCAAATATTTTAATTTGTTTATTTTTTTTATTTAGTCATTAAGGAATTGACTATTAATGAAGTTGTATATTTTTTTAATTTTTTTTAATGATTAAGGATGTTAAAAAATATTAAAATGAAAAATGAAAAAAAAAAAAAAAAAAAGAACTACAAATTTGAACTAGCGGTGCACCATCCACTGGGGAAATTCCCAATTCCACCTTTACGATTAGTTACTTCTTAAAAAGAAAATTTAAAACCTTTTTTAACTGCATGTAGAGAAGGGATTTTTGGATCCACCAAAAATCGTAATCAAGAACCACCCAACTCATGCAGAAAATAGCAGGGAAGTCTAACCAATGGCTGCCATCACACTTATATTTACTCGCGTGATTGATCCTTTAAACATTGGAAAAACTTGTTGGGAATTTCCAGTTCCAAGTGGGTTGCTTTTTGCTTCCTCCATGATACATGGATTCCTATAAGACTGAAGGCTTCCCAGAATCCAACTTCAAAGCACAATCACTCTATAATACAATGCACCCGCATGCACAAAATGCACCAGTGCAACATGCAAAGCCGGGCGCTCTAATTACAGATGGAGGCAAGTTTTGAGTCTCTGTACCAGTGCCTCACGTGGTTTTATTGGAGATCTGGACAGAGCTTTTACAGGGTCAGGACCAAACAAGGAGATTAAAGTTTGTTTTTTACGGTTGGTTTCTCCCAACCAGAAATCCACACATCTTGATACAACAAATAATCTAAGCTGGAACAACTTCAGGGACCTTGCCATCGCTCATGGGAACCAAACTGTCATAGTAGTCAACCAGCACTTTCCAACCACCAGGGCACATGAATCCATCAGGAGGATTCTCTTTGTTCTTTGCAAGCATCCGCATCTGTGAATTGCATGCCAAGATTTTTGAGATGATACAGAGATATAATATATATAAGAACATGTCCACATTTCAGACTTTTTAATGACTCTCTTAGTGTATGCTAGCCAGCATTTATGTCAACAAAGCTTACCTTGGTGCCCGATATGAAAAGGAAATCCTGAGGTCTTGAGGGATCAAAAAATGCCATTTTACCCTTAGTTTTGTCATAGGCAGCAACCTGAAATTGAAACCAAGCAAGGTGACTAAGGATTCCAAGTGCAACATAAGTGGGTATTAATGGCAGCCAGCCAGAGGATTTGCATACCCTGAAAGGAAGAATGTTTAGCCGCTCCAGTCCAGGTGCCATGCTCAATACTTTTTTACCATGGTCAGCATCATATAGATCTCTCTTTTTGACAGGATGGCCCATGCCAGCTGGGTCCCGACCAACAATGTAAAAGTTGGCCCCTGCATTAATCCTAGCCTTTGCATGCCACTGCACCTCAGTTGGGCCAGCATAATGCATTGGAGATGGGAATATAGAAACCACAGTCGTCTCTGGATCAAGAACACCATCCTCAAGCACCTGACAAACATTTTGATAGCATCAAACATGGTCAGTACGGCTCGAGGTTAGGAAATTGTACATTGACCTCTTTTGGGAGAAGTAAAAACAAATCTCCCAAAAACCACCTGCCCCATATAAACCAAGCAATGAATTTTCTAATCTTTTTCATAAACACATAATCCCAAATCACTGTAGAAAAATTTAGGACAACAAAAATAATTCTAATCACTGCATCTCTGCTTCTAGTCTAGATTTTCTTACAGAAAGGGTCCAAATCATTGCATGGTTTATGGAAGTTGAAACTTTGAGTATGTATACCTTCTCATGTTGCTTCATTCGCCAACTAAGTGGAACATCATCTGCCTTTGTATAGCCTCCCAATGGATTAAGCAAGAGGATAGGGTTCTTATAGCCCATCTCAAGAAGCCGACGACGGGTATCCGTCATCAGCAAAGCATGGCCATTGTGTACAGGATTCCGAAGCTGGAATGCAAACACTGCATCTGCATTCCGCCTCGTGAATTCTTCACGGAGTTCTGCAGGAGACAATCGAAAACGATCAAGGCCATCATGGTACTTGATCAGTTCTATAACCTCTAAGTCACCTCCAATCAACCAGTTTCCAGCATGGGTTATAGTTTCATCAGCATAAGGTAGGCCAGGGGCAACGGTTCCCCAAGTTCTGGCAATTCGTTCTTCTTGAGGGTGCTTGTAGATCTCAATACTGATTAAATCAAATGAATAGATAGGCGAAGAAGACAATAGAAAGTACGGCAAGTCATTCAGTTCAATGAACGAACACTCAAATCTATTAATAAAAGGAATAAACTCCTAGAAGCAACTTCATGTGATCGCTTGTGCCATCACCCTATGACACACTAACCACACGCAATGTCCCAAAAAGAAAACTCGCAATAGGACCTTGCTATACTGTTAAATCAAATCATTCATGCTAGAAAAGAAATGTTGAAGAAATTGCCAAGTAACCAAACAGAGTATATCATATTGACCGAGAATGCAAATCAAAATTACAGCACAAAAACAGATGAAACCCCAGACTGATTCCCAGACAAGATTATAGTATATCCTATATCACACAACAACCAGGTTTTGTCAGGAAAAAAATCAGACTAGTTCAAGATATTTAGAAATCTAGAGTTGACTGTTAAATCTATTGCCACAAAGAGCTCAACCTCAATTCAAACTGAAAGACCAACTCGAAACAAATAAATAATTTGTCATGGTACTCTTCTTGTGCTTGTTGCCTGGTAAAAAAAAATCTGATCACACAGTTAAAACAATAATAAACTTTAACGGGCGTGACAAACATCAATCCTTTGCACACAAGAAAATTCAAAAGAAAGATGAGTGTTTCTGAAAGAAAGAAACTTTGTGCGAAGTAAAAGAGAGAAAAATTGGCATAGTGGGCACATATAATAGTAAGACCAATGACAATACTATTATATACATAAAACAGGTTATATTAACGGTTTAATTGTCCCGAGTAAAAGTCTAATTCCCATGACTTCTTGGATAAATGGTGATTTACATGATCGTTCAAATTTTCTATATATATATTTTTTAACTTCAAATTTTCTAATTTGATTATTTGTTACAGTGCTTATTGCTTGATATGTATCAACGTTTACTTTGAGTTGTTTGAGCAAAGATGTTTTCCTGCTTAGATGCATGGCCGAAATTGTTTAATTTGGTTAAATTTCTTAGTCGGTATTTCTTGCATCAAATACAATCATGTGGGACCTTAGAAAGGGAATAAAAAACAACAACGATGGAGCAAATCCATTTTTCAATCTTTTTTCTGACACCCCTTAGACCATGGTATACGATAAAGCCATTAAATTTTTTCCATTGAATTGATTAATAATGACATGGTATAATCATCTTCATAGATTCATTAATGATGAAATGAAACGCCTTTCAGTGCACCAATATATTCAAATGAATATTATTCATGCAAAAAGAAGAATGGAGGATTTTTTGTTTGTTTTTTTTTTTTTGGGGGGGGGGGGGGGGTTGGAAGACCATAAAGTGCATAAAGAAATGATCATCAGACTGTCAAACCTATCACATAACCTATCACATAACCACCAAAAAATCCCCGAAAGGAAGTTTGGAGTAACACGAGGGCATAGATAGAGGCAATACATGTCAATGACTATTCTTCATAGTATTCTTCTACACAAACTTATATAATTTCCTTGCCTCAAATGAACAAACAAAGGCTTTGCAGGAAAAACTGAAGTTTAAAAATTATAAGCATCAGCAATGACTGAGGTCGCCTTAGGAAAAACTGAAGTCTTATAAGCATCAGCAATGACTGAGGTCATATCTTACACAAAATAAATCGAAACTTAACCAAACAACTACATGTCAAAAGGTAGCACACCTCCATAGATGATCAAAACCAACATATTTTTTCTCCAACTCCAATTAAAATCAACAGATAATTCCCATCATCTAAACTCAGAACACGGCATACCACATAGCCAAGCATATAATAAAAAAAAAACATAATCGACCATTTCCATTTACGCAATAACAGCCCAGAGTTTCATCTTAAACATGCCAACCAAAATGAGTTTCAAAATCACAAAATAAATTGAAAAAAAAAAAAAGAACGACAGAAAAACAGTTTCTTTACTCTTTGAGAATAGCCACCGGGTTGTTGTCCGAGTCGAACAGAGCGACTTGGGTGGACTCGCCGATCCGGTGCTTCTGCGAGTCGTCGATGGCCAGAACGATAGGCACCGACATGTTCACGACCGACCCGTCTTCTAGTCGGAGCGCGTTGAAATGAAGCGTTTGGAGGAACTCGGACTCTCTCATGAAACCACTGAGCGGGCTTGCCCACCCTTCGCTCAGCACGTGGACCCATTGAAGATCAATCTTCGAGAGCCTAATTCTAGGCAGAGACAAAGCCTCCCTCTTCTTCACATCTCTAAGAGGCTCTTCCACCAGAAGCTCCACGAGCTTCCCACCGTCCGGCTCGATCAACCCAGATGAAACTCGGAGCCTCCGGTAAGTCCTTCTGACGGGGGAAAGAGATACGGAAACTTTGCGGATTGGGACGAAATGGGTATTAGGAATCGTATTGATGGAGTGAGAAGGGTACGGGGTTTTGGTGAAGACTGCAGCCATCGAAGCCATTGAAGGTGGAGACCAACAAATGGCTCTGTTTCAGGTGCTGCAAGTTTTGTTTATTTGGACGTTATTAATAGCAATAATAAAAATATAATGGAGGAAGAGAGTTAGTGGGTGTGAGTGGGGATGGGAAAGGGTAGCATTGGGTTTTAATTTTCAAATATTTTACGTGCAGTTGTATTTTTTACTAATTTTATTAATGTGATTGGTTTCTTTATTTTTTTTAATATAAAATAACTATTTTGATCAATCAAATCATTAAAATATACAAAAAATAAAAAATAATTACATATAACAATACTCTTTAATTTTTTGAAATTGGACTGATTTGGAGAATGGGAATCATGGGAAGGAATTTTCTTTTTGATTTAGATAGAGAGAACTCGAGATTTTATAGGAAGAGATTTGGACTTGAAAGGGGATGAATCTACACATCTTTTTCCATGGAGTTTTACTATGTATAAGTAAGTTTACGTATTAATCTGCGTACTAATTTTCTTGTATTCGTATTCTAAATTTAAATTAGTATTGTTTTCAATAAAATCTACTTTCTGACCAATCATATTGAATGAGTGCGCGTATTAGTGCGCATAATCGCTTACAACTAAATTTTTCCTTTTCCATGCTCTTTTCACAACTTTTCTTTGTTGTCCTTCCTTCTTATTTCTTTCTTTACAGGTCTCACTTAGAAATCAATTTGGGCACCCATGGCTATTTTATATATTATTTCAATCAGAAAGACCAAAATCAGTCTTCTAGTTCTATTGGAGAATTAGGATAATGGTCTATCTCTAGTAATGCATCACAATTTGGATCCCACAATAATATCATTATGTAGAGTCAATTTGAAAATAGCACAAGGATAATCGGTTCTTTGAACAGATACTTTACAAAGTTTAATCATGCGGACTGAGTTCTGACATAAATCCATTGGTTATGTTGTGCTCAACCAATGTTTAAAGAAACATGTTACGAGAACATTTGAAAATATAATCACCTCTTTTGGAACAAATTAATATAGTACTCGTGCGTATACAATGAATATGCTGTTATGCTAACCTAATACAAAATTGACTTGGACGAGTGTAGATAGAGTGCGGGATAATATTGCTACTACCCGCCCTCTTAGCCCTCCACCCCTGTTTGAAGTGGGCATATGTCTCATCATCTTTGCTCCTACTCTCTAATGAAGCCATATGCCCTCATCCTACAAATGAGCAAGTAAGGGACGAGACTCTCTCACTATCCAACATCCATCACCTAATGTTCAATGGAATATCTAATTACATAATTTTTATTCTAAAATGACTAATCAATGATATAATTAGAATCTTATTGAAATATTATAAAGAGTAAAAATTTCTCATTCTCAAATAAAATGGAATTTCATGCACCACCTATCATTATCACTTGTCAAAATGAGATATCAAACATTATATATTGGACCAACATCTAACATGAGAGAGAGAGAGAGAGAGAGAGAGAGGGGTAAAAATCTCAATATTGACTTACCTAGCAACAACAACACGATGCGATGAAAGAAGATAGGATTTGGAAGTTAGCAACGAGGAGGAGAGAGTATTAAAGATGGGTGAGGAGAAGAAAACGAGAGGAGAATAAGTAATCGAGAGACTCTTTAAGGGCATAGTGCCCAAATCAACGCCGCCATTATCTTATTTTTCAACAATTATATATTGGATTGTACAAAGAAAAATGTGTGTCGGGATTGGTTCATCCTCCCAATCATACTCTCTTATCACACTTTCTCTAAGAGAAATGATACTTGCAGTCGTGAGTATGCAAACGTCATTCAGTCGCTTTGAAAAAAGTGAATAAATATGAGACTCACATGAAAAGAAATTAATTTTTTAATAGTGGACCTCACTATTTTTTAAAACGATTGCACGGCGTTTGCGCATTCCACGACTGTATGTAGCATTACTCTTCTCTTAAACTTCCTTGGTTGAATTCAAAGATACTGTGCATCTAAAACCAAATAAATAAGAACAAAAACTTATGAGATGTACCCAAAGAAAGGTTCATATGTACAAGGAAAGAGTGATCTCATGAATTTGCTTAGCACATGGCCGGATCTCCAAACAAATTGAACATTGCCCACTTTACGACCAGGTTCATGTGTTGTTTTCGAAGAGTATCATAGACCGTAGACGGCCAATTTTCTTGTTCTTTGTTTAATCTCAGGTTTGGTTGTTTATCCTGACAGAACCACAGGTATTAATTTCTAAAGAATAAATTATTAAGGTAGGAATTAATTAAATATTTGGTGTCACCCATCATTTTGTGGGGGGAAAAAAAACATTAGCGAGAATCTCTTATCATGTTATTTCGATTCTTGTCTTGTCATTATCATACCCTCTTGGCTTTCATACATATATATTGGGTGGAGAAAGCTCTCTGTCACTATATCTAATTCGTCCATGAAATGGGATAGATGGATATAATCGTGGAAAGTAGATTTTCATGCTAAAAACAAGATGGATAACACAACCGAACATATATAGCATATAATATTTTCGACAAAATTCAAACTTTGATGATTTTTCATCTTTTTAATGGAGCAGTTATGGGCACTTAATTGGAGAATGCAATGTGGTTCCTTTCAAAAACATCTTTCAAGATTTGAAAATTCATCATGTTAAGGAGAAGCTAATGGAGCTGCCCATGATTTAGCGCAAAGATGCATTGATTTATGTCCATGATATTGTGGATATTGAAAATCTCTTTTTCTTTCGCTAAGAAGGCATATCAAGAAAATTAGGTTACCTCTTCTTTCAAAAGAAACTCTTTGATTTTTTTTTATTTTTTTTCAACTAAAGGAACATGACGCGTATAAAAAATAAATTCTTTCAAATCAAATTATATTATGTAAGTACTTTACTAAATATGCTCTAAACACCAACTTGATAAAATTTATTATATGTTAGTAGGTTATATAAAATGTCTCTCGAAAGGTCTTCAATCATTTATCTCCATACAATATATCAAATAGAGCACTTTATTAAATATGCTCTACTACGCAAATAGACGTTGCAAGCTCGCGTGAAACATTGAAAATATAAGAATATTGGCAATGGTTTAGCCAAAGTTAAAGCTAAAATTTACCTAAAACTACATGTTTTGCCTAAAACCAAAACCATTCAACATATAACCCTATATTGTATTATCCATATATTAGTCAAAATATTAATATAATATTATTTTTTTAATAATAAAATTTTTTGAAATTTCTTTTCCATATTTTGCAACTACAATAACTATATATTAATGAATAATTAGAGATAGCAATATTAATAATCATGCACAAAATCAGTTAATTAATATTGTTATTGATAATATTAATTAATAATTGGAGATAACAATATTTTGGAATAAAAATGTATTTTGGCTATGAATAGTGTCTAACTAAAGATGGAGAAATGTTTGTTTACTATAACTCATGTGTGGGAGCTCTACTCCAAAAATTTTAGATGCACAGGGCTCTAAGCCGCCATTAACTTTTCCAATACAGTATTCTACTGTTTTGGAGCCCAATCCGGTGGCAGAGCTGGGAATAGGCCATGATTAGGTTTAGGGTTTAGATTTTTCAGGCCCAACACACCTATAAGATAAGTAATTAATCCACCCTGGGCCCCCTTAAACCCATGCCAACATGCTATTACCGACTGAAGCCATAAACATGTAGACTCCACGTACCAACAAGACAAACATGCATCTATCGAATTCACAGCTCTCAGTCACATAGCAAAGAAACAAGCTTAATCCTCGAATGGCCATCACGACAAACACAAAGGTTTTTAGTGATTCGGACGGAGGCATGCACTTGAATCAGATGCAATGAGAGCAAAGGTTAGTGCATGCTAGCCATGCATGGTAAGAGAGAGCATCTTTCTAGCCATTCTTCCTCTTAAATGTCAAAAAATACTCGTGCAAGCATATATGGCACCACCATGAACAAGATGCATGCGAGCAAGCACACCGTGCAGCTTTGTACTGTAAGGTCTACCCGCAGGCACCAATAATAATGCTCAAGTCTCACCTCAATCCCCATTAACATCCTTTTATAGAATTGAAAATTTTGGAAAATTTTATATATTACACCATCATTTCATCTTATCTCACTGCGACGATGACATGACATTATTTATTAATTTTTAAATTTCTTTTAAAAAAAATAAAAGATGGTCCAAAAATAATAAAAAAAAAAGTGTGATATTTATAAAGTAAAATAAAAGTAGAATAATAGTGTAGTCGGTAACATTACTTGAGAGCTAAATCTTGTCAACCAAAACTACACGGAGCAAGTAAACATGGTAACCACAAACGTTAAATCATGATCCGGTGTTTTGATAATCTAATATTAATTAGCATTGTTTAGAAATAATCTCTACTTTTGTTACCTATTCCGTCCATTATTACTGTCATGTCGAAAACTCTCATCATACATACAATCTTAACCATAGGTAAAAGGCATCCTAAATAAAAATAATTTGTACGACAGATTACTTTTATAACAATTATTTGCTTCAAATCTTTTGAAGTGGGGTAAGGAACAAAAGGTAATGATGTGATTAACACAATGGTAAAGCAAAAAAAGCATTGTACAAGTGGGTCATATATATATAGGGAGTACTTTTGAATTTATACCTATTATTAGTGATATGCAATATAATCATTATAAAAACAAGGGTATACGGCTTGATTTAATTAAGGCGAAATATATAAATAGAAATGATAGCTGCAATCGTGAGTGCGCAAGTACCGTACAATCACTTTGAAAAAAATGAATAAATACGGAATCCAAATGAAAAAATAATAATTTTTTAATAGTAAATCTCACTTTTTTTCAAAACAACTGTATAGTATTTACGCATTTCACGACTGTATATAGTATTACTCATATATAAGTGAGTAATATCACTTATAAATTTTAAGTGTACAAATCTAACGTATACCTTTTAGAAAAAGTAAACTCTGCCATAAAAAAATATTTTTTCTTTTTACAATTTTTCATAATAATATAATTTACTTTTTTCTATATATAAAAATGCATATATAAATCGAACTTATACAAATTATTATTCACCTATTATAATCTTGTTTATTTTCATAATTATTTTCATATCATGTCATCCAATCTCATTCTATCTCATCTCATCTCATCTCATCTATAAAAATAAACGAGGTCTAAATATCCAATACCGAAAACAGTTGATTTGTGGTAAGTAGGATATCCTGGAATATTATAACCTATGTTTATTTTGAAATGCAAGGATGAGGACAAGAAGTTTAGTCAAATAAGAAAATAGTAAGGGGGAGGAACCAGCACATTTACAGCCAAAAGCTGTGGAAAATAAAAGGGTTTTTTCAGAGGATAATGGCTAGCATTTAGCGCACAAATGAAGATGGGCAGTCAAAGAAAGCAAAAGGATTCATGTCTGGTCATAGTCTTATATACATATCACGTAGCACGAGGCTCTCTTGGTCCCAACACCCACCAAAGCCCTTTTGTCATCTCCAATAATGAAGTGAAAAGTGAATCCCGTCCAAGTTTATTGCCTTTTGATATATATATATATATATATATATATATATATATATATATATATGGTTAATTTTTCACGAAAATGATGATACAAATCTTTTCAAGCCTCCATGATTGAGAATCATAGCCCATCATATAAACAAAAAGATTCATCCATAACGCTATGTTATAGGCGTTTGTTTTTGTATGAAACATCTTTTTGCTATTAGTCCTCCTCTATAGCACACACTAATTGACGTCAGAAGAATTTATTGATAAAAATAAAATAAAAAAATAAAAAATAAAAACTTAACTTTAAAATTTTCTAATATTAGTCGGAAGGAAAATTCTAGATAATGCGTTTATGTTTTATTTTCATTTCACTATAATGAGGTAGAATTATTTTTTATTTTTTTTATTTTTTTTAAAAAATAAATAATAATTAATTCAAATATAATAAAAGTATTGTTCAAATAGATAAATTTTAGACAAATATTTTATAAAAATATAGATTACACCCTCAAAACAAAATTTACATTTTTTTTTATAATAAAATTCATTTTTTGGGTTAAGTGGTCGAAACCTTAGTTTTGGGGTATCGGCTTATCGCTTCCCAAGATTCAAGGTTCTACATCTTATGATGTAAATGATTTTTTGAAGTCACACCTTCTAATGAAAATTTAGTAATTTATCAAATTTTATGTATAAAAAACTTTTAAAAATATAATATACGAGATCAGAATTTACTCTGTAACGATGGTTGGGAGAGACCTGAGAGGTTTCCGTTAAAAAAAAAAAATTACAAAGTGCCCCACAGCTTAGACAAACCATTTATCGTACAAAACTAGCCAAGCCAACTGTACGGTTACGGGATTACTTGGCCCCCACAGACATGCTGATTAGCCCATGGACTTTGGATATTTGGTGGGGCCTATACAAGACACCTAAAAGACAAAATGTCCTTTTTTTTTAAATTAAGTTTTTAAAATTGACAAATATATATGGACGTAAATACCCCCATTGTCCTTTTTTTTGACAGAAAAAGTAAATGGCGGTAGGATGATGATTAAAGCCTAAAGGAGATGTGAAAGTCATTTTGTGTTTTTGTTTTTGTGTTGGAGTTACTGACTGTTTTGCTTTTTGGGTGACCGATCAGAGTATTTCTTGGTGCTCTGTGACGCCCACAAAAAAAAGTCGCAAAGCAAAATAATATGAAAAGACTAAAATGTCATCCTTATCGAAAATGAAAATGACAACAATTCTCAAGGTTCTCAGAATGAGAATTCGAGGAAAAGACAAGCTGTTAATTCCATCAAAACCTATCTATGTAAGCTGTGTTATCTAGATTCTGTGTATATACTCCGTTTGAATTGAATAGTATCTCAATTCATCTTTTTATTATAATTTTTTAAAATTTTTATATAAAATATAATAAATAATTTAATTTTTTTAAATTTTAAAATAATAATAATATTAAAAAATAATATTCGAATAATATTTTATTCAATTTTTAATCTTGATCTCATTTCAATTCTCAATCCAAACGGATTCAAAAGTCAAGTAATTTTTTGTTTTTCATTTTTATATCTCGACTTTGCAACTTCATTTCACTTAAAATATGAAAAATGACCTATTTAATATAAAACACTATAAAAGTCTTTAATAATTTTAATTATTTTAAGTGTATATGTGGTTGGTACGGTGGGTTATAAGTTAAAAGGGAAAAAGTCTGAAATTGATTGGTGTAATAATTCCATTGGCTTATCGAAATTCTCCTTCTCCTAAGTTTGTGTGATAATTATAATAACCTTTTCGAATCCGCTGGCGTGGACCAAAGCAGCAAATTTAAACGCATATACTTCGTTTTTAAAATTATTTATACAATTATATTATAAATGAATGACATTTTTATAAAATAATTTATAGAATTTCGTGCTATTAAAGAGGTGTGTTTCTTAGGATTTTTGTTTAAATAAATACACTTTATTTTAAAATATGATTGAAAAAAATATTATAAAAATATTGTTCGTATATCATCACTCTAATCAGATATATAAAGCATGATTCAAATGGTCATGTATACTAGAAGAGTAAATGCTAATTTCATAATGCTTACTGATCATGTGACAGTGCATTAGTCGTAAGTGTTACTTTTATTCAGGTGCCTGTGCAAGCAAACCTAAACTATAGTCTCTCATTATTATTATTATTATTATTGGTTGTTGTCGTTGAAGTCCATGTTGCTTTCAAGTATGGCGGCACAACCTGAGCACACCTAACATGAGATTTATAAATATAGAGACATTAAATTAAAATGTTAGTACGTGTAACAGTATTTTTTTTTTTTTTATATAAAAAAGTTGGACTCCATGCATGCACGTTGATATCCCTGTACTTCTTAATGCAGATATTAGTACGTAGTGGGGGTATGGAAGTAATTGGAACGACATTGTCATTAGTTTATCCAAAAAACTAGTATATTCATAAATTTGAGATCATCTCAACTCATTTTATTTTTATTTATAAATTTTAATTCATAAATTTTAATTCATAAATTTTATTACTATCCTTAAAACATCTTAACTTATCTCATTTCATTTTTTAATCCAAACGAGTAAGAGTAAGTAACTATTGGTGCATTACGAAAAATAATTAAGATGGTTTCAACTTGCTCAAACCATATATCATGTCGTCATCGTACTCCTCGATCGGCCTTTTAAATATCAGAGCATCTTTGGACAAGGCAATCCGATAGAGTGGTTTTATTGGACACCAATAGTAAGATGACACTTCAACATTGCATAAAATTAAAGTCTAAAACTGGTTGCACCAATAGCAAGAGTATTTAGGACAATTACACTAGCATTTACATGGAACCTTTCTGCCTCATTTTCTTCTTCCCCTCTCCCCTCTCCCCTCTCTCTCTCTCGCTACAACAAACCTTCTCTCTTTTTCATTTTTTTTCCTCTCGGTCTGCAAAACCTTCACTCTCATGACTCCCACAAAATCCCTTGGACAGAAAACGCCTACCACCTCGCCGCACCCCATCGTAGCCTTCGACAGAACGCTGCACGCCGATGGAGGAGATTCAGAGTAGACCAGCACACCCCACACGATACAAGCACATTCAAATTTCACCCTAAAATATATAACATTATTTACATGAGTTTCTCAAAAAAAAAATAATTCAATATTTTTTTAAAATTGTATTTTCCATTAAAGTGCAACAAAGCAAAGTGTACACAAATTCTATTTTCTTTTCCATTTTCCAGAAAATGGGACATGAACAGATGTGTTGGTGTTGGTGTTGGTTTTTCTTGAGTCCTGGAAGATGAAACTGAGACAAAGAGGAGATTTGAGGGGAGGAGATAATCGGGGGGGATGTCGTACACCGGGGGTTTGGGCAGCCGATGGGAAATCAATACAAATCAAAGGAAGGGTTTTTTCTTAGATGCATTCGAAGAGAGAGAGAATGGGGATCGCACTGGTGGGCAGCGGGGCCCCGCCCCCACCCTGCCCTGCATGGAGAGGGCCTAGAGGGGGCGGGGGGCGAGATGACCCCTAGGAGGCCAAATCAATCCAAAATCTAACTCTAATGAGTTTAAGTTTTTTTTTTATATTTATAAATTTTAATTTATTATTTAAATTATATTAGAATTTAGGTCTAAAAAAATATTTTTAGACCAAATTTTTTTTTAAAACACAATATGGTGGCCTAGGCGGGGGGCAGGGCAGATGGGATTTTTTTCCCCACCACCCGGGGGCGGGGAAAAACGCCAACCCCCTCATGGTGCGGGGCGGGGTGTGGGGGAGGGTACCCCCGCCCCGCACCATGCGAGTATCACCCCTAGATCACATAACAGCAGGGAAGAGATTTTTTTTCTTTGAAATGCTCCCCACAACAGATATGATGTATGGCCTATGTGACATTTTATTATTCATCTCTATTATATAGAGAAAAACGGATTGACCTTGTGGGAAATTATTCTCTTTATATATATATATATATATATATATATATATGCATGAAGAATTGGACATGATCATAATTAGGGTCATGAGTGCATGTTTGCTAGCTGCATCCTACTCATGGTCCATATAATCTAGTCATTAGCATTAATATAAATTACTCCATACTAAGCAACAAAACGAACAGCCAATATTTAAAAAAAAAAAAAAAAAAAAACAGAAAGAAAAGAATATAATATTGGCACGCACGCGTGCGTTGGCCGGCGTTATTAAAAAGCTAGCATTGAAGTAATTGAAAAGGCATAAGATAATGATCTTAACAGTATGAGTATCGAAACCATAGCTTATAAATGAATTAATGAAACCTTCGTTCGTTCCGGTCCCCTAGCTGCATGCAAAATCCCAATGGCCAGTACTTCATCAATAAGCTAGAAGTCATTAATTTAATTGTTGTTGATATGCATGCACGTCTGGAATTAATTCCTCCTTTGAAAGGTCTTTAAATTTCTGATTTTAACCTGCTAGCTGCTTAATTCGTTTCATTGTTATCTTCAAATTAAGCTATTGATCGATCATCTATGATTTAAGAAAAATAATAAATAAAAAGTTATTTTCAAATTGGGCAGTAAGTCTGATTAAACGTTTCGATTCATGTTGAAGGTATTAGTTTCAAGCACATCACTCACTGCAGACAGAAGAGATTCAGTATGCATGCAGACTTTATGAATGTAGAGTACTGTGGAAAATAAACCCAAAACAAATGATGGCGGAGAGTTTAGTCGCTTTTATCCTGTAAAGTAGTGTGCTCTCACCATCAATGGCGCTCACGTGATAGGAATAAGCAGTAGTATGCACACAGCTCTGCATGCGTGTGTGTGGGTGTGTTCCATGATTCATTTGCACCTGCTGCAAAGGTGCTTATAAGGCCTTTCTTTTTTCTTTTATATTTTTTTTATAAAACAAGGTAATCTTCTCTCTCTATAAAAACAATGTCTCTATCGAAGCACCCAATATTAAAATGAGTAGATCATGTTAAGATATAAAATAAATAATAAAATTTATATTTTTTCATCAATTTAAATTTTTAAAATAAATAGTGATTAAAATCATGGACAGCAATAGAGCAATTCAAAATGTGCCATTTGGGGGTTCTAATTTGTGGAGATTGGACCCCACCACCACACACACTCTCACTCTCCTCACTTGGGAAACTCCCCCCAACGCCACTACTTTACTCTCAAATGACTTTTCCTTGTCACAACCAAAATAGAGCAAACATGTATGTATTTTAATTTAAATAAAGACAAAAACAAGCCTTGCCCATATACCATATGCAAAGTTGTCTCTAATCTATTGCTACTTTTCCGATCAAATAGGAAAAATCCAAGCCAACTTATGCCCCAATAAAACAAGCTCATGCCCCCCACGAACAACCCCCCAAAAACAAGTTCTAGTTGGGAGTCATGATTTGGTGCATTAATTATAATTTATATCATGACAAATTGGAGCGCATGCCTCCCAAAACTGCCCATAGGTACATCCTCATTTATGTTCTCTTTTTGGACCATATTTCTCTTAGAAAAATTCTTTATCATAAGTCAATATTCATTATCACATGCTCCATACTCTGCATTTTATAAAAAATATTCCTACATTCTATAAAAATAAAAATAAAAACTGTAAATATAAGACGTGGGAGTGAATAATAAGCAGAAATCCTCTTTCTCTCGTCACAAGATATTCTTTTGATTCTATTCTGTTCTATTCCTCTTGCCCTGTGATTCCTAGCCCCCTCGAAATCAAAGTGGTCCCTGTCTTTTCATCTTGAATGACCCACAACCTCTGTGTCTTCCCTCCTTGTCATGGATATGGTCACATCTTGGTCACACAAACGTGGGTAACTCGCTCATAATAAGAGTTTTATAATTTCAATACCTCATATCCTTTTTTTTTGTCTCTCTCTCCAAGTAATCCAACGGTGATTTCAAGCTCGTAACACGGTAGCTTCTGTGGGATCTGAAAGACCTGAGGCTCTCAAGCTATCTGTAGTGTCAACTCCACTGGGGTCAAGTAGTAATAATTCCTAATGCACTCCAGCAGCATTGACAACCGTCCAAAGTAGAATGAGTGGGATCTTATAAAATCCAGTCTACTTACAACCATAAAGACCCATTTCGCTTCAAGTCTGGATTGTCATTATAGACAATCACTACCTCCTCACTTCCTTTTTGCCCTTTCTCCTATAATTAAACCCATCATAACGTTGCAAAGCAAAACAAGACAATTATGAAACCATGGATAACATAAGGTACTCACAAACACACCCCCCCAATCATGTTCCTTAACCATTCCAACCTCTTCATCCTTTGAGTTTCGTTAATTATCGACATTTAAAATAGTTTTATACTAGATTTCTTAAAATATTAAATTAACTATCTATTTCGATTGGACTTTTATTGTACTTACAAAGACTTTTAATTTTTTTTTTTCAGTAATATTATATATCACACTTTATTGCACTTTTATCCTATTATGTAAAGCGTAGTATTTTTATCAGATCATTTTTTTAAATAATATATTTAAAAGTTAATAGACAATAATACCTCATCATATGCAGTGGGATAAGTGCAAAGTAAGAGTATGACTTTAGAATTTTTCCAATGTCTAATTGCATTTCATAAATAAAATTGAGATCCTATAAAAGGATAAGAAAGATATATAATACTTTTAAATAAAATAATATTAGATATAATCGTAGGGTACGTAAATCTCGCATAGTATTCCATTTGAAAACAAGTAGAGCCCACTATTAAAAAAATTATTTTTTTATGTAGATTTTAAATTTATCAATTTTTTTAAAGACAGTATGCATTGTAGAGTTGCAAATATCATTTCTATTTTAAATTAAGTCTCAAATACTAAAGTTTTAAACTAGAATTTTAGGACTCAAAAGTACTAAACCACGCGAATTAGATGGCATATTTTATTGAATTATTTAAACTTAAGTGCCGTTTAGATAATGAGTTGAGTTGAGATGAAAGTTGAATAAAATATTATTAGAATATTTTTTTTAATAATATTATTATTATTTTAAGATTTGAAAATGTTGAGTTGTTTATTATATTTTGTATAAAAATTTAAGAAAATTGTAATGATGAGATGGGATGAGGTTAAACACTTTCACTATCCAAACGGCGTAAGATCATTCTATTTTTAAGTGAAGCGTTTGACAATGTAAAGACGCACTATTAATATAATAAAAACTGAATTGTGATAAATATTTATATTTAATTTTTGAATTTTACTACTTATCATCATTACACGCCATACTTATTTTTTTAATTTTATTCTTCTTAAACTAATTCTTTTTTAAGGTATTATTTTTAAATTAATTGAATTATTTTACTCATAATCCATACATAACACATTTAGTAAGATAAAAAATAAAAAATATTTAATGTGTGGTGTGTAAGAATGATGAATAAAATTTTTATTTATATTTTATTAAACGTCAATCGTCGTGGAGATTCTCAACTCGTAAATAAAAATTTCCTCGAGGAATGTCCTTCACAAATGTAAAGAATATACCATCTGGTCCCATCAAAGCATGAAACCACTTGATCTGGCGGTTCCGAGTTGTGGAGCAGCTGAATAGAGTGGATCTTAGTGTATTAGATCAAGACAATTAAGGGTCCAAAAAGCAGATAAAAAAGCCACACGAGGAGAGTGGTACCCCAAATCTTATCCCGCCCCCCCCCCCCCCCCCGAATCGACCGTTCAAGGTTTTACCAAGGCACTTGACACCTGATGGCAGGGGAGAAGAAACACAAGAAAATAAAAGGAAGGAAAAGGAGAGTTTGAGGCTTTGAGAGGGCAGGCAGATATTACACAATACTCTATATGGGGACTAGACAGAGAGAGGACATGGACAAGTCTGCAAGAGAGGGAGACTGCAAGTTCGGATTATTCTTCTTCTGTATAAGATTGCTATTACAATCCACAGAAACTCTTTTGTACTCACTCATATTCACCACCTTCCTCTGATCCTCTCTCCCTCCCTCCCCCTCTCGTAACCTCGTTATATATTTATATATATATATATATATTGTTTTTTAATACATATGGTATATGTTCATGTACATCCTCGACTCCGAGGCTGCGCGACCTGTCCAGAACCGGAACAAACCGAGAGAGAAAGGTGATTAATTTTAAAAGCAAGGGGCGGGGGAGGGTCCTCAGTAGTCAGTACCCAGTCCTCACAAGCCTTTTACACGTGATAAAGAAAACACCAAAGGCGCTTGCATGCGTGTATAAAGATTCATTTATCATCATCATCATCATCTTTCTCTCTCTATCTCTTTGGTATCTGAATCCTCCACCAAAACCCGTCTTTTATATGTAGTCAGCTTTAGGTTTCCCTTTTAATCGCCCTTCACGTTCTTTGCCACCCAGCCATACTTCTAAAGTCCCCGGCTTTCCCTTCCCTCTTCCTTGTTATAGTTTAATTGAAGTGCCAAGTGACTTGTCTTAGCTCTCCTTCCCTTCCATGGTCACTGAGTGAGGTGGTTTTTTTTTTTTCCAAGTACTGAGTGAGGTGTTTAGTTCGTTAGTCTTCATTTTTTTGGCTTATTTGGACTTGGTTGTATTTAAAGGGGGTGCATTTCCTCTACAGCATTGATTTTGGGCATCCTACATATGGTGATTACACTACTCTTTTCAATGTTTATTCCTTCTCTGTGTATATGTTCTTAATTTTTGTTTCCTTCCGGGTGTCTCTATTCTCCTTCTACAACAGTCACCCGGTTTTTGTTAATCTTTTTATCTGTCTGGGCTTATTCAACTTCTATATGATTTTCGGTTTCGGGTGGGGACAAACCTAAGCTAATGGTTTTGTCTTCTGGGTATTGCGGTTTGTAGGGGCTCTATTTGTCTAACTGTATTTTATTTATTCTATGCCCTTTGTCGTTCTGTTCATTGGGTTGCTAATAGAAGCCTCTGAAGAAGGTTTGTTCTGCGGTCTGGTTGGTTATCTTTACATTTATAATTTTCGTATATAGGCCGCAAATTTTGTTGGGGTTTCGTGTTCTATCATCTATGTTTTTCTTTCTTATTGACGGCCTCTGAGATTTTGAGTCAAAGACTAGGAAATATATCTTAAACAAACCATCTTTTTATTTGGGTGTGTTTGAGCTATAATCTCTGTCTTCTTGACCCAACGTTCTTCTATTACTAGTTAGACAGAAACTGTAACAATTTGTTTATTGGGGTTTGGCTCTTATTTGTTTCTGTGTATTTTCTCGGGGTCAATCTACTGCCTGAAGCATATGTGGATGGTTTGCAAAAGAGTAGTAATGCTCGTAATCTTCAACGAAGATTGGACATTGCAGATACATTCACTCTGTGGACAAAACCATGAAGCATTTCTCATCTCCATTTGTTTACTCGTCTTCAATCTCTGCTATCTCGCTGACCGGCATTCCCCCCCCCCCCCCCCCCCCCACCTCTTTTTTTTCAGGAGAAATAGTCTTGAATCTGTGAGATAGTAAAGACTAGAAGGGAAAGAAGTGCCTGGGTAGCATTTAGTGAAGCTTCTATCTTTTCAACTAGTATTCGTGCTTTTTTGTACAGTTTCAGCCTGCAAAATTAGCGAAACCAGCATGCCTACTAGGCAGATGAAAGAGAGCTCAGAGCAGCACCTTGTGATCAAAACCCACTTGCAGAACTTCATGAACCAAGTGCAGAAGGCACCCAAAACTGCCCCAAATGGTAAAGGTCCCCCACCCCAAGAGTCCCACAACACAAAAAACAAAGGAAGAAGAAGGGGTAGAGGTGGACGAAAGGTTGATCAAGGTGATGTTTGTATGCGTCCGAGTTCCCGGCACTGCACCGTGGCGCCTAAGCCGGTCTCAGAAAATCCGGCCGGAGCTCTTGTAGCAAGTACTCCAAATGGTTCAGTGGAAAATGGTGGCAACTTGAGTGGAATGGAGATGAGTTTTCCTGCTTCAAGCAAGTCTTTGAGTTTTGCCCCTAGGCCTGGTTTTGGGCAAGTTGGGACAAAGTGTATTGTAAAGGCCAACCATTTCTTTGCCGAGTTACCGGAGAAGGACTTGAACCAGTATGATGTAAGCTCTTTTTTGCTTTAGTGGGTTTAATATTAAGCATATCTATTAATATATTGTTGACAAAATTGAATCGCAGCAACTGGGCCTATAGAATCTGACATTCAATAAGTTTATGGTGTACTTTATCCTTATGCTTGCTGTTACATTGCAGATGAAATCGATTAGGTTTCTGTTTTCGGCACTGTCCTTCTCTTCTAATGTCATTTTTGAGTTTTAAATGGCCTTCAATTGTGTTGTTATTGTTTGTTTGCCTTTTTACCATCTGTTGTCCTGCGTCATGCAGGTGACCATAACTCCTGAAGTATCATCAAGAGCTCTGAACAGAGCTATCATGGAAGAACTGGTGAGATTGTACAGGGAAACTGACTTAGGAGCGAGACTACCCGCTTATGATGGCAGAAAGAGTTTGTACACAGCTGGGGAGCTTCCCTTTACTTGGAAGGACTTCAAAATTAAGCTCGTAGATGAGGAGGATGGAATCAATGGTCCCAAGTAAGGATTTATTGCCTGTGCTATTCTGTTCCTATTTTATTTCTCTCTAATCTTTTCTCTTTTTCCTCTTCCTTGTGACATCTTGGTCGTTTTTATAAAACTGAAGATAAAAAAAATCAACGGAAAATGTAAAATGCTAAACAAAAATATTTGGATGGTGACTTTAGATCTTTGATGAACTTTGCTTTGGAGTGTTTTTCCTTTTTTGTTATATACCCTTGGAAGTAACTTAGACTGGCCTATAAAAAAATTTCCAGACGGGAAAGAGAATATGAAGTGGTGATTAAGTTCGTTGCACGTGCCAACATGCATCATTTGGGTCAGTTTCTAGCTGGTAAGCGTGCTGACGCTCCACAGGAAGCACTTCAAATTCTTGACATTGTATTAAGGGAACTTTCAACGAAGAGGTACCGATTCTCAATGATTATATAATTTCGAGTTTTATGTGGTCAATGACCCTCGTACAACTGGTTCTTGTATCTTACAAAGCTGCATTTTGTAAAGGTATTGCCCCATAGGGAGATCCTTCTTTTCACCAGATATTAGAAGGCCGCAACGCCTTGGTGATGGTTTGGAGTCATGGTGTGGATTTTACCAGAGTATAAGGCCTACCCAGATGGGCCTTTCTCTGAACATTGGTAATTCTATGAATTTTCCAAGGGACATTGCTTAAGATCTTTCTTAAACAGTCTCTCCCACTTTTATTAACTCAATTATCACATTTTACAGACATGGCTTCGGCTGCATTTATCGAGCCTCTTCCAGTAATAGAATTTGTTGCCCAGCTTCTTGGCAAAGATGTTTTGTCAAGACCATTGTCTGATTCTGACCGTGTAAAGGTACTCTTCTGTATATTGGTGATGTGGTCAGGTTTTTCTTTTCTTAGTATTTCATTTAATTAGAATGTCTGACTTGAAACGTTTACCAGATTAAGAAGGCCCTAAGGGGAGTGAAAGTTGAAGTAACCCACAGAGGAACTGTACGAAGGAAGTACCGAGTTTCAGGATTGACGGCTCAACCTACTAGAGAACTAGTGTAAGTTTAAATTTTTATTTGTTTGTATTTGCTCTTCAAAGTTGACAAGCTTTTAAGTTAGTGACAGATCTTGCATCTTCAAAAAAATGGAGGTTGAATATAAAAAGAGCTTAGCAGTATTTCCAATAAGAAACAAGCAAACTTATTCTTGTTCATTCCCTCTTTAATTCGTGATAATTCTGTTCATATTTTGGCTAATGAAGGTATATTTGTTCAGGTTTCCTGTTGATGACAATTCAACCATGAAGTCAGTTGTTGAATACTTCCAAGAGATGTACGGCTTCACCATTCAACACACACACCTTCCTTGCTTACAAGTAGGAAACCAAAAGAAGGCTAATTATTTGCCTATGGAGGTATGGGTAGTTGTTAATAAAGTTTTCCCTACCTCCTACTTGATTTTATTTCAGTTTTTGTTTTGCACAATTCCTGCATGAAATCTTCATGCTTTTGATGAGCAGGCCTGCAAAATTGTTGAGGGTCAACTATATACAAAAAGACTGAATGAGAGGCAAATTACTGCTTTCCTAAAAGTTACCTGCCAAAGACCTAGAGATCGGGAAAATGACATTTTGCAGGTACTTGTGACATTCTAATATTGTTTATTCCTCAAATTACTCAGTCAAGTCATTTTGCAAGCTTTACAAGATAAGATTTGTGGACTGGGATTCATGCATAGCATAGCAGCATAGATACTTTCCCTTCACTCGATTATGAGATCCCAAAAAAGGAAGATACTTTGAAATCTTATACCCTTCATTCAACCCTCAGCCAATTGTAAAAGCGTGAAAATTTTAAATGTCCTTTTTATTTCTTAACAAATAATCAAAGCATTTAAAAATTCCTCGATTTCAGGGGAAAAACCAACCAACATTTTATATACCTAGTTGAGAAGGGGGGGGGGGGGGGGGGTGTTCTTGAGAATAGGTGTCGGATATTCTGATTAATTCAAGTTAACCAACTCCTAACCTCTGCTGGAAGGCTGTGTTTTTCTGCATAGAGGTCCAATATTTATAGCAGTTTTGCCTAATTTCATTCATATAAAATATGTATAAATAGCTGTGATCGGAGTAATTGGAATATCAACACAAGAGCATGAGACATTGAAGGAGCCTCAAATTTTGTTGCATGCATAACAAAAGCGTGTTGGGATAATGCAAGCTCTGTAGATAGGAATTACATGCTGTCGTATGACCTGTCTGGTGTTGTTGGGTCTTGGATTAGTTTATGCAGATAACATTTTATTGTTCTTGGCCTCAAGCAGACAGTTCAACATAATGCGTACGATCAAGACCCTTATGCAAAGGAGTTTGGGATCAAAATCAGTGAAAAGCTAGCTTCTGTGGAGGCACGAATTCTTCCTGCTCCTTGGGTAATGTGTTCCTCCTATTATGATAATTATGTTTCAGAAAAGGCAGTTGGTATTATATTAACTGTTCAGGATCATGACACTCTAAACTGCAGCTGAAGTATCATGAAGCTGGAAAAGAAAAGGACTGTTTGCCACAAGTTGGTCAGTGGAACATGATGAACAAGGTATAATTGTTGTGCATTTCCCTCGTTTCCTGTAAATGTTATCAATTATTTTGTCAGAAGCAACTAGGAGACTGTAATTGAAGTGTTCTAAAACTTGAAGCAATCCATTAACTCAGTTTTTGTAAACGACACTAATGAGAATTATTTGTCAAATTCCCAAGTCAGTCAATTGTGTAGAAGGTGAAAGAATTACTCATTATTGTTCTGTCTCTTCTTCGATGTAGGTTTTGGCGTTCATTTTTTTTTCTTAATCTCTTTGTTCAATTGCTAGGGTTTTATGATTCTCACAGAGTTTACTTATATTTCCATTAGAGATTCTGCCACTGATATCTTGGTTTCCTGCTCCTCACATAATGCAGAAAATGATCAATGGGATGACTGTAACCCGCTGGGCATGTATCAATTTCTCACGGAGTGTGCAGGAAAGTGTTGTTCGTGGGTTTTGTAACGAACTTGCCCAGATGTGTCAAGTATCTGGCATGGTAGCCTTCTCTCTGTTTCATTCTGCATGTTTCACAATCAAACATTTTTATCAAAGCAGAGCTTTAATTCTTTCATGTTTTCTAGGAATTTAATCTAGAGCCCGTTATTCCAATCTACAATGCGAGGCCTGAACAAGTGGAGAAAGCCTTGAAGCATGTTTATCATGCAGCCATGAACAAGATGAAAGGAAAAGAATTAGAGCTTCTGTTAGCTATTTTGCCTGACAACAATGGGTCTTTGTATGGTATGCCTTGTGTTGGAGATTTAGTGGTTGTGGCCAACGAAACTGGGATGAGCTTAACCAGCTTGAATTGAACGAAAATCTTACATGTGGTTGTTCAATATGATTCCTTTTTCAGGTGATCTCAAACGAATATGTGAAACTGATCTTGGCTTAATGTCGCAATGCTGTCTCACAAAGTATGTTTTCAAGATCACCAAGCAGTACTTGGCTAATGTGTCTCTGAAGATCAATGTTAAGGTTTGACCTTACTTGCATTTTTTTTCTGTTGCATTCATCATCGATGTTGACAAAATTTTCTGAATATTTGAATATGTATTGGGCTACAAATTTCTTGTTCTTTAGGCATGCCTCCTATTCATATGGTTGGTTCAGCATTTTCACTCTGCCTGCAATAATATCTGAATAATTCTCCACTTTCCTGAAAACTCTTGGTTCATGATAACTGGATCCTGATTTTTTCCCATTGGCGGTGCACAGATGGGTGGTAGAAACACTGTTCTTCTAGATGCTATCAGCTGCAGAATACCATTAGTGAGTGACATACCAACAATAATATTTGGAGCTGATGTGACACATCCAGAGAATGGAGAAGACTCCAGTCCCTCAATAGCTGCTGTATGATTTCCTAAACGATTTATGTTTCATATAAGCTTCTTTTCACTTGATGGATTATTCAGACTTCGGTTGCTAATAGATTTTGCTCCAACTGTAGGTAGTAGCTTCCCAGGACTGGCCTGAAGTTACAAAATATGCTGGATTAGTTTGTGCTCAAGCTCACAGACAGGAACTCATACAGGACTTGTACAAAACATGGCACGATCCTGTTCGTGGCGTGGTTAGTGGTGGCATGATCCGGTATGGAACTCTTCATCTGTTAGGCTGGACTTATCTTATCTTGGTTACTTTCTTGGTCATCTGTTTTAGGTCTGCATTTCATGTATTTATTGATCCTCTTTCATGCAGGGATCTCCTTGTTTCTTTTAGGAAGGCAACTGGGCAGAAGCCACTAAGGATTATATTTTACAGGTCACCATTCTAGTCTCAAGTGCATGTTTTATATTACCTTCTTGTAACAGAACCCTGTTCTCTTTCTAATGTCGTGAGCATTTATGACATTGCACAATTTGACACCGCATTTGCTAGTTACCCACAGCTAGCTCCCTTGAAGTGTAATAGTTCATGTTGAAATATAACTTAGATGGGTAGATCATTCACAAACCTTTTGAAGGCTGGTACAGCACAATATGTGGGTGACGGGGGCTCCAGTCTTCTTACAGAAACTAATGATTGCTAAATTACTGAGGCAATTTGTTATTAGTATATTATTTAAAAATCCGGACTTTGAAGGTACTTTTTATTATGCTAAAGATTGAAGTGATGTTCTTTATTTGAAGAAATTAGAACTTTTGAAGCCACAAATCTCTTTTTCTTCAGACCGTGTTGACATCATTACTAACAAGCAATCACAAAATCTTCAGTGGCCACTGCTTTATTGAGAATTTATTAAGCATAAATATATATATATATATATATATATATATATATATTCTTGAATACCCCAAGTTCAAAACTTTTGCCATCTTGGCTACTGAATTTAAAGGACAAAAAGGAATGTTCTTAAATTATGAATCAACCTCAAAATTTGAAAGTGATGCTTGTCTAGTTTAGTTTAAACTGGTTATGAAAGTTATCCTAAGCGTTGACTGCAAAATGAGACTTCTAAAAAATAAAGTGCGAAGTTTGAAGAATATCTTTTATTTTCTTGGAAACTTTCAGTAAAGCATATCAGAATTCTATTGCAAAGCCCATGTGGCAAATATAATCTAAGAAATTTGTGCTGTATGGCCCAAAGCTTCTGACCATGCAGATTCATTTATACACATGTTTGCTATGTGGATCAATCATGTGTCCAGTTTGATTGTGCTGGCGAGATTTAATTACCCGATGTTACTGACACTTTTGGCACATGTCCTGGAAGGTAGCTGGTTGTAGCATTGTGATTGAGAGACTATTGAGTGTCTATGCAAGAGAAGTAGGCCCTTCTTTTGTCAAAAGAAATAATATATCCACTAGTGCATTTATGGTGCATATGTGCACTTTCTCATATCCAATGAGGTGAAAAAGAAAAAGAAAGTGTAAAATTTGATTGAATTTTTTGGAGCCTGGGAGTTAAGCAAAGGCTCTTGTACGACATAAAAAACTTATCTTCAGAAAGTGCTGAGCATCAATGGAAATTTATTAAATTATATATCTAAATGGATTACATTTGCCTTTTTTCATGCTTTGATTCAAGTTTAGATGATCTGCACGTATAAGAAAGTGTATATAGAGTTACATGCATTGATTATGTTTAGTAAACACATTGTAAAAATGCATACTTGCACTTTACCTCATGATCCATAAATTAATTCGAACAGGGATGGTGTAAGTGAAGGGCAGTTTTATCAAGTTCTGCTTTATGAGCTAGACGCCATCCGGAAGGTGCGAAACTGAAGTCTATTTTTTACAATGATGAATGATTTAGAAAAAAATATAACATGTGCGATTCTTATGCAATCACTGCACAGGCTTGTGCTTCTCTAGAACCAAACTATCAACCACCGGTGACTTTTATTGTGGTACAAAAACGACATCACACTCGATTGTTTGCTAACAACCATAGGGACAGGAGCAGCATGGACAAGAGTGGGAACATTTTGCCTGGTGAGGTTTAATTTTCAGGGAGAGCATAAAAATCTTTCTTGATTTGCATTCATATGCACAAATGGATACCTTTGATTTTGTAATGACGTTTGATCTGTTTTCTCAGGCACTGTGGTTGATTCTAAAATTTGTCATCCAACAGAATTTGATTTTTATCTCTGCAGCCATGCTGGTATTCAGGTAAAACATTGTATTTGGTTGGGGAGGATTTACAATTCTGAAGTGTGTTACGAAACTAGAGAAGTGATGAATAGTGATGTATAGCAAACATCATAAGAGGAAACTTATAAAACCTTTTGTTTGTTGGGATTGATGCAATAGCATAGGTAAAACTTATCAAACCTTTTGTTTGTTGGGATTGATACAATGGCATAGGTTTTTCCTGACCACTTGATAGATCTGTTACTTTTACCGTATATAATTTTAGGAATTTATACAATTTAGGACTCTGTTAATATTAGCTATACAGATAATCTTTCCATGTATAGATGCTAAATATTAGGAATCAGTTAGACTCCGTGTATAGAATATACTTCCGTGTATAGATGGAATTACGATATAATGAAAGAGCGGAACTCACAAGAGGCAGTTTTTCTAAAAACAA